>JAFFSR010000316.1:2302500-3515000 GCA_017163975.1 Anastatus disparis | reverse complement strand
ATGGTATTTCCTAGTTAGTGGAACTGTTTTGGCACAATCGAATCTTACAGTTAAATCTTTTTGACGATTTTCACATCCTATATTATTGACAAACAAAAATCTGAGAAGCAAAAACATTATTTTACTTACTAGGAGAGTGTCATCTCCGGATGACGGATTTGGCTCAAAGTTTGGGATAAGTTTTCAGATGACAAAATATGAAAAAAGCTCAATTAAGGAGATGTAAAACGGACACTACACCTGTACTTATAGATATTAGCTTCCTTTCCATTTTATTGCTGAATTTCCAGAAAAGAAATGCATTAGCTTTTAGTATGTACCATGATGATTATCGAGATAAATTTTCAAATAAATTCATTAATTAGTTTTCAAGATATTTGGATTTCTATACAAAATTGAAAAATGTTAATAAATAATTTTGGAACCCAGAATTCTCAATAACTAATGAATGAATTTATTTAAAAATTTAACCGAATAATCTTCATGGTACATACTACAAGCTAATGCATTTTTTTATTGAAAATTTTGCAATAAAATGTTAAGATAGTGAATATTCATGAGTACAGGTGTAGTGTCCATTTTACATCCCCTTAATAGCCACAAACGCTTAATATTACCCTAGTTACTGGCAATCAAAGGAGATAACTGAAAAAGTTACTAGATTTTCAAACACATAGCTCTTAAACATTAATAGCCAGAAACTAATCAATTTTTTTAAATGAAAGCTGAGCTCAAATTCTTTCGAAATAATAGTTATGGCATATCAAAATATTAATATTTCCCAATTTTCTAGTCTAAAAAAGGTTGTATCTGATTTTCCTTTTTAAAGAAGTAATAAATAATAAAAGCTAAAATAATAATATTTTGATACGCTACAACTAGGGCATCGAAAGAATTCGAGCTCAGCTTTCATAAAAAAGTTTTAAGCTTCTAGCTATTAATGCTTGAGAGCTATAAGTGTTTGAAAATCTAGTAACTTTTTTAGTGATATTCTTTGATTGCCCGTAATTAGGGAAAAATTGAGCGTTTGTGTCTATTACTTTAGCTTTTTTCATTTTTGTCATCTGAAAACTTATCCTGAAGTTTGAGCCAATTTCGTGATCCGGAGATTTGACACTCTCCTAGTTCATATGAAAAAATCAGATATAATGATTTTTTAAGTAAGAATGAAACTTCTAGACGAACTTTTATGTAAGAAGATTCATATTTTATTGTATAATTTATTTAATATTTATCGTTGGTTGTTCATTTCATACCTTGTTGTTTCAAAATTTTCATCCAAATATTTAAAAATTTTTTGCGGAGTCAAAATTTACTGTTTTGCAGATATTTGTAATGATGCCCTTCTCACCGCCCTCTTCGTCATGGCACCAATTCTATCGCATGGACTTTTAACATGATTAATGGCGAAAAATACGGAATCGACGTTCTGTGACGTTCCGTCGCCTATTTTCCGTACCATCTGATTTCACCCTCAAGATACAACTATGAATTCAGGCCTCAATTCTCAGTTTACATGTATCAAACATCATTCTATTTTACTTTACTTTTATAAAAAAAAACAAGGAGAGAATGTAAAATTGATACATGTAAACTGAGTAACGACTATAACTTCCAGCCTATGTGTTATGGGAGTTCCACAGAATAGAGTAAGGGTATTATAATACAATGATAAAATATTCAATTCTCCGTGGGTAACCATACATTTAGGGATATGGAGAGTAACTTGGGTCATCAAAGTCCTGTTGATGTTTTTTCTATGAAAATTTCGGTAAAAAAATCTGAAAAAGCTCTGGAATACTCATTTTTGCATTGACCTTACAGTTTGGCAGTTTATTTAATGATTTATAGTAAACAAAATTGTTCATAACAATTTTTATTTCCAGAGATATTTGACCTGAAAATTTGGTTTGTGCCATTAATGATCCAGGTTACCCACGGAGAGTTAATAAAAACATTTTTGTTTTAAAAAATTTGGAGATAAAGTGTACTAACTACTCAGTACGAAAAAAGTAGTGTGATTACAAAGAATTTATATTCTAAATAAATTTATTGGATTGAATGATATAACAGATCATTTGGGAGACAAAAATTTATTCATTCGATTGTTATCCAATCAGAAATACATATTTCACATGAAAGAAGAGCTTGCATTGAGAGTTGAATACTTTTTCAAAGAGCTTTGTACATCATCTGTATAGGTGAATTCATATCACCTTCAATTTGTACTCAATGGCAATTTTAGATATTTTTAACTAAAGATAAAATTTTTTAATATATAACACTCGAGTGCTCACAATACGATCCATATGAAGTTTTCCGCGTTAATGCATTGACTATGTTGCGTATTGTGAATTTTTAGAAAATTCGATTTTCATGATATTTAAATAGTTATAGCTTCAAAACGAAATAAAAAAACACCACCAAACTTCTTGGAGACTTTCTTCTATATTAACACTAACTTCTTGGAAAGTTTCATAAAAAAAAAAAAAATAAGGATTTTTTTAATTCAACTTCAAAGCTGATCACTTTTGAAAATGAGGATAACTTTGAAATAACATAACTCAGCAGTTTTCCAATATTTTGAATCGTTTCACCTTGCAATTTAATGACCACAAAGAGACCTTTAATTTGAAAGGTAGTACGTTAGAAAATATTAAAAACTTAAATTTTGGCAGATATTTGAAAAAATCATAAAATCAATAAAAAGTTATATTTCTATTTTACGTCGTAGCACAGCATCTTTCACATAAAACTGAAAGTGCTTAATAGTTAAGTTGAAGTATAGATCAAAACAAAAAAAAATAAGCTGTGCTGGATCAAATTTAGCAGAGGATTCGAATTTCGGCAATGCTTTGAAAAATAGCTGATTTTTAAAGTTTGAGGTTATGTAACTCAGGCCCCTGGTGTCCATTTGAGCTCTCATTTTGCATGAGTTATTCTTTTTCAATATACTTTTATATACTTAAATTTCAGCAAAATCAGAAATTTTAGTGCGCTCGATATTTGTTGAATTCCAGCGTTTTCACCCATATATATATATATATATCTTAAATGTCCCCAAATCTTGATCACCCGTCTGACCCTTTATGTATAATTCTATAAGCGTCTATGTTCGTTGTTATTGTACTGGCAGACTCATCAATACAGTATTTATTACTTCATGGTTGTGTTCTTTGCTATAATCAAAATAATTAGTACATGTATCGTAGTCAAAACTGTTAAACTGTAATAAATAAAATACTTTTGTTAACATATGCATTTGATAGTACAAAAAAAATGCGTAATTATATACTCACATCCTCTACTAATTTTCTTTCTTCGTCTTTTAATTCTTGCGAAAATTCAAAATCTTTTAAATAATCAGATTTTGTACTTTTTGCATCTAACTTTTTTCTATCATGTGCAGTGGACTTGGGAATTTTTTTTTATTAGTGCTATAATACTGCTTATACAGACCTCTGTGAAACATGATGATACACTGATAATAAGTATTGTAGTTTTATTGATAAATTTAATTACTAATTGTAGGTTATTACTTCGATTCACTTTTTGTACAATAAATATACAATGTTCAAACTTTAATTATGAAATATAAATTAATTTTGGTTAGCGTTGATTTATAGATGATAACTTTATGAATATTAAATAATTTACTTGTTTTAAGAGGCGGTCGGAACCAAATCGGTGACTTGCGGTATATATCAAGTCAGCATTTTTCGCTTTACGATAATATTTTGTATATTTTTATGGCTTAAACTATTTCAAATCATTCTTCATATACATGACTAGAGAAAATGACTATATTTTTACCATATGAATAAGTAAATAAATTATTATAAGCATTTATTACAAATATTAAACTGACTTGACATATACCGCATGCAAAAAACTGTCGTGTCGATTGTTAGGTGGCATTTTTCGCTTTATAATAATATTTTGTATATTTTTGTGGCTTTAACTATTTTAAATTATTCTTTATATACATGACTAGAGGAAATGACTATATTTTTACCATATTAATAAATGAATAAATTATTATAAGCATTTATTACAAGCACCGAACTAAGTCACCGATTTGGTTCCGACCGCCTCTTAATATCGTCATGTCCGATATATAATATCGACTCATCGTCAGTGTTTAAAAACGCTGCCAAGTGCTTTGGCGGAATGCTTTCTCATAAAGCTCTTTGAGTATCATTAATTTTTTTATATTTAATTTAATGTGATTTTAATATAAAAAAATTGTCTAACATTAATATTTATTTATAAAGGGTACCCCCCGTTAAGATAGTCAATTTTGCCCTGTCCCTGAAATTTTTGTTTGACCTTGTAACTTTGTTTTGGATAAAAAAAAATAGTTTTTGTCATATTTGCAAACCGCGACCCCCCTCCCCCTGTCCACAGCATGGAAAAAATGACTTTTTCAGTATTTATTTTTTTTCTCCACATCTAGTCGGTAAAAAAACCCCAAGAAAATCATACTTGTAGCTTAAATAGTTACAAATCATGTAGAATTTTTTCATAAAGATTTGATGATGCTATATAACCTAAAAGGATAAAAAAAAAATTAAAACCCTTCCTATTTTTACGGGAAATGCGGTACAGGGCCAATTCCTGCAAAAAAACTTGTATTTTGTTCAAAATTACTTGCCTGAATTTTTCCAGATATTTCTTGTTGGTGCGCCATAGTTAAAAATGCAAAAAACTCATTTTCTCGACGTTTTTGGCTGATTGTAGCTCATTTGCAGACTTTGTACTATTATTTATATTATAAAATTGTATTCTAGAACTTTATTTATGAATTTAATTATGCAATCAAGTCAGAAAAATAAGATTTACAAATATTCGGCTTAAAATTTTTGCACGAATCCACATTTTAGATTAGGTATTTAAACACTTCTTTCCTGATTTTGTTGATATTTCACTACTTTATATGTGATGAAATCTTTTAAATATTATATTGCTTTTATAAAAGAAAATATTTTGATAAATAAGTCATTTCACAGATACAGCTATATTAAGTACGGTCGAAATATCGACTTGAGATTACATATGAATTTATATTACGTAAGAAAAACTTATCATTACAATATTATTACAATATTAAATATATTTTTGTTAAAAAGCGCATATTATTCGCAATTATTTTATGACATTTGCAATCGTTTTAAAGATCATAAATAAAGTCTGCACTCATGTCATGTATTGTATTATATTATCTCCATTGACATAGGTACGGATCCAGTAACGTAACTCAAGTAACAATCGTGAGGCTGGAAGTTAGCGTCTTTACTCAATTTTCAGAGATCTATCTATGTTCTTAGTCTTTTTTTATAAGAAGAACAAGGATAGAATATTTGATAACTGAGTAACAACTACCCACACAGCATGAAAGGTTGCTGCAAAGTTTCAGTAATGAAATTATCATTACTGAAACCTTGCAGCAATCTTTTATGCTGTGTGGGTACAACTTCTAGCCTTAGACTTGAGTTGGGTCTATGAATTCGAGCCATAAAAAAACATTTTGGCCCAAATTGATAGTCGTGTCTTGAGTATTAAGTATGACTTAAAACTTAAGTTTCGTTACTTGAGTATCAGCTGTTACTTCAATTGAGTGCTACGTGAAGAGGTTATTACAGTTAGTTATGAAACAAAATTACACAAATAAGATAGTCGTATAAAACATTAGGGCAAAATATTTGAATTATTATTTGTATATGGTTAAGATAATAAATCCAAAACCTTTGATAATATATAGGGCTATTACACGCTAGAAAAAGAACAGGAACAGATATGAAAAATACATTGCTTCTATATTTATATATATGAGGAATAGCGAGTTTTCCCTAATGTTTTATCAAAATATCTTCTTAAACATATACAATAATAATTGTAACAAATCATTTAATATCGAATCAATTTTTATTATACAATGTTATTCTAATATTGTAATATAGCCTATGAAATAATATTATCGTCTTAAACTAAAATATCGTTAGAAATAAATCCTTACCTAATATATAAAATTAATAAATATAGGATTTTATTTTTTATAATAATATTCGTAATACTGTTTCAATACTAATATTCGTTATTCTATTTAGAAAATATTTTACATGTTACTTTTCTTTGGCCCGAACTTAGGCCTGAATTCATAGTCGTGTCTTGAGTATTAAGTATGATTTAAAAATTAAGTATCGTTACTTGAGTATCAGCTGTTACTTCAATTGAGTGTTACATCCTTACCGACGACTATCTTATTTGTGTGATTTTGTTTCATAACTAACTGTGATAACCTCTTCATGTAGCACTCAATTAAAGTAACAGCTGATACTCAAGTAACAAAACTTAAGTCTTAAGTCATACTTAATACTCAAGACACGACTATCAATTCGGGCCATAATTTTTTTTATGGCTCGAATTCATAGACTCAACTCAAGTCTAAGGCTAGAAGTTGTAGTTGTTACTCAGTTCTTAAATATTCTATCCTTGTTCTTCTTATAAAAAAAGACTAAGAACATAGATAGATATCTGAGAACTGAGTAAAGACGCTAACTTCCAGCCTAAAGATTGTTACTTGAGTTACGTTACTGGATTCGTACCTATGTCAATAGAGATGAAATAATACAATATATGACATAAGTGCAAACTTTATTTATGATCTTTAAAACGATTGCAAACGTCATAAAATAATTGCGAATAATATGCGCTTTTTAACAAAAATATATTTAATATTGTAATATTAGTATGAGACATGTAAACAAGACTTCAATGTAATCGCATGCTCACATTTTTTTTACACAGTGTAAAAATAGACCAGATAGCTCTCGAAAAAGTTTGACTTAAGTGCAGATTTAGATTACATAGTGTTAAAAATGCCAAAGTCAAGGTTCATATTATTAAATCATGATGATAATGTTTGTATTGATAAGTTTTTCTCACGTAATATAAATTCATATGTAATCTCACGTTGATATTTTGACCGTACTTAATATAGCTGTACCTGTGAAATGACTTATTTATCAAAATATTCTTTTTTATTAAAGCAATATAATATTTAAAAGATTTCATCACATATAAAGTAGTGAAATATCAACAAAATCACGAAAGAAGTGTTTAAATACCTAATCTAAAATGTGAATTCGTGCAAAAATTTTAAGCCGAATATTTGTAAATCTTATTTTTCTGACTTGATTGCATAATTAAATTCATAAATAAAGTTCTAGAATACAATTTCATAATATAAATAATAGTACAAAGTCTGCAAATGAGCTACAATCAGCCAAAAACGTCGAAAAAATGAGTTTTTTGCATTTTTAACTATGGCGCACCAACAAGAAATATCTGGAAAAATTCAGGCAAGTAATTTTAAACAAAATACAAGTTTTTTTGCAGGAATTGGTCCTGTACCGTATTTCCCGTAAAAATAGGAAGGGTTTGAATTGTTTTTTCATTCTTTTAGGTTATATAGCATCATCAAATCTTTATGAAAAAATTTTACATGATTTGTAACTATTTAAGCTATAAGCACTATTTTCTTAGGGTTTTTTTATTGACTAGATGCGGAGAAAAAAAATAAATACTGAAAAAGTCATTTTTTCCATGCTGTGGACAGGGGGAGGGGGTCGCGGTCTGCAAATATGACAAAAACTATTTTTTTTTATCCAAAACAAAGTTACTGGGTCAAACAAAAATTTCAGGGACAGGGCGAAATTGACTATCTTAACGGGGGGTAACCTATGTACTTTAAAAGAACGATGACAACGAAATTTCTAATCGTAACCACGCTAAGAAAGAAGATAAATGAAAAATAAAAATTTGTATGAAAATTTTCAAAATTCTCTTAAATTAAAACTGCACAGAAAATCAGTTTTCCAAAACTTGTTTTCTTCAGACAGTAGCAAATAACTTGCATAAAAATTTTGGGGCAAATCTATCAAATGGTTTCCGTAAAATAGAAAAATAATAAAATCAATAGTATGCCAAAAAAATCAGTTCTCAAATGTTTTTATTATTTTAACGGTATTAAATAATTTCTATACACATTTTTAAGCAAATTCTTAGAGTAGTTTACGTAAGATCCAAAAAAAATGAAAAATTTAAAATAAATTTTTTTCAAAATTTTCAAAATACTCTAAAATTATAACTGCGCTAAGAAAATAAGTTTTCCAAAGATTGTTTCATTAAGGCAATAACGAATAATTTTCATAATAATTTTATAGGAAATCTATCGAATGGTTTTAGTGTAATATAAAAAAAAATGAAAAATAAATATTTTTTGCCATTCTAACCCCAAAATCGCAACTTCGTTGCTCTTTCTTGGCTCTTATGGCAAAAAATACGGTTTGCAACTAGTATGAAAAGGCTTTTTTACGAAACTCGTTACGACCCTCGCCTTCGGCTCGGGCCGTAAACTTCTCGTTTCGTAAATAAAACCTTTTCATACCCGTTACAAAATGTACTATTTTCAAATTTTTCAAAATTCTCTTAAATTAAAACTGCGCTAAGAAAATGAGTTTTCTAAAGCTTATTTCCTTTAGACAATAGCGAATAACTTGCATAAAAATTTTGGAGCAAATCAATCGAATGGTTTTCGTAAAATAGAAAAATAATAAAAAATAACAACTTTTTTAAAAATTTTCAAAATGCTCTAAAGTTAATAGTATGCCAAGAAAATCAGTTTTCAAATGTTTTTATTATTTGAACAGTAGCAAATAATTACTATACAAATTTTTAAACAAATTCTCAGAGTAATTTACGTAAAACCCAAAAAAAATGAAAAATTTTTTTAAAAAATTTTCAAAATTCTCTTAAATTAAAACTGCGCTAAGAAAATAAGTTTTCCAAAGCTTGTTTTATTAAGGCAATAACGAATAATTCGCATAATGATTTTAGAGCAAATCTAACGAATGGTTTTTGTGTAATATAAAAAAAATAAAAAATAAACGTTTTTTCAAAAATTTTCTAAATGCTCTAAAATTAAAACTGCTCTAAAAAAATGAGTTTTCCAAAGTTAATTTTCCTCAGGCAAATAATGTCCATACAATTTTTCAAGAAAATTCTTCGAGTAGTTTACATAAAATACCAAAAAAATGGAAAATCAAAATTTTTTTTAAATTCTTAAAATGGCTCTAAAAAAACTGAGCTAAGAAGATCAATTTTCAATAGCTTCCCCCCCCTCCCCCAGTTATACAAAAAAATAAATTGCATGCAAAATTTGAAGCAAATCCATCGAGTAGTTCTCGAGATATTTTTGGTGTACTGAAATCATACACACACACACACACACACACACACACACACACACACACACACACACACACACACACACGCGCACGCACGCACGCACGCCAACCCACCCACACACCCATGCAGATACTGTTCTGGATTCTAGTATTAAAAATACAACTAATCAAGAGCAGATCGACAACGATGTTCAAGCGAATGATAATAAGAAAAGAAAAAGGACTACGAAAAAGAAAGGAAAAAACTCAAATGTAGCTAATAGAAACAATTAAGATGAAAATATTGATCATATAGAAGATACAGATGTAAATTACAAAGAAGAATCAACTTAATTATTAAAAAAGTCTAAACAAGAAAGAAAAAAAAAGCAATGAAGATAAAAAAAATAAACTGGAAAATGAAAATAATATCATAAATAGGTATTTAAATGATTCAAATTCACAAGGAGAAGAAGAAGAAGAGGAAGACTACACTAGTAACTGTATGATTACGTCATCACCATTAGTAGTAAGAAGTTATATTACATATTAAATTAATTAAATGACTCTATGTTACTTAAATGATTTTATATTTTTCCGCTTTCACTTTTCGACTTTCGCTATACTGTTGTATCTAGCTATTTGTTTTTTTATTTTTACAGCAAATTGATAAACAGACTATCCAGGCTGAACAAACTACAATCAAACAGCTACAATACCAGTTAAAGCAAGCAAGAAAAGAAGTAATAGAGATGAGTAAATCAATTGAAGTTTACAATGTAAACAGTGATGCATCCAAAGAAAGTAGTCATTCAAATAGTAATATTGGTATGTACATTTTATGAGCCGCTCAATGCCTACATCAATTAGCTCCATAAAACAAAAAATGGAAAAATGCGATGAAATAGTGTGTATAGTTTTTTAAATTTCTCTTTATAATAAAAATTCAAATAAATATTGTAGAATATACAAGTGTAACTTTCCCTTAAGATTATATAAAATCAATAAGAAAGAAAAGCCAAAAAGTTATCGTCTAAAGTATTACCATTTTGAGTTTTTAAATTTTTAATTTTGAGTATTTTAATTTAGGATTTTTCTCAATTAATTAATAATTGAGGGGTTATTCAGAATAAGGGCTTAAAATAATAAAGTAAATTTTGAAATAATGAGAACAAATTTAATAATTTGATATCGGTGTAAACAATTTCGATGTAACTTTATAATACTTGGAGTACATTATAAAATTTTATCAAAATTGATTACATCGACATCAAATAATAAAGTTTTTCTGATTATTTCAAAACTTAATTTTTTGTCTTAAGAGTCTGCTGTATCTCTGTCCTTTTCTAATTAAAAAATTGACTTTTTTCCCAAAATTAGCAACAAGAGGCAAAAATAAAGAGATGGTTTCGATGTGTTTAATAAAATGTAATATTTTCTTTGATTAGTATGAATTAATTTTATTGCTTCGTTTTTAAGAAAAGTTGGAATAACTTAAAAAATTAGAAATTAGTGTCAAATAATGGGATTTTCAAGTTATTCCAACTTTTCTTGAAAATAAAGCGGTGGAATTAAATTATTCTTATCAGAGAAAATATTGCTTTCTATTACATGAATCGAAACCATCTCTTTATTTCTGCCTGAAGCTATTAGTTTTTATAAAAAATAAATTTTAAATAGATTCGGTAAAACAGGTAACTGTGTCGGTATACAGCTACTCTTAAACCCTTTTTTCATCAATTTTCATAATTGATTTGTGCAGTGAACAGCTTATACATAGAACTCTTGGATGAATAATTTTCTAATTAGCTTTTGTCAAGTTTATTATTTATTTTTAGTCTCTTCCGATGGTTTCGATCCTAGTTAAAATGCATGACAAAATTTATGGTTTTAAGAAAGAACAAGAAGATGATTTACAATTCGATGAAGAAGGGAACGTACACCTTGGTGATAATGTTTATTGCAATCGAATTGCATACAATGATAGTTTTAAAACAAAAGATCCTTTTAGATGTTTATCACTGTTTGTTACGTTGTAAAATGTCTGCTAAATATTTTTCTTATTTTTATATCTTTATTATAATACTATTTTAAGTTCACAATATTTTTTCTATTTTTATATTTCTATTGTAATAGCGGGGTGTCCTCATACCGGCACAGAGATCTACCTTATCTATATTTGAATTATGCATTTTAAAAAAAATTTAACTATTTTTGACTAAATTCATAGAAGAGGCACATTCTTAACATGCCAAAGAATTTATTGCAACGTTAAAAGACAATATTAGGGTAAAAATAAAGGCGAAAACTGCTTAATACGATTAACTTTTCAATGTAGTTATGAATAATCGTAATATGCAGTTTTTGTCTTCATTTTTACTTTTATTCTGTCTTTTAACGTTGCAATAAATTCTTTAGAATGTCAAGAATGTGCCTCTTCTACGAATTTCAGTCATGAATAGTTAAATTTTTATTAAAATTCATAATTCAAATGTAGATAAGGTAGAACTCTATGTCGGTATGAGGATTCCCCTTAACCCTTTCAGAACGGAATTATTATTTCATCATGAAAAGTTCTGATAACCATTTAGCGATGATAAGTGTTCATTTATTAAGCAATTTTTGCGATAAAAAAAATTTTTTTTTTTTCCTTTTCAAGTTTTCTCAGTTTCCATCAAAGATATAATAACTTAGGCCCTCAGTTTGAGATCGGAAATAGTCCACTTCAATCTAATACACATATTTTTTTTACAAAATTTGAAGCCACTTTTGCACAATTTTAAAAACCAAAAATTGTCAATGTACATTGTAATGTACATTGGTTCTGAAAGGGTTAAGTTCAAAGTACCTTTTCATTTTAGATAGTTAAGTCTTTTACTGTTTTACCCAATGTACACAAAAAATATGTTCACATAAATATAATTTTAGTTAAATTATTTTAAGCCGATACACATGTAAAACAGACATGACTAACGAGCACGTTTTCAATATTCACAACTTAGACCAAATAAAAAATTAGTATTATATTTGGAAAATAATCCTTAAAAATATTTGCTATACGAGCACAGACACGTAGACGTTATAAAAAAGGGACAGACTTACGGTTTATGACTCGACTCATTAACGCGTGAAAACCAGAATAAATCCAAAATTTTCCAGACCTTTTTTATTTATACGAGGAAAATAGACTGACCGATTATTTTAAATATAGTTATTTCTTTTGACCAATAGAAATACGGAGATTTCTTTTCACAGGACCTCCTACAAACGTTGACAGCTCCTCTTTTTTAATTTAGTTTTTGAAATTGTCATGTTCAAATCAGATTACTTTTGACCGCCGCGCAAGCAACACTCTTTTTAAATATTTAAGTATAACCACGTACAAACAAACAAGTTTTAACATTACTTATCTTGAATCTAATGTATTATGTTTAGTTAATATTTTATGAATAAAAATAAGATTATTATAAAAGGTTGTGTCCATTTTTATTTACAAAAATAAATAGCTGTACAAAAATACCTGGCGTACAGCAGAGACAAGTCAAACAGACTCACGCCTCAACACTGTTAAGCGAAGGTATATACGGATTGGAAGATTCATCTAAAAGATGTGTTAGGAAGCAGAAAAATACACGAAACAAAAAATTATTATCCCCTGTCAAACGTATGGTGATTGAAAAAAAAGTTTACGCTTCCATGCGGATTAAAGATAAAACTATCAGTCAAATAGATGATTTCCTGAATGATATGAATATTAAGCATGGCAAAGTAATATTTGGTGCAGTGAAACGAATAGAATACATAGCGCAACAAAAAGAAATAGAAAAAGATTTGGATGCCAGACTTCAAAATATTGATCAAATTATTCCATTAAATGAATGATTTATATCACAATATAAGAAAATTAATACTCATAGTTATTTATTATTTTATAAAAAAGTTATTTTTAAAGTATTTCAAATAACTGAAAATAACATCTTTTTAAATATTTCTTTATTTCTATTTTAGTGCATTAAACTTAAAATGCAGCTTTGCATTTATTTAGATTAACCATTGTATTCTGAATTGTTGTGTTTAAAATTGAAAAAAAATATATTACTAAAAATATATAAAAAACTAAACTAAATGAATATTTAAAGGCTGAAATAATAGTAAATAGTTGTTAACAAGAAATTATGTTATTTTATTACTACGAGAATTACACATTGATTTTCTATCAAGCTAGTCAAATGTATCTTGTATTTAAAAGGAGTTAATAAATTATTTATAAAACCAATACGTCATTCTAGAATTCATTTATTTAATGAATAATAAACAAATTCGAGTCGAGTTCGAATCGCGTCGAGTTTTTTCCCCGAGTTCGAGTCACGTACTCGATATCTGTGGGTACTCGAAAAAATACAAATTTCTCGAAAAAATATGAATTACTCGAGTAATTCGAGTTACTCGGTAGATTTGAGTAACTCAAAAAGTTTGAGTTTCATACTCAACTCGACTCGAAGTTGGTTTAAAATTTATTCCAATATTCCTTCTGAATAGACAGATTAGATAGAACTCACAGCAAGTCAATAAAAAAATAGTAAAAAAATAATTTATTTCGTATAAATGAATAATATAATCTAGTTGTTCGAGTTGTTCGAGTAGCTCCAGTCATTCGAGTAACTCAAGTCATTCGAATAACTCAACTTATTTGAAAATTTCATATTTTTCGAGTAACTCAATAAATTCGAATAACTCGGAAAGTTCGAGTCAATACTCGACTCGAGCTCGTCGAGTAATTCGAGTTACTCGTAGTTTAAATTACTCGCACACCCCTAATCTAAAGATTAATAATTACTAGTATTAAAAAGTTAAAAGAAACATACAAATTTTATTACTGTAAATAATAATTTATAATACTTATTAGATATTATTAGCTTGTTCGAAAGGTAAAAAACCTTATATTGATGTGGAACCAAAAATCTAATAATTAATAATAACTATAACAAAAAAATTCTAAAAATCATAAATATATCATTACTGTTAGTAATAATTAATAACATTTATTAGAAGTTATTAGCTTTTTCAAAGAGTCAAATTTTCATTTTGTTGAAAAACCTAAAAACTAATAAAGGTTTAAAAAGGCTAATAAGTTCTAATAACAGTCATAAACTATTACAAGAAATCCGAATTCTTCATAATATAAATTTTTTGTAGAAGTTATTAGATTTTATTAGCTTTTTCTAGACAAGTTTATTTCCGCCTGGGTTAGAATGAAAATTGAACAAAGTTCTTTTATTCCATATAGAACTTATGATTGTGATTGTAAAATAAAATTTTTTCCAAGTCTTAATAAAGACTTTTTTTAAATAATTTTTCTCTTATTTTTGCAATACGAATTCTAAATAAATTTAGAAATTAAAATATCCATTTGAATATTGGTTCATGTTGCATTGGAATGAAAGTATGTAAATTTCCCTTTCTTTTTTTTGTAAATATATTTTTCGTATTGAAAAATGAAAACAGTCTAACGAATATATATCAGATGATATATGCTCGTATACCTTAAATTCAGAGACGAAAGTAGTTGATTTATAAATAAAAACATGACTTAATATACATTCATAAATTTAATGATCACTATAAATGTTAGATTTCTTTTACAAGATGTTTATTGTTAATGAAAATAAAAAGGTAAAAGTATAAGTAGTAAGATGCATTGATATAAATAAAATTTTAAAGCTTTAAATCTTATTATAGATAATGTATATAATAATTTTACATATTTTATTTAATTATTAACTTTTATTAATTTTAATGAATTGATTTAAATTTCTTAATTTTTCATTTAGAAACCATTCGTTGTTGATTAACCCTTACAGTCACAGGAGCCGATATATCGGCTACCTAATTTTCTTTTTTTTTACCTCAATATTTTTGCAATATCATGCTTGATTCTTGGATTTTTTGTATTTTCAGATACACATAGCCTTACTATTTATAATTCTGATGATATTTTATAAATTTATAACTATTAATTATTATTATAAACAAATACATACGAAAAAAGTGAATTAAATTGCATGACTGAAAGGGTTTAATCAGTTGATTTAAATGTGATTATTTCTTACTGTTTAAATTGATTGATTATTTTCTGCGAAAAAATGTATATGTCTCAGACAGTACTTACTGTTTTATCATAGAAAATTGGCAATAAATTTTAATAAAAAATAAAAATCAAAATTCCATCTTCGTCAATAGATTCTAAATTTTAAACTGAACGAAATAAACTTTGTTGCAGTCAAATAAAATCATTTTTAAAAGTTTGGCATTATTATTCATGATTGCATTAGATTTGTGTAAAATTTATAAACTTTAAAATGTTATAACTCTTTAAGAGCATGACGAAGCTGTCCGCCTTCTAATAATATTTCCAATCTTAACTTATGAATAAACGATGCGTTTAATTGAGTTTTTTTGCTAAAAAGAAAAAATTTGTAAGATTAAACTCTAGTGCGGACAACTCAAGAAAACCACCAAAATATTATACATACAAAGTTATAATAAAAACTTTCAATATATCGTATTTTAAGGTTAGGTTTGTCGAGTTTGATATCTAATTTCCAATCCAAGCTCATAAAAAAATAACAAGTCCAAATGATTTTTTATTTTAACAAAAATTATTGTACTAATATAACTTTAGTGCGGACAAGTCATTATATTTGTTTAATTTAAGAATTTAAAAAGATATCGATAAAATAAAAAAAGCAAAACTCGATTGCTGCAGCTCCGACATGCCGTTAATAATTCATTATATTTAAATGAAACAAAGTTTAAAATGATTGTTTTAATATTATCTAATAAGTTACTAAGCTAAAAACTAGATAATTACTTTCTACCAAAAAATATAGACAATTTTCTAAGAAACCAACTTTTGACACAGACTGTATAGCCCATACAACCTTAAATCGACAACCTTTAAATTTACAAGCCACATTTTGAAAACTTACAGATTTTTCTTATTTTACAAAAATTGTTCATTAATAAAACATAAATGATATGAAAAAAAACATAAATAATATAAATGAAAAAAAAATAAAATTATAAAGATTCAAAAATTTATATGTGCAAAAATCCCTGAAAAAGAGATTAGATTTTTTTCTAAAATATTTATAATTTTTGTTCATGGTATGATAGTAGAGATTAAATGTGTTTCTGATTTGTTTGATGTTACTTAAAATTTCCTATGATAAGTCGAAGCATTTAAATATATTGTCATTTATTATTTTTTTATTTAAACTTTGCTGATTATGAATTATTGTGATATTCTTATTTTTGTGAATGATTTTGTTTTTGAGCTTACGTCTTATTATTTAATTGTTTTGGTTTTATTTTGATAGTATTAGTGTATTTAATATATTTATCAAACACCACTCTATTTTGATTTTTATTTGAATTAATAGAGCTATTTTTCGTAAACAATTTTTGTGTTTTCAAAAATTTATTATTTTCTTGTAGAGAATCATCTTCGTTATTAGTTGTGTCGTTTTTAATGAATTCAAATATATTATTTTTGCTGGCAAGATTTGTTCTATTTAAACTTACTAGGAGAGTATCAGACCTCCGGATCACGGATTTTGCTCAAACTTTGGGATAAGTTTTCAGATGTCAAAATATAAAAGGAAACAAAATTTTAGACCCTAACGCTCAATATTTCCCTAGTTACAGGCAATTAAAGAAAATCACTAATAAAGTTACTAGATTTTCAAACGCATATAGTTCCTTAGCATTGATAGCTAGGAGCTTGAAACTTTTTTTTAAATTAAAGCTGAGCTCAAATCCTTTCGAAATAGTAGTTACAGCATATCAAAATATTATTTTTTCCCAAAGTTAGAGCGTAATAAGGATTGGACCTAATTTCAGCTTTTATTATTAATTAATGTTTTTAAAAGAAAAATCAGGTTCAATGTTTATTACGTTCTAACTTTGGGAAAAAATAATATTTTTACATGCTATAACTACTAGTTCGAAAGGATTTGAGCTCGGCTTTAATTTAAAAAAAGTTTCAAGCTTGTAGCTATCAATGCTAAGGAACTATATGCGTTTGAAAATCTAGTAACTTTTTTAGTGATTTTCTTTAATTACCTGTAACTAGGGAAATATTAAGCGTTTGGGTCTAAAATTTTGTTTCCTTTCATATTTTGACATCTGAAAACTTATCCCAACGTTTAAGCAAAATCCGTGATCCGGAGGTCTGATACTCTCCTAGTTAGTTGGATTAATTTATCAAGGTCGGATCTATCATTGAATTTTAATACAGAATTATCGTTGCAAATAATTCATGCTTCTTGTGCAAAATTAGTCTCTTGGATTATTTCAGAGTTGTTCAGTTCAGTTAAGTTATTCATTAATGGACTAACGTTTTCAAAAATCATCGATTTTTCTTTTGCATATTTTAAATTATTCTCGCATTCTTCATTTTGTTTGAGATCATTTGTAAATGATTTTTCCCTTTCTATACACTGTATTGTTTTTGTGTCATTTCTTACGGTTGGAACATATGAATGCACCGTTTGAAATCTTCTAAACCGGGAACTTGATGTATTATAACTTGATTACTTAACAATTTTTCAGTTTGTTCAGATTCGATTGGAATATATTCATACACGGAGAAAAAAAACGCTGCCAAGTGCTTTGGCGGAATGCTTTCTCATAGAGCTCTTTGAGTTTCATTAATTTTTTTATATTTATTCAAATGTGATTTTAATATAAAAAAAATTGTCTAACATTAATATTTACTCTTATTGTACTTTATAAATTTCGTACATATATGCTAGCTTATTGCCTTTTCAACATTTATAATGTATTTTAAAGCATCAAGTAATACAAAAAAATTTGTTCTATTGAAAAAATGATATAATGTAGTAATAAGAAGAATGATGACAACAAAATTTCTAATCGTAACCACGCTAAGAAAGAAGATAAACAAATAATAAAAATTTTTATGAAAATTTTCAAAATGCTCTTAAATTAAAACTGCGCTGAGAAAATTAGTTTTCCAAAGCTTGTTTTCTTTAGAAATAACTTGCA
This sequence comes from Anastatus disparis, assembly GCA_017163975.1. Classification (NCBI taxonomy): domain Eukaryota; kingdom Metazoa; phylum Arthropoda; class Insecta; order Hymenoptera; family Eupelmidae; genus Anastatus; species Anastatus disparis. Next base: position 3,496,704 of record JAFFSR010000316.1, on the reverse strand, counting down.
AACAAATTTTGGAGCAAATCTATCGAATGGTAGTGCGCTAAGAAAATCAGTTTTCAAAGAACCTGTTAAGAGGAGGTCACGTATCTCTGTCCTTTTCTAATCAAAGCATTGAGTTTTTTACAAAAACTAATAACTTTAGCAAAAAATGAAGAGAAAGCCGCATCTCGTATCAAAAAAAGCAATATTTTCTTTGATGAGAAAGAATTAATTTTATTGCTTTGTTTTCAAGAAAACCTTGAAAAACTTAAATCATCGAGGTTAGGTTGAGCGATTTGGTTTTTCAAGGTTTTCTTGAGAATGAAGCAATAAAATTAATTTTCTCTTATCAAAGAAAATATTGCTTTTTTTGATACAAGATGCGGCTTTCTCTTCATTTTTTGCTAAAGTAATTAGTTTTTGAAAAAACTCAATGCTTTGATTAGAAAAGGACAGAAATACGTGACCTCCTGTTAAGGAATTTTTTGATAATGATGCTGAGTTAAATTGGGTGACACACTACCAAATTCATAATAAGTGTCCTTTCATCAAAAAGTTATTCAGTTCGTATCAGTAGAACAAAATAATAAAGGCATCCATGCTAATTTTTCAAAAAGTGTTATAAAAATTCAAATTTGTAAAGAAAAATCAAAATGACTTTTACAATTTATCATCATTAAATATGATTTATGTATATAAATGTATAAGGCAATTAAAGTCAGGCATTGTTATATTTTTATTTAATAAATATTTTGTAGTTTTCAAAAGTTTTTCTTCTTTTGGCAGTCAAAAATAAATTACAAACAAATTTTTAAGCAAATTCTTTGAGTAGTTTACGTAAAATACAAAGAAAAAAAAAAGATTTTTATGATTATTTTTAAAATGCTCTTAAATTAAAACTGCTCTGAGAAAATTAGTTTTCCAAAGCTTTTTTTTCAGACAGTAGCCAATAACTTGCATTCAAATTTTGGAGCAAATCCATCAAATAGTTTTCGTGAAATGTAAAAAAAAAATGAAAAATGAAAGTTTTTTAAAAAATTTAAAAATGGTCTAAAATTAAAAGTGCGCGAAGATAATCAGTTTTCAAAAGTTTTTCTACTTTTGGCAGTCGAAATTAAATTCCATACAAATTTTCAAACAAATTCTTCGAGTAGTTCACGTAAAATACAAAAAAAATGAAAAATCGAAATTTATTTAAAATTCTTAAAATGACTCTAAAAAAACTACGCTAAGACAACCAATTCTCAATAGCTTCCGCACCAGTTGATCGAAAAATTGAATTGTATGGAAAATTTGAAGTAAATCCATCGAGTAGGTTTTAAGATTTTATTGGCTTAATAAATAGAAACATTTTTTTCAAAAATTTTAAAATGCTCTAAAATTAAAACTGAGCTAAGAAAATCAATTTTCAAAAATTTATTTTATTTGAGCAATCACATATAATTTTCATGCAAATTTTGAAGCAAATTCATCGAGTAGTAAACAAAAAAAAACAAAAAAATAAAAAATCAAATTTTTTTTTTAACGACTCCAAAATTAAAACTACGTTAGAAGAATGAATTATCAATAGCTTCCCAGCAAGTTATTCAAAAAAATAAATTCCATGCAAAATTAGAAGCAAATCCATAGAGTAGTTTTCGAAATACAATTTACTAATTGTAATCATGCATCCACACATACACCCACACACACACACACACACACACACACACACACACACACACACACACACACACACACACACACACACACACACACACACACACACACACACACACACACACACACACACACACACACACACACACACACACACACACACACACACACACACACACACACACTCATACATACATACAGACATTTCCTAGAAACCACTTTTTTCGACTCCCCGAGTTCAAATATGTACAAATTAATGAAAAAATTTCTTTATCGATACAATGCTTTCTCTATGAGAAAGCAAAAAAAATAAAAATTACAATACTTCTTGTAAAAATTACCATACTTTATCGTAAAGCAATCACAGACTGTGATTTTAGCCAAAAATTACCATACTTTATAATAGAATTTACTAGAAATATTGTAAAAATTCCTAAGTTGTATAGGAATTTTTATAATATATCTAGTAAATTTTATTATAAAGTATGGTAATTTTTGGCCAAAATGACAGTCTGTGGTTGCTTTACAATAAGGATGTAATTTTTGTTCCACTTTTTTCTCCGTGTACACTTTTGTTCTTATATAATTTATGTAAGGTTCATTGCATTTAACTTCTCTAATAATTTTCTTGGTTAATAAAGTAGTTTTAATTTGAAAATTTTCTTGATGTTCTATGTTTGTTTTTTCATAATTTTCTTTTTCGTTAATTTTGATATTTGTTATATCAAAAAGTATAGATGTTTTATCGTCTATAATTAGATTGTTCATAACGTGTGTTTTAAATTCTGCAGTTTTATGTGTTGATGTTTCTGGTCTATTAAGGTGGTTCTTCGATGAGACATAAATGAACAAAATATTATTAAAATTTAAAAGGTCGTAAATAAAACCTATCTTACTATTATATAAAAGGACAGCGTTTGTTTGAATGTTCTTAATTATCTCAAAAACTACTGAACCGATCGTTTTCAAATTTTAAATTTAAATTCTTTATAATGTGACGAGTGTCATAGGCTATATAAATAATTACTTTTTTAATCAATAATTGCAATAAAATAATTATAGACCTAGATCTCAACGCGTAGGGAATAGGGACTACTTTTTTTCGGCGTTTTGCGGTCAACATGCTCTATCCTTGCTACTTTCCTTGGTTGCCCAATAAGTGGCGACCGATTCTGTCTTTCACTTTATTAAACTGGTACGGTAGAAATATTTATATACCTCTGATTTTCCGTAACTTCAACACAATAAATTTTTATTGCATATTCTCTAATTACAGAGTAATATTACCTCGGATTATTTAATTGAATATTTTCCTATTCCATTAGGCAGAATAAGAAATTAGACAATTTTTTTAACTTTAGAATAAATTTTTTATCTTATTCAAGGAAATTTTTTATTCCTCAAATATTTATTGGCTCATACATGAGAATTTAACACTTCATGGTTAATAAAATAATTTTAAAAATAACAACTGATTATGTATGATTTGCGATTTTTTCTAAAAATTTTATTCCAAATATATTAACAAAAAATATAAGATATTTGACCCGCTTTCAAATCACGTTGATTTCTCATAGATTTTTAAAGAAATTTGGTGTTTACAAAACTTAACCATTTTTATACAAATAAATTTTTTCTCAACTTTTTTAATCATTAATAAGATGGAAAAAAATTTTTTTTTTATTTATTAACACAATCGCAAATAACGTTGATTTTATCATCCTGTGATATTGTTACGGCTGGAATATTCTAGAAAATAATAAAGCGTAGAAGTATAAGAAATATATTAAACTAAATGAATAAGCCAGTAAGAAAGCGCTGACTACCCTGTTGAAAATAATGACGTCTTTCCAGTACGTCTTTGAAAGATGTCTTTGAAGACGTCTTTGAATACGTCTTTGAAGACGTCTTTGGTCGTGTCTTAGATTGGAACAAAATAAGACGTCATTTTTTTAATGTTCCGGAAATATAGTAACCAAATGACGTCTTTTTTATAAGTAAAATAATTTCAAAGACGTATTTTTCCAATAAATACTCATAGTAAAAGACATAAATTTTCAAAAAAAAATTCTTTTTTTAAAACGAATGACGTCCTCTCTGTTGAAAAAAATGACGTCTTTCTAAGACGTCTTTGAAAGACATTTTTGAAAGACGTCTTTGAAGACGTTTTTGGTCGTCTCTAAGATTGGAACCAAAAAAGACGTCATTTTTCCAATGTTTAGAAAATTCAACAAATGACGTCTTTTTATTATTTCAAAGACGTATTTTTTTTTAATAAAAATGACGTCTTTTATTACGAATTTTTATTTAAAAAATACGTTTTTTAAATTATAAAAAGACGTATTTTTATTTAAAAAAATACGTCTTTGAAAATGTAAAATGATGTTATTCGTTAAATAGCTTTTCTAAACATTGGAAAAATGACATCTTTTTTGTTCCAATTTCAGACACAACTAAAAACGAATTTTTAAAACGAATGACGTCCTCCCTGTTGAAAATAATGACGTCTTTGAAGACGTCTTTGGTCGTGTCTTACATTAGAACCAAAAGAGACGTCATTTTTCCAATGTTTAGAAAATTCAACAAATGACGTCTTTTTATTATTTCAAAGACGTATTATTTTTTAATAAAAATGACGTCTCTTCTTACGAATTTTTATTTAAAAAATACGTCTTTGAAAATGTAAAATGACGTTATTTGTTAAATAGCTTTTCTAAACATTAGAAAAATGACATCTTTTTTGTTCCAATTTCAGACACAACTAAAGACGTCTTTCAAAGACGTCATTTTCTACGAATCTTGGAAGAAAAACGTTATTTTTCATGAATTATGTCATTGAAAAATGACTTTACATGATCATCATTTTCCATTTAAAGGAATAAACAACAAAAACGAGGTAAACCTCGTAGTTTCAACTCTTCGAAAAACGAAGAGCATATGCGATTGAACTGAGAGCGTTCTGGCCTTATATATCTGCGTCTTTGAGATTTGTATAAGGAATTGCAAAACTTGAAAATCGCCACCTAGTGAGTTAAAATAAAATTGACGCAAGCGCAACCATCAATTCGACTGTAAGTCACTAGGTGGCGATTTTCAAGTTTTGCGATCCCTTATACAAATTTCAAAGACGCAGATATATAAGGCCAGAATGATCTCAGCTTAATCGCAAATGCTCTTCGTTTTTCGAAGAGTTGAAACTACGAGGTTTATCTCGTTTTTGTTGTTTTTTCCTTTAAATGGAAAATGATTATCATGTAAAGTCATTTTTCAATGACATAATTCATGAAAAATGACGTTTTTTTTCCTAAATTCGGAGAAAATGACGTCTTTGAAAGACGTCTTTAGTTGTGTCTGAAATTGGAACAAAAAAGATGTCATTTTTCCAATGTTTAGAAAAGCTATTTAACGAATAACATCATTTTACATTTTCAAAGACGTATTTTTTTAAATAAAAATACGTCTTTTTATAATTTAAAAAACGTATTTTTTAAATAAAAATTCGTAATAAAAGACGTCATTTTTATTAAAAAAAAATACGTCTTTGAAATAATAAAAAGACGTCATTTGTTGAATTTTCTAAACATTGGAAAAATGACGTCTTTTTTGGTTCCAATCTTAGAGACGACCAAAAACGTCTTCAAAGACGTCTTTCAAAAATGTCTTTCAAAGACGTCTTAGAAAGACGTCATTTTTTTCAACAGAGAGGACGTCATTCGTTTTAAAAAAAGAATTTTTTTTTGAAAATTTATGTCTTTTACTATGAGTATTTATTGGAAAAATACGTCTTTGAAATTATTTTATTTATAAAAAAGACGTCATTTGGTTACTATATTTCCGGAACATTAAAAAAATGACGTCTTATTTTGTTCCAATCTAAGACACGACCAAAGACGTCTTCAAAGACATCTTTCAAAGACGTACTGGAAAGACGTCATTATTTTCAACAGGGTAGACGTCTGAAACCAGCTAGCAACAACTCGTAATCGAAAGAAATGATGACGAACTAGCCGACAAGTTAAGACCTGTAGAGAACGAACAAAGTGAAGCATGGGAAAACAGAAGCCACGAGGTAGAAACTTCTAGAAGAATAAAGAAGTGGGAAACAACGAACCCAGCAAGTCTAAATACGACCGGGCGAACCACGCCGCGGCCTACTAGGCTACGAGGCACTAGAGCACCAAGAGAGATGTAGACTACTAGAACCTGACCAGAGCATAGAGAAGCACGAAACCACGATCGACGCAGCGAGGACGTATCAGCGGTTTTACACCAGTAGTACAGTAGACATTTCTCTCTCTCACGACTAACGTAATAATAAATCAAACAGTTTATTTTAAATATCGTCTTATTAAATTAATTACCTTCACGCAAATTGACTACTTGGATTTACCAAGCTTAGTCGTGATAAAAAGATACCCACAATATAATAAATCAATTACGTAGAAACGTAACATAAAAAAGTGGTGCTAGGTGTGGGGTATCGCTTGTGAAGAAAATATATATATCTACAAGAAACAACTACAACATCACTTGTGAAGGAAGCAACATCCACAAGAAGCAACTTCAACAGTACTACGAAGGAAGCCAAACCTGCAAGAAACAGCTACGACGATATCACTTCTGAAGGAAGCATTAACTACAAAGTAACTATTACAACGAGAGGATGTTCTACGTGTACACCGCTGTCATCACTATCTTGGGGTAAGTAAATTTTATTTTCATACCTTATACGTCCTACGAGGGGAATACGCGCCCGCTGCGAACTTTCAAATTATAATAATTATTAAATTGCATGTCTGAAAATTTTGATTTAATTCAAGTGAATTATTGTTTAAATTTTATTAAAGTAAATACTGCATGATATAACTACATTATCAATATTAAACTGCATGTTGAAAAATCTTAACAGTGAATTTTCATTCAAATGAATTATTAATGCTTTATTGAATTGAACTCTGAATAAACTGATTATAATATCAATATTAAATTGCATGTTAAACTTAGCTCGATTGAGCCATATTCGATTTTATTAAAGTGAATTTTATTAAATTAACTATAAAACAATATTAAGTAACACTAATATTAAGCTGCAAAGTGAGTGAAAATCTAATTAAATCACGTGAATAATAATCGGTTTTATTAAAGTGAAATTTGGTTACACCAAGTATAAAATAATACTAATTATTACGTTGCGAAAAGTTATTTTAACTTAGGTGAATTATAAGTGAATTTATTAAAGTGAATCTCGCTCGAATAAAATACAACAAAAAATACAGATATATCAACATATAAATAAAATATAAATAATACGATTTGAAACGTCGCGCAAAACAAAAAAAATGCCTGCAGAAACGAATAAACCGGATCAACGTGACGAAACCGCGGGTTTTGTATCACCATTAACGCTTCAACAAATTATGAGAACCCCGGAAAAGGAAGCGCGCATAGAACTTCAAAATGCATTAGTGTTGGCAGATTGTGCAATCCAACACTCCGAAAATAAAGGTCTAATAGAGTTGGCATTAGAAAAATTAAATGCAATAATAGACGGCGGCAAACATAAATTAGAGCAAGACGACGAAAAATTTTTAGGAGAAGCTAGAGTATATCTCTCAAATACATTGAAAAGAATAGACGAAGCAGCAGAAAAGGCAGACGAAGTAGCAGCTTAAGAATACAATGGAACTACACGCAAAGTATTTACCAAAGCCGAAAAAGTCTCAGAACAAAACTTAAAAATCTCATCCAACCAGCAACAAGAAGATATGATCCATCGAAGAATACGGGAAAGAATGTTACAGCAAATATATGAATACGAAAGAAGACATGGACTCGATCACGAAGTGTCAATTCATCCTCCGCTAAAAGAGCAAGTGAATACTCGAACGACTAACAAAATTGAAATTGCACTGGAGCCTAATAAACCCTGTAATAGCGGCAATTATAAAGGAGATAATCCTCAAGGTATGAGAGGTGCACCTGCATGGGAGAACTATGGCGATGATGAGGATATTTTCATGGGTTATGACAACCATTACTTGCTTGCAAATATAAATTTTGCAAATTCAATTCTAATAGAGAGAGCAAGAGAACCACCAAACAGTCTATCGCTATATCAAGCATTAAATACGATCCCCACTTTTGACGTAAATTCTGACGTACTACCATTATTCTGTTGATCAGTACGAGACATTATAAGAACATATGGGCCACAAGCAGAGAGATGGGTATTAAATTCTTTAACTTCAAAATTCAAAGGCCGTGCAGCAGAAGGCTATACAACACGGTTAACGCAGTATAATACAGTAGAAGGTCTCTTAGCTGACTTGACAAAACATTACAGTTATGCCGGTGGAGCTGACACTATATTAGCCGAAATAAAAATAATAAAACAAATGCCTGGCGAGAGCGCAGGAGACTACGGATTAAGAGTGCAAATCTTGCATAATCATCTTCTTAATTTTTACGATGCTACTAGAACACTACAGCCTTTCGAAAAAACGACATATAAAAATCAAGCAGACAGGGAAGCCTTAGAACAATTTCTGTTTGAACTGGAGGGGGAACTACAGCATCAAGTTCGGTCAAAGAATCCCACAACGTTAAGAGACGCCATACACGAAGCTATCGCCTTTGAACAACGTACAGTCGCAAGACGATTCATGCCGCAGCCAACCAACTCAGCAGAAAATACCTCGGAACTCTCTAGTATATTAAAAAGCATTGCAGATCAGTTGTCAACATTAAACTTGAGTAGCGCACAGCAAAATGCAAACATTAGATTAGCACCAACAATTGAATTATGTGGTTATTGTCACATGTTGGGACATCAAGAGGCGCAATGTAGAAAAAAGGAATACGACAACAAGTTTTACGAATATTGCAAAAATAGAGGTCACACATATGCAGAATGTTACGCACTTGAAAATGCACTAAAAACAAGCAACGTCGCGGGAAATAATTATCCAATGACGGTACCTATCATGCCTCAAGTAATTTATATGCCTTATCCACTGCCTTCCGCGACACCTGATATATATACGTCACAGATAAATGAGCAAAAACCTTATAATAAAGAAAACAGAGAATTTTACGGAAATTTAAATAATAAGAATATCTCACAAGATAATAGAAATTTCAAAGGCAATAATAATCGCGATGACTATAATAATAGAAATCAGAATCGTTATCAGAGCAAGACACGTCATCGAAATAATATTGATAATAACATTAATAATTATGATAACAATATTAATAACGGGCGAGATGTTTTTGATAGAGGACCAGGTAATAATTTTAACTGTAACGAACAAATAGATAATCAAGGTGGAACCTTTAAACTCCCAAGATGCTCGACGCCAGGGTCCTGTGGAGTCGAGCAATCTAGCAGTCAGGCCCAGAGACATGAACGGCCCAGCTTTCGAAAATGCACTATAAAGTTTATGCAAGCTGGGAGGAAGCCCCCAATAGTTGAGTTATGTGGACCATTTTTAAAATCAGAAAAAGGTCGTTTTTACGTCGATACAGGAGCCAACGTATCAGTTATAAAAGAAAGTGTGATATCAAATGATATTTATATAAATCCACATAAGATCGTTACAATAAACGGTGTCATTTCAGGTGAATGCATGTCATTAGGACAGGTAAATCTATTTCTGAATAATATATTATGTGAAGTACAACTAGTCCCAGATGATTTTCCAATAGATACAGACGGATTAATAGGTTGGGACATAATTGATAAATATAAAGGGCAAGTTAATGCCGCTCGTAAATGCTTAGAATTAAAAAACAATATAATACCATTTATTGAAGAAGAATGCTTTATTGCTACTCCTCATACAAGACAAATTAATTATGCACGTGTCAAAGATATCAGGGAAGATATAGAATTCGTACCGCTCTAAGGTACAGGATCGGTCATCTTAGTTGGCAATTTTGAAGCCAAAAATAGTGAAGGCAAAGCGTATGCCATATGTATTAATATTGATGAAAGTGCGATAGAAGTAAAATCGCCAGAAGTTAAGTTAGATGCATGCGAAGTCTAGAATATTATGAATAATGAAGAAATAATATATAATGAAGAAATGATTAAAATGAATAATAATAAAAGAATAAATAATAATGAAGCGAATAAAATGATGCTACGTGCGCAAATTTTACATATATCTAGCGAGGAAAAAGAGAATAAAGCAGCAAAGGTATTTAAACAAATTGAATCTAAAATATTAAAGCATTTAAATAAAGAAGAAATAGAAAACATTGATGAATTGATAAAAGAAAGACCATTTATAATTGAATCACCTAGAGAAAAATTAAGAAAAACACATTTAGTAAGGCATAAAAATGAGTTAGTTACAGAAGTACCAGTAAAAACCAAAAGATTTAGACACCAACGTATAGAAGAATATTTGGAATCGGAAATTATTAAATCATCGGAGAACCCGTATTCCTCATTTATGTGGATAGTACTAAAACCACCTAAAGTTAATTTAACGCCATCATTTATCACCGGGAACATTATTAGCCAGTTCGTTAAACAAAAAAAAAAAAAAAAAAATCACGTTTTTTTGTAAATTTGCCGCCATTTTGAAAAAATCAAACGTCACAGAAAAAAACAAATAGCAGATTTGAAAAGTACGGATAAAAATACGTTAGAAAATGTGGTTTTAAAATTGTTTTGCTCACCATTACACAGAGAAATATTCACTTGAAAAACATAAAAAATTTATGGCCGTTTGGCATGAAAAGGGTTAATACAAAAAATATTATTACAGCAGAAGCTAATACTTAGATTGAATGAAATGTTATTATTATCAAAATAATTGTTATTACAAGGAAATTATAATAGTATATAATTAATATTAAAGAAAAAGAAAACCAAAATTAAAATGATCAAAAAAAAAAGGGAAAATTAACAATAAGAAAACTAGTATACAAGCATATTTTATAAATATATAAATATACGAAAAAAATTGATATTGTAAATGTATGTGTATACATATGCAGACACAAAAAAATACTATAAAATGAAAATTAAACATTGAAATGCAATTTGTATAAGTATTGAAGCTGACTTATAAAATTCAAATACAAATAATTAGTAATACTACATAAACTCTACATAGTTGATTATATTAAACTAAATAGCATTATAAATTAGAAACAGTATCCAATACAAAAGTAAAATTATATTAAACTACATATTAAATCTAATACAAAGAGTATAAAAGTTATTATAAATAACATATAAAACTTCATACATATAACTACGTTGAAAATAAAACAATGATTGAAATAATATATATAACCATTCATAATTATATTATATTAAAATTAATGCAAATAAATAAATTAATAGAAACAAGGGTTAAATAAAAATAATACGTAATATTGCATATTAAGAATCATATTAAACGAGCATAAGTTATTAATACATTAAAAAATTAAAATAATTTAAATGACATAAACAACAAATTCTAATACGCAAAAAAAGAACTCTACAATAAATTATGGAAAAGCAATTAAAAATCATAGAGAAACAAAAAAATAATAGAAGTTGTATACTGCGACGGTAACGTGCAAGCTACACTATAAGCTACAGCTATACCATATGCATAGAATGCATAAGAAAACACAACCACGCGCGCGTATACGTACAAGCACACATAGGTGACACGACGTCATCTCACACAACCATGCGCGAGTATATGTACGAGCCAGCACGCACACATATGTGACACGACGCCCTCTCACACTACCATGCATGCGTATACGTACAAGCATACATAGGTGACACGACGCCATCTCACACAACCATACGCGAATATACATGTGCCATCAAGCGTACAAAGTACGAAGATCCGCACAAAGAGGAATGAAACACGTGCTCGATATATAGCCATGAAGTAAGAAAATTAATTAAGACGGTTAAACGCATTCACAATTATTAATATAACAAAACATATACGAAATCTAGATGTTCACATAATTAATTAATAAATAAAATTAAAAAGTTAATAAATGGAATCGACACATGACCTAAGTTAAATAATAAAAGTATTAATTAATTAATTAATTTATCAATAAAAATTATAAATGAACGCAAATAAAACGTGAAATATGGCTTAAAACCATATCGGGACAACATAGTACCAATATAGAGACAAAAAGCTACCCAAATATGAAAGTCGTAAATTAATAAATAAATGCTAATATCTCGGAAAATTACATAGATAAAAATTTCTTACCTGACCCTAATTTGTTAACTAAGGGTAGACTTTCGGGTCCAATATTAAAAACTTCAGTTATTAATTAATAAATTATTATCTCGAATACTAATAAACCTATCAATTGCAAAACCACCTGTAATTTTACAATTAAGCATAAGGGTTGTAACCCCATATAAATTAAAATAAATAATAATAATTAGCATTAACAAATTAAATTGTTTATATCGAATTTCAAGAGTTACAAAAATGCAACTATATATTCATACCTCATAAATAAATCCATATACAAATATCATATTATAACAATTTTCATATAAACAATAAATTATTTATAAGCCATTATCTCAGAACCTAATGACTTAATCGAAACAAAACCAAACTGTAATTTTGCAACTAAGAATATATTATTAAATTACATAATAATACTTGTAAGAATAATTATAATTGCAACGTTATTTAAATTATTTATAAAATTGCCTTAAATATACCAAGGGTCAAATAGTGCAAAAATGGTAATTAATAACCAAATAAACATAAAATAGAACACTGGGGATAACACAAAACTAATAAATAACCACTCATGAACAAAAAACGATCAATTAAAATTACTTGTCTAGCGTATTGCAGGTATACAGGGGTTATAATATGCTTATAATCAAACCTAATATTACATAAATAAAAGATAATCCAGAAGAATACATTAGGAATTAATTATTTTAACTTGGAAGGCTCCAGCCATGGGGGGTCCCTTTTAATTAATCAGAAAAGAATGTTTTCAGATACAAATACAGACCCAAAGAAGTACATACACGCAAACAAGTGCATCACATTCAAGAAATAAACTAAACCATCTACCAGATACGATCGAGTGTCAACGTCAACATCTAAAGTATCCACATTATAAAAATTATTGAAGACATAACGAAGAAGAATAATAAAATAAAAATTTTTGTTTCAACAAAATCCATATGTACCAGAACTAAATAATAATGTATTAAGAGAGAGAGAGATATAGAATAGATTTGTAATCGTTAGGTACACTACACAACTCTACACAAAGATTGTAACAGTTACCCATAGATATATAGGTTAGGTACACTTAATAATTATATAGAGTCAGAAAAAAATTTTTTTTCAATATAGGTAATTAATTGACGAGGACGTCGATACCGCGGCCTCAGACGTGTTACGGGTGGAATATTCTAGAAAATAATAAAGCGTAGAAGTATAAGAAATATATTTAACTAAATGAATAAGTCAGTATGAAAGCGCTGACTAGACGTCTGAAACCAGCTAGCAACAACTCGTGATCGAAAGAAATGATGACGAACTAGCCGACAAGTTAAGACCTGTAGAGAACGAACAAAGTGAAGCATGGGAAAACAGAAGCCACGAGGTAGAAACTTCTAGAAGAATAAAGAAGTGGGAAACAACGAACCCAGCAAGTCTAAATACTAGAACCTGACCAGAGCATAGAGAAGCACGAAACCACGATCGACGCAGCGAGGACGTATCAGCGGTTTTACACCAGTAGTACAGTAGACATTTCTCTCTCTCGCGACTAACGTAATAATAAATCAAACAGTTTATTTTAAATATCGTCTTATTGAATTAATTACCTTCACGCAAATTGACTACTTGGATTTACCAAGCTTAGTCGTGATAAAATGATACCCACGATATAATAAATCAATTTCGTAGAAACGTAACAATATTTTCAAACAAATATTTCAGCAAATTTTCGGAAAAAATACATTTTTTCAATATTATATATATTTACCGATTTTATTCAAGAAAAAATGCTTAAGGTTGTATGGGCTATACAGTCTGTGTCAAAAGTTAGTTTTTTGGAATATCGTCTATATTTTTTGGTAGAAAGTAATTATTCAATTTTCAGCTTAGTAACTTATTAGATAATATTAAAACAATCATTTTAAACTTTGTTTCATTTAAATATAATGAATTATTAAAGAGTTATAACATTTTAAAGTTTATAAATTTTACACAAATCTAATGCAATTATAAATAATAATGCCAAAGTTTCAAAAATGATTTTATTTGACTGCAACAAAGTTTATTTTGTTCAGTTTAAAATTTAGAATCTATTGACGAAGATGGAATTTTGATTTTTATTTTTTATTAAAATTTATTGCTAATTTTCTATGATAAAACAGTAAGTACCGTCTGAGACATATACATTTTTTCGCAGAAAATTAGCAATAAATTTTAATAAAAAATAAAAATCAAAATTCCATCCTCGTCAATAGATTCTAAATTTTAAACTGAACAAAATGAACTTTGTTGTAGTCAAATAAAATTATTTTTGAAAGTTTGGCATTATTATTTATAATTGCATTAGATTTGTGTAAAATTTATAAACTTTAAAATGTTATAACTCTTTAATGATTCATTATATTCAAATGAAACAAAGTTTAAAATGATTGTTTTAATATTATCTAATAAGTTACTAAGCTAAAAATTAGATAATTACTTTCTACCAAAAAATATAGACAATTTCTTAAGAAACTAACTTTTGACACAGACTGTATAGCCCATACAACCTTAAGGTTAAATTTTCATTTTTAGTTTGAACAAAAATTTACATATTTAAGAAAAAAAATTTTTTTCAATGAAATCATTTTTTCAAAAATTTTTTATTCTCATTTTAGATTTTTGTCATTTTTAAATAAATAAGTGCTGAAGGTTTAATTGTCATTTTTTGTCATTTTTATATGTTTACTAAAATCGACATAATTATGAAAAAAAAAAATTTTTTTTAATGTAATTATTTAAAAAAAATTTTTTAATTGATTTCATTTTTGGTCATTTTTAAAGATGAAAATTAAATTATTCTGTACTTTTTTCATGTCACTTTAATTCTAATAACTTACGATTTTTTTATTAAAAATGACACTTCGTTCACTTCTCAATAGGTGGCGACCTGTTTTGCCGCTCACTCTACTAGATTAGCAAGGTATAGGTACTTATATCGCGAGGAAAATGCGAACAGCTTATCGGCAATAAATTTTTATTGCACTTATTCCCTATCATTGTTGAACATTCATATTTATTAATGAATATCTCTTTCACGATTTTGATTTGCTAAAAAAATTTTTTATCGTCAATTTAAATATATTTTTTGACTTATTGGTACTAAATTGAACATACATCGAAAAATAAAAAAAAAAATTCAATGCTTATTTTTTCTACAAAAAAAAATTATTTTAAATGAAAATTCATTCTATTATCACATGGTTCACAAACAAAAAATGTTGTGTATTCCGAAGTTTTGTAAGAGTACGATTTAATAAGTTTTTGAGATTCTATTTCTATACCTACCGACTTCTGCCCAACCATTGCGCGGGCGAAGCCGAGACGGGGGATGCTAGTATTTTTATATGTATTAAATTTCAGACTCAGTTATCGATGAAATAATAGAAAATAATGATTTTGAAATTGAGTGTTTTATGATATAATTTTGTATTCTAACCCTTAATTTCATGTTTAAACTTAATATCTTTATCATTTCGAATGAGCATACATTAATAAAAAACTATTTATTAAATTCTGCAAAATTCATAGATTTAGAATATATAAAATAAGTAGTAGGTTGATGAATCATCTAAAAAGATATTGAATATTAAAAAAATATTTAGAAAAATAATTTAAATTATGATTTTGTAATACTTGACAGCGTTGTGGAATAAAAATGTAAACACGTATCTCGTTTCTTTCGAAAATGTGACATTTTACTAAGGTTATAATGAGTCTAACCATGTGTAACAAATAATAATATAACAAACCGAAATTCACAACGTTGCCAGAATTCCAATATGTTCAGGAACGTATAAATAATGAAATTTTATAAAATAACATATTATTTTAGTATTATTTAAAAATATTGCATAAATTTACCTAATATTTATTAATATAGTGTTTAAAATGAATTTTTTATTTATAATGATAAGAATTTGTGCATTGAGTGTGGCCCCCAGCTAAGCGCCCGTGACATACGGACCTGCATGGAAGAACCACCTTAAGAGATGTGTTATTACAGTATTCTTCATTTTTATTATACAATGGATCAAAAAGTCGTAAATCATCTATTTTCTTGCAATTTTTACTTAAGTGACCTGTAGTTTCACAATCTATACAATAATTTTTTTGTTCATAGTAAGTAAGTTCATCATTGGAATACAGAATATTCCCCGTCAAAAACGTTTAGCTAAAAAAATTAGTTAAAAATATAGCTAAAAATACAGCTGAAAATATAGCTATATTTAGCTGGAATGTAGCTATATTCATCTCGATTTTTTAGGTAAAAATCCAGTTATTTTTTAGGTAAAAATCCAGTTTATATTTTGAGTCTTTTGTAACAGCGGAAAATATAACTGTATTTTTAGCTGTATTTTTAGCTGTATTTTTAACTGTATTTTTAACTAATTTTTTGAGCTAATCGTTTTTGATGAGGCGAACAATAGCTGATAATATAGCTAAATTTTCATCTATATTTTGAGCTGTATTTTTAGCTTAAATTATTTTATAATTTCACGGGATAATAACTCGTTAGTTATTTTCCTGTAAAAGAAAGTTCCAAAAATGAGGTGAACCTCGTAGTGTCAGCTCTCCGAAGATCGAAGAGCTTCTACATTTTGGCACAAAGTATCTTGCTCTTTTATACCTATGGCCTCAAAATTTGTTAATGGAATCGTAAAATTTAGAGATCCGCCACCTAGCGACGTGAAGTGAACTTACCTGTCTTTAATTATTGATTAATGCTACGTCGCAAGGTGGCGTTTCTCTAAATTTTACGATTCCATCGACAAATTTTGAGGACACAGGTATAAAAGAGCAAAATACTTTGTGCCAAAACGTAGAAGCTCTTCGATCTTCGGAGAGCTGACACTACGAGGTTCACCTCATTTTTGGAACTTTCTTTTACAGGAAAATAACTAACGAGTTATTATCCCGTGAAATTATAAAATAATTTAAGCTAAAAATACAGCTCAAAATATAGCTGAAAATTTAGCTATATTATCAGCTATTGTTCGCCTCATCAAAAACGATTAGCTCAAAAAATTAGCTAAAAATACAGTTAAAAATACAGCTAAAAATACAGCTGAAAATACAGTTATATTTTCCGCTGTTACAAGAGACTCAAAATATTAACTGGATTTTTACCTAAAAAATCGAGATGAATATAGCTATATTCCAGCTAAATATAGCTATATTTTCAGCTATATTTTCAGCTATATTTTTAACTAATTTTTTTAGCTAAACGTTTTTGACGGGGTTTAATGCTATTATAAAATCATCTATGTTATTGATTTTTGCTCGATTTATAAGAGAAAAAATGTGACCTCTAAGTTTCAACTTTACAATTAAAAACAGTTTCCTTTGATCATTTGCTGAACTTCTTGCTAATTTTATTTCATTAATATATTCTCTGGGTGGCATGTTTTTACCACCAAATATTGGTAAAACTTCAAAAAATAAAAAATTATCATCATCATTCTCCTTCGTTATGATTTTTATCTTTTAATTTTTTATCAGGAAAATTCAATATGTTTAATTAATATTAGTATTTTATTAAATTATTGTAAGGGATAATATATTATTATGGATATTTTTAGATTGATAAATATTCATTTTATTCTGTAACAGAATATATACTATTCTTATATATCAAGATACGTGTAATTCATGTTGCATCAATAATGTTTAAATGACCTTATAAATATTTAGTTTCAAAATGTTATATTTGTTCATATGCAAAGATTGTTATAAATATTGCTGATCATGTTTTTTTTTTCCTTTTCTTTTACACCGTTTACAATTGTATTTGTACAAAAAAATACTGCAAGTGTTATGTATTAAAATTCTTTGACACTGACCTACTATTCTTGCATAAAAATTAAGAATATTGCTACTGTTGTTGGAATTACACAATAGCATACCGCGAGAATTTTCGCTGAGCTTGTATTTTGGAAGTTTAATAAACTTGCAATGTTTTGATGAAAACTGTCTATTTTTTAAATGCATAGTCTGTTTACTTTATTCTGGTATCTTTAAATTTTTCTTTATTTTGTAATATTTCATGATATTATTTCCATAAAAAGAAAATTAGTATGCTTGTAGTATAATCGAATGTTATTATTAGTACTTGATATTTTAAATGATATTGAATGTTTACTGTTTAGACAGCTTTTCTTTTTATTTCTTTTATTGACCGTGAACTTAAAACGTATTTCACTTTTCAAATTACGTTATTATGTGGTGTGAATTTTCAAAAATCATTAATATATTGGTCTATATGTTGTAATTTGTCAATGCACTAAACTTATTTGAAATTAGTTTATAAAAGAATTTGTAATTTTTACTTGATTTCTCATTAAAAAATTTTATTATCATTCTTGCCAAAATAATTGATGTGTAGATTTATTTGTGATAATGTTATATGATGTTACTTTCATTTTTATTGAAAATTTTTATTTAAATTGTATTATTTATTTAATATATGATTTTTAATCTCGCACTTTCGCGTATATAGAAATTATTTCAATTACGCACTTTGCGTACACGGAGAGAAATCCTATAATAAATATAACTATAGATTGTACTAAAAATTACTATATTACATAGTAAAATTTGTGAAAACAGATACATAGAAAAAAAATTTTTTTTTTTTACCCGAAATTTGTTATTGAAATTTTTTTAATTCATTTAATTTATAAATTTAATTTTTTCATTAATTTAATTTTTTTAAAATAAATTACCTTTGAAAAAAACGGACCTGAAATGGAGTTGAACGTTACTGACTGCATCATCATGACATGTTACTTATGAAATTTCGAATCATCTACACATGTTACAGAACTATACTTTCAATTTCGTAGAAAATTTTGAGGTTAGAAATAAATTTACAGATCATCGATTCGACATTATTTGAAATAGTAACATTTATTATATTCATAATAAAATTTATTATATGCTTAATAAAATTTATTATTTTTATAACATTAATTCCAATATAAGATATCAAATATTTTTACTCTGGCATAACAAATTTTACTATAGCATAATTTTTACCATGTAATATAGCAATTTTTCTAATAAGATATAGTTTCATTTCTTAAACGATGTGGCCAATCTTATCAAATTTTATAGTAATATTTGTTATAAATGTAATAAAAATCGCCATAATGCAGAAATGTCCCGGCTCTCGTATGAAATATAGTAATTTTTATTACTATCTAGAACTAAAAATATTTTTTATTTTTCTCAGTGTACACTTTGCGTTTAATATTTCATTTTAAATAACACTATTCCTACAGAGTATCATAGCTTTGAGTACTATAGTTAAAAAACTAACACGTATCACATGAAACATTTCATCCGACATAGACATAAAATCAAACTGGGCATCAAGTTTTCTAAAGCGATATTATGATTTCATTTTTAATTATTTATTTTTACCCCGTTTAAAAAGTTCAATTGGAATTCCAATTAGAATTTTATGAAAATCCATGATGGAATTCCAATTAGAATCCCAATGAGATTTATACTTATAAATGATATTGCTTTTTTCCACAAATGCAGAGGGACAAAAGTTCTTTACACCCGCCTACATTAATAACTGTAAAAAAAAACGGGCAAAGCGTACTTTTTTCTTGCAAATTGACAGAACAAAAAGTTCTTTACGCCCGCCAACATCAATGACACTAAAAATAAGCGGGAGAAAAGTACTTTTCTCCTGCTTATTCCATTTCTCTTAAATTAAGAGCAGGCCGGATTCGATGTCCCTGTCTAATTGAGATTTCTGTTATTTACTCAAGTATTAATCGGTGTATCTCCGAATTGAAGGTTAAGCGCAATAGAATTTATTATTACAAATATTTATGCACAAGAAAAAAAAAATCTATCGCTTTGTTTTTGAAAAAAGTAAGTAACGCAAAAATATTATAAACATAAACTTTTACTTTGGCGTTACTTACTTTTCTCAAAAACAAAGCAATAAATATTTTTTTCTTATGCATAGATGTTCATAATAATAATATCTATTGCGCTCAGCCTTTAATTTGAAAATACACTCATTAATACTTGAGTAAATAACAAACAACTCAATTGTTACTCGGTCGGTATCAGGTTCTACTCCGGCCTAGTCTTAAGCGTGAAAAACGTACATTTTACTTACGAATGCAGGAGGCGAAAAGTTCTTTACGCCCGCCAACATTAATTGCTCTAAAAATAAGTGGGGAAAAAAGTACTTTTCTCCTGCAAATTAGATTTCTCTTGATAGTCTAGGCGCCCGATAGGTCACAGTGGCCTCTTTAATTTAGGTTGACCCATCAAGGTTTTTTTAATTTATTTTGACCTCCTGAACACGAAAAGCGATAGTGGATTTCGATCCGGATGTCGAATAAATTGTTATAAACAATTTAATTGTTTATAACGCTATAACGAATAAACAAAAAGAGATACAAAAATCTTGTTGAATACTTTCTTCTGTGGCTAGAAGCTAGAACAAATACACCCGATTCTGAATCATGCTGTTTTGTTAATTACAACTTGAGTTATTGTTAATTAATTGCAAATTGACGAGGTAAACTCGTCGTGCTTGATGAAATTCGACTATATTTCAGGTTCTATTAAACATTTTTGATCGATTAAGGTCTCATTTTAAAGGTAAAAGTATTTTTCAAAACACTATACTACTTGAAGCTATTTATAAACATCGATAAACAAAAGGAGACTGATCAAAATGAGAATTAAAGCACTCTTTTTGCTATTTCAATTGTTTATAACGCTACAACGTTTAAACAAAAAGAGATACAAAAATCTTGTCAAATACTTTCTTCTGTGGCTTTTAAAAATAAATACACCTGATTTTGAATCATGCTGTTTTGTTAATTACAACTTGAGTTATTGTTAATTTATTGCAAATTGACGAGGTAAACTCGTCGTGCTTGATGAAATTCGACTATATTTCAGGTTCTATCAAACATTTTTGATCGATTAAGGTCTCATTTTAAAGGTAAAAGTATTTTTCACAACATTATAC
Source organism: Anastatus disparis (assembly GCA_017163975.1). Lineage (NCBI taxonomy): Eukaryota > Metazoa > Arthropoda > Insecta > Hymenoptera > Eupelmidae > Anastatus > Anastatus disparis. The sequence goes on along the minus strand of JAFFSR010000316.1, from coordinate 3,475,776 downwards.
TACTTGAAGCTATTTATAAACATCGATAAACAAGAGAAGACTGATCAAAATGAGAATTAAAGCACTTTTTTTGCTATTTCAATTGTTTACAACGCTACAAGGTTTAAACAAAAAGAGATACAAAAATCTTGTCAAATACTTTCTTCTGTGGCTTTTAAAAATAAATACACCCGATTTTGAATCATGCTGTTTTGTTAATTACAACTTGAGTTATTGTTAATTTATTGCAAATTGACGAGGTAAACTCGTCGTGCTTGATGAAATTCGACTATATTTCAGGTTCTATTAAACATTTTTGATCGATTAAGGTCTCATTTTAAAGGTAAAAGTATTTTTCACAAAACTATACTACTTGAAGCTATTTGTAAACATCGGTAAACAAAGGGAGACTGATCAAAATGAGAATTAAAGCACTTTTTTTGCTATTTCAATTGTTTATAACGCTACAACGTTTAAACAAAAAGAGATACAAAAATCTTGTTAAATACTTTCTTCTGTGGCTTTTAAAAAAAAAATACACCTGATTTTGAATCATGCTGTTTTGGTAATTACAACTTGAGATATTGTTTATTTTTTGCAAATTGACGAGATTAACTCATCGCGCTTGATGAAATTCGACTATATCTCAGGTTCTATCAAACATTTTTGATCGATTAAAGTCTCATTTTAAAGGTAAAAGTATTTTTCACAAAACTATACTACTTAAAGCTATTTGTAAACATCGGTAAACAAAGGGAGACTGATCAAAATGAGAATTAAAGCACTTTTTTTGCTATTTCAATTGTTTATAACGCTACAACGTTTAAACAAAAAGAGATACAATAATCTTGTTAAATACTTTCTTCTGTGGCTTTTAAAAATAAATACACCTGATTTTAAATCATGCTGTTTTGTTAATTACAACTTGAGATATTGTTAATTTATTGCAAATTGACGAGATAAACTCGTCGTGCTTGATGAAATTCGACTATATTTCAGGTTCTATTAAACATTTTTGATCGATTAAGGTCTCATTTTAAAGGTAAAAGTATTTTTCACAACATTATACTACTTGAAGCTATTTATAAACATCGATAAACAAAAGGAGACTGATCAAAATGAGAATTAAAGCACTTTTTTTGCTATTTCAATTGTTTATAACGCTACAACGTTTAAACAAAAAGAGATACAAAAATCTTGTTGAATACTTTCTTCTGTGGCTTTTAAAAATAAATACACCTGATTCTGAATCATGCTGTTTTGTTAATTACAACTTGAGATGTTGTTTATTTTTTGCAAATTGACGAGATTAACTCATCGCGCTTGATGAAATTCGACTATATCTCAGGTTCTATCAAACATTTTTGATCGATTAAAGTCTCATTTTAAAGGTAAAAGTATTTTTCACAAAACTATACTACTTGAAGCTATTTGTAAACATCGGTAAACAAAGGGAGACTGATCAAAATGAGAATTAAAGCACTTTTTTTGCTATTTCAATTGTTTATAACGCTACAACGTTTAAACAAAAAGAGATACAAAAATCTTGTTAAATACTTTCTTCTGTGGCTTTTAAAAAAAAATACACCTGATTTTGAATCATGCTGTTTTGTTAATTACAACTTGAGATATTGTTAATTTATTGCAAATTGATGAGATAAACTCGTCGTGCTTGATGAAATTCGACTATATTTCAGGTTCTATTAAACATTTTTGATCGATTAAAGTCTCATTTTAAAGGTAAAAGTATTTTTCACAAAACTATACTACTTAAAGCTATTTGTAAACATCGGTAAACAAAAGGAGACTGATCAAAATGAGAATTAAAGCACTTTTTTTGCTATTTCAATTGTTTATAACGCTACAACGTTTAAACAAAAAGAGATACAAAAATCTTGTTAAATACTTTCTTCTGTGGCTTTTAAAAATAAATACACCTGATTCTGAATCATGCTGTTTTGTTAATTACAACTTGAGATATTGTTTATTTTTTGCAAATTGACGAGATTAACTCATCGCGCTTGATGAAATTCGACTATATCTCAGGTTCTATCAAACATTTTTGATCGATTAAAGTCTCATTTTAAAGGTAAAAGTATTTTTCACAAAACTATACTACTTAAAGCTATTTGTAAACATCGGTAAACAAAGGGAGACTGATCAAAATGAAAATTAAAGCACTTTTTTTGCTATTTTAATTGTTTATAACGCTACAACGTTTAAACAAAAAGAGATACAAAAGTTTTGTGAAATACTTTTTTTTGCGTCTTTTTAAAACAATTTTTCCACCTCTTGATGACTTACTAGGAGAGTGTCACACCTCCGGATCACGGATTTTGCTCAAACTTCGGGATAAGTTTTCAGATGATAAAATATGGAAAAAGCTAAAGTTATAGTCATAAATACTCAATATTTCCCTAGTTACAGGCAATTGAAGAAAATCACTAAAAAAGTTACTAGATTTTTGAACACATATAGTTCTTTAGCGTCGATAGCTACAAGCTTGAAACTTTTTTTACATTAACGCTGAGCTCAAATACTTTCGAACTAGTAGCTATAGCATGTAAAAATATTATTTTTTCCCAAAGTTAGAGCGTAATCAGGATTGGGCCTCATTTCAGCTTTTATTATTAATTAATGTTTTTAAAAGAAAAATCAGGTCCAATGTTTATCACGCTCTAACTTTGGGAAAAAATAATATTTTTACATACTATAACTACTAATTCGAAAGGATTTGAGCTCAGCTTTAATTTAAAAAAAGTTTCAAGCTTGTAGCTATCAATGCTAAAGAACTATATGCGTTTAAAAATCTAGTAAATTTTTTAGTGATTTTCTTTAATTGCCTGTAACTAGGGAAATATTGAGTATTTATGACTATAACTTAAGCTTTTACCATATTTTATCATCTGAAAACTTATCCCGAAGTTTGAGCAAAATCTGTGATCCGGAGGTGTGACACTTTCCTAGTTAGTGCCACCGTGTTATTGCAAAGATAGTAGTAAAAAAAAAACACATCATACTGTACTTTTTGTGCATGCATGAAAAATAATATATGTAAAAATAAGTAAATTATCCTTAAGTTGAATGAATAATATAATTTTTTTCTTAATATTTCAATGTTATTCTTTATTAATGTTCTCTTTATTAATGTATATTTCTTTATTTATTTTTCATTATTAATAAAATAGATTGATTGAATTAATTTTTGTACCTAATTTTTTACGGGTTCGCACCGTTAATTTGCAATAAATTAACAATATCTCAAGTTGTAATTAACAAAACAGCATGATTCAAAATCGGGTGTATTTGTTTTATAAAGCCGCAGAAGAAAGTATTTAACAAGATTTCTGTATCTCTTTTTGTTCAAACCTTGTAGCGTTATAAACAATTGTAATAGCAAAAAAAGTGCTTTAATTCTCATTTTGATCAGTCTCCTTTTGTTTATCGATGTTTATAAAAAGCTTCAAGTAGCACAGTTTTGTAAAGAATACTTTTACCTTTAAAATAAGACTTTAATTGATCGAAAATGTTTGATAGAACCTGAGATGTAGTCGAATTTCATCAAGCACGACGAGTTTACCTCGTCAATTTGCAATAAATTAACAATAACTCAAGTTGTAATTAACAAAACAGCATGATTCAAAATCAGGTGTATTTATTTTTAAAAGCCACAGAAGAAAGTATTCAACAAGATTTTTGTATCTCTTTTTGTTTAAACGTTGTAGCGTTATAAACAATTGAAATAGCAAAAAAAGTGCTTTAATTCTCATTTTGATCAGTCTCCTTTTGTTTATCGATGTTTATAAATAGCTTCAAGTAGCACAGTTTTGTGAAAAATACTTTTACCTTTAAAATGAGACCTTAATCGATCAAAAATGTTTGATAGAACCTGAGATATAGTCGAATTTCATCAAGCGCGACGAGTTAATCTCGTCTATTTGCAATAAATTAACAATATCTCAAGTTGTAATTATCCAAATAGCATGATTTAAAATCGAGTGTATTTGTTTTAAAAAGCTGCAAAAAAAAGTATTTTACAAGATTTTTGTATTTTTTTTTTTGTTTAATCGTTATAGCGTTATAAACAATTAAATTGTTTATAACAATTTATTTGACATCCGGATCGAAATCCAATATCGATTTTCGTGTTCAGGAGGTCAAAATACATTATAAAAACCTTGGTGGGTCAATCTAAATTAAAGAGGCCACTGTGACCTATCTGGCGCCTAGACTATGAATGAAGCAAGACAAGTATACTTTTTTCTTGCACATTCACGAGGTGAAGCGTTCTTTACGCCCACCAACATCAATTACACTGAAAATAAGCAAGAAGAGAGTACTTCTCTCCCGCAAATTAAATTTCTCTTAAATTAAGCGGAAGCTTTTTCCAAATTCGGAGGGCGAAAAGTTCTTTACACCCGTACATATTGATTTCTCTGAAAATAAGTGGGAGAAAAGTACTTTTCTCTCGCAAATTCAATTTCTCTTAAAATATGCGGAAAAAGCGTACTTTTCTCTTGCAAATTCAGAGGGCAAAAGTTCTTTACGCCCACAAACATTAATTGCTCTAAAAATAATAGGAAAAAGTACTTATCTCCCGCAAATTCGATTTCTTTTAAATTAAGCGAATGAAGCGTACTTTTTTCTTGCGAATTCAGAGGGTGAAAAGTTCTTTACGCTCGCCAACATTAATTACTCTAAAAATAAACGCAAAAATGTACTTATCTCCCGCATATTCGATTTCTTTTAAATAAGGCGGGTGAAGCGCACTTTTTTCTTGCAAATTCACAGGGCGAAAAGTTCTTTACGTCCGCCAACATTAATTACCCTGGAATTAAATTCGATTTCTCTCAAATTAAGAGTGAAATAAGTACTTTTTTCTTGCGAATTTAGAGGGCAAACAGTTTTTGAGGCCCTATAAACTTGCAAAAATAAAGTACGCTTCTCCCGCTTCATTTAAGAGAATTTGAATTTGCGGGAGAAAAGTACTTTTCTCGCGCTTACGCTTAGAGCAATTAATGTTGGCGGTTGTGAAAAACTTTTCGCCGTCTGCATTCGCAAGAAAAAAGTACGCTTTTCCTGCTTTAATGAAGAAAAATTGAATTTGCGAGAGAAAAGTATTTTTCTTATTTTGAGTGTCATTGATATTGGCGGGCTTAAAGAACTTTTCGCCCTGTGAATTCGCAAGGAAAAAGTACGCTTTCACCGCTCAATTTGAGAAAAATCTAATTTTCGTGAGTGAAGTACTTTTCTCCCGCTTATTTTTAGTGTTATTGATATTGGCGGGCTTAAAGAACTTTTCACCCTGTGAATTCGCAAGAAAAAAGTACGCTTTCACCACTCAATTTAAGAGAAATCAAACTTGCGGGAGTAAAGTACTTTTCTCCCGCTTATTTTTAGAGCAATTACTGTGGGTAGGCGTAAAGAACTCTTTGCCCTCCGAATTTGCAAAAAAAAGTACGCTCCTTCCCCTTGATTCGGGAGAAATTGAATTTGCGAAAGAAAAGTACTTTTCTCTTGCTCGCTTTCAGAGAAATGGATATTGGCGGGCTTAAAGAACTTTTCGCCCTGTGAATTCGCAAGAAAAATGTACGCTTTCACCGCTCAATTTGAGAGAAATCAAATTTGCGTGAGTAAAGTACTTTTCTCCCGCTTATTTTTAGTGTCATTGATATTGACGGGCTTAAAGAACTTTTCACCCTGTGAATCCGCAAGAAAAAAGTACGCTTTCACCACTCAATTTAAGAGAAATCAAATTTGCGGGAGTAAAGTACTTTTCTCCCGCTTATTTTCAGAGCAATTACTGTGGGTAGGCGTAAAGAACTCTTTGCCCTCCGAATTTGCAAAAAAAAGTACGCTCCTTCCCCTTGATTCGGGAGAAATTGAATTTGCGAAAGAAAAATACTTTTCTCTTGCTTACTTTCAGAGAAATGGATATTGGCGGGCTTAAAGAACTTTTCGCCCTGTGAATTCGCAAGAAAAAAGTACGCTTTCACCGCTCAATTTGAGAGAAATCAAATTTGCGTGAGTAAAGTACTTTTTTCCCGCTTATTTTTAGTGTTATTGATATTGACGGGCTTAAAGAACTTTGCACCCTGTGAATTCGCAAGAAAAAAGTACGCTTTCACCACTCAATTTAAGAGAAATCAAATTTGCGGGAGTAAAGTACTTTTCTCCCGCTTATTTTTAGAGCAATTACTGTGGGTAGGCGTAAAGAACTCTTTGCCCTCCGAATTTGCAAAAAAAAGTACGCTCCTTCCCCTTGATTCGGGAGAAATTGAATTTGCGAAAGAAAAGTACTTTTCTCTTGCTCGCTTTCAGAGAAATGGATATTGGCGGGCTTAAAGAACTTTTCGCCCTGTGAATTCGCAAGAAAAAAGTACGCTTTCACCGCTCAATTTGAGAGAAATCAAATTTGCGTGAGTAAAGTACTTTTCTCCCGCTTATTTTTAGTGTCATTGATATTGACGGGCTTAAAAAACTTTTCACCCTGTGAATCCGCAAGAAAAAAGTACGCTTTCACCACTCAATTTAAGAGAAATCAAATTTGCGGGAGTAAAGTACTTTTCTCCCGCTTATTTTCAGAGCAATTACTGTGGGTAGGCGTAAAGAACTCTTTGCCCTCCGAATTTGCAAAAAAAAGTACGCTCCTTCCCCTTGATTCGGGAGAAATTGAATTTGCGAAAGAAAAGTACTTTTCTCTTGCTTACTTTCAGAGAAATGGATATTAGCGGGCGAAAAGAACTTTTCGTCCTCTGGATTTACAAGGAACAGTACTCTTTTCCGTTTAATTTAAGAGAAACCTAATTGTCGGGAGAAAAGTACTTTTCTCCCACTTTTTTTTAGAGCAATGAATATTGGCGGGCGTAAAGACCATTTCGCTCTCTAAATTTGCAAGGAAAAAGTACGTTTTTCCCGCTTAATTAAAGAGAAATCGAATTCGCGAAAAAAAGTACTTTTCTCCCGCTTATTTTTAGAGTAATTAATGTTGGCGGGCGTAAAGAACTTTTCGCCTTTAGAATTTGCTAGAAAAAAGAACGTTTTTAGGCATTATTCAATAGATGTAGATTTTGCGGGAGAAAAGTACTTTTCTCTTGCTTATTTTTAGAGCAATGAATTTTGGCGGACGTGAAGATCTTTTCGCCCTCTGAATTGGCAAGAAAAATTACCTTTTTTACCGCTTAATTTAAGAGAAATCGAAGTCGCGGGAGAAAAGTACTTTTCTCCTGCTTATTTTTAGAGTAATTACTGTTGGCGGGCGTAAAGAACTTTTCGCCCTCTGGATTTGCAAGAATAAAGTACGCTTCTTTCGCTTAATTTAAGAGAAATTAAATTTTGTGAAAGTAAATTTACTTTTCTTCCGCTTATTTTTAGAGAAATTAATATTAGCCAGCATAAAGAACTCTTCGCCCTCTGATTTCGCAACAAAAATTACGCCCCTGCCGCTTAATTAAAGAGAAAAGTACTTTCCTCTCGCTTATTTTGAGAGTAATTAATGTTGGCGGGCCTAAAGAACTTTTCGCCCTCTGGATTTGCAAGAAAAAAGTACGCTTTTCCCGCTTCATTTAAGAGAAATTAAATTTTGTAAGAATAAAGTTCTTTTTTTTCGCTTATTTTTAGAGAATAGCGGGCGTAAAGATATTTTCGCCCTCTGATTTCGCAATAAAAATACGCTTTTTCCGCTTAATTTAAGAGATATTGAATTTGCGGGAGAAAAGTACTTTTCTCCCGCTTATTTTCAGTGTAACTAATGTTGGCGGGCGTAAAGAACTTTTCGCTTACAAGAAAAAAGTACGCTTCTTCCCTTTAATTTAAGAGAAATTGAATTTGCGGTAGAATAGTACTTTTTTCCTGTTTATTTTTAGAGAAATCAATATTAGTAGGCGTAAAGAATTTTTCGCCCTATGAATTTGCAAGAAAAAAGTACGCTTTTCCTGCTTATTTTTACAGTAATTAATGTTGGCAGGCGTAAAGAATTTTACAAATCATTCACAAGTATAAATCTCATTAAAATTCCAATTGGAATTTTAATTGGGATCCCAATTGGAATTTTAATTGGAATCCCAATTGAACTTTTAAACGGGGAATGGAATATTACCGTACAAATATGGCTATATGTTGGTAAATCGGCCCTATTTCATGTTAAACTTTTCTACTAGGATTGTTTTAAGTTGATTAATATAAGGAGATGCAAAATGGACACTACACCTGTACTCATAATTATTGGCTATCTTTTTATTTTATTGCACAATTTTTAGTAAAAAAATGCTTTATCTTATAGTATGTATTATGAAGATTATCCTTCCTTAAAAAAAAGATACATTTGGCGAGTCCTCGTTTTATAATTGATTTGATTGGATGTCTCTGATCACGTGATGTATAAATGTTGTGTACAACCTAGGATTGTGTTTTAAATTTAAAACAAGAAATTCTCAACGCACATATTCATCATAGTTCATGACTGATGCGCGTAACTATGTTTAAAGCGTTACCGCGCGCGCCTAACCTATTCGTCCCGAAATTATTTACGTGTGTCATTGCCTAAAGAAAAAAAACACGTCGTACACCATTGCAGAGATTAAAATCCTTTTTATTTGGCTATTAATATAATAATTTTAAATAATTTTGGTGTTGTCGCTATTTTTTGCAAACTGCGAGCAAGAAGAGAGAAGTAGATGAGCGCGCCGCGCGCTAATCGTCGTGTTCTCTCGACCGATTGATTTTCAAGCGTGACAACTTTTCTGCAAAGGATTTAAACGATTTTGTGCAACAGTTTTTTTAGACCAATCAAAGTAAATGTAAGTTAATATTTCAAGTTAATAACCTAGAATCAAATTTATCTGTTAATTAAAACCTTCATTGTGATAATGTAATTTTCTATTACACATTTTTGTTTATTTTAAATTAAAAAACTATGTTTCAAATATTTAAATTATTGAGTAACACTTAATGAAAAGCATCATTGTTTTGTAGGAAAGTGTTTTGTAAAAATATGGAATTAATAAAACTAGGTGGGATTCTATATTTGCTGGACCATCATCTGATTTCACTCCACGACTAAGAAAAATAGTAAAACAAAAACAAGAATCTTTGGACAAATTTCTTGTTTCAGATGTATCTAAACACAGAACTTTTGACAAACCAGACCCTTTGAAAAAAGTTAATCGAAGTGGAATAGTCGATAAAAAATATATAAAACCTAGGTATGTATTTTAAAAATTTTTTATATAGTAAATTTTTTTTATTTAGCCTGATGTTGAGATTAACAATAATGTTTGCATTAATTGGCATTTGTATTATTAATAATAATTATAATAAATTCTAAAATCTTAAAATATTTTTTATTTTTATTTGACTACGATATTGAATTTGATAATTTTATATGATCATTTTGTTAGAGTTAATGAATTAAAAGCAAAAGCTTTGGAAGAAAAAGCAAAACGAAAAGAAGAGCTCTAAGAAATAAAAGAACGCAAAAAAGAAGAAAAAATAAAACAGGCTTCTTTAACTGCTTTTCTTAAAAAGTGGAATAAGCCTCGTGAAGATTGAGAATGTGAAGATCTTAAGCCTCTGCCACCAGCAGTTCTATTCAAATCTACTTCCCTCAATGAAAACTTTGGCGAATTTGTTTTAGAATTTTTACAATTTTTCCATGATGAAATTGAAGTTAAAACTTGGTTTTCAAATGGTTTTAATCTTGAATCTTTAGAAAAAGCTATGACAGAAAAGGAGGTTACAGGTCTATTAAATGATTTGATTCAACTACTTCTCGCCAATATTTTCAAATATCAAGCTGAAGAAGAAGATGAAATTCACGTAGGTGCATCTGAAACAGCTTGTGATAATATTGCTGATCAAAAAGCATCATCTATAGCAGAAACTGTAAAGTTAGCAACAATGGCATCAACTTGGTGTCAAACTCATCAAGGATGTCAATTATCAGAACTTGCATTAAATTACTATTCAATGAGTGAAATATTGCGGCAACATCTTTTAAGTTCTGGAGGACGTATAAGTGAAGTAGCTTCTAAGTGGAGATATTCTGAAAGAGGTAAACCCTTTTTAAATAAACATTAAAATTAATAGCTTTTCATTTACTGTGATAAATAAAAAAATAATTTTTTACAGGTAGATTTACAAATTAAGATGATCCTGCTCTTTTACTTAAGATAGAAAAACCACGTATTTTACGAGCACTTAGTCATCGTAATATGTGTGAATTTGACCTTGAAGATCGATTAACTGTAATAATTTGTTTGATGAACCAATTACTAACATTTGCTTCTATTCGTGATATTACTGATGAAAGATATGAAAAACTTTTCCAATTATATGATTATAATTTTTTGTTTTTTATTGTTTAAAATAATTTTAATTATTGTTGAAGACTTACCTATTTATAATGTATTATTTATAGTAAAAAAGTCATTATAAAATCTAATATATAATATGATTGAGTAAAAAACATGATATTGAAATTTGCATCATTGAGATGCAACGAAATTGACATTTACTGTATTTTATATTCTATATGTAACAATAAACTGAATTTTCACATTTACAAAATCATAGAATGACCTTACACAAACATTTCGACAATTCCAGCTAAATATAAAAATTCAGAAAATGTTTTCGTTGCATCGCAACAATGCAAATTTCAACATTGTTAAGAAACATGTAATATGGAAATTATATTTTTGTAATTGATAAAAGAAAATAAAATGTATTGGGAATAAGTAAAGTAAAAATTATATGAAAAGATATTTATTGTAATATATATAATAAATTGTAATAATTACATTGTCACATTGAAATAATTAATTTCTTATTCACAAATATCATGTGAATTAGAATAATTCAAAAAGTGTTTTAGTAATAAAAGTTTGTTAATAGTGCTGAGTTTTAAAATTATGTGTAATATAGAGGCATAATTGATATTTACCAAAAATTCACAATGCTGTATTTATATTTTTAAGGGACAATTAAGAAGTTTGTAAAATTTTATTTACAAAGTAAATTTCTTTGTGAATCGTTTAAAAACTGTCATTCAAAATTATGGCACTATTTAGTTGAGAAGATACTTAAGGTAGTACTATCGTTAAGGGATTGACGGTTCAGAAAAATCTGAAATCGGGTATATAAGTACATTTAAGTTCAAATAAGATGTAGTTAAATTTTGGTAAACTTTTGGAGCATGAGAAAAAAATGACAAACATTTTAATTTTCACACTTTTAACACGCGCTCTTATGGTAACCACACTGATTCTTTTTCAACTTTTGATTATAAGCTACTGATGGTTCAAAATTTCATCAAATTTAACACGTAATTAATTAAAGAACTAAAGAATAAATTTTTCAGTATCGAGTTTGAAACGATATAAACATCTTAGACTCAATGCACGCCCGTGTATAACTATATACACTATATATAGATATAAAGCGCGTGTTAAAAGACGAAAATTAAAATGCTTATAATTTTTTTCTCATGCTCTGAAAGTTAACCAAAATTTAACTGTGCTTTATTTTAATTAAAATCTACTTATGTGCCCAATCTCAGATTTTTTTGAATCGTCAATCCCTTAACGATAGTACTACCTTAAATATTTATTGATTTTTTTCTTAATCTATTGCTTTTTAAATTTTTATTTATATTTACTAATAAAGATAAAAATATAGGAAATCAATCTTTATACAATACATAAATAATCTATACGTTATAATCAATAATAAAATAATAATATTGAAATAATTAATATCATTTCTGCAAATATAAATATTGACTTGGTTGTTTATATACGGTCATTACAAATAATATTGATGATTTCTTTCAAAAAAGTATATGTGAAAAAAATGTAAGAAAAGATATGTGCGCGCTATAGCGCGCCAGATAATTCTAGTTTAGTTAAATTTTTAAATAATTTTATTCGTTAGTTATTGAGAATTTCGGATTTCAATATTATTTATTAATATTTTTTGATTTTGCAGAAAAAATCCAAATATCTTAAAATTAATAAATGAATTTATTTGAAAATTTAACCTAATAATCATCATGGCACGTACTACAAATAAATGCATTTTTTTGGAAATTCAGCAATTAAATGGAAAAAAGTATTTATGATTATAGGTGTAGTGTCCGTCCTACATCTCCTTAATCAAAACTTTGTATTGAATAATTTGTTGAAATGTACGATGAATAGACGCAATGATTATCTATACTTACAACACATGAAATTGGAACTCAAAATAGGCGGTTCTGTATTTTTTCTCTGTAAGCTAATTCCATGAACTTAATGAAATATATAATAAATATGTTAAAATATAATGTCATAAAAATGTATAAATAAATTCTTTCTTTTTATAGATTCAACAATTCTAGTATATTCTTTTTTTATTCATTTTGATTTAGATCAAGAAATCGGAAATAAATTGAAAATAAAATGATCATCAAGAAATTGGAAATAAATTGAAAGTATTCATAACTAATTAGAAATAAATTGAAAGTATTTATAACTAATTAGAAATAAACTGACCGGCAGAAGGCTTGTCAGAGTATCTCGTGCAATAGATCCAAGCGGGCCACAAACTGGCCGTTGATGGAATTCAGAGTGGCCAACCCTGGTAGAAACGTTAAGCATATATTCAGTATATAATACCGGCGGTCGCAATTTTATACTGATCGATATCGCGATAGACCCTAACACCGGTTCCTCAATCATCCCAATGGTATCGGGAGGATATCGTCAACCTTCTAATTATATTTTATCTAAGAAACATAATAAAAAATTAAACAAAAAATATATAATAAATAATAATTAAGGAAATGTAATATCCTGAATGGGAAAAGGAATGATGAATAAAATAATAAATTTTATCATGCACATAATAAATTTTATTATGCGTATAATAAATTTTACTTTTTCATAACCTCAAAATTTCCGACCAAATTAAAAGTAGTTCTGTAACATATGTAGATGATTCGAAAAATCATTGACTGCATGTCATCATGGCGCAGTCGTTCACGCTTAGCATGCTCGAGGAATTTGGTTCGAGCCCACTTCACGCAAGATTTTTTTCGATGATAATTTATTTTCAAAATATAAATTTAACAAAAAAATATAATTAGAAGTGGTTAAATAACAAATTTTGGTAAAAAAAAAATAATATTAAAAAGGGGTTTTAATTAATTGTTTTTAGGGTTATGTTCTTTATCTAATATATGAAACTGTAATTAATGTTTTCAATATTTAATCGTGTATACATCGGTTATTTATCGCGACTGTGTCGCGACGAGATATCGCTAGCCGTTAATTTACTGAGCATATTTTTATCCTGAATTTTCTAACAGGGAAGATACTACCAATATTACTTTCATTGCTTATAGACTCGATACTGACACTAGAAGTTGTAGATGATATAGAAGCTGCACCGTTGATTGAACTTCCGGTGATTGAGCTCCTGTTGCTAGTTAAACTCTCGAGGTTACCACTTCTACTGAAATTTGATATATGCGTTTGAATTGTAAAACTAAGTTTGCATTTTGAAGAAAAACCATCGCGATTGTTCTTTTGAATGACCGGCGGTGAGTGTAGTGAAAGTCGACTGCACGAGCCACTGAGATCACGTGTTGAATCAATTGAATTGTATGTAGGTAAATGGGTGTTGCTTTTAATAAAAGACACGTATTATAGTCTAGGCGCCCAGAGGGTTTCGTATGAAGTTAGAGGTCCCACCAAGCAAGTAGGTGGTTTATATGTATTTTGAGCCGCTAAATCCGAATTCGCAACTTGCTTTTCGCGCAAGTGGTCGAGTAATTTGTTATAAACAAATCAATTGTTTAAATGGCTATAGTTTATAAACTACAATAGATGCAGTAATTTTTTCTAAGAAAACTTGTTCTTGAATAAAAAAACAAAAAAAAATCATTTTTGTTGCATGTGAATTCGATAATTAGAACCAGAGATATGGCAAATATATTGCTAAAAAACATAGAGACGTAGCGCAAGTGTGGAAAGCCCTGGTAAAAATCTTATAACTCGACTACTAATTGATATTTTTTAAAGTTCAACATGTGTTTAAAAAATATCAGAGTCTCAGGTTTAATGATAAATTGTTATATATTACTTTTAAATGTTGATAAATAAGTTAGAATGATTTGAAGCAGAAATTTTCAATAAGGAAAGCGATCGCTATATTGCACACATATGTCGTATTGCAAGGAGTTGGCGCTACAGCTTAACCCTTCCAGTCACGAATTATTTTCGCAAAAACATGTATTTTCTATCATACATTAATTTTTTAGATTTATTTACAATCATATATTCAAAATATATTAATGATACTTATAAAATGAACACTCATTTATATGAAAATGCAAAAAGAATAAAGAGTAAACTTAAAGTGCGAATTAAACAATAAAAAAAAGAAAATGAGAAAGGGTGCCACTACAGGCGCCTGTGACTAAAGGGTTAAATTTGCGATATCTCAGGTTCTACTAACTTAAATTTAAAAAAACCGGACAGATTCTTAAACTAGATGAAATTTCCTATCATTCTATATCAAAAATATAGAAATATTTTATTCGCTAACCTATATTATTTCGTAATAAACAAACAAAATTCTGAAAAATTGAAAATTTTTTCTGCTTCAAATCATTCTAACTTATTTACCAACATTTAAAATTTATTTACATTTGAATTAAAAAAAAAGTTTCTTCAATTTGATTACATACACACTTGACACTCTGTGTTATCAATCTGAACAATTATTTCGCCTCGTTTTGAATGATTATTGTAGAGCAAGTAATATGGAGTGAAAAAATAAACTTTTTTGCGTTTAAGGAGATGTGAAACGGATACTACACCTGTACTCATAAATCTTGACTATCTTTTTATTTTATTGAAAAATTTAAAAATAAGAAATGTATTAGCTTGTAGTAAGTACTATGAGGAGTATTCAGTTAAATTTTTAAATAAATTCATTCATTAGTTTTTCAGAATTTAGATTTCTTGTATACAAAAAAATTTTAATATATAATATTTGGGCTCAAAATTCTGAAAAACTAAAGATATAATTTATTCGAAAATTTAACTCTTTTTTTATGGTGAATTCCACAATCTAAAGCATTTCTTTTCAAGTTTTGCAATAAAATGAAAAGAAAGATGAAATTCATGAGCACAGGTGTAGTGTCCGTTTTACATCCCCTTTTTTCAAGATTTACGAGTAGTTAATCGAGTACCGTGTCAAGTCTGACTGGTTGTTCATTCATCGCAGTTAGTGATGTCTAAACTAGGCTAATCTACGGTCCCTACTTAGTCGCAATTTCCCACTTTTTCTCTTACGCCAAACCTGAGAGAGAGACTGCCGTTGAGTGCACTGCACTAGACAGCTTTGATTGTATCTCTATTAAGGCTTCTACAGCTCTTAGCTCCGCCCCAAATTTTGAACTACACCCCTTATTTTAGTTGCTTCTCGCTCACTCTAATATTAGCTAACCAGTTGTTCACTTTCCTACCACTTAGCCACATTTCGATTTTCTTTGGAGGGGAATACAGAATAAACATTGTTCTATTGTCCCCACTATATCATCCTTTGACCTTCGCCGTTTTATATTTCACGCCTACTACTGAATAAGTTCGTATATCTTATGGGCATTATGAAAGATGCTTTATTCGTTGTACTCAATATATCAAATTGCCGGGCAGCTACGACACTCAATATTCTTTCATTATTTTTTCATAAATTAACCTTTAAGCTTATAATTAAGATTTTTTGTAATATACTATAAAACTTATGAAACAATTTTATGAGATATTAATAATATCGACATTAATATAATAATTAGATTTGTAAGTTCGTAATATTAATTTATAAATTACAGAAGTAATAAAGAAAGATATTATATATATATATGACTTAGCCTCATCGTAGCTCCTATTTATGTACATAGAAAATAATGGTTGCTTTTAGTTTTATAGGCTAGTGGCTCCCCTTCTTTTTGATAACTTTAGCAAAAAATCAATACACCCATTTTGAGGTCTGCCCTACCTACAATCACGCCCTTTACGGAACCCCTCCTTGAATACTTTACCTGCTACCCTCACTCCAATGATTCAATGAAATGAGCTTGTCAAACAACTCGATTCAGATAAGATAGAGTTAATTCGTTTTTTTTACTTTTCTGCATTTCATACTATCTTTTTTTTTTTACTATGATGACCACAGCCTTCTTTTTCATTCTATCTTTCTTACTTTCTTTTTAGCTTCTTTATAAATTCGTAAACTTAGGATAAATAAGCCGGTAAGTGGACGGTTAAAAAAATTTTCACCTTTTAAATAGAATTGAATTTATTAAAATTTATTAATTTTCATTGGGTTTTGGATATTTATTTACAAAATATATTTAAGATTAAGTCAAATCTCTTTAAAATATAAAAAGTGCACAATGGAAAAAAATTTGTAATTTTAACACACATAAGTGTTACAGATGAAGCACAAATTTTTTTTGTGTGATTTTCGAACTTAAAATTTTAACATAACAATTCATGAATAAAACAAAATTTTGAATAATAAAGTGTTAAAATATAATAATAGAAATGATAATTAGACATTAAATAATGATTTTCTTGTATTTCTTTCTGTTAACATATTTAAATAAAAAATTTTTAACAAGAATAACCATCTTCAAAAATATTACACTAAAAATTAACAAATAATATATTATCCTTAGAAATTATACGCATACTACGCATCTAACACATGTGTAGCCAACATATGAGGGATCGCGTGGAAGAAAGGCCTAACTTTAAAAGTATAGTTTTTAGTAATTAAAAAAAAATTGTTCAACTTGATATCAGCTTTATAAAATATTGTGATATTTTACAATTTTATAGTAAATACTTTAATACAAAAGGTTCAAGTGGTATTTTCGAGTTAAATATTGTTAATAAAAAAATGTTGAAGATTCAAAAATTCGAGTTAGGTCCTTTTTGCCAATTTTGTATGAATAATTAAGGCTTTGCGATGAATATATCATAAGAAAATCATTTGATTATTTGAAATACATTCATTATTAACTTTTACTTACATAATACAAGATATAACAAAATATTCAGTTTTTGAATTCTCATTTTCATTTACGAAGGGAAAAACATTTTCATTGTACTAATTTTGCGCAATGTTGATAAAAATTGCATTAAAGATATTAAATCTGTAAGTTTCGCCTTTTTTATTCCAACATTATCGATGTTTGTTAACTTGTTTGTAGCTTTCATAAGATTTTTTCGGGAAATTTGAAATAATGAAAATGTTGCATAATTCAATTTAGGCCCTTCTTGTATGTTCTGTATCATTTAAACATACAGAGACACGTTTTCATTCTTCTATATTTTATAAACATATAAAAATATCTCCTAGATACATTTTCAATTATAATTTCAAAAAGGGCCTAGCTCGAGTTAGATCTATATTCCACGCGATCCCCTATATAGACTATCTAATTATATGCAAGAGCACAAACGAATTATTTTATTAAGCTGCCTACAAAGAAATTAGCTAATAGGTAAGACAATATATATGGGGATATCTCTGGAACTTTCTAATTTTGAGATGTCGACCTGATAACAATTGAAAAGTCTATAATACAAGTTTCTGGAGTGGCACACACTTCAATAAGGGCTTAAGGCCCGAATTTATACTTGGCACTCAGCACTCAGTTAACATGTAACAAACATCATTCTATCCTTGTTTTTCTTATGGAAGTAGAGTAAGATAGAATGATGTTTGTTACATGTAAACTGAGTGCTGAGTGCCAAGTGTCGACTATAAATTCCGGCCTAAATTACTCTTTTCTTGTAGTAGAATGTGTAATTAAATTTTGGTATCGATTGAAAAATTGGTACTTACAGTACATAATTTTATACGTAAAAAATGATACTTTTCTCATATTTTTCTAAGTGTGTTTTTTGAGCTATAAAAAAAGTACCATTCTTTCGACCATTCTCAAATTTTCAAAGCATAATGAATATGGTAAAAACAACAGTTTAAGCCTACCCTGGTACATGTGCCCCTCTTTAGGTAGCTGTTTGACTATTTTTAATGTGAGTGTTACTTTTAGGTGAAAATTATCGTATAAAAAATAATTTCCATACAAATCGAGCAATTCCTCTGAGAATTATGCACGGATATAGTAATTTTTTTTTTCGAGGAATTTTTTTGTTTTTGAATAATTTATATCCTACTAACTCAGTATTAGCCCAGTACTTATAATACACGCATGGGATCTTTCTAGAGACATCCTTTATCAGATAAAAAAAGGTTTTTCAAGATCGGTTGAGAAATGACGGAGTTTTAAGCTAACAAACAAAAACAAAATTCAATCAAATTGAGAACCTCCTCCTTTTTTTAAGTCGGTTAAAAAAGAAAGAGATAAAGAAATATAAGAAAAAGGATAAAATGATGAATGTTCGAGTGGGTCCATACAATCAGAAACAAACTAAACTCATTTGATAATATCGTTAATACCGGCTAGTGGCTCAGTCGGTAGAGCGTTAGATTTGTAATCTTGGGGTTCTGAGTTCAAATCCCACTCTCGGCAACCAATTGATAGAATCAACACTATACGTTACATGTGCTTTGTCTACAAACACACTTACGAGCTCCGTCGCTGATTAGCATCACAAATAGTATAAATGTAGCGACGTTAAAAATAATAAAAGTATACAAATTTTTGGACTTACAAGGAGAATACCATATTAACAAATATGTAGTAATTTTCTATTAGGCACAACTTTTGAACCACACAAGTTTTTGAATGCAACAAAGCTTGAATTGAATAATTTAATTTGTACTTTATTTTATTTTTCATACATTTTTTTGTAAGAGTCTTAGTTGTTTGGTTATTCAAGATCTTATAAAAGTTCCTTTTCATTATATTTTCGAAAAAATGCCTATATCTCCGTCTATGGGGCCTATTCAAAGAAAAGAAAAAATTGAATGAAAGCATCGAATGTAAAACATGTGATAAATAGTTTGAAAATATTAAAAGAGCCTTAAAAACTTGTTCAAGTTTTTCCGAAAAAGTGCGGCTATTAACCCTCATACCAACTGATTTTTCCAAAGAATATTTATTATCAGCTCTGCCAGGCGTAACTACGTACATGATTGATCAAGCTCACTGGTGAATAATGAAGACGTCTATAAAAAGCTTGAGAATTATAGTGGCCATTCTTTGAATAGGGAAGTTGTGTTAAAAGTTCAAGAGTATTATTTAAACGATGATTATAATTGTTCTTCACAAAGTGCAAATAAAAATGATACAATATCTGTAAAAGAAAATGGTATCAAAACTAAAAAAGTTAAGCGCTTTCTTACGCGAAGCATGAAACAAATGTTTCAATTATTCAAAGAAGAAAATCCCTAAATGGAAAAGAAAATCGGCAAATCAACATTCTATGCCTTGAGACCAAAGTGCGTTATATATTATACCCCATCCACCCAATGATACGTGTCTTTGTATTTATTGCGAAAATTTAGAACTTATGTTGATAGCTTTAAAAAATTATAATACAAACAATAAATATGACATTTCAAAAATTGAATCGAATATATTTTCTTCTTTATTTTGCTTTAAGGATGATATAAAATGTGTACTGGGAGACTGTGAAAAATGCCTAATTAGAGAAACTATTGATTTAGAAATGATTTCCTTGACGGAAGAAGATCTGTATGAAGAAATAAGTTATAGTATTTGGGAAAAATCAGATTTACTTAATAAAACTAGTACCATTCAAGACTTCTTGATACAATTAAGAAAATATGCTCTCACCGTGAGTACTCATAAAATGATTAAAGAAATTCAACGTATTGCCATTCAAGAGGCAAAAATTTTGGTAAACAAAAGCCAGTTCCAATTAGTCATTCACGTAGACTTTGCCGAAAACAGGACGGTCTTATTACAAAATGAAGTACAATGCTACCCCTGGCGCAAAAATCAAATATCCATATTTACATCGATTTGCTATTTTCGAAATGATTCGACGGTCAGTTATGTCACAGTTTGTGACGATACGGAACATGATTATTCTCATGTTTTAATGTCTATAAATTCAATTATAGAGAATATAAAGCAAAAACACACTCTGCAAGAATTAGAAGAAATCATAATCATTTCGGATGGAGCCGCCAGTCATTTCAAAAATAGATACCAATTTTACGAGTTTAGAAATTCAAAAGAAAAAAGAAAATGGTTATTTTCTGCAACCGGGCATGGAAAAGGTGCATGTGATGAAATAGGAGGTATAGTTATGCCACATTATGCCACAGTGCACAATTTATCCAAGCAAAGTGCAGAATTAATTAGAAATGTAGAGGATTTCGCAACTCATGTGTCACTGTACACTCCATATATCAACATTCTCCCTTTAAATAAAGAAGAACTAGAAATTTTCCGACAGACGAAAAAAGTTGAATGGCATGAATAAGCAAAAGAAGTCAAGGGAATACAAAAAATTCACTGCTGAAAAGTTGAACAAAATCTTGTATTCACTTCTAGAACTTCATTGCATGAATGGGAAAATATGAATTTATAAATTCAAACTGAATTAATAATTATTCATTTTTTAACACATTTTTAAAATTAAAATTGCTATAACTTTTGTTTTAATTGACCAAAAAAGTTGAGCAATGGCTCATTCTGAAGGTTTTTTGCAAGCACTAACAATATACTTATAAATAACAGTGAACGAATAGTGAAAGAGCATAATTATTGAAAGAGTACATGGTCTTGATATTCTACAATTGAAAAAAATTTTTTAAATTCATCTATTTTTATAGACTTAAAATCGTTATAACTTTGGTTCTAATTGATCCAAAAACTTGATCGAAGGTTTATTTTAAAGATTTTTGTTAATATTTTTAGTACATTAATAAATAAAAGCATAAACGAATTGTAAGAAGACGTAGTAGTTAAAAAAATGGTATGATGTGCCATAATACCAATGCTTTGAAATGGAAAATATAAAAAAAAAGTATCAAAACCTGTTTAAAAAAAATATGGCAAAATAGCACATTCTCAGCTATCCTTAAAGTTAGCATTTTTTACGTATAAAACGTATTAAAATTAAAAAAAAAAATATAGTTTATGAGAAAATTGCATTTAAAAAAAATTCGTCTTGAAAAGTCAAAAATTGACGGAGATAGAGCATTTTGAATACGAAGGTCCATTTTTATTTTTTCACCTTTCATTTTAACATTTAACACAAAATAGGCTATAGCGTCGTGAAAAAAATTTTTTAAGCCGTATTTCGGGGTTCAAGAATTTTAAGATTGATCTCTAGATATAGTCATCTAAAATTATCTATGATTAAAAACATCTATTTTTAATAGAATGTGATGCGAGTAGATAAGCTATGCTGATACTAATTCACTTGAATTAGAATCAGCATAGGGTTTTTTTATTTGAAGTAGAATTAGTATGCATTTCTAATTCAGGTGAATTAGAACCGGCATGGAGTTTTTTTTATCATCTGAACCAAATGAGCTCTAGATGAAAATAAAAATTATTATATAAAAAACCTGAGAATAAAATTTATAATAAATATAAAAAACCTGAAAATAAAAAATTATATTAGATATAAAAAAGAATTAATATATGATATATTAACAAAAAAACAAATGTTTGTTCCAACGTTTGAATATTCGTGGCCCTGAAAAGGGCCGATTGTATTTTCCACAATCTCTTAAAAGAGCCAAGCACGTTATTGTGGCCCTAAAAAGGGCCGATTTTTTATCCAATTATATCTAAATTGTGTAATTCAATTTTTTCTCAATTTTCCTAATATTCTCTTTTTCTTCACCGACGTCTTCAAATTTTCTTTTTCTTGGTGTTGCTTTTGTTTTCCCCTCTTTAATAGAAGAATCGCTTAAAATAATTAATGATGGTGATTTGGCCTCTGGAGAATCTGAAATCTCAATGACTTGAATATCCTGAGGTGGTTTTATGGGCGAAAAATTCGGTGTTGGAACATCAAGCCAAATCACATCATTACGTGGTACTTCAACATATTGTTGTACGATTGGATCGTACAACAATATATAATGCGGCGAATGTATTGGCGAAGGTAATATTGGAGTTGAACTTCTAAACTCTCGTGGTCCGATAACTGGCTCAGCGGTTGGTGGTGACGGATCGGATGGTAACTCCTTAGGCTGCTCTGGCAAATCCATTTCAAGCTGATTAAATGAGATTTCCTCGTCAAGAAGGCTTTCAGAAGACTGAATGACGATTCGTAACTTAACGCTGTAATTCATACCATGCGCTTGGTCGTATTCAGAGAGTGGGGCAAACAGAATCAACGACGCAACTCAAGTCGCGAGGAAGGGAGTCGATACGTGATTGGTGCGGCGTAACTGGTCGCAATTTACTAGTAGCTACGCGAAAGTTTGAGTCAGTGATTGGCGCGGAACAGCTCCTTGAAAGTCTATAATTATAGACACTTTCGTGCTTCCATACTCATCATCAGTTCAAACTGCACCTTCGTGCAGTGCAGACCTGTATACATATAATCTACTGAGTGTAACAGCCCTTCTAAGGGCTACCGTACGGAACTATACTAGCATTAAAATATACCTTCTCTGATCCAATATGAATCTTGAGCTACTCTCTGATCCAAATACTCTCTCAATAGAGCAACTGGTGCAAGCCATCGACCAGTGCCGACACACCTTAACCACTTTAGAAGCAGCCTTGCAAAGGCTCTGCCCAAATCACTCTGATAAAATGGAAACATCATCATTTCCTAACAAGGAAACAGCTAACCTTACATCCGCTGAAACCTCTCACGTAAGTATACAAAATAACAATAATTCTTTAAAAAATCCTGCAGTTAAAACTGCAACCAACACACAAATACAGTCCCCTTCTTACAATTCTCAAATAAACCACCCAAACAAACGCCGACGCGATGCTACCCCTGCAGAGTCTTCTGACTCTTCTTCTTCAGAAGAAGAAGAGGAAAACTCTAATTCAAAACGTAGTCCCCCTCCTATCTGCATCCTTAACAAAGAACTTTGGCCACAAATCAACACCAAAATCAATTCTTCCAACATCGAAGTCCGCAAAGCAAAGAACACCTCCAAATCAGTCATGGTTTATCCCAAAACAGTAAACGATTTTCGTACACTTACCACCCAATTCGATAAAAAGAAAATTGAATACACCACCAATCAATTGGAAGAAGACAAGGACCTCATCGTTATCATCAGAGGAGTCACGGAAACAATACCAGAAAAAGACATACTAGACGAGCTTACTACTAAAATTCCCGCAGTTAAAAGCGTTTACAGAATGAAGAGAGGAGATAGAATCTGGCCCTTAGTCGCAGTTCATCTCGATCCATCCGCCCCATCAGCCAAAACAATCTTTAACTTGAGTAACCTACAGGGTTTGAGCATAACTGTAGAATCCAAACGTAAAACCAACGCAACCCCCATATGCCGCCGATGTCTTGGATACTTCCACACAGCAAACTACTGTCACGCAGACTGGCGATGTGCCTTCTGCTCTCGAAATCATGCTACTGCCTCCTGCCGTACCAAGGATCAACCAAACGCTACTCCACTCTGTGCCAATTGTCAAGGCCCGCATCGAGCCACCTATGGTGGCTGTCCCAAAGTTCCGATAAGACCCCAACAAAATCTCCCCAAAATTCAACCAACCCCTAATACGCCTATTAGAAAACCCCTCCTCCGAAACCCCAGCGTTAGCTATGCCAAGATAGCCAACTCCCAACCTGCCTTTCGTCCACAAAATATATCTTAACCACAACCTCAGTCCCAACCTCCAACACAGCCAGCCCCGGCATCGAATCTACCCAAAGTGGTTCCAAACCAAAACCCAAAAGCTCAACTTCTCGAGCAGCTTTTTCGTAACTTCTTCGACTCCTTGCTTCCAATCATCAGTCAATAAAGACGAACCCCTCAAAATCCTTACTTGGAATGCTAACAGCATTCTGTCGCAAAATAGAACGAAAGTTACAGAGCTCGAGGCCCTTCTCGAGTCTAACCACATCGATGTTGCCTGCATAACCGAGACTCACCTAAATCCTAATAAGAACCTATTCATGCCCAACTTTACAATATACAGAAAAGATCGCCCTAACTAACAAGGAGGTGGCGTCGCTGTCCTTGTTAGAAATTCTATTCGTCACAAACCTATCAGCATCAATACGGCCACCACTTGCGAAGTGGTTGGCATTCAAACCGAATTCGCAAATAAGTCCCTTCGTATCTTCTCTCTGTACTCTCCCCCAAACACCAATAATATGTCCGAGATCCCCCTACTTTTTGATTCAAATACTTCCACCATCGTTGCTGGAGACCTGAATGCCAAAAACAAGCATTGGGGTTGTCTCTCAAACAACATTAAAGGAAACTCTCTCTGGAGTTTACACCTTCGCCACAATTTCTCTATCGAGGCCCCTGCCTCCCCAACACACTTCCCTGGTACTATTCATCATCAACCAGAAATTTTAGATATTTTTCTCACGAAAAATATCTCTCTCGACAAGGACCCTTGGACTTGCGCAGAGTTAAATTCAGACCACAATCCGGTATATATCGAAATACCAATAAATCCTACCCTCAATCCTCCCACCAAAACAAGCATAGATTTCTTTCATCTAAAATACATTCTCGAAACATCCTCCTTCAAATGCAGTCAGATACACTCCATCGAAGATATCGATGCAGCCATCTTGAATCTCACAAACGAGGTAACCAACTCAATAGAAAAGGCCAGCTCATCCATTACTCCCAAACCCCGCAAAACTAACCTTCCCAGCTCTACAAAAAAGCTAATCGTAACTAAAAATAGAATCCGTAAACTCTGGCAAACTTACCGAAACCCCATACATCGTACTCGCTTAAACGCTATACAAAAAGAACTCACCTCAGCTCTTAAAGAAACAAATGACCTTGCCTTCAAAAACTATATGGCTGAAGCTGAGGCCAACCCTAAAAGTAATTGGAAAATTATCAAATCCCTCCGCAATCGCAAAACCCATTTACCTGCTTTAAAAATAGACAATATCTCCTACTCTCTTGATGAAGAGAAAGCTGAAATCTTCGCGGACTCTCTAGAAGAACAATGCTCTCCACTCCCCAGTTCGAACGAAATCTCTCTTTTCCATGAGCACGTTACTGAGACTGTGCATGAATTTCAATTTTCTGACGCCGAATTCCAACACACTTCTCCCCATGAAATCTCGAAAATCATTCGCTCCCTAAAAAATAGAAAAGCTCCAGGCTCTGACGGCATTGGAAACGGAGTCCTCAAAATTCTTCCCCGTAAACACATTGTCGCTATTACCAACATTGTCAATGCAATGTTGAGATTACGATACTTTCCCAAAGCTTGGAAAGAAGCAATAGTTATCCTAATTCCTAAACCCGGTAAGCCCTTAAGCTCTGTATCTAGCTATCGACCCATCAGTCTACTCTCCTCCTTAAGTAAAATTGCTGAACAGGTCATACGCTGTCGTATTGACCAATTCGTCGACGAAAGAAGTATCGTCCCCGAATTTCAACATGGATTCCGTAGGAAACATGGCTCAGTTCACCAACTCCTCCGTGTGTCGGAGTTCATAGCCGATAACCTCAACAAGAGAAAACATACCAGCATGCTTTTGCTAGATGTAAAGCAAGCCTTCGACAGAGTCTGGCACGAAGGTCTGATCTACAAACTCATTAAACTAGAATTTCCACACTACCTCATAGGCATCATCAAATCCTATCTCACAGACAGGACCATTCGGGTCCGTGTGGGTAAGTCTCTCTCTTCTCCCAGACCCATAACTGCAGGGGTTCCCCAAGGTTCGAAAATCTCTCCTCCTCTCTTTAATATATTCTCTTACGACTACCCCAAGGACAATAAAGTTCTAGTTGCTCAATATGCCGACGACTCAGCCCTCATTTATACTTCAAAAGTTATCACTCATTGCTCCTCCGTACTAAACAAATTCACCCCAGAAGTGGTAAGATGGTACCACACTTGGAGAGCAGCAATCAACGAATCCAAATCTGTTGCCATATTCTTCTCTCGACGAAATCGTACTCCTTCAAATCTCCTAGTTAACAACCATCGTGTTGACTGGAGTTCTTCAGCCAAATACCTGGGTGTTACCTTCGATCGTAAACTCATATGGCAAAAACAAATCGATTCAGTCCGAGCCAAATGCCAAGGTGCTTATACTGCCTTAAAGCCTTTCTTCAATAATAAATCACTAACTAAGAAAACAAAAGCCCGCGCTTTTAATGCCATTATCCGCAGTATTTGCACTTACGCGATCCCAATTTGGGAATCCGCAAACCCTAACTATATAGCTAAACTCCAAGGCACCTACATGCGCCCCCTACGCTCCTCTCTTCAGATCCCCTGGTTTATTCGAAATAATCAAATCTTAAAAGAAACTGGTATCGACTCAATTCCAGAAGCAGCGAACAAACACGCTGCGAATCTCCGTCTCTCTATCTCTAAACACAGCAATCCTAGCATAAAATTTCTTGTAAATTACCGTCGTAAATCCAACGATCGATTCAGAAGGCCATGCTCTCTGATTCGATCTCCATAACCCTTCTTCACTAACTGACTTTAAACAGTCTATTTTCGTGTTTCGCAATTTGCGCGAATGCTATACAGCCCGCTGTATGAGCCACCGTTGTCTCTCAATTTTCTTCTTCTTAAGGTTCATAACCATTTTGGTTGGTAACCTACGGGGAGGCGGTTTTAGTCGGTAGGCACCTGCAGGTGAATCCGACACTACCCTTACGGGGGTGTCTTTTGAAGATTTCCCCTCCTCGACCCATCAAACAAGAAAAAAAAAAAAAAAAAAGCTTCCATACTCATCCAAACTGAGGCGTTCATCAAGTACCAGCGCAGAGACAGTTTCTGTGCAATGGAAGCTAAAGCAGCATTTAGTTGGCATCGCGAGACAGTTTCCGAGCAATGGAAACTTAACGTTCACTTGCCAAGACGCGCGCGCGTAATTGTTAAAGTCAAATCTTTTACTTTTCTTTCTAGTCATGCATTTACGATTTTTGAACGTGCTCACGATGCAAGACTCTTTTTCTTTTACTTTTCTTTTTCTAGTCTTGCATTTACGATTTTTGAACGCGTTCGTAATGCAAGACTTTTCTTTTCGTTCTTCATGCATATACGATTTTCGAACGCGCTCGTTATGTAAAACTATTTTCTTTTCTAAGAAACTCTATGTATATATTTTTTTTAAATAATTTGTTGTCCTTTTTAGGATTGCAAATCGTAGGAACAACTAGATATACATAAGAGTCTTCTCTCTCTCTCTCTCTCTTTCTTTTTCGCTTACAAACAACGCAGCTCGAGTCGCGAAGAAGAAATTATTTGCGTCAATCTTTGAGTCACGCGGCGAAGCTTAGTGAGAGTTAATAAATATAGGTGCTTTTACATCTGTAGACTCAGTCTTTTAACAGCAGCGTTTAGGCAACATCATGAGTCAGTTTTAATTAGATGATCAAGACGTGCGAAGTCTTTGACAAAAAAAAATTTCAAAGTGTAATGTAGTGTTGTGCATGTGTGTTCTATTCTTTTTCTTTATATGATTTTTTTTTCTCTTTCTAGTTTCGCATGCGATTTTCGAACGCTGTTCGCAATGCGAGACGCTTTCTTTTTCTCTCTCTCACTCATGTATCATTATATTTAATAATGTCCTTTTTAGGACAAATACAAACGTTAAGAACAAACTGCACATGAGTGAGTTCTATTCTTTTTCTTTATATGATTTTTGAAGCTATGCTTCTTACGCGACGTTACGGCAGGGGCACTAAATGTATAAAAATCGACAGTCCCGAATGTCACCCAGCGTGAATGAACGAATACGGCACAGGATGCCATTATTGCTATCAACATACAAACATTCTTTTTTCTCTTTCTTTCTTTCCCTCTCTCCCATTCCGCTTAAGAATATGCATGTATATACAGTGCCGTCCATAAATTCGGGATCACTCAGAGGAAAAAATTGCTGGAGAAAAATCGCAATAACTCGGTAAATATAGGTCGTATAGAAATTCTAAAAAAAACGATTTTAAAGTACTCCTCAAGAGCTTTAAAAACGCTGTATTATATTATTTTAAAAGTTTTTTTATGGTATTAAAAAAATTACTTAAAAATAAACATTTTTTGCCAATTTTTTAAATTTTAGATTCGCTCACACCGTTTTTCGAGTATAAGATAAAAAAATCTGAAAAAAATATAATTTAAAGTACTCTAAAAGAGCTTTAATTTGCATTTTTAAAATTTTTACAATGATTTTCCGTCAAGATATGAAGTTTTAAAGTTGGGCATTTTTGGTGTTTTTTGCAGAAAAATGGCCAATTTTCTGAAAAAAACATCAAAAATGCCTATCTTTAAAGCTTTATAACTTGACGAAAAATCATTGTAAAAAATTTTTAAAAAATGCAAATTAAAGCTCTTTTAGAGTACTTTAAATTATATTTTTTTCAGATTTTTTTATCTTATACTCGAAAAACGGTGTGAGCGAATCTAAAATTTAAAAAATTGGCAAAAAATGTTTATTTTTAAGTAATTTTTTTAATACCATAAAAAAACTTTTAAAATAATATAATACAGCGTTTTTAAAGCTCTTGAGGAGTACTTTAAAATCGTTTTCTTTAGAATTTCTATACGACCTATATTTACCGAGTTATTGCGATTTTTCTCCAGCAATTTTTTCCTCTGAGTGATCCCGAATTTATGGACGGCACTGTACATATAAGAAAGATAAAGAAAAAGAGACTGCCTTGTTGTAACCGGCAAAGAAGGCTAGACATAGCCCCCTCCATTCGCGGCTACCTTTATTGTACATATAAGAGAAAGAAAGAGAGAGGGAGAGAGTCAATTCTTAAAGCCGGCGGACAGAGAAGGATAGACGCAACCCTCTCTATTCTTTATGAAAAAGAAAGAGAGAGGGAGAGAGTCAATTCTTAAAGCCGACGGACAGAGAAGGATAGACGTAGAATACGATGATTAAATAAATAAATTATGTAAATAATATTTATTTAATTTAAATTTTAAAATTAGTATACGTATGAAAATATGCGTTTGTATTTATAATATTATAATTTTAATATATTTTTTTGGCAAGAAATTTTTTATTTTCTCTCATTATCTTCCTCCGTTTATTAATATGTGTATATTTATATAGTTGTTATTAATTACTACATTAATAACAAAAAATGAAAATCTAATAAAATTTAATAAAATTTTTGTATTTTTCTGTTTACAATGCACATGACGAAAATTACGTTTACCTAAATATATGTTTTTTTAATAATTGATATTAATAAAAAACTACATTATTAATATATTTTTAAATACATAATACATCGAATGAAAAATAACGTTTTCACTAAAAAATTAATTATAATTTTGCAAATGTCACACTTCCTAATTTCTATGTATATATACTGGAAGCATAGCTTCTGTCGGCCAGTCCCCACGACTGCCACTCCTGTTTTTTTTTCTCTTTCTAGTTTCGCATGTGATTTTCGAACTCTGTTCGCAATGCGAGACGCTTTCTTTTTCTCTCTCTCACTCATGTATCATCATATTCAATAATGTCCTTTTTAGGACAAATACAAACGTCAAGAACAAACTGTACATGAGTGAGTTCTATTCTTTTTTTTCATATATCTCTTTGATACTCAATGTGTGATCTGTTCTTTTTAGAACAAATTTAAGATTAAAAAAAAAAATGCCCTTTTAAGGATTATTTTTATAACGTTGGAAATCATTCCAACGTATGGTAAAAACTATTCATAAAAAAAAGAAAAATTTTCCTGAACCCTGTCCTTACCATGTGTTAATTTTTTTTTTAGGATATACATTTATATTTAGCTAAAAAAATCATAACCTTTCTATTATCTAATGTTTAAAATATACTTATTCCATAACATTTATTTTATATAAAATTAAAAAAGATCTAGTTTATCCTTTTTTTCCAATATAGAGGTTAGGATTTAAAAAAAAAAAAAAGGTGATAAGTGTAGGTATGTACTAACTAGTTTTTCTTAACCTGAAAGAGAGACAAAGATATGAAATTTTACATAAGATTTTTCTGTCAGTAATTCTTTTCATATTAATTTTTGTTAACTATCACTAAATGTATGATAGAAACATTTTCTTTAGGATACATTAAGTATGACATTTATATGTAAAATTCCATATCTCTGTTGCTTTCAGTTTAAGAAAAAATTTATCACCTACTAGCTCTGCCGTCCAAAGTAAGAAAACCTTAACTCCAATGGGATTCCAATGTAGTTAACCACTTTTACACTTTGGACGGCAGAGCTAATCTAAAACTTAAAGAGACAAAGATATTAAATTTCACATAATTTTGTTATGCTTGATTAATTTATTCAATATGTTTTATGTATAGGTTATAGTTCAATGTAAAAATATTTATATATAGCTATGAAATCTTATATCTTTCACATCAATTCTAAAATAAATGCTATACTTTAATGTTAAGATTCAATTACTTTATTAGATGCTTTTCACATATTAAAAATTTCAATTTGACATCACTGAATAGTTTTATACCTAAACATATTGAATGTAAATTTAGAAATGTGTATTTTCAAATATTGTACATGCGGTCATATGTGTTATTTCTTTTAATCTTATTAAGATAAAGACTTGAAAATTAATATACAAGTTTGTTATTATGAATAAATGAAAAGGAAAGTACTTTTTCGATGTTTCATAGTTTTAAACTTTGAGCGACTGATTGAATCTTTATAATTTAAGACAGGTAGAGACTTGAAAATTAATATACAAGTTTGAAAGTACTTTTCTTTTCATTTATTCATAATAACAAACTTTTATATTAATTTTCAAGTCTTTATCTTAATTAGGATGAGAGAACTAGCATATGGCTAATAGTCAAAATTGCCGCATGTACAATTTTTGAAAATACACATTTTCAAATGTAAAGCTAATTCATAATTGTTCTATTCGATATGTCTAAGCATAAAACTATTTAATGCTATCAAATTTAACTATTAGAAAAAGACAGAAAGACGGTGACTGCTAAAAGGCAAGATAAACTCGCAGGTATATACATATAATATACATATGTACGTATAATATGGTTATAGCATAAAGAAAAGAGACAGTATATAAGTGTGATCGTATATGCATAGGAGTGTGCGCGTCGTCGCGATAAAAATGACAGATTAAGAAAGAGACAGAATTAGTGAAGCGAAACGAACTAAATCAAAGCGGACAAAAATAAAGTTGACGTAAATGTATATAAAAGACCGATTAAAAAAGAAAAATACTGAAAAGAACGACTTTAAGAAAAATATATTTAAGAATATTTAATTAATTGAAATTATTATTATACAGAGGAAAAAAGTTTATTGCAACTTCACAAAACATCCTCATAAGAATATGTATATGACAGTTGTTGAAGGCAGCATTGTATTCAAAATTATGACAAATTGAATACAAATTAGGTAATGAATAATGATTATTTCAAATTAAAAATTTTATTTTATTAAGCTTGAACGTACGTATGTAAAAATATTTTTTAATTAATATATCCATGGTTTTAAAAATAATATTGATCGATCATAGTTGCTGCTTTCACATACATAATGATACTTGTGTTCAGTATATTGTGTATGGAAATAATAGCACATATGTATAATTATGAATATAGAAATATACATAAATAACTGGCAAATTTGATTGATTTAACATTGCTTGTGTTCAGCATGTCAGATTGATTCTCTTAAATTGTCATAAATATGAATTACCTAATATTGCTTGTGTTCGGCATACTAGGTTAATTCACTTTATTTTGATAGATATATTGAGCTTGAAGGACTTGTGTTCGGTCTATTAAGCTCATTATATATATATATATATATATATATATATATATATATATATATATATATATATGTATATATGTAGTGGCAAAAAATAAAAAAACAGAGCCATCCTTGCAAATTGAAGTGGTAATTTTAAAGTTTCGAATCACATTGGAAAAAGATTGAACAGACCTCTAAAACAGTTCATTTCAAAGATATTTGTAAGTACTTTTCGATGATATGCCAACAATATTTTCATGTATCTATATGGAAAATATTGCAATTTAAAAATTGGAAAAATTCAATGTTACTTTCCTTTATTAAAATTTTGAGTAGGAAGATTTCAGTTGCTTTTGAAGGTTTAATGAATATTTAGAAGTAATTCTCTCAAATTTTTTCCTGGGTTCAAAATTAACCGAAATTTGACGGATTATATGATAAAATAACCTTTTTTGAATTTTATATCTTCTTGATTGTAAAAAAAATAACTAATATAAAATAATATGTATTTTATTATTTAGACAAAACTTTGATTTTAAATAAATTTTGAAGCAGTTTTATTTTTAATATTTTTTGATCGTATTGGCAATCCAACACGGGATGTGTCGTCATCAATATCGCGATGTGTGCGTCTGCTACAAACGTAGAGAATACACGCACGGTATAGGAAAAATCCGAGTTTTTACCGATTTTCTAATTAATCGTAAAGGTGATGAGGAAAGTTTTTTGTGTTTTCTAAAGAAGAGTAAGTTTTAAACAATAATTTGAATGTTTCGATAACCAAAAATAACGTAAATATTTTAAAAATATCAATTATTGTTGTAAAGCATCCGTAACTGATCAGCTGCTCATATATAATTCACATTATAATCTGTAATGTAAGTAGTAAATAAAAAATTTATATTTTAAAATGATAAATTATACAATTTTAAAAGGAAATGTTATTTTTTTAGAGACATTTTACAAATAAATATTACATAACCTCAATGTGTCCCTGCTGTTATTTATCATAAGAAATAAAATCTGACAGAAATTTGCAAATTTGGAGAATGTATACGTTATCAAGCAGAAATTTTGTAAAAGGTGAAAAAATATTACAATCAAATCATATATTAAAATGTGGGAAAACAGGAATTACTCCTGTTTTAAACAATATGAGTATTTTAGCATCTCATTCTTGAATTATTTTCTGTTAATCTTTATAAAATAAATTTTTTTTAAATTTTTTACATTTTTAAAATATAATTCTTTTATGTTATACTTAAATGAAACTTTACAATATAAATTGTAATGTAGACTTTCCAAAATTTCTGTCAGATTTTATTTCTTATGAGAAATAACAGCAGGGACACATTGAGTTTATGTAATATTTATTTGTAAAATGTCTCTGAAAAATAATATTTTCTTTTGAAATTGTATAATTTATCATTTTAAAATATAATTTTTTTATTTACTACTTACATTACAGATTATAATGTGAATTATATATGAGCAGCTGATCAGCTGCGGATGCTTTACAACAATAATTGATATTTTTAAAATATTTACGTTACGTTTGGCTATCGAAACTTTCAAATTATTGTTTAAAACTTATTCTTCTTCAGAAAACACAAAAAATTTTCCTCATCACCTTTACGATTAATTAGAAAATCGGTAAAAACTCAGATTTTTCCTATACCGTGCGTGTATTCTCTACGTTTGTAGCAGACGCACACATCGCCATATTGATAACGACACATCCCGTGTTGGATTGCCAATATGCATTTAATTAAATTGTGAATTGTAGAAATCATTAGTATTTACATTTTCATAATAGAACCATTAAGACATATGGGGATATCCACAGATAACATAGGAAAAATAAAAAAAAATTCTTTAAGAATTTGTCTTTTAATGTTACTACTTCCACTTATAATATCCAAAAAAAGTATTATTCTAATTGCTCTATTATAAATAAAAATATTTTAGGAAACGAAAAAAATCGAGAAATTTCTAAGACTCAGAATATGGTGAAAATATTCATTATTTTCTACTTGAAAAAATAAACATTTTTCTTATCTATCATTATTTCGTATTTTATATGATCAAGGAGATATCGAATAACTAAAAACAGTATATTTTTTCATAAAAACTGCTACATATCTGTCAAGTTGGAACTCCAAAAAATTACTTACGTATTCATAAAACCTTGAAAACTAACTTTAAATTGTGCTTGCTGTAATTTTCATAAGAATGGTTTATATTTTTGTAAAATCGAAAAAATCTATTTTTTTTACAACTTTTCATTGCAAAATTTACCTTATAAATAACAGAGAATAAATTGTCGAATAATTATCGAAAAATACTTACAAATACTTTCATAATGAGCTATGCTAGAGTTATGTACGACCACTTTTTGATGAGATACAAGAGTTCAGAGTTAGTACTGCAGTTTGCAACGCTAACTCTTTTTTTTTCATCATTGTATGTA
This sequence comes from Anastatus disparis, assembly GCA_017163975.1. NCBI lineage: Eukaryota > Metazoa > Arthropoda > Insecta > Hymenoptera > Eupelmidae > Anastatus > Anastatus disparis. The sequence goes on along the minus strand of JAFFSR010000316.1, from coordinate 3,441,422 downwards.
TGTGTGTATATATATACAAGTTGTCCGAAAGAATTTGGGTATGGAGTGTACCATTCGACAGGGAATTAAATTCTAAACAAAAAAATCCTAATAAAATATTTTTCTATCTGTCGTTATCAAGATAATTACAAAAATTTCAATTCGTGTAAGTGCGAGAACCCGACAGCTGCAGTGATAAAAGTTACATGACCTATCCACCGCACGTTGTTTTCTTAATCCATTTTTCTTATCACTGCCATGCCGCTCTTATCACTGCAGCTGTAAAGCTCTCGCATTTACACGAATTACAATTTTTGCAATTATCTTGGTAACAACAACTGATAGAAAAAAATTGTATTGACTTTTTGCTTAGAATGTAATTCTCCATCTAGTGGTACATTCCATGCCCAAACTCTTTGGGACACCCTGTATATGTATATGCATATGTGTATATATATATATATTAATGTCGATGCAGACCGTATTCAATCAATTACCTATGAAGCATGCTAGATTTGTATTGGCATCTTATACGTTATTCAAATTTTTGAACATCATAGAACACGCCTTTATACTCTCTTAACCCTTTCAGTCATGCAATTCAATTCACTTTTTTCTTATGTATTTGTTTATAATAATAATTAATAGTTATAAATTTATAAAATATCTTTTTAAAAGATTTTTAAATAATATTTGTGCAGTTCCTTATACGACCTACAGCGACATAAAATTATCTACGTAACTTGGGCATACAAAGGATGAATCCAGGCTCGACTAAGTATTTGTCGCTCGAGCAGCAGTCGGACCCGGACGCGCTTCGCGCGCCTGATACCGATTGCTACTCAAGGGACAAACACTTTATCGATCCTGGATTCATCGTTTGCATGCCCAACTAAAGAATATAACCAATATTTATGGATATATGTATATACTAATTTTTAGTAATATTTTCATTCCAGAATGTATAAAATATTACCACATAAAAAAAGACCAGATGTCTGGTAAAACGCTTGAAGCTGCGATAGCCAAAGTGCCTAGTTACATAAGTGAAGATATTAATAAAACTATTCAGAATCTACAAAAAAATAACCCAAAAAAAACAGATTGATTGGATATATGAAAATTGAAATGTATATCATGAGTAATTGAAAAGTTTCTATAAACGTACAGTTACAATACATATACAGTACCGGTCAAAAACTCTATAGCACCATGCAAAAAAAAAAGAGTAAAACGAAAAATCTTTGTAGAAAATTTTTTAAAAATCTAAATAAAAGCTCTTATTGAGTATTTTAAAATATTTTATTCTTTTAAATTTTTTCACATTATACTTGAAAAACTGTCCAAACGAATCTAAATTTTGAAAAATTGGCACAAAATATTAATTTTCAAGTAAAATTTTTAACACGATAAAAAACTTGGTAAATAATTCTATGCAATCTTTTTAAAGCTCTTAAGAGGAGGTCACGTATCTCTGTCCTTTTCTAATCAAAGAATTGAATTTTTTACACAAACTAACAACTTTAGCAAAAAATGAAGAGAAAGCCGCATCTCGTAATAAAAAAAGCAATATTTTCTTTGATAAGAAAAAATTAATTTTATTGCTTCGTTCTCAAGAATACCTTGAAAAACTTAAAACATAGAGGTTAGGGTGGACAATTTGGTTTTTCAAGGTTTTCTTGAGAACGAAGCAATAAAATTAATTTTTTCTCATCAAAGAAAATATTGCTTTTTTTGCTACAAGATGCGGCTTTCTCTTCATTTTTTGATAAAGTTGTTAGTTTTTGTAAAAAAATCATTTTTTTTAGTAGAAAAGGACAGAGATACGTGACCTCCTATTAAACAGGACTTTAAAATCGTTTTTTTGGAATTGTTTTACGACCCTTATTTTTACAAGATATGATCATTTTTTATGCACTCTTTTTTTAACATGGTGTTATCAAATTTTGTTAGTGGTACCGTATTTTATAACATGTATTATTTTATTTTATAATAAAAAATGTTTATAAGTTGTTTAAATAAAATATTTCTCTACTGGCTGATTCCATTCAGATTCATGCAGGCCGTCACTGTTCGAATTTTTTTTTTCTTCTAAGTAATAAAAATACCTTCTATTATGTATATAAAGATATAGGAGCGCGGTGGCGTAACGGATAGAGCTCTTGCCTTCAACGCGGTGGGCATGGGTTCGAATCCTGGCCAGGCACCTCTGACTTTTTTTCGAAAGAAAATTAGTGTATGTGCTACCCATATCGCGACTCTTAAGAAATCTGACCTCATTGAGTATCGGTTGATTGTTGGTCACAAAAAGTGGCTGACCATCCATCGGTAGTCAAAGTTTTCGGTATGGCGGTGTCTGACAGTCTAGCCTGATGTAATGTGTTAAACGGTTCCGGGCTGGGCTCCCTCGACATCTCCATAGAAAAAGGTTAATTATATAGAGGATAACAATATCCTTTATATATTAATCTTTTTTTCTTTTAAATAAAAAATAAAAAAAAAAAATGTATATAAAGATAAAATTTACCTCGTAGAACGCTCAAAAAAATTTTTTTTCTTTACTACAGCAATTCTAGTGTTGGATGTAAAAACGAAAATTCAAAAATTGAAAATGAACCTCTACTTTTAAATGACTATAGCTCCGTCAATTTTTAACCTTTTCAGGCGTTCTTTTAACGAAAGTGTGCGGAATTTTGTCTAGTTTTAAATGCAATCTTGATTTTTATAATAAAATTTGATCTCACTGAGTTATTTACGAAAAACGGAAAAAAAGCGATTTTTTTCAAACACGATTTTCTCAAAAACTATATATTTTTTTTTTTTTTTTAATTTTCATATGATTTTATTCATAAAAAATACTAACTTTAAGCGTAGGTAAGAATATGCGATTTTGCCTTATTTTTTTTTAACAGATTTTTAAACGTTTTTTAATATTTTCGATTTTAAAACATTGATACCATGGCGCATCGTACTATTTTTCCAACTTTACGTGTTCTTCCAGCTATTTTTATGCTTTTATTTATTGATATATCAAAAATATCAACAATAATATTTAAAATAAACCCCGGATCGAATATTTTGATCAATTAAAACGAAACTTATGACGATTTAAAGTTTAAAAAAAATTGCTGAAACTTTAAATTAATATGATATTTACATTGAGGAGACGCAATTTTCGTTAAAGATTAAAAACTGAAGATATAAATTTTTTAATTTAAAAAAAAAGTTATTTTGATGAAAGAATACATAACCATTTATCCTCTTTTTATGGTACATTATTATAATAAAAATTCTTTTTGTTGAAGAATATAATTTTTTTATCAGTTTGAATTTCGCGCCTAGAATTTTAATTTATTTTATAGGGAGTTGACACATGTCACTGAGCCGGTCTGTGGCACAGTCGGTAGGAGCGTTGGATTCGTATGCTTGGGGAACCGGGATCGAATCTCGCTCTCGGCTGTTTTTCAAACGAGCACCTCTGTTATATGTGCTTTGTACGCAGTACACACTTACGAGCTCCGTCGCTAAGGGATGAAAAAGTGCAGTTGTAAAAATCAACTGACCTTGCGTCCCAGTGGATCGGGGTTTGATTCCCTAGGAAAAATTAGAAAAAATAGTTTTCGAAGTTTTCCGAGGGAATAAACCCGAAGAACACAAAAACATATATATATATAAAAGTCCCTCTGGGCAAAACTTGAATTATAATAAAAAGTCCCACTGGGCAACAAAAACAAAAAATATAATAATCACTTGGTGATGGCCTAAGACGTAACGCTCATATGAAGCAAGCCAAGAGGCCAAAATAATAATTAAGAAGAAGAAGAAGACACATGTCACTACTAGGTGGCGATGATTCGTTTTTTGCATTCTCATCAACGATTTGACGCGTTTAAAAATATAAGAATAGGAGGATAAAAAATAAAGTTTTTTAAGAAAAATTATTTTTTTCGATCTGTCATTGAACAAAATATCAATAATGGCATCACTGATTGTTAAAATGAAGTGCAAGGATTTAAAAGAAAGGCACAAAAAAGTTGTTTATGATTGTTTCAAAAGTCCGCTTAGAGAATTAGGTGATCTAACGGAGTCTTTGAAGCGCTTGTATCCAAATACTTCTTTCTCTAGAGAAGATAAAGTATGCCCTTCGTGTTACAAAATATTATTAGATGAAGTGAAAAATGCGCCTGTTTCATCGACTTCAAGCAGTCAACAATTTTCGGAAGATCTTATTCATAGTGAGGCTGTGGTAGAACAGCTCAACGAGACTTCAAGTAATTTGAAATTCAACATTTCACCAATTAAAATGCCTCAAAGTATCAATTTTAAGATGCGAGAAACTTATGCTCTCCGAAAAAGAAAACAAATCAACGATGCATTTGATTCACAAATAGCAAGTAAAATGATGAAAGTCTACGATACAACGGATTTGCCCGCATTGAATGAAAATAATGAATGTAAAACAAATAATAAATGGCTTAAGAAAATTAAAATTGCATTAGATAATTGTTCAAATTTTCTTGAGAAAGTGCGATTGTTGAGTATTATATCGAGTGATATTCCCAAAGATTATTTATTATCAGTTTTACCAAATGTAACTATTTATATGATTGATCAAGCACGATCATTGGTAAATAATAAAAAAATTTACAAGCAGTCTGAGAACTATTGTGGCCATTCTTTGGATAGTGAAATTGTAATGAATGTAAAGGATTATTATCTGAACGATGATTTTAATTGTTCTCGCCAAAGTGCAAATAAAAGCGACACAGTATCTATCAAAGAAAATGGTATAAAAACTAAAAAAGTCAAACGCTTTCTTACGCGAAGTATAAAAGAAATATATCAATTATTTAAAGACGAAAATCCTGAAATGAAAACAAAAATTGGTAAATCAACATTCTACGCTTTAAGACCGAAGTGAGTTATACCACATCCACCCACCGATTCGTGTCTTTGCGTTTACTGCGAGAATCTTAAACTTATGTTAGATGCTTTGAATAATTATAAAAAAGAGAATAAACAAGACATTGCAGATTTGGAATTGAAAATATGTTCTTCACTTTTTTGTTCAAAAGATGATGTCAAATGTGTACTAAGAGAATGTAAAGAATGTCCCATTAGAGATTCTATTGATTTACAAGTAATTTCTTTGACAGAAGAAGATTTATATGAAGAAATAATTTATGGTGTTTGGGAAAAATCAAATTTACTGAATAAAACTAGCACAATTGAAAATTTCTTAATGGAGTTAAGAGAGCGCGCTCTCACTGTAAGAGCTTATAAATTGGTCAAAGAAATTCAACGTATAGCAATTAAAGAGGTTTAACTTTTAGCGAAAAATAATGACTTCCAATTAGTTATTCATGTCGATTTTGCAGAAAATTGGACAGTTCTGCTTCAAAATGAAATTCAAAGCTATCATTGAAGTAAAAACCAAATATCAATATTTACGTCGGTATGCTATTTTGGAAATGATAAAACAGTCAGTTATGTCACCGTCTCTGACGATATTAAACATGATTCGTCTCATGCCCTAATGGCTATTAATTTAATTATCGATAACTTAAAACAAAAACATATTACGCAAGATCTTGATGAAATCATCACCATTTCCAATGGAGCTGCCAGTCATTTTAAAAATATATATCAGTAGAAAGGGGGCGAGAACTCCAGACAGTTGTGACGTCACAGAGGACCGCCATACTCGCCCCCGGGGGCGAGAATGCCGGTTTTGGGGTACGCGTATGCCGATTCGGTCTGCTGAGAGCCTTATCGCTCGGCCTTATCTCGCTTCTCGATAATCGGGAATTTCGTGGAAAATAAAAATAAATAATAAATGTTAAATAATAAATAATAAATGTTAATAATAAATAATAAATGTTAATAATAATAAATGAAAAAATAAATGAAAAAATGAAAAAATAAATGAAAAAATGAAAAATGTTAAAATCAGTAGATTATTGAAAAAAAATTATTGAAAAGAATTATTGAAAAAATTAGTGAAATTGAATTTTTTTAAGAGATACGGATTTTTTGAGAGTTTGTCACTTGGTATAATTTTAGAATATTTCAAGTTTTTAATATTATTGATATATTACCGATTTGTATATTTGTATATATTTACCGATTTTGTATATTTTCCTGCATTTACGAATTTAAAGAGTGATATTTTACAAGTGGAAAAAAGAGAAAAACCCTGAAAATCAACACTACATTGTACAAGTGATGTATATATGTATATATATGTATGTATATATATATATATATATATAAGCTTTACAACTGTGTGTGTCTGTGTAACCAGCTAGTATTAACGTATAAGCGTGTGTACAACAACGAGTGGAGATGTACGAGTGGTGGGGGTAACAGCAGCGCCAGAAATAGAATGACCCCCGTTAGAGCGTACGCTACACTTGTGTGGGTGCATGCGTACTCTAAAACTTGGGATGTTTATATTATGACCTATATTATGCTGCACGACCAGTGCATTCGCTCTCGACTACATTGCTTACCCGTTCTCTCTCTCTCTCTCTCTCTCTCTCATCGTTTCTCCTTGTCGGTAAAGCCGAAGTACGTCGTACGGCGCCGAAGACTATGCCCTATAGAATACCCAATGACCGTCTTGCCCAGTATCTCTGTCCTTTTATATCGACTTTAACATGCACCTTATGCTTAGATGGTGTATGCGTTACACCAATGTATGAAAATACTTTTCTCAATTGATTATTAAAAAAAAATATATAGTAATATACAGTTCATTTTACATCATATTCCTTTTTTAGACTATAGAAAATTTTAATAATGAATGCTAATAATAAATAAATATCGATGATAATAAATTATTATTAAAAATTATATTTAAAAATTAGTAAAAATTGAAGAAAAATTTTAATTATAAGAATGAAATATTAACTTTAGAGAAAAAATGATGGAAGGGGTATAGAAATAAATAGAGATATATTTGTTTGATACATTTATTTTTATAAAATTATTACAACGACGATACAAGTATATAAGTTTCGGAGTAATACGACTTTGCAAGTCTTATTTTTTATTTACATATATATTTAAAGTCAAAAAATATTGGAAGTTATTCACATACTCATACGTACACACGCACACACAGGCATACACATTACATAATATTTTTTGCTTTAGACACTTGATTGCACTGGGCACATATAATTTCTTTTTTATTTGTTTGTTTCTTTTTTACATTCATAATTCGGTTAAATAATATAAGGCTTAATCTATCATTATCCTTTGTATCGGTTGAAAATAACGTACAAAACATGTTAAGAGAATAATTATGAGACATATAAAACAAAAAATCGACACAATACTGCCCACACACATCAGAATTAAGGTTCTGTAGTTGCTGTATGTTCCACTCGTACACTCGGCAGTTTCTTCTAAGGCGATCGATGTGATCTGGTACGGTTGGGGGTAATCCATAGCTGTCAAAGTAAGTCCCCTGTCCATCGGAATCGACGTAAATTGCAACCCAATGAGACCCTGGTTTTGAGCTTTCATCGAGATTAACTACAAGGGCACACGGTTTTTCCCAGATTAGAGGAATCTTGTCTGCAGGAAACACACCCACTGTCTTGGCAGGAATCTTTTTGAGACCTTTCAGCACTTGCAACGAGTTCATCACTGATATTATCGTAGATATTTTCTTCTGTAATATCGTTCTCACTGCTGCTTAAATTTTCAATGACAGTAGTGGGGGTAGAGCAGTCGGTTGACCGTGGTGATTCGTTATCTAGATCTGATTCTTTAATTTTATTATGAATATTGATGATTTTATTTTTTTCTTGACTATCGGGCTTGTCTGTTGATTCTTCTTTTCGTATCGGTATATAAATTGTTTTCATGAGCCAGGCTTTCAACTTGTATACATGAGTCAAAGCACAGCTAAAATTTTCTCCTTTTATACCGTGATAGAAACAATAATGATTGCTTGTTCGTGGTAAATTTTTGAAGGAGGGACAGCTGTATTCTTCTAGATTAATAATCTGTCGAGAAAGAATTCGTTCGAGTAACTCTTGTTTTTGCGCGCCTCGCACGAAAATACGTACTGCGTTCCTTGCGACTTCACGTAGTACATTATATACATCGTCTAGATTTGATTCACCGTCGAACCACGCGATCCCGTGATGAAAGCACGATAGGTAGCTGTTTGTTGCTAACAATCCTCTTGTTAATTTTGAACAGCTGTAAGGCGGTTTTATCATCCAGTGTGAGACGAAATTACACTCGAATCCGAGAACAGCGATTTCTTTCGGTAAAAAATCTCCGTCTTTATCGTGAAATGCTTGAATGTCGATTATATAATCTATTTTATTCATAATGCTGGCGAAAAGATTACGACTGGACTGTAAAAAGGGTACAAACAGACTGATAGTTCGAAAAGTTTTTGTGTCATGTTTTCATTTAGCTGAAGCGATAATGTAGAGTGGAGGGGGAGGAACATTTTTACGAGTTATAATCAACAACGATTTGACGGGCAGCGTCTATTTCTAATACGTTATCAAACTCTGCATAAACAACACAATTTATGGTTTTCGATAACGCTTTATCAAACCCTACTTCTATTCTAACTGTACCGTTTTTTACAAGATTCCAGTGACCGGCAAAGTGCGCTGAAAGATCTGGCGTAAGATCGAAAGCGAAAAGACAAAATCCATTTGCGTAATCCTGTCTATCGATATCGTTTCCCTCGTTCATAAAATGTATCCCTGTGCCTGAGAATAATGTATGATATGCCTCTATGTATTGAGGTGATTTTTCATCAAACTGTGGTTGTAAGGGTTTACTCGGTATTTGTTGTCCGTCAACGTAAAGAGACAAAAAGTTTATCGAATAATTTTTAAAATTAAACGGATTAAGTTTTTTGTCTCCGTTGAAGGCTTTGTTATCAACAAACCCGATTATAATTCTTTTCGGCAGCTGGCCGAGAATAACATTTTCTAAAGATTCCCCCATTATACCGCTGTGCATAGTAAAGGTTTTTACTTCTACACGCGTAAGAGGATATTTGGCTGTAGTTGAACTCAGAGCTTTTGCATGAGCAATCATGACAGTTGGGCTTATTTTTACACGACGTACAAGTAAAGTTGCCTCTGTGATATGAACTCCGTAATTATTATCCGAAGCATCCATTAAACAAAAAATATCTTTGGAGCGAACTAGTCTCAAACGCATTTCGACCCCATTAAGCAGAAATCGATCTTGGTTAAAAACGTCGCAGTGTAAATGTCCTATTAAATCGACGGTCTTATTGTTTGATAAAAAGTTTTGTCTTATTCTTAAGCCTGTATTTTTTTCTGATCCGGGAAGTTCATCCATTTCACCCGCGGTATCGCTGGCCCATAAAACCGATGTTAAATGCGATTGTTTTGCAGCTGGTCCGTAGTTTAAGAGAGTTTCGAGATATGCTCTGTAAGGGTATGCGTTATTTGCTGGTGAAACTAATTTATTATTAAAGTATACATCAACCTGATTGAATAGCGAATGTAAAAAGTTGTTGATTGGTGCTACGAGACCGTCTGTCTCCTTCTTGTACGGTGTCAATTTTACACTCACTTTGAGCATAGTATGCGCTAGATCTAAGTAGTCCTCGTTTTGTGAATTTACACAGAATTCGATCGGACTCTCGTCGCTCAAAGACGAAACGGGTTTGTAAAATACCCATCTGCTCGATTCTATAGCTGTCTGTGTAGGAGGTAGCGAGAAAATATCAAGCTCTGTCTTGAGACAAGCTTCCGAGTGACTGTGTAAAAAAAGACATTTTTAATCAAATATATCACCAACTTTTTTTATTTTCTTGTTATTAATTTTCACTCTTTTTTTAATATTACGTTCTTTTTTGTTTGTTTTATTTTTCTTCTTACTTGCACGTTTAACTTTAGTCACTTTGGAGCGTTTTATTTTCGATTTTGAAGCGATCCGTCGCGCTGCGGAAGTGGGAGAAGACTGTCGATATCGTTTGCGTGTCGATGTATTATACCCCGATCCCTCCATCATTTTATTTATTTTATCGCCAGCTTTACGTTTAAGATTTTTTCCCGATTCGTTCATGCGATTCTTAAAAGATTCTTTAAAACTGATATTATTTTCACCAATATCCCCAAGAATATTAGCGCCTGCGCGCAGAGCTTCCTTACCAACAGCACGAGCACCTTTAGCTAAGAACGGTAATGCACTCCGAAACAATCCAGAAAACCAAGACCCCAATCCATGGCCACGCATCCGCGGTGCACCAACAAAGACGTTTCTTACCCCTCTCCCCTCTCCCACTTGATGTTGATAATATACATCGTGAATGCTCATAATTATTTCTTCAATACTCCCTTTTAAAATGTAGTGCTACCGTCACTGTCCCAAACTCGAATGCTATAGGTTTACCGAATTGATCTCTTATATCTATATCAACAATTTGAAATCTATTGTTTAGAAGTGGAACATAATTAACAGGCGTAAATCTTTTGACTATTGTAGATCCAAAATTAAATTTATTTGCTTCAATATTAACAATTCGTAACAGAGGCGCGTGAGTATCTCCTACTATTGACGGTTCGCAAAGATTAGAGTAAACAAAAAGTTGATCAGGAATAGCTCTTGATAGGCTCGCTGGCTGATCACCTACTAGCGTGAGGCCTGTATCGTTTGTCCCTTTTGTTGCGTTGCTTCGTAAACTGCATAAGTACCATTTTCAAAACCTAAGATACGTTTAACGTTATCCGTGAATTCAGCTTCTTTTTATTCTGAAACTGCTTTAAATACACAAAACCACCTTTTTCATTGTATGAGAGTTTTTCACGCACTTCGTTTTCGTGAAATTTAAGTAAACCATCGTTTATAGCATGAATAAGAGTGTGCATAGAGTTATACGTTCCGTGTTGAAACGAATTTACTCCTTTACTTCCTTTATAGTCAGTTATTATTGTATCTTTAACTTGTAAATGAAGACTCGAGCACGGTATATGAATTTCAGAGATTCCAACAACCCACTTACCTATCAATTGTACTTGATGAGGTAATCGTGTTGAATAATTTGTAGTAGCGTTGTTTGGAAAATATTTTAAACTACTGTTGCTTGGTAGTACAATGGTAAAATCGTTTTGATTCATTATTACAGTTTTTTCAACTCCGAAGCGGGAACCCAAGAATTGAATTTATCGGGATATCCAACCCAACTTACGTAATACTGTTTTTTTGATCCTTTTCCTTTGCTACCTAATATCTTATCAATTTTAAACTCTTGCTGCTCTACTCTTTCTTTATCAACGACAACAAGTTCTTCGGGATAAAAAAAACCTTCAATTTCTTCTCCCTGCAAGTCGTGTAACTCATAAATGAATAAATTCTGTCTTTTTAAAACACGAAATATTTTAAATATTTCTTCACTCCATGATTTAGTTGCACCTTTTTCAAAAACGTTTTTTTCTACTTATACGTACATACTGTCCAGTTTTGAATCTAGGTTTTTACGAACAGGCTGTCTCTGCTGTGCACGTTCAACTAAATTTTTTCTAGCTACACTCGCGTTATAAATAGTCACTGAAGCTGGTGGCATTTTTATAGTCGAATGAGGTGTCTTATTGTATGCGTCAACTATATGTTGCAAGACGTCTATATAACGTTTTGTATTTTGGAACGTAAAATATCGATACATACGTTCTTTTAAGGTTCTGTTGAAACGTTCTACAACAGCCGCTTTAAGAGGAGGTCGTATCATTCTGTCCTTGTCTAATCTAAATTTTCGTTAGTATAAATAAATAAAATATTTTCATAGAAAAGTAAGACAACCGCCCAATAGAGCCAAAGGCCAGGCAAACGTTTCTTTTCTATGAAAAATATGAAATTTTGATTATTTTTCGAGTGAAGTGTGAAACGAAAAAACAATCGAACTTGATTGAGTTGATTTGACTGTTTTTTCGTTTCAGACTTCACTCGAAAAATAATCAAAATTTCATATTTTTTCATAGAAAAGAATCGTTTGCTTGTCTTTTGCTCTATTGGGCGGTTGTCTTACTTTTCTATGAAAATATTTTATTTATTTATAATAACGAAAATTTAGATTAGACAAGGACAGAATGATACGGCCGCCTCTTAACATCAGGATTTGTAACTACACGATATCTTATATCATTATCTTTAAGAAATTTTTGTAATGCCCCTCCAACAAATTCTTTTCCACGATCGGTTTGAAGCATAGAAGGATAGCGGGTTTTGTTGGAGTCTATTATTTTTTTAAAACCTTTAGTAACTTCCTGGCAAGTCTTATCGCGCAAAGGTTGTACCCACACGAATTTGCTTAAAACGTCAATCACAACTAGTAAATAACCGATGCCGTCATTATAATTTTTTAATGATGTTAATTGTATGAGATCTGCCTCCCATACTTGATCAATAGCGTCAACATCGTAATATAAGCGTGGGAATTTTCGATGTATAGTTTTGTGTAAAGTGTATGTATCGTGCTTCGTTAACCATTTTTTAATTTTTTCCGAAGAAAATTTTTTTTTATTTACTCTGATTAAATTTCGTGCTCCTGAAAACCCTGCTTCATGCTGTGGATCAAAATATTGTTTTTCTAAAATATCCATTTTAAATTAAATTAGTTAACCATTTTTTATTCGACTTTGGTGTTGAGGAAAACATGTACTTCTGTTTATTTTTCTTTTTTCAGAGCTACTGTTGGGACTCTTTCCAGATAAAACTGTGTTATCTAAAAACGAAAAGAAATTATCACTTTTATCACGTAATTTTGTTGAATCATTAACTTCGCTATTGTCTTTATTAGATGTTATACTATTTTGAAATTTTATTTTCTTATTCGAAGATTGTTTAACGTTGTTCAATTCCCACAATTCATCGTTACCGACAAATTCGCGCGGTGTGTCGATATCACGAAGTATCTTTGCAAACTGCTCTCTCCCCACGGCTTTTACTTTTTTTCTATTCCGTAAAGCATCGTTTATTAAATCGATGATATTCGAATGTTGAATTTTTTCGCCATCTATATGTACAAGACCTTTTTCGTTCCACGTAATGCGATCTTTGCTGGATTTTAAATAGTTTAATAATAATTCAGCTTTCTTTTTATATAAATTTGGGACACTTTCTAATATTGAAAAACTGTCCAAGGCCTGCTTCTCATCTTCACTTGTTTTTAAAAGCGAAAGTTTTCGTTTTTCGTCGTCGACAAAAAATAGATATCTCTGTAACGTTTTCAAGTAATCTTTCAGTTTTTCTTGTTCGTTTTCGTAAGTTGTAGAATCCAGAATTTTTTTCATTTCATTATCTAATCGGGATAACGTATTACCTACCGTTTGAGTAGATTCCAATGCAGTCGATCCTACACTAGTATCAGTAATTTTACGATCGTTATTTTTTTCATTTTTCCTCTGTATTCGTTCAAGTTGTTCTTTAGATAAGAGTATCATTTTCTTTGCTCTCTCCATTTTTTTATTTTCTTATTATTAACGAGAACAATGTATCCAGTATAGGTTGTAATAAAAACGGTAAAAACTCCCTCCCGTTTGAACTATGGTACGTTTTTTTACTTTCCAAGAATTTTTACTTTTTTTAGCTAATTTTCTTAAAATATTTTTATGTTTTTTAATTTATTTTTCTCACACTCTTTTAAATTGACAGTACCTTTGAGTACATTTAACGCGCACTCACAAATGTGATTTATTAATTTTTTATCTGCTGAACGTAGCAATGCAACACGCTGATTTTTATCCGAATGTCTTAGCGCCTGCAAGAGGGCAACATACTTTTTTTCAAACGGAGAGTTCCGTGGCAAACGTCGATCTCGCCGACTACTTTGGGGAGTGTCTTTCTCCATAGTCCGATCTAAACTGAATCGCTACGACGTGTGATAAAGCTTTTATTGTCAAAGATTTAATGCGTATGCGCTATGACTATATTTAGGTAAGTAAACGTATTGATACTCATCGTCCGGAAATATACTTGTTCGAAATCTAACTTCATCTAAAGTATCTTGCTTACAATCAATCATTAAATATCCAAAACCTTGAGCCGTTGCATCCTGATACGCTTCTTGTAAAAATTTTGAATCTTCGGGGTATATTTGTCTTGCTAAATGTTGAATCTGCGCACGGTCTCGCGGATTTTTAAATAAAATTATGTACGAAGAATTTAAACTTATATCTCGTGAATGAGTACCTTTGTGAAAGATGTTTTGTGTAAGAAACAATACGCTGATATTTTTATGGTGACTGCCTTTGGTAAATAAGTCGACAACTATATGATTCGACGATTCGCGCATCAAATCATCGATGATTAAAAGTTTTTTCAAGTGGGGATCGTTTGAGTAATCTTCTGGTTTAGGCAGTCCCTCGCGAAATTCAATTTTGTTTCCGTCTTTAATAAATTCATCGTTTTTATATCCGTCTTGCCACTCGGCGTAATAAAATAAAATTCGATCCATGCTAGCATCGATCATTTCTTCACGAAATTTTAATAATTTTTTAAAAAAGTTGTTTTTCCGCTACCAGTAGGACCTGCCAGCAAACAAGTAAAGGGATGACGCCACAAAGTGTTCATGTTGCTACTGATAAATATTTTAATAAAATAATATATACAATTATAATAATCAATCAGCGTCTCTGTAAGCCTTATAGTGTGTCTGCCCCGCGCGGCGCCACGCTCAAACTGCTAGCGGCGAAATAAGAAAGCTAGTCGCGGGTTCGTAAGGCTGATAACCGCGCGCGTATCAGCCGAGTAAGCGGGTGGCTCAAACAGCAAGCTAGATACGATAAGGCTTACGAGCGCGCGTGCGTCTACTAGCTGTACGAGCGACGGCACACGACCAGCGCTGTTTGAAGCTATTCGATACGCTTAGGACTCCAGCGTTGTCTCTTTACGGCTCAAATTGCGTTACTAACAGCTCTAGTTTATAACTTGTAGTTTACCACCCTACTAGCTGCGGGAGATAAGTTAAAATTTATAGTTCACGAGTTGTCAAAATAAGTAGCCGAAAAAATAAAAAATGTGTTGTGGTTTGATACATTTATTTTTTGATAAAAATTATTAAAATTATAGCAGTTTTAAAACTACACAGAATACGGTTTTACACACTAATACAAATATGAAATTATAAACTAAATGATACACACAAAAACTTTATTTATCGAATAACTAATGTTACATTTATTTTTATAAAATTATTACAATCATATAAATTTCAATGCGCGCAGAATACAATTTTTACACACACTAATACGAATATGAAATTATAAAATAAATATTACACACAAAACTTTAATATCGATTATACTTGAAACTTATCGTTTACAATTTTTTAGTTTTAATATTAGCTTATACAAATGAGTCTTTATCGATTAGAAATCCATAACAATTTGGATCTCTCATTTTTTAATAATAGTCTTTTGACAGTATCAAACTCTAAACGATCTTCACTTCGTCAGGCTACATCGGGTGAATTCAACTCATTGTAACTGAACTTAACTTTGTAGTTACGGGGTGTAAGCTACAATTGGCAAGTCGAGATAATTATTTATTCTTGACTGAAGTTGCGTCTCCACTACAGTCGCTTTTTTATTAATCGGCTCCCACTCCGTTCCACAAAAGCTTTGTTTGAATTTTTCGTTGCATGTACTGTCACTACATCCGAGAGACATGGTAAAACTTATACCTATATCCTGTGATATCCTTTCAACTAAATGTAGACGTTCGTGAGCATAACAAAATATTCGCTCGTTACCCTCACCAGAAGCTATTAATTGACATACAGTATGATGAATGTCCCATACCTCTTTCACCGTCTTCCCAAAAAATCTTATTCACGCCTTCTATCACGCTGATTAAGGCCGCTAGCACTAGTGTTGCTGTCATTTTTTAAAAATTTCTTTTCAAAATAAAAACGAAAATAATCTTTTAATATTTTTAACACAGCTTGGCTATTGAGTTTCGATAAAATTATTTATCGAAAAGAAAAATATTTAATTTCACACTGTTAAAAATAATTCAAAACTGCACGAACAAACACTGGATCAGTTAAAAATGCGTGGTTTTTAAATAGCTGTAGGAGCGAACTTTACTTTGTAGAGGCGAAAAACTAATTGGCGTGTATATTTCCTCTAAAAGAACTTTGGGAATATACTTAAGTAAAAAAAAATGTGTCATTGAAAACCCTTAATATACCTCTTTTTAATATCATTACAAGTTCTCATAAAAGATCAAGGACTAGCATGCTGACAGTTGTATTTGACCGGTTAAAAAAACATATGTATCGAATTTTGATCAGTTTTCTATAAGCTTTTAATTTTTAACTCTTGATAAAACATGTAACAACTTTCTGGTATTCTCTTATTTTTAACAAACCAAACACTTCTTTATTTCAATACACCCACCCTTTGTCATACTTTTTTCTTAAAATTTTTCTTTTGTAAATTTTAAAATAGAAAATATTTCTTTACACTTTTTATTTTTAAAATTAAAAACTTTTCTTTGAACTTTTATTAATTTATAAAATAGAAAATTTATACTCTCGTAAATATTGAAAAATCATTTTCACTTTGGATTATATTTTAACAAATATAATCTTATTTTAGTTCTTAAACTAAAAATTTTTCTCTAATCTTTTGATTTTTAAAACTCAAAATTTAATCTTTCATTTTTTTAAATGTATACTTTGAATTTTAAAATAGAAAATTTAGCTACATAGAAGGTTACTATAACAGCGAGTGCGCGCGAGGGATGTGCCTCATCAAAATTGCAACCATTCTGATCGCGAGGCGGTAGCATTTTGAGCGCCACGCGATGTCCATCCTCTGCAAAGCTTATAGAGATATATATTATATATCGACTTTTAATCCCATAATATATTCAATGCTCTTTGTCGGTGTTTTTACTGACTTGAAATATTTTCCATCTACTCGTACGCGAGATAAAAATATACATAAACTATATAAAAGATTATCGAAAACATTCTATTGCTTTCACACCACATCTCGATATATGCGTATACCCTATAGGGTTCAGTCACACAGTTTTCTGATGCTTCAACAGTGACACAACGTGATTACTCGAACAAACGTCTTATCGTAATTCGATACTTTTGACGAGTGTAGAATAGTATAATTGTGAAAATTACGGCTTTTTCAATTTCGGGGTTTGCGGTCTAACATACACGCGTGTGAAGCAATTTTCAAGTGAAAATATAGTGGTTGCGTCGTCTAAAATGGCTCAAGCTATGGTGAAAAGAAAAATAGATTTTACGAGTTCTCTGGAAACTGAAAATAATAAACCATCGAAAAAAATTACAATGACCGAAACTTATACTGATAAGTCTAAAACATATTCAAACGCTAATTTACTTGCAACCACTTATCCGCTCAATAACACAGGCAGTGAAAGAGCAATAGTCGGATTAAAATATAATCAAGAGAATAAAACCTTTTTATCGATGATACAACTAACAAATAATGAAAATTTAAACGGTTTGATTTTGGATTCATCAAATTGGTGCCGACTACAAAATTGTTTTCGATACATTTGTTCGTATTTCAAACGAAAAGACATTAAACATAACAACACTCCAACAAAAATTGAACTTGAAGATATAGATGTGACATTCTCATCATCTTTCGCTACAAAAGCAATTATTTTTCATAAACAAAGTAAGTGTAAGAATGACGCACAAAACAACTGTGAGAAAAGAAAAAATTATTCGCCTGCCATGATTATGCAAAAAAACACATTTTACGGTTTTAAAAACGCAGCTATGTGCATCGATGATAGATTTCGACGTAATCAGCGTATTGTGCTACAAGTTAATGACTGTAAGGACTATATACTTCAAGAATTAACAGTTTTAGTTACACGGAAAAAAGTTTTCACCTTAAAAACTAGTGCTAGATTATAGAAGGTTAAAATTGCGTGTTTTATAATGAAAAAAACCATGACAGTATCATTTTAATCAATGCTAGTTTTACTATTTTACCTTCTAAGGTCCAGCACATTGATTTTCAATGACTAGCACGGTTTTTTCCAGTGCCAACATCAAAATTTAAGTTCTGCGCATCAGCAGAGAAACTCTAACGACTAGCACGGTTTTTTCCATAACAAATTCCAGTAGCCTAATATTTTTAGGTTAGAAACTTTTTATGTAAATATATCAACGAAAATAAAGTATCATTTATTTAAGGTAATTTATACTTACACTTGAAAAGATTTGTTAATTCAGTGAGATTCCACTCATTTAATATTTTTTGTATAAAATTATCCATTTGGCCCTTATTTCCTATGCAATAAATAGAAAAACTTTTGTGTAAAACTTCACAATCGTGCACACTGCTACAATCGAAAATTCGTATACACAAACATACACCAGCGCCGTCATTTAACGTGCTTGGCACCCGAAAAAACCGTGCCAAAGGTGGCACTGTAAATTCACGCGTCAGTTATCGAAAATAAATATTTATAGCACTAAAAAATACTACACTGGTATGAATTTTATTTGTGCTGTCAATAGAGCGAAAAAAACTAATGCCATTCATTACTTTAGAACACACTAGCATTGGAATTTAAACATCTAATCGAATTTAGCATTAGTTTTACCGGTGAAAACTTTTTTCCGTGTAATGATACCGATTTACGAAAGGAAAACAGCGATCTCGTTGTGAAAAAGATATTACACAACAATATGTTTAAAATTCATAAGATTGTAAGAGATAAATTCAATGCTTCGATACACAAAGTTTTTCTCGAATTTTATTTTGATATTGTTTATTTAGAATTAGTTGTGCTTCACTCCAAACTATTTTATGATGAACTTATAGAGAAACAATCTAACCAATTTTTATTTGAATCTTAACTAATGTAAAATATATTTTTAATAAAAAATTCACTTTCCAAACTCTTTTATTTTTATGACCTTAGCAATTTCCTAAAAATTTATTATTTCTTAAAATAAAATTTTTTAATTTCAAAATGCATAATTTATTATTAACTATTATTGCTTTTTATTTCTATTTATTTCCTTTTTTATAAATTTTGTCATCTGTTTATTGAGAAGCGATATAATATTTGTACGTTATTTTCAACCGATACAAAGGATAATGATAGATTAAGCCTTATATTATTTAACCGAATTATGAATGTAAAAAAGAAACAAACAAATAAAAAAGAAATTATATGTGCCCAGTGCAATCAAGTGTCTAAAGCAAAAAATATTATGTAATGTGTATGCCTGTGTGTGCGTGTGTACGTATGAGTATGTGAATAACTTCCAATATTTTTGACTTTAAATATATATGTAAATAAAAATAAGACTTGCAAAGTCGTATTACTCCGAAACTTATATACTTGTATCGTCGTTGTAATAATTTTATAAAAATAAATGTATCAAACAAATATATCTCTATTTATTTCTATACCCCTTCCATCATTTTTTCTCTAAAGTTAATATTTCATTCTTATAATTAAAATTTTTCTTCAATTTTTACTAATTTTTAAATATAATTTTTAATAATAATTTATTATCATCGATATTTATTTATTATTAGCATTCATTATTAAAATTTTCTATAGTCTAAAAAGAGGAATATTATGTAAAATGAATTGTATATTACTATATATTTTTTTTAAAAATCAGTTGAGAAAAGTATTTTCATACAGTGGTGTAACGCATACACCATCTAAGCATAAGGTGCATGTTAAAGTCGATATAAAAGGACAGAGATACCGGGCAAGACGGTCATTGGGTATTCTATAGGGCATAGTCTTCGGCGCCGTACGACGTACTTCGGCTTTACCGACAAGGAGAAACGATGAGAGAGAGAGAGAGAGAGAGAGAGAGAGAGAGAGAGAGAACGGGTAAGCAATGTAGTCGAGAGCGAATGCACTGGTCGTGCAGCATAATATAGGTCATAATATAAACATCCCAAGTTTTAGAGTACGCATGCACCCACACAAGTGTAGCGTACGCTCTAACGGGGGTCATTCTATTTCTGGCGCTGCTGTTACCCCCACCACTCGTACATCTCCACTCGTTGTTGTACACACGCTTATACGTTAATACTAGCTGGTTACACAGACACACACAGTTGTAAAGCTTATATATATATATATATACATACATATATATACATATATACATCACTTGTACAATGTAGTGTTGATTTTCAGGGTTTTTCTCTTTTTTCCACTTGTAAAATATCACTCTTTAAATTCGTAAATGCAGGAAAATATACAAAATCGGTAAATATATACAAATATACAAATCGGTAATATATCAATAATATTAAAAACTTGAAATATTCTAAAATTATACCAAGTGACAAACTCTCAAAAAATCCGTATCTCTTAAAAAAATTCAATTTCACTAATTTTTTCAATAATTCTTTTCAATAATTTTTTTTCAATAATCTACTGATTTTAACATTTTTCATTTTTTCATTTATTTTTTCATTTTTTCATTTATTTTTTCATTTATTATTATTAACATTTATTATTTATTATTAACATTTATTATTTATTATTTAACATTTATTATTTATTTTTATTTTCCACGAAATTCCCGATTATCGAGAAGCGAGATAAGGCCGAGCGATAAGGCGCTCAGCAGACCGAATCGGCATACGCGTACCCCAGAACCGGCATTCTCGCCCCCGGGGGCGAGTATGGCGGGCCTCTGTGACGTCACAACTGTCTGGAGTTCTCGCCCCCTTTCTACTTATATCAATTCTATGAACTTCAAAACTCAACTTCAAAAGTAAACGGAAAATGGCTTTTTTCTGCAACAGGTCATGGTAAAGGCGCTTGTGACGGTATTGGTGGTTTAGTTAAACATTATGCTACCACGCATAATCTGTCTAAGAAGAGTGCAGATTTTATTAGAAACGCTGAAAATTTCGTCACTCACGTATCAAAATATACTCCGTCGATTAACATTCTTGTTATCCGCAAGGATGAGTTAGAAGTTTTTCGACTGACAAAAAAAATGGAATGGTTAGGAAATGCAAAAGAAATTAAAGGTATTCAAAAGATTCACTGTTGGAAAAGTGAACGAAACCAAATCTACACTGCCAAAACTTCAAGACATGAGTGGCAAGAAGTAAATTAAAAGGTTTTATTCAAATTCGGATTTTTTTATTCACATTAGTTCTCAATTCATTAGTGTTCTTTCTTAATTGTATCGCATATTATTTGTTCATTGAAAATGACCAAATAATATATTTTAGTATTTAAAAAATTCACCTTTTCAAAATTCAAAATTCAAAATTCAAAGTAAATATATTTATGTAAAGTTTCAGCATTTTTTTTAAAACTTGAAATCGTCATAACTTTGGTTCTAATTGATCAAAATATTCGATCCGGGGTTCATTTTAAAGATTATTGTTGATATTTGTGATATATTAATAAATAAGAGCATAAAAATAGCTGTAAGAACACGTAAAGTTGGAAAAATAGTACGATGCGCCATGGTATCAATGTTTTAAAATCGAAAAAATAAGGCAAAATCGCATATTCTCACCTACGCTTAAAGTTAGTATTTTTTATGAATAAAATCATATAAAAATTTAAAAAAAAAAGTATAGTTTTTGAGAAAATTGTGTTTGGAAAAAATCGCTTTTTTCGGTTTTTCGTAAATAACTCAGTGAGATCAAATTATATTACAAAAATCGAGATTGCATTTAAAACTAGACAAAATTCCGCACACTTTCGTTAAAAGAACGCCTAAAAAGATTAAAAATTGACGGAGCTATAGTCATTTAAAAGTACACTGAAAAAAATTTTGCCTTTGGAGATGTCGATGACTTAAGGGATAAAGACTTTTCAATAATTGTGTTAAATTGATTCGCTAGCGTCGGAGTCTCTTATTCAAAGGTATTGCAGAAATCGAGAATCTCGGCTCTCGGGGTCTCAGACGCCGAGAGCCGAGTTAAGTTAGCTCGGCCGTGCGCTTGCGCTATTGCGAGGACTCATCGAATTCCATATTTACGAATTTCGAGTAAGATCAAGTTCAGTTTCGTTTTGCATGTATTCGAGGATTCTTAGAGTTTATTTATACGCTTGTACGAATTGAAATAATACGAAATGTAGAGTTATGAAATGTTGTTTCTTTCATGAAATCAATAGACTCTAAATATCGAGATACCCAAAGACGAAATTTCTTTCAGTGTAGAGGTTCATTTTCAATTTTTGAATTTTCGTTTTTACATCCAACACTAGAATTGCTGTAGTAGATAAAAAAAAATTTTTTGAGCGTTCTACGAGGTAAATTTTATCTTTATATACATAATAGAAGGTATTTTTATTACTTAGAAGAAAAAAAAAATTCGATCAGTGACGGCCTGCTTGAATCTGAATGGAATCAGCCTACTATAAATTTATTAATGAATTTTTTCTTAACTTCACAATATAATTGCATAACTTAAGGAGAGGTACAGGTGAAATCTTATTTTTCAATAAAAAAATTACGTTTTTCATTTTTAATTTTTGACCCATAGCACCTAGAACATAATCCATGCGTGATGTTGTTCAAAACCATCTTAAGAATCTATATAAAAAAATTTCAGCATGAAATATTAAAAATTGCGGGACTAGTAGTATTTTAACTGCTGTTTGGTTTACAGGTAAATGAGGAGATTCTGATTTTTAATCAAGAATGCACAAAAATTACGCCCTGATCAGGAACTATATTTTTCCCAATAGTTTGGTTCCATTAGATACAAAATATTTCTTTCTCATTTTGACTTTGAAATCATCGCAACCTTAACTTGAAGAGATGATACGGACATTGGATTCATGATCAGCGACCTCGAAACTCCGACAAACAAAATTTGGCGTCAACTGAGTAATTTTTTCATTAAAAAAATTTTCAGATTTTAGTTACTATCTCATATTTACTATGTTAGATTACAACAACCTAACTCATGAACTCCATAAATGACAATCATTTGCAATTCTAGTCCGAAACCAATAAATAGTAGGTGAATTTTGTTTCTCGAAAACATGGTGACTCTAACTCATGACTATTTTATAATTTTTGGCCGCTAATTTTGAATTTTTTAAAAAACTTCATAAACGGGAATCATCAAGGAAAATATTGAGCCCAATATTACTTAAACATAACTTTAGAATAGAAAATTTTTCTGTCTGCTTAAGGGCATGCCATACATCACATACAGTCTATGTTAGAGTGTGCCTTATTTGCTGGCTTCCCTGATTACAAAAAAATTATTCTTCTGTCGGATTCATTTCGATATCTTCTAAATTACCGTGTTCTAAATTACAACCAGTGTAATTAGGTTAGATAAACATTTAATATATATTGCGTACGTGCCTGAATAAATATAAACATGGGAGAACACACAAACTTATTTCTAAGTAAAAATCGAAGTAGAATCTATTTTATTAATATACTTACATTCAATACTTTACTTTATATTTCATTCGGAATGGCACGCAAAATATACATTGTGATTGTGCGTCTGAAAATCACAGTGAATATTCTCAATGAAATTCCAAATAAACTTATAAGTATATTGGTATAAGTATATGAATTTAGCCTTTTGAATGCGCACTACAGTTTACTGCTACGGACTCTCATTATATTTATGTTCTGAATCAGCTTTTTAAATGCGCATTCAAAAGACCAAAATTCTAAAACATATACCCAAATGGAAAGAGAGGGAGTAAGAATAAAGAACTGACACACACCCGCGACGTCTGCGGAATACTAAACAAAGGCTTTATAAACAAGTTAGTGTAGCCTGCATTTAAAAAGCCGGTTTCAGCTAGTTTTATATATATTGTAATTATCTTATTTCATTCCAAATTGTATAAAAAATAATAACTTTAAGTGTACGTATAAAAATTAGAGTGACTTTTTAATCTGAAAATAAAAGTGCATTCCAGTTGGATAATGCGGATGGATTTTCAGACTGAAAATCCACAATGATTTTCAGAGTGAAAGTCCACTCTGAATTTCAGACTGAAAGTCTACTATCATTTTCAGAGTGAAAATCCACTCTGATTTTCAAAGTGAAAATCCAGCCTGATTTCCCAACTACAATTATACTCTGATTTTTAGAAAAATCCACTTTGATTTCAGACTGCAAAATTACCCTGATTTTCTCTCAATTTTTAGACATTTAATTTGTGGAAGAAAAGTACTTTCCGCCCAGTCAGTTCAAGAATTATTAGAATTTGAGGAAGAAAAGTAATTTGCGCCCGGTTAGTTTGAAAAATATTCAAATTTGAGGAAAAAAAAGTACTTTACGCCCGGTCATTATTCGAAATACTCATATTTGTGGAAGAAAAGTACTTTACACCCGGTCAGTTTGAGTAATATTCGAATTTGAGGAAGAAAAGTACGTTACGGCCGGTCAGTATTCGAAATACTTGAATTTTAGGGAGAAATGCACTTTATGCCCGGTCAGTACGAGAAATATTAAAATTTGAGGGAGAAAAGTACTCTACGCCCGGTCAGTTCGAGAAATATTCAAATTTGCAAGAGAAAAGTACTTTACGCCCGGTCAGTACGAGAAATATTTGAATTTGAGGGAGAAAAGTACTTTACGCCCGGTCAGTATATGGAATACTCATATTTGTGGAAGAAAAGTACTTTATGCCTGGTCAGTACGAGAAATATTCGAATTTGTGGGAGAAAAGTACTTTACGCCCGGTCGGTTCGAGAAATATTCAAATTTGAGGAAGAAAAATAATAAATTCTAACGAAAAACTTGATATGAAACATTCATAATAATTTTATGGACCTGCATATATTCTAATACCCTACCTA
The DNA here is from genome assembly GCA_017163975.1 of Anastatus disparis. NCBI lineage: Eukaryota > Metazoa > Arthropoda > Insecta > Hymenoptera > Eupelmidae > Anastatus > Anastatus disparis. Next base: position 3,416,632 of record JAFFSR010000316.1, on the reverse strand, counting down.
TTATTTTACTGGAAATTGTAATGAAAATATTCACTTTAACTGTGTGTATGAAAATCAGAGTGGATTTTCAGTGTGAAAATCAGAGTGGATTTTCAGTGTGAAAATCAGAGTGGATTTTCAGTCTGAAAATCAGGGTGGATTTTCAGTGTGAAAATCAGGGTGGATTTTCAGTCTGAAAATCAGAGAGGATTTTCAGTATGAAAATCCACCTGGATTTCCCAAGTAAAATTGTTTTTTGATTATCAGATTGAAAATCCACTCTGATTTGAAGACTGCAAATCCACCCTGATTTTCCAATCACAATTGTACTCTGATATTTAGATTAAAAATTCACTTTGATTTCAGACTGCAAATCTACCATGATTTTTTACTACGTTTTTATTAACTCGCTTTGGTGTCTGTCTGTCTGTCTGTCTGTCTGTTCGGTACGAATTTTGCAACCGATTGTAAACTAACTTCCTGATGAGCTAGAGACTTGAAATTTTAAATATAGCTCGGAACTGGATGACAATGCAATATTATAAAAAAAATATATATATCTACCGAACAATATATTAATATATTCAATCATATACGGAGATGTTGGCAAAATTGAAGATTTGAAGATTTTATATATAGATACACTTTTAACATTAGTGTCTAAACATCTTCGAAAATTTTAAAAATCTTCTTTTGATATATTAATATATTAATATATTAATATATTAATATATCAAATATAGTAATATATTAATATAGTAATATATTAATATATTAATATATCAAATATATTAATATATTAATATATTAATATATCAAATATATTAATATATTAATATATTCAATATTATATTTTTGCATGCATTGTTGGATAATATAATTAAATATATATTCCCACCGAAAAATATATTAATACAATTATATACGGAGATATTGGAAAAATTGAAATTTTGAAGATTTTATATATAGATATACTTTTAACATTAGTGTCTAACCATCTTCGAAAATTTTTTAAATTCTTTAACTTCTCATATTGCAATTAGACATAAATTACAGCATTTTGTATTGTACATATAAAATTTGAGACTGTATTTTATTCATTTTATGGTCTATCAATGCATAAAACAATGAATTTTGGTTGAATTTCTAATAGCGTCATTATCGTCAAAATGGCGGGAAACTCAGCATGCGATTACGTGTTCTCTAAAAAAAATAGATGAAACACGTTTTAGTCCCTTGATAACAATATATATGCTATATAATATGCACTGTTGGACAACACGATAAATAATATTAATAATAATAATAATAATACCAAAATGTATAAGATAATATCTAAATAAAAAAAAAATTTTCAATCTACCACGTTTTTTAATTGAACTAAAAAGTATAAAATAATATTAAAAATAAAAAAAAACTTTTTAATGTACTACGTTTTTATAATGAACTAAAAAGTATAAAATAATGTGTAATAAAATGAGAAATGAATACTGATTTGAAATTAAAAAAACGTGGGGCGCATACAATACATAATAATAAACATGCGCCCCACGTTTTTTTTATTTCAAATCAGTATTCATTTCTCATTTTATTACACATTATTTTATACTTTTTAGTTCATTATAAAAACGTAGTACATTAAAAAGTTTTTTTTTATTTTTAATATTTTTACTCAATTTTCAGAAAAATTTAATTTGTGGAAGGAAAGTACTTTGCGCCTACTGAGTATTTGAAATACTCCAATTTGAGGAAGGAAAGTACTTTCCGCCCAGTCAGTTCAAGAATTATTAGAATTTGAAGGAGAAAAGTAATTTGCGCCCGGTTGGTTCGAAAAATATTCAAATTTTAGGAAGAAAAGTACTTTACGCCCGGTTAGTACGAGAAATATTTGAATTTGAGGGAAAAAAGTACTTTACGCTCGGTCATTATTCGAAATACTCATATTTGTGGAAGAAAAGTACTTTACGCCCGGTCAGTATTTGAAATACTCGAATATGAGGGAAAAAAGTACTTTACGCCCGGTCAGTATTCGAAATACTCAAATTTGTGGGAGACAAGTACTTTACGCCCGGTCAGTTCGAGAAATATTCGAATTTGAGGGAGAAAAGTACGTTGCGGCCGGTCAGTTCGAGAAATATTTAAATTTGAGGGAGAAAAGTACTTTACACCCGCTCAGATCGAGAAATATTTGTATTTAACGGAAAAAAGTACGTTGAGGTCGGTCAGTTCGAGAAATATTTGAATTTGAGGGAGAAAAGTACTATACGCCCGGTCAGTATTCGAAATACTCAAATTTCCGGGAGAAACGTTCTTTACGTCCGTTCAGCTCGAAAAATATTCGAATTTGAGGAAGAAAAGTAATAAATCCTAATAAAACACTTAATATGAAACATTTATAATAATTTTATGGACCTGCATATATTCTAATACTCTATCTATTATTTTACTGGAAATTGTAATGAAAATATTCACTTTAACTGTGTGTATGAAAATCAGAGTGGATTTTCAGTGTGAAAATCAGAGTGCATCTTCTTAGCAAAAATGCGAATAAAGTGACAGATATATATATATATATATATATATATATATATATATATATATATATATATATATATATATATATATATATATATAAGTGTGTGTGTGTGTGTGTGTATATATATACACAAACACATACTAGGCAATTTCATGGTTACTGTTGTCTATCAGGATGCTGAATCCAATAAAAAAATTATAAAATATAAACAATTCATACTTTATTCTCTAATTAAGTTATATCTATCTAATACTCCACCTATATTTTTATTTTGAATTTTTGAAATCCACCCTGATTTTCACTATGAAAATCCGATTAAATCAGACTGAAAATCCACTTGGAATTCCACGTGGAATATCCACCTGGAAATCCACCTGGACTTTTTTGACAGGGAAGTGTATCATTCTTGAGGTGTCAAAAAACTGGTACACTTATCTTAGTACATTATTGAAGTAAAGTCAATCGTACCTAAAAACGGGTCCTGGGTACGTACCAGCCAAGTTCGATGTTACCTGCGATTTAGTGTAGTGAAACGATTAGAATACATAGCGCAACAAAAAGAAATAGAAAAAGATTTGGATGCCAGACTTCAAAATATTGATCAAATTATTCCATTAAATGAATGATTTATATCACAATATAAGAAAATTAATACTTATAGTTATTTATTATTTTACAAAAAAATTATTTTTAAAGTATTTCAAATAACTAAAAATAACATGTTTTTAAAATATTTCTTTATTTCTATTTTAGTGCATGAAACTTAAAATGCAGCTTTGTATTTATTTAGATTAACCATTGTATTCTGAATTGTTGTGTTTAAAATTGAAAAAAATATATATAAAACTAAACTAAATTAATGTTAAAAGGCTGAAATAATAGTAAATAGTTGTTAACAAAAAATTATGTTATTTTATTACTACGATTTAATTTAATTATACATTGATTTTCTATCAAGCTAGTCAAATGTATCTTGTATTTAAAAGGAGTTAATAAATTATTTATAAAACCAATACCTCATTCTAGAATTCATTTATTTAATGAATAATAAACAAATTCGAGTTGAATTCGAATCGCGTCGAGTTTTTTCCCCGAGTTCGAGTCGAGTACTCGATATCCGTGGGTACTCGAAAAAATACAAATTGCTCGAAAAAATATGAATCACTCGAGTAATTCGAGTTACTCAGTAGATTTGAGTAACTCGAAAAGTTTGAGTTTCATACTCAACTCGACTCGAAGTTGGTTTAAAATTTATTCCAATATTCCTTCTGCATAGACAGATTAGATAGAACTCACAGCAAGTCAATAAAAAAACGCTGCCAAGTGCTTTGGCGCAATGTTTTCTCATAGAGCGCATTGAGTTAGAGTAATTTGATTTTATTTTTTTAAATACGATTTTAATATAAATGTCCCTATTCTCTGTATTAAAGGCTGTCTTAATACCTACGAAAACTATATGAATTTTACTCTTTCTTACTTTTGCCATTTGCATAATGTGATTTTATGATGCTCTAAAATTAAAAATGCGTTTATAAAATAAATTTTCTCAAGCTTGTCTTCTTAACACTATAACCAATAACTTGCATACAAATTTTGGAACATTTTCATCGAATAGTTTACAAAAAATACCAAATAATTGAAAAATAAACATTGTTTTAAAATTTTCTAAACGCTTTAACGTTACAACTACGCTAAGAAAACCAGTTTTCAAAAGTTCATTTTATTTAGGCAATCGTAAATAATTTCTATACATAATTTTAAGCTACTTCATAGAGTAGTTTACGTAAAATACCAAAAAATAAGTGAAATTCTATTCAAAATTTACAAAATGCTCTAAAATTAAAACTGCGCTAAGAAAATAAGTTTTTCCAAGCTTGCTTTAATTAGGCAATAACAAATAATTTGTATGAAAATTTTTGAGCAAAACTATCGAATGGCTTTTGTGTAATAGAAAAAAAATGAAATATGAATATTTTTTCCAAAATTTTCAAAATGTTCTAAAATTAAAACTGCGCTAAGAAAATAAGTTTTCCAAAGCTTGATTTATTCAGATAATAGTGAATAATTTGCATGAAAATTTTTGAGCAAGTTTATCGAGTGATTTTTGTGCAATAGAAAAAAAATTAAAAATAAAAAATTTTTTCAAAATTTTCAAAATGCTCTAAAATTAAATGTGCGCTAAGGAAATTGAAGAAAATTAATTTTCAAAAGTTCATTTTATTTTGACAATCATAAATAATTCCCACACTGAGAGAAAATTCATGCTACTAGAGCATGCGAACTGCCATCTATGCGAGCATATAAAACATTGATACAAATATGACAGGCCGTGAGAAGCTCTATTAGTATTGGATTACCTTATACTAAAAAAGATTGTATGGAGAGTAACTAAAGCATGAACGGCATTCACTGATGACTCGCGTGGTATACTTCGATGACTCCCCACTCTCATACCCTTTGTTTGCTTGAGTCGCCTCCTCTTTTGGATGGCGACGCGAGCAAACACGGCTGGTCTATACCCAAAATTATGTTGCAAATTTCTTTAACGTATTTTCGTAGCGTGAATCTTTTATTTCTTTTCTTTTCTTTTTTTATGAAGGGAGATACGTTATAAATATAACCTGTTAAACTTTTTAACTTTAAATAATTAATTTTTAACTTAAAATTTAATTATTTTAAACCGCTGGGGGGGCAGATGAGCATGTACGATTTTACGCCAGAGATATTTCGGAGAAGCGTTGGTCTAGTGCGTAACGTTCACGCTTTTCCTTTTGAGTACGCGAGTTCAACTCTCGGCTAGGGTCACTTTTTTTTTTCTTTTTTTTTTATTGTTTTAATATTTTTTATTCCTTTTTATATTTATTTTTTTTTAATAATTTTAAAATTTAATTTTTCACAAGTACGCTTGTTTTTTTCAATGAAAATTTTTAAAAAATAAATTATTCTTTATAGGTAGTAATTACAAATATTGATAAATAAATAATAGTGATGTTTATTTTATAATAGTATAGTTTAATTTATTTATAATTTAGTTTATAAAATTTACAATAAATTACAATAAATAAATAAAACTGAGTTATTATTATTTATGTTATAATATATATTGTATATTGAAATATGTTTATAAAGACAAAATTGAACTATAGTATTGTAAATATCACTATTATTTATTTATTAATATTTTAAATTATTTTCTATATTAAATAATTTATTTAAAAATATTAATAAAAAAAACGAGCATATTTTAAGTAACTTGTGAAAAAGTAGATTTTAAAATTAATAAAAAAATAGAAAATAAAAAAAATAAGAATAAAAAAAAGCAATAAAAACTATTAAAATAATAAAAAAAAAATTAAAAAAAAAGACCCTAGCCGAGAGTTGAACTCGCCTACTCAAAAGGAAAAGCGCGAATGTTACGCACTAGACCAACGTTACTTCGAAATAACTCTGGCGTAAAATCGTACATGCTCATCTGCCCCCCAGCGGTTTAAAATAATTAAATTTTAAGTTAAAAATTAATTATTTAAAGTTAAAAAGTTTAACAGGTTATATTTATAACGTATCTCCCTTCATAAAAAAAGAAAAGAAATAAAAGATTCACGCTACGAAAATACGTTAACGAAATTTGCAACATGATTTTGGATATAGGCCAGCCGTGTTTGCTCCCGTCGCCACCCAAAAGAGGAGGCGACTTGAGCAATAGAAGAATGTCATAGTTAGCAGTAAAGAAAGAATAGTGGACAAGCCACGTTTACTTCCTTTACGTCCCATGAGAGGATACAGCGCTAGCTATCGAAGGATATTAGAGTGGGGAGCTACTAAAGCATGTAAACAAACGGTTTTTGGATAGCACAAACCTCGTAAGAGTAGATGGCGCTGTTATTAAAGCATAGGATATTACTTACTAACTTTGGATACGTAGACTACATGCTCTATTGGCATGAATTTTCTCTCAGTGCATACATAATTTGAAGCTCCTTCATCGAGTAGTTTACGTAAAATATAAAAAAAATTAGAAAAATTTTATTCAAAATTTTCAAAATGCTCTAAAATTAAAACTGCACTGAGAAAATAAGTTTTTCAAAGTTTGTTTTATTTAGGCCATTGCAAATGATTTCCATAAAAATTTTCGAGCAAATCTATCGAATGGTTTTTGTGTAATAGAAAAAAAATGAAAAATAGATATTTTTTCCAAAATTTTCAAAATGCTCTAAAATTAAAACTACGCTAAGAAAATAAGTGTTCCAAAGCTTGTTTTCTTTAGACAATAGCGAATAACTTGCATACAAATTTAGAAGCGAATCTATCAAAGCAATCTATCGAATGGTTGTCGTAAAACAAAAAATAAATGAAAAAAAAAATTTTTTTTCAAAATTTTTAAAATGCTCTAAAATTAAAAGTGCGCTAAGAAAATCAGTTGGTAAAAGTTTTTCTTCTTTTGGCAGTCGCAAATAATGTTCATACAAATTTTCAAGAAAATTCTTCGAGTAGTTTACGTAAAATATCAAAAAAATGAAAAATCAAAATTTTTTTAAAATTCTTAAAATGGCTCTAAAAAAAAACTGAGCTAAGAAGATCAATTTTCAATAGCTTCCCCCCCAGTTGAACAAAAAAATAAATTGCATGCAAAATTTGAAGTTAATCCATCGAGTAGTTCTCGAGATCTTATTGGCGTACTGAAATCATACACACACATACACACACACACACACACACACACACACACATACATACAGACATTTTCTGGAAACCACTTTTTTCGACACCCTGAGTCTAAATATGAACAAATTAATGAAAAAATAGAAAAAAATTTTTTTTACCGATACAATGCTTTCTCTATGAGAAAGCAATAGTAAAAAAATAATTTGTTTCGTATAAATGAATAATATAATCTAGTTGTTCGAGTTGTTCGAGTAGCTTCAGTCATTTGAGTAACTTAAGTCATTCGAATAACTCAACTTATTTGAAAAGTTCATATTTTTCGAGTAACTCAATAAATACGAATAACTCGGAAAGTTCGAGTTAATACTCGACTCGAGCTCGTCGAGTAATTCGAGTTACTCGTAGTTCAAGTTACTCGCACACCCCTAATCTGAAGACTAATAATTACTAGTATTAAAAAATTATAAGAAACATACAAATTTTATTACTGTAAAAAATAATTTATAACACTTATTAGATATTATTAGCTTGTTCGAAAGGTAAAAAATCTTATTTTAATGTGAAACCGAAAATCTAATAATTAATAATAACTATAACAAAAAAATTCTAAAAATCATAAATATATCATTACTGTTAGTAATAATTGATAACATTTATTAGAAGTTATTAGCTTTTTCGAAGAGTCAAATTTTCATTTTGTTGAAAAACCTAAAAACTAATAAAGGTTTAAAAAGGCTAATAAGTTCTAATAACAGTCATAAACTATTACAAGAAATCCGAATTCTTCATTCTTCATAATATAAATTTTTTATAGAAGTTATTAGATTTTGTTAGCTTTTTCTAGACAAGTTTATTTCCGCCTGGGAATTAGTTGAAAATATAAATAAAATTAGTTCTCACGTGCGTAATCATTTAAAATTGACACGTTCATCCAAACCTTTTGGATATTACGAACTTGAAACTGTGTGCTATATGAACTGCGACTCGACGCATTATTTAACAATAGCTGGAAAAATTGGTAAAATATCAGGAGACAATCTTGGTGTAATGAGTGCCACAAAATCAGAAGTTGAAAACACCGAAACAAAAACAACAACAACAACAACAGTAACTCAAGGATTCTCTCATATGCACTTTATGATAGATAATAATGAGAGATCTATAACAGGTAACAGACCAGCATGCTTGGCACGTGCCATACCTGAGCAGTTATTTGTCTATTCGGACGTTTGTGAACCTTTTACAGTAGGGGACACACAAGCCTCATTACTTAGAATTGTTTCTTTAGACAATGCTAATTACAAATTTGGAACTACAATAGTAAAAAATTTTGCACCCATTAAATATATACCACTGATGAAAAATGCATTCAACAATATCGTTATTGATATAAGAGACGCAAACGGTAGTCCTATAGCATTCGAGTATGGAACTTTCACATTGATACTTCATTTTAAGCGTGTTCTTTAAATGTAAGTGTAAAATGAGTCATTATATAGCATACTACGAAAATCAAATTGGTAGCGGGAACGGTGTACGCAACGTTTTCGCTGGTTCGCGCTGGCAGCGCGGTTCAGGTCTACGAAGTTTTTTTTCAGGTCTGGTCAGAAATATTTTACCATTTGTATCGAAAGGGTTAAGAGCAGTAGGTAAAGAAGCTCTGCGTGGTGGAATAAGAGTGCTTGAAGATATAGGTGATAATATTAGTTTCAAAGAATCTATAAAAAATCGATTTACAGAATCAAAAGATAATTTAAAAGAACAAGCAAAAAATAAAATTAACGAAATGTTAATGAGCGGATCAGGATATAAAAATCCCGTTTTCAATTCAACGATACAGTCTTTGAAGCGACGTTCGATCGAAAGCATCGCGAACTCATTAGCAAAAAAGAGAAAAAAAAGAAGAAAAAGAAAAAGCGGCATAAGGAGAAAAAAAACTTCAACAGTTAATAAAAAAAAGAGACGTCGCTCGTACGGTGTAATTGAAAGAAAAAAGAAAACCACTATTTGCCGTCGTAAAAAAAATTTCACGCAGGCAAAAGTCAAACGATATTTTTAACTAAAAAGCATCATGGCTGTTTTACACAGCCATAGTAATGAGTGTCTTAAATCAGAGCTGTCATATGTGAGAGACTAAATAATTTTAGTCTCTCACACACTCTAACATCTATTTAATCAAATGAAATAGTACATTATAAGTCCGTACCATCGCTAAACGACAATGTACCCTTAGAATTTGTAATATCCAGTAGTGGAGAGAGTTACATTGATCTTGCTCATACTATGTTAAGTTTACGTATTTAAATACTACCTAAAGATGCTGAGAATAACGAAAAAGTCGGGCCTGTAAATTATATATTACATAGTTTATTTCAAAAAGTAGATGTATTATGTAATAATAAATTAGTATCGCCGCCTAATAATGCCTATTCATATCGTGCATACATAGAATCCCTTTTAAATTACGGGCGTGCAGCTAAAGATACTCATTTAACTATCTCTCTATGGTATACAGACACTGCAGATAAAATGAATGCGAAACCAAATGCTTTGCTAGCCGAATGCAATAAGGGTCTAGTAGAACGTAGCAAACATACTTACGCAGGTAAAATAGTTGATCTACTCAGCCGCCTGCATTGTGATTTATTTAACCAAGATCGGCATCTTTTAAATGGCGTAGAAATAAGATTACGTTTCGTAAGATCCAAAAACGCCTTTTGTCTTATGGACTTACCGAATGACGCAAATTTCAGTATCCACATCGTTGTGGCTACGCTTCTCGTAAGACGTGTAAAAATAAGCCTCAATATTCTATTAGCCCACGCCAATGCACTTTCAAAAACAACGGCTAAATATCCCTTGACAAGAGTAGAAGTAAAATTTATAACCATGCCTGCTGGTATTTTAGGAGATACACTTAACAATGTTATATTAGGACAAATACCTAACAGAATAATTTTTCAGGGTTTGTAGATAATCGAGCATTCAACGGGGATCGTACATTAAACCCCTTTAATTTTGAACATTTTAACATAAATTTGTTGTCTTTATATATCGACGGTGTTACCGTTCTGAGTAGACCATTACAACCTATTTTTACTGGTAATAATAAGCTTTACGTTGACGCATATCATACGCTTTTCTGGAACAGGCATACGCTTTGCGAATGAAGGTAACGAGATGACACGTACAAATTATCTGGATGGATACTGCCTTTTCGCTTTTGATTTGACTCCCGAATCAGCAAATTTTTGCGATCATTGGAATCTCGTTCGTCATGGCTCTATACGCATAGAAGTACATTTTGAAACAGCTCTTACCAAAACAATCATCTGTATAATTTACTCAGAATATGATAATGTATTAGAGATCGACTCTTCGAGACAAGTTATAGTTGACTTTAATTCTTAAATTTAAAAATAGAATCCATATAAATAAATGTTTTTAAAAAGAGGGGAAAAAGGACGGAGCTTAGAGAATAAAAAGCCGAGGAACGACTTAATTTTTTCAAAAGTCAATTTTACCTGCTTAAATGCAGTAGTTTATAAAGAATTTTAGTTTTACTTGCGTGTGTTACAAAATTTTAAAACAAAAAAAAATGGAGTTAATTATAGATATTCAACCTATTTTCGATAAAGAGTACAAAATCATACCCAAAGGAGTTGCCGTAATGTCTCTTCAAGGAGATGCTTTTTCAAATTGGATTATAAAGCCACCTCACGAGTTCTCACAGCTTAATAGTTATTTACAACGGGCAAATAATTCGTTAAGAGGCGGTCGTAACCATTCGCCGCTGTATACAGGGTGGCGCTGCGGTCAGATGAGAGAAATATAGAAAATATTTTTTATTCAGCGATTTATAATTTATCGAGACAATAATATACTTCTAACGTTGTCAAAGGCACTAGCCATATATATGTAGAATTATTATTGATGCTAATATTGTTTGAAAAGTCTAAAATATTATCATAAAACGAAAAATGCGGCGCGTGGTAGAACCGATGTAAACATATGGGTATGTTTTCTAAGTGCGACAGAGAAAGTAATAGTAAAGAACGAAGTATACACATGCTCACGCCGGCTCTACTTCGCACTGCATTTTTCGTTTTATAACAATAGCTTAGACTTTTCAAACAAGATTATCATCAATAATTATTCTACATATATATGGCTAGTGCCTTTGACAACGTTAGAAGTATATTATTGTCTCGATAAATTATAAATCGCTGAATAAAAAATATTTTATATTTTTCTCTCACCTGACCGCAGCGCCGCCAAGCGGCAAATGGTTCCTACCGCCTCTTAACGAAGTTTGTGCATGACATAGAATGGTTTGAAGGTGATACAACGCTTAAACACGTGCAGGAAAATTTAAAAGCCTTTATCAAAAGTGCTTCTCATATATACGTTTCCGGTCGGCCCAAAGTCGATTTTTTAACGGACATTTTAGGACGAAAAGTAATTAATTTAGACGATTATGAAGTACCCAGTTTCGCAACAATAAATTCTAAATATAAAGATGAAATTTTAACCTCGTGTGTCTATCATAAAACAAAATCGTATTTCTGGGTAAACTGTGCAGTGCACACAGGTAAACTAAGCAGCTTTGTTTAAAAAATGGCTCAACGATCTGAAAATAAAATTCAGAAATTCAATTACACAAAAGAAGTTAAAGAAAATAATAAACCACGTATTTTTAACTTTGACAAAGATGAGGATGAAGGTGAAATTCTTGAAATTTTGGAAATATATGCAAGTGAATATCGTAAAAATAATCCAGTATGCGATGACAGCGACGAAGAAAATAATTCAACATCATCTTCATCGACAATATTAAGTACGTTATCGAATTATCTTGCTGAAGATCCCAAAGAAAACAAAGAAATTGAACCATTAAATATAAAAGATAAAGAAAAAGATATTACAAATAATACAAGTAACGGTTTGAGCCCTATTAAAGAAACACCAGGTAAGAAAGATGAATACATGTCAAATATTACAGGCGATTCAACACCTTCCTACACTAACAGTAAGGGTTGTACCAGCAGATCGAATCCCACGAGTATTGACGAGACCGACAGCATTAGTAATTAATACAGATGAAAGTTATCGACCTGGAACTCATTGGGTAGCATTATATATAGACGAAGAAGGTATAGGAACTTTTTTCGACAGTTACGGCCTACCACCTCAATCACCGTATCTCCGAAGCGCTTTAAAGAGAAATTGCACTAAATATACCTGGAATACTAAATGTTTACAACAACCTAAGTCTACAGTTTGCGGCAATTACTGTGTTGTATTTTTACATTATATGTGTCAATTCAACTCATTACAGAGTTTTTATATATTGTTTACTAACAATTTACAAGCTAACGATACTATAATTTTATACTATTTTAATCAATTAGTTAAAAAAGTTAAAAAAAACATTGTAACAAATTAACTCATGTTTTGAATAAAAATAGCATAGGTGGTAGTTACTGTATTCAATCTTATACGACGAAACTGTATTGTTTAAAATAAATTTAAAATTTTCAAAATTTTGTGACTTTTTTATTTGTATTTCTAACCCTCTATCCCAATAATAATAAAAACATTTTCTCTACAGGATAAACTCAAATTCATAAAAATATGAATTTGAGCATAGAAAAGTTGCTTTCTATTTGAACATAGAAAAGTTGCTTTCAAATATAATCAGTAAATTGTATACAATAAATACCTGATGTACGAGTATCACAAACTTTTTTCTCCCACTATCTTTTTAACATCATTATATATTTCAGTGTTCAAATCTTTTTTTCAAAAATTTTCTCTCATTATACTTTCACCTGTACACGAGTCAACATCGTTGTCATTCGAAATTTTTTCTCCAAATTTTTTTTCAAAAACAGTACAATGGAAAATTTTAGAGAAACCATGGTAAGTTAATTTTCTTTTTCATAATTAAAATTTATAATTAAAATTTAATTTTTTTGTTTCTTTTTTCAGGTACGAAGATGCGTAATGCGTTTACAAAGAAGAAAGCTACAATCGAAAAATTTAGCTGATGAAATTAAAGATATTAACAGCAGGCCGGAGTAGAACCTGATACCGACCGAGTAACAATTGAGTTGTTTGTTATTTACTCAAGTATTAATCGGTGTATCTGCAAATTGAAGGTGAAGCGCAATAGATATTATTATTACAAATATTTATGCACAAGAAAAAAAAAATCTGTCGCTTTGTTTTTGAGAAAAGTAAGGAACGCCGAAGTAAAAGATTATGTTTATAATATTTTCGCGTTCCTTACTTTTCTCAAAAACAAAGCGACAGATTTTTTTTTTCTTGTGCATAAATATTTGTAATAATAATATCTATTGCGCTTAACCTTCAATTTGCAGATACACCGATTAATACTTGAGTAAATAACAAAAATGCCAATTAGACAAGGACAGCGAATCCGGCCTGCTCTTAATAACGCTTTTTGGGTATGTATATCTATACTTTAAAATACTTTTAAATTTTAAATCATTTTTAAAATATTTTTTTTTTTCAGAAAACACAATCAGCCCAGAGTCGACAACCTAGGAACCAGCGATGCCGATAGTGGTAGCGTCAGAGCGGGAAATTAAAAAATTTCCAAAATAAAAGTATTAAAAAAAATACTTTTTATAATTTTATAATTAATAATAAATTCAAAGAAAGAAAGTTACTGTAACAAAATAAATTTATTGCCCTTATTTATAATTTTTTAAATAATTTAAAAATTATGCAATATTTATAAATTATAAATAAGTGCAATAAATTAATTCTGTTATAGTAACTTTCTTTCTTTGAATTTAATATTAATTATAAAATCATGAAAAGTATTTTTTGTGATATTTTTATTTTGGAAATTTTTGAATTTCCCGCTTTGACGCTACTACTATCGGCTAGAATGGAGTTTTTGACTGTCACAAAATGTGTTTTAACGGTCAACGGTTTAAAATTCGATTTTCATTGTTGGATATTTTTATTATCGCATTTACACATTTTATTATTATATTTAAAAGAAAGAGTACCCCCCGTTAAGATAGGTAAAATGCCCTCCCTCATATATTTCAAAACTAATATTTTTTCTTGTTTTTATAGTAATTAAGATTAGGTTTTGTTATATTTATAGTTTCCTAACACATACCCTAACCTCAACATAACCTAAAAATCACTTTTTTTATAAAATTTTTTTTTTATCTAGAAGGATGAATGATATTAATCCCGCGAAAATCATATGACTAGGACTTAGCACTCTCTTTTACTGTAATTTTTTGCGAGTCCTAGAAAGCAGTTTTTCTAACCTAAAAATAACATTTAAATCATAAAATCTCCGTAACTTTGCTCAGGGAGGGGCTACAAGCAATTTTCTGGGCTTAAAATTTGTATTTTTAAAAAACAAATACAATTTATAATGACCAAAAATATGATTCTGGCATGGCGCCATGGCGAAAAACTCGAAAAACCATTTTTTCATAGGTTTTCTGTCGGTTATTGGTCTCTAGCAACTCACAAATCATTTTTAGAGAAAAAAACATAGCTTTATTGGATTCTACGTGAAAAAATACATTGAAAATGTGCATGATTACTTTAGGAATACTTGGATGCTGTTACAAAACAATTAAAAAAATAAAATAATTCTAAAATTATTACATAGCTACTTTGCGTCGTTGCTGCATTTTATGTTTTTATGACCTTGGTCATCTCTTTAGAGTCTCAAAGCTACTATTCAATGTATCCATAGGCAAATTATGTCCACTACACCCGAAAAACAGAGACAGATACTAGACAGATAACTATAACTCCTATATATACATATATATACATATATATATATATATATATATATATATATATATATATATATATATATGGAATAACTTGCCATCCCTCGTATATACATAAGGAATGGCGAGTTGTTCTTAGGGAACGCAAATTATTTTTCTTATACATAGATAAAAAACCAATGTTTATCTATTCCTGTAACTATTCTTTTTAGTGTTCTTTTTTAGCTTGTAAGAGACCTAACATGTTTTCTGTCCTCCATAAATCACGAACTCGATAGATTTGAACAATTAAATGATTCCAATTAAGTTCCAAATTCAAAAATTAAAAGATCATTATCTCTTTAGAGTCATAAAGCTACTATTCGATATATTTACAGCTAAATTACGCCTATTGCACGCCAAAATAAGATTTTTAAACATAACTGAAGTAATGGTCGTATCATCTGTCTTTTTGTATTGCAGTAGACTCTGGATACAAGAGAATCAACGGGCCTTCAGGAGAGGAATTTTCTTGAAAATTCTCTCATACAAAGAGTCCCCAACTCGCTCGAGTCAAAAGTGATACCCACACCTACTGTTTTGTTGTGTGAGTTGTATCCAACATGCGTGTATATTCTGTCTCTCTCACTTTCATAGTGGTGGGATAACGCAAATACTTAGGCTCACGCCCATATTTAGGAGAAAGAGCTCGAAATCTCTTATATCGCAATCTCTTGTATCGAGAGATCACTGAATCATTAGAGAGACAAAGACGGAATAAGGTTTTAGTAACAATATATATATATATGTATACATATATATATATATATATATATATATATATATATATATATATATATACAAAGAATAGTGAGCTATTGCTAGGAACTCTAGGAGCTATTGCTTCTCATATATATATACATATATATATATCTCCTATATTATATAGTTATATGAACCAAAATTCAGTCAGGTGCCCCCCACATCCCCCCACGCCCCCCATGATTTTTATTAATTAAATAACGTAAATTTACGTTATTTTATGTTATCGATCATTACCCCCCACGTCCCCCCACTAACCCCCCACAGTCCCCCCACAACCCCCCACAATCCCCCCACAACTTTTTAGAACCATCAAATACTGCATAATATAGTTTTATATTTTTTTATTATATTTTATTTATGTATAATATTACATAAAAATATAAAAATTTTAATTTTTTTTTGTTGAAAACTCGAAAGTAGTTGCATAAAATTACAATTTATAATATTTAAAATGAAAAACATGTGCCTCATCAGATATCTTATTACCATTTTTTACATAGTTTATCTGAAATTAATAAATATAAATTTAAATTAATTCTATTACAATTCCTCAACACTATAATTAATTCATTTGTTGAAAACATAATGATTTTTAATAATTTATTCATATTATAAATATTTTATTGTATTAAAATAAAAATAAGCATATAGTGTTGAGGATTCAGATTTCCACACCACCTTACATTATAAACCTTTAATAGTATTGATTTATACAACTTTTAAAATTAATTGATATTAATATTTATGTTTAAATTTATATAACTTTCAAGATTAATAACTATTTATATTTATTTATTGAATAGAAAAAGGTGTATAATATAGCGGTACCGTTATTGGCGCGTTAGATTTTTTGATTAGTGGAAACCCTCGCCAGGAGCCCTAAAAACCACTTTTATATATTTTGCAACAATATTACCAAGATGCAATGGCAATAATGAGAACTGTAGGAAAACCTGATTCATTCATAACAATGACATGTAACCCAAAATGGAAAGAACTTAAAGAAATTTTAAAAAATTTTCCTGAAGGAACAACTCCTAATGATATACCAAATATTACAGTAAGATTATTTTATGCAAAATTCAAAATGCTATTAAATGATATAATAAAAAATGAAATTTTTGGTCCTGTAATAGCTTATGTATTTTCCATAGAATTTCAAAAAAGAGGATTACCTCATGCACATATCATTATCACATTACACCATAATCATAAAATATTTACTGTAGAATCTATTGATAAGTATATTTCAGCTAAAATACCATCATCGGAAAATATATATTTACAAAAATTAGTAATTAAACATATGTTACACGGACCACATACTAGCAAATCTCCATGTTATGATGAAAATAAAAATATATGTAAAAAAATTTTCCAAAACCATTTACTGAATGTACTAAAATTGAAGAAAATAAATATCCACAATACAAACGACGAAATAATATTTCTGATAATTATATCTACAATTTTAAAAATAACAAAAAAATTATAAAAGTTGATAATTCAATGGTAATTCCTTACAATAGTTTTTTATTAGCAAAATATGCTGCTCATATTAATACTGAACTTTGTATGTCAATACAAAGTATTAAATATATTTACGACTATATTTATAAAGGAGTAGATAAAGCATATTGCAAAATAAAAGAAAATAAAATAAAAGAAAATGAAGAAGAAGTATATGATGAAATAACACAATATATAGATGGTAGATACTTAAGTCCAATGGAAGCAGCATGGAGATTACAAGAATTACCATTATGTGGCAGAAGTCATTCTGTAATAAGATTAAGTATTCATACAGAAAATCAACAAAAAATAATTTTTAATGAAAATGATATAGATTCAGCATTAAATAAATACGAAACAACGTTAACCGCATGGTTTACTTTGAATAAAAAAGATGATTTTGCTAAAAAAATTAAATATGTTAACATACCACAATATTATATTTTCAATTCTAACACAAAATCTTGGATAAAACGATCAAAAAATAGAAAAAACATAGCTATTGGTAGATTAAATTTAGTATCTCCTAAAGATAGTGAACGTTTTTTTTTTAAATTAATATTAAATAGAATATAAGGTGCAACATCTTATACAGATTTACGAACTCACGAAAATATTACTTATAATACTTATAAAGAAACAGCTTTAGCAATGAATTTAATTGAGCACGAAAATGAAATTTATTATATTTTTGAAGAAGCATGTCAAGTTATGTTACCAATACAACTACGTAAATTTTTTGCATGTTTTTTACTATGTGAAAATATTCAAGGTAAAATTATTTGGAACAAATATAAAAAATTTTTTACAGAAGATTTTAAAGATAATAAAGAAAATAAAGCTTTATCACATATTAATCAAATATTAAATTTAGAAGATATGTCATGTGAAAATTTTGGTTTACCAGAACCAAATAAAACATACATTGAAGAAAATGAAGAAATTAATGATGAAATTATAAATTTTAGTAAAAAAAAATTTGATAAAATGTATAAACAATTAAATAATGATCAAAAACAAATTTTTGAAAAAATAATAAATAATAAACAAAAAATATTTTTCATAGATGGACCAGGAGGTTCCGGAAAAACTTTCTTATACAAAACATTAATATATTATTATATAAGCATTAAAAAAAAATTTTTATCGATGGCTTGGACCGGAATAGCTTCAATTTTATTACCTAAAGGTTTAACAAGTCACAGAACTTTTAGATTACCATTGGATTTAAATAACATTGAAAGCGCATTTTTAAAATTTAATTCAGATAAAAAAAAATTAAGAGAAACAGATATAATTATATGGGATGAAGCATCTATGATTCCTAAAAAAGCTTTAGAAATCGTAGACAAAACTTTAAAAGATGTTTGTCATAATGATAAAAGTTTTGGTGGAAAAATAATTATTTTAGGTGGAGATTTTCGACAAATTCTACCAGTATTAAAATATGGAAGAAGAAATACTATAATTGAAGAGACTATAAAATATTCAAATCTTTGGCCCTTATTTCATATTTTTAAATTAAAAAAAACATAAGATCTAATAATGACAGTTTCTCTTCATTTTTATTAAATATAGGAGAAGGAAACATTAATCCATTTATTATTCCAGAAGAATGGAAAACTAATGACGTCTGTGCCAAAATTTATAAAAACATTAACGAAAATTATTGTTTTTCAAAAAATGTCATTTTGAGTACACATAATGAAGATGTAAATATTTTAAATAACAGAATTTTAAAATTAATTAAGAATGAAACAAAAACTTATTATAGCATTGACTATGCAACATACAAAGGTGTAGATCAAACGGATGATAATATTCATTTGAATTATCCAATAGAAATGTTAAATAACATAAGAGAAGGATTACCTCCACACGAACTGAAATTAAAAGTAAATACCATAATTATGTTAATTCGAAATTTAAGTATAAAAATGGATTATGTAATGGAACGCGATTAAAAATAACTAAATTATTCAAATATAACATAGAAGCACAAATAATTACTGGAGAAAATAAAGGAAATAAAGTTTTTATACCACGTATTACATTAAACACTAATGAATCATCATCTTTACCATTTATTTTATATAGAAAACAATTTCCTGTTATATTAGCTTTTGCTATAACAATTAATAAATCTCAAGGCCAAAGTTTCGAAAATATAGGAATATTCATCAAAAAACCTTTATTTTCTCACGGGCAATTATATGTTGCTCTTTCACGTTGTAAAAATGTAAATAAAATATATATTCAAAATGAATCGGAAAACAAAGATATTATACCTAACATAGTTTGGAAAGAAATATCAGAAAAATAATTTTATTATAATTTAACAAAAATTTAATGTTATTTAAATAAATTTTTTATAAATTATTTTATTAATTAAACTTTATTTTTTTCAGGTTATATTTATATTAATTATAAACATTAAAAATTTTTAATAATATATAAATAAAAAAAACATAATGGAATGGAATTCAATTAATGATGTTGAAATTGACAATGTTAATGATCAACAAATGATTGAATGGGATCCAATAGAAGGTCATTATGTTGAAATTAACAATGTCAATGATCAACAATTGATGGAAAATTTAAATGATCAAATTGAAGAACATTTAAATTTCCAAGAAGAATATGAATATTATTTAGAAAGTCTAGATAATAATAGTTCAATAAGCAATACAATAATTTCTAAATTAAATAATATTATTAATTCGTATATAGAGGAAAATGATGAACAATTTGAATTTAAAAATTGAAATGAAGTACCAGAGTATTATAAATATTATGCGAATGAAATTATAAAATATAAAATAAATATAAGCGAACCAATAGCAGAATATTACTTTAATCAAAGTCATGAAATTTATTCTAATTATTTATTAAGATTAGCTAACATTATTAATAAAATATGAAAAATTAAAATAAATCATAAATATTTAAATATATAATAATAAATTTAAAAAAAAATTTTTTAAATTATTAATATTATTAAAAACAAAAAAAATTAGAATATTTAAAAATTAACTAAAATATTTAAAAGTTATGATTATTTAAAATTTATAAAACGAAATTTTAATAAATAAATAATTTAACTAATAACAACAATAAATAAAAATTCATATTCATAACTTTTATACAGGTAAATATAGTATAAGTAAGTATAAAATAATTTAAAATTATTTTATTTATTTATTTGTTATATAAATAACTAAATTTTAAATAAAATATGATATAATGATCATGTAATAATTTCATTTACAATATCATAGAAAATTTATAAATTTTAGTATGAATTTTTGATATATCTCATAAAATGTTTAAAATGAGAAAAAAGATATAAAAAAGGAATTATAACAAAATAATCCTATAAATCTTATAAAACTCAAAATCATTACGATATATCAAATAATATACTAAATTATCAACAAAATTTTCAATATATTTTAAACTAATGATCATTAATATCATAACAATAATAACACTATTTTTAAGTTATACTACATATAATTAAATATATTATAAATATTTAAAATAAAATATATTTTATAAGACTAAGTGGTTTTTAGGGCTACTGGCGAGGGTTTCCACTAATCAAAAAATCTAACGCGCCATCAAGGTACTCTCTATGTTACACACCTTTTTTAAAACTTCATATATTATATAATTATATTAACAAAAAAATTTTACAAATTTATTCAAAATTAATATTGATTTAAAAAATAAATATTTATAAGTTATATTGATAAAGGTTTGAAATGTAAGGTGGTGTGGAAAGCCGAACCTCAACACTATATATCTCTTCTTTTTTTATAAAAATAAAAAAATAATGAATTAATAATAATTATATATATCTCTTCTTTTTGAAATATAATGAACAAAATAGTGTTGAGGTATTTTTATATAAAGTAACATAAATAATTAATATTAATAGAAATAGTAAAAATATTTATTTAGAGTTTAGATAAAAATTATATTATATAATAAATTAAATAATATTACATTATATAATATAATATTAATAATAAATGTTTAATATATAATTATATTTATAGCATAACTGGGGGTTGGCGAGCAGCGCGAGCAGGGGGGTACCCCCCCTAGTATATATATATATATATATATATACACAAAGAATAGTGAGCTGTTGCTAGAAACAACGCGCTTGATTCTCATATATGTAGAAGCAATGTATTTCTTATATCGATTGCTACTCTATTTTTTGCGTATAATGGCCTGAAGACAAATCATAATTGTGGCAGTTCTAACAAAGAATATAAATGCTTACATAGAAGAGTACTTTCAGGCTCGAATTTATAGACTCAACACGATTGTTACTAAAACCTTATTCCGTCTTTGTCTCTCTAATGATTCAGTGATCTCTCGATACAAGAGATTGCGATATAAGAGATTACGAGCTCTTTCTTCTAAATATGGGCGTGAGCCTAAGTATTTGCGTTATCCCACCACTATGAAAGTGAGAGAGACAGAATATACACGCATGTTGGATACAACTCACACAACAAAACAGTAGGTGTGGGTATCACTCTTGACTCAAGCATGTTGGGGACTTTTTGTATGAAAGAATTTTCAAGAAAATTCCTCTCCTGAAGGCCCGTTGATTCTCTTGTATCCAGAGTCTACTGTAATACAAAAAGACAGATGATACGACCGTTACTTCAGTTATGTTTAAAAATCTTATTTTAGCGTGCAATAGGCGTAATTTGGCTGTAAATACATCGAATAGTAGCCTTATGACTCTAAAGAGATGATGATCTTTTAATTTTTGAATTTGGAACCTAATTAGAATCATTTAATTGTTCAAATCTACCGAGTTCGTGATTTATGGAGGACAGAAAACATGTTAGGTCTCTTACAAGCTAAAAAAGAACACTAAAAAGAATAGTTACAGGAATAGATAAACATTGGTTTTTTATCTATGTATAAGAAAAATAATCACTATTCCTTATGTATATACGAGGGATAGCAAGTTATTCCACATATATATATATGATCATATCTCCACAACTTTTAATCTTTTGGTGATATGTCATTTTACAGCTGTCACTGGGTAGCGAATGATGCACACTATTCAAACTAGGTTCACACCTTTTGTACAATCTTGTTCCTCTATTTTTATGTATATAGTGAATGTACCACCAATGCTCCAGTAGATATTTCTATAAAACGTAAATTTTTACATGGATAAAAGTTCGGAAATTTTATCCATGTAAAAATTTTCGTTTTATAGAAATATCTACTGGAGCATTGGTGGCACATTCACCATATATATAAAAATAAGAGGAACAAGATTGTACAAAAGATGTAAACCTAGTTTGAATAGTGTGCATTATTCGCTACCCAGTAACAGCAGTAAAATGACTTTTCAAAAACATTATAAAAAAATTAAAAGTTGTGGAGATATGCTCATATATATATATATATATATATATATATATATATATATATATATATATATATATGTACATATAGGAGTTACCGTTATCTGTCTAGTATTTGTCTCTGTTTTTCGGGTGTAGTGGACATAATTTGCCTATGGATACATTGAATAGTAGCTTTGAGACTCTAAAGAGATGACCAAGGTCATAAAAACA
Source organism: Anastatus disparis (assembly GCA_017163975.1). Taxonomy (NCBI): domain Eukaryota; kingdom Metazoa; phylum Arthropoda; class Insecta; order Hymenoptera; family Eupelmidae; genus Anastatus; species Anastatus disparis. Next base: position 3,393,716 of record JAFFSR010000316.1, on the reverse strand, counting down.
TAAAATGCAGCAACGACGCAAGGTAGCTATGTAATAATTTTAGAATTATTTTATTTTTTTAATTGTTTTGTAACAGCATCCAAGTATTCCTAAAGTTATTATGCATATTTTCAATGTATTTTTTCACGTAGAATCCAATAAAGCTATTTTTTTTTCTTTAAAAATGATTTGTGAGTTGCTAGAGACCAATAACCGACAGAAAACCTATGAAAAAATGGTTTTTCGAGTTTTTCGCCATGGCGCCATGCCAGAATCGAATTTTTGGTCATTATAAACTTTATTTGTTATTTAAAAATACAAATTTTAAGCCCAGAAAATTACTTGTAGCCCCTCCCAGAGCAAAGTTACGGAGATTTTATGATTTAAATGTTATTTTTAGGTTAGAAAAACTGCTTTCTAGGACTCGCAAAAAATCACAGTTGAAGAGAGTGCTAAGACCTAGTCATATGTTTTTCGCAGGATTAATATCATTCATCCTTCCAGATAAAAAAAAAAATTTTATAAAAAAAGTGATTTTTAGGTTATGTTGAGGTTAGGATATGTGTTAGGAAACTATAAATATAACAAAACCTAATCTTAATTACTATAAAAACATGAAAAAATATTATTTTTAAAATATATGAGGGAGGGCATTTTACCTATCTTAACGGGGGGTACTCTTTATTATAATGCCTCGAGGTAAATGCTTATCTGAACAAGAAAAAGGAAAAATCTTAGCGTATCGTGAAAGTAATATAAGTATTCGAGAAATCGCTCGAAAACTTAAAAGATCGCACAATGTTGTTTTAAATTTTCTTAAAAATACTGCTTTTTATGGTAAAAATAAAAAAGGGGGACCAAAGAAAAAGGTAACTGCACGGATTGAGCGACAAATAATAAAAACAGCGAGTAACTCTACAAAAAGCTTACGAAAAATTAAAGAAGAATTGCAATTGGAAATTTCACGCAGTACGATTCATAGAGTAATTAAAAAGTCAGGACATCTCGTAAGACAAAAGTTGAAAAAAGCTCCAAAGCTATTGCAACGCCATAAAGAGACTCGGCTTGAATTTGCAAGATTGAACATAAACACTGATTGGAATAAAGTGAGTAAATATTGTACTAATATCGTAACAATATTGTGAATTATGAATTGAAGTTTAATTTATTTAATTATATTTCAAGGTTATTTTCTCAGATGAAAAAAAATTTAATTAAGACGGCCCTGATGGCAATCACTCTCATTGAAAAGATTTGAGAAAGGAACCTCAGTATTTTTCACGCAGAAATTTTGGAGGCAGAAGCTTAATGGTTTGCGAAGCTTTTTGTAAAAATGAGCTTCTACGTTTAGCTTTTCCATCTTGTAAAATGAATGCAACAGAATACATTGATGTACTGCAAAATCGATTACTACTTTATTTAGATCAAAACGAAACAGAAAATTTAATTTTTCAACAAGATAATAGCAGATAATGCATCAATTCATGCAATTAAAGCTATAAAACAGTGGTTTGTTAATAATGACATTTTAGTTTTACTATGGCCAGCTTGCTCTCCAGACTTAAATCCGATAGAAAATTTATAGGCTATTCTTGTACGTAGAGTGTATGCTGAAAATAAGCAGTACAAAACAATTAATGAATTGAGGGGATGTAAAATGGACGCTACACCTGTACTCATAAATATTCACTATCTTTACATTTTATTGCAAAATTTTTAATAAAAAAATGCATTAGCTTGTAGTATGTACCATGAAGATTATTCGGTTAAATTTTTAAATAAATTCATTCATTAGTTATTGAGAATTTTGGGTTCCAAAATTATTTATTAACATTTTTCAATATTGTACAGGAATCCAAATATCTTAAAAACTAATTAATGAATTTATTTGAAAATCTATCTAAATAATCATCATAGTACATACTACAATCTAACTTAATAGAGGCAATTTCAGAAGCTTGGAGTGAAATCGAATAAGAAATTATAAAAAATTTATTTGACAGTATATCCAATAGAATTTTCCTGGTTATACATAACCGTAGAGGACCAATTGAATATTAACAAAATAAATTTAAATACTAAAATTATTAACAAAAATATTATATCATCCCATATAGCACCAAAGCTTCCAAGAAGCTTCCAGGAAGCTTCCATAAAAGGTTCGGAAACTTCCCAGAAGCTTCCATGTAAGCTTCCTGGAAGCGTCAAATTTTCATTCAGAAAGATTCAATGGAAGCTTCCAGGAAGCTTCCGTGGAAGAAATCAGTAAGCTTCCATGGAAGCTAGCATAAAGGTCTTTTTGAATCTTACAAGAAGTTTCCAAGGAAGATTGTCGCAAGGTTCCAAAAGTACTTCATGGAAGTTTCCACGGAATAATGCAAGAAGCTTACATGCAAGCTTCCGTGAAAGCTTCGATTAAAGCTTCCTGAAAGCGTAAAATGTCCCGCGCACTTTTCTTTCAGAAAGATTCAATGGAAGATTCCAGGAAGCTTCCATAGAAGAAATCAGTAAGCTTCCATGGAAGCTGGTATAAAAACCTTTTGAGTCTTACAAGAAGCTTGCAAGGAATATTCCCGTAAGGTTCTAAAAATACTTCATGGAAGCTTCCATAAAAAAATGCAAAAAGCTTCCAGGAACATTCCAGTGTAAGGTTCCCGGAGGCTTTGGGGAAGTAAACAATTCAAATATCATTTGGTTAATTTTATCCTTTTTCACCGTTCGGAAGGTATTGTGTTACGATTTTGTTCAACATTTTATTTTTTATTTTATATTTTACAATATTTGCTGTGCAAAACACATATTTATTTACAACATACTATTTTATATACTATTATATCATATTTATACGTCAATACATATTCACTTATATTAGGATTTACGTATAATTATAAAGACGCATTTATATTTTTAGGGCAGGCGCTGTGGGTACATACTCAAAACCACCAACGTTCGACTTATATAGTAAGTGTGGTATCATCTCACCACGTAGGGACAAAACGCCCATTCAACGCGTATCCCCCTGTAGGCGTAACTGCGAATCGAAGGTGATGAACTTGTATGATATGATCTGTCGGTAGTTCAATTCCCGACTAAACATAATTTTTTTTTTTTTATAAATTATATTGCACATGCATATACTTCACTATTTTTTTAAATTTAAATATTTTTTATGTGTACAGATAAATGTATATGTACACTTGGCGGAAAGGATATTTTTCCGACTGTGTACCTCAAATGGCAGCGCCGCATATTTTACCACAGACATAAGAAAACTTCGAATTATGCATTGAGTTTCGCATCATGATTATTTTTTTTTCTCATAGGTTATTCATGCAAAATTCAAATGATAACAATTTAAATTCTATTGCTCATATAATTTAAATTCACAATATTAAATTCTATATGATTATTGAACTAAGAAATAAAAATTTTATTTAATAAAATAATAATTCGAATCATGAAAAAAGAAAGTAATATTGTTTGTTTACTAAAATTATGTCATTAAGTAATGAGTAACGATGATGCGAAATTTGCTCTATAATTTGGAATTTTCTTATGCCTGTGGTAAAATATGCGATGTTGCCATTTGAGGTTAACATTCGGAAAAATATCCTTTCCGCCAAGCATACATGTACCTACGTATTATTCACACACAAACATTTTCATGCTATGTAAAGTCGGAAAATTCATTTTATATAGATTTTAAAATAAATTTATTTAAAAAACTTAAATAAATAATACAATATTCTTTGTTAAAACTTTATTCAATTAAAGACTTTTCTTTAAAAAAGCAATAAAATGTTTTGTGTGCTTATTTACTAGCTTAAATTAATATTAAAAGAAATTTTTTATCTAAAGTTATACAATTATAGAAAATTTTAATCGTTTAATTTGTAATCTGTTTTATTCGTATTCATATAATAATCCGATGTTAATTTTTAATATTAAAAAGAATATCTTAATATTTTAATTTAACAAAAAAGACTATATTTTTAATTTATAAAATTATTGGGGGATTATTATATAAATAAGGAAAAAGCAGATTACAAATTGAATGAATTAATTTATATAATTATGTAACTTTAGGTAAAAATTTTTTATTACTATTAATTTTTAGTTAGTAAAAGAACACAAAATATTATGCTTTTTTGAGGAAAAATCTTTTATTTGATAAAATTCATATATTCAAAACATTGTAAAGATATTTAGACTTTGTAATTAATTTATTTAATTATAAAATTTAAATTTAAATAAACGACTTTCTCTTAAAAAAAAACATATTTTTTGTGTTGCTTTTATTAATTAAAATGAATAATAAAAAAAATCCTTTATCGAAAGTTATACACAATTATAAAAAATTTTTAATTATTTAAAATGTAATATGTTTTACTTTATATTTAAATAATCTGCCATTAATTTTGTAAATTAAAAAGAGTATAAGACATTAATTTAATAGAAAAAAAAACAATATTTTTAATCTATAAAATTAAATTAATGTAAGGCAGACACTACACCTGTACTCATAAATATTGTCTAAATTTTCATTTTATTGTAAAATTTTAGGAAAAAAAATGCATTAGCTTATAGTATGTACCATGAAGATTATTCTATTAAATTTTAAAATAAATTCATTTATCAGTTATTTAAAATGTTGGAGTCCAATGATAAATATTAAAATTATTCGATTTTGTACCAGGAATACAAAATTCTTATAAACAAAGGAATAGATTCATTTAAAAATTCAACTGAATAATTTTCATGATATTTACTACGAACTAATGTTTTTTTTTCTGAAGCTTTGCAATAACTTTCCGAGAACATTAATATATCCTTCCTGTAATATTCTCTGCAAGGCTGCAGGAAGTTTGAATAGAATCTTCCGCAAAATGTTACTGCAAGCTTCCTGCAAGATGTAAAATAATCTTCCAAATAACATTCGGATATAACTTTTCGGAAGCTTACTGGAAGCTATTTTGTAATATTCTGAACCTTCCGTAAACATTGAAATATTTTTCTTGTAACATGCCGTGGAAGGCTGGAGGAAGTTTGAATGGAATCTTCCACAAAATATTACTGGAAGCTTCCTGCAAGATATGATGTAATCTTCCGAATAACGTTTCTGTAATATTGCATGTAATCTTTCCGAAAGCTTACTGGAAGCTATTTTGTAATGTTTCTTTTAGCCCTCATGGAATATTACATGTAAGCTTCCCTGAACCTTCCGTAAAGCTTACATGAAAGATTCCAATGGAAGCTTCCCGAAACTTTCATTTAGCTTTCGGGAAGCTTACAGAGAATCTTCCTGACAAGTTACTGGTAAACTTCCGTAAACATTGAAATATTTTTCTTGTAACATGCCGTGGAAGGCTGCAGGAAGTTTGAATGAAATCTTCCACAAAATATTACTGGAAACTTCCTGCAAGATATATTGCAATCTTCCAAATAACATTTCTGCAATATTGCATGTAATCTTTTCGGAAGCTTACTGGAAGCTATTTTGTAATGTTCCATTTAGTCCTTATGGAATATTACATGTAAGCTTCCCTGAACCTTCCGTAAAGCTTACATGAAAGATTCCAATGGAAGCTTCTTGAAATTTCCATTAAGCTTCCGGGAAGCTTGCTAGAAGCTTACATTGGAATCTTTCTCGAATCTTTCGATGGAAGCTCCTCGAATCTTTCGAGCTATGCGGGATATCAAGGTATTAATTTCATGTTTAACAAATATAATTGCGCTGTTTTCCCGAAATGGTTTTATAGTTATGAAACGGATAAAAAATGTAATATTGTTTTAATTTTGTAATTATAACAAAATAAAAAGTTTTTAGTTTTCTAATGAGCCTTCAGACGATATTTTTTTTCCTTTAAAAGTAATTTTTAAAAATATTCCATAGTTTTTAAAACGATATCGCAATTCTTTTTGACATTCCGATAAAAGTTTCATCCAAATCTTAGGTGGTTTCATAGTTGTGGGACGCACTATATATATATATATATGATAGGTCCAATTTCGTCAAATATTTCATTAGTTTTGTAATAAAGGTTTCTGATTATAGAAAAGATGAACAATATATATTTGCAATTTAATATCTTCTAGTTAAAATTTCTAATAATGCATTTTTTCAATCGAATTTGCCATGAGTAAAATATCCTCTCTTAAAAATTTGTTGGCAAGAATTTGTTATCACGATAAGACAGTTTTGATTGGTTAAAATAAAACAAGTGACAAAAATCACAAAAATTTGAAATTTAGAATAATATATTTATTTCGAAAGGGAACATGGTAATGATATTGAAATGAATGATTTCATGATTAAATTATTTAAAATTTATAAAATTTGAGGTAGGATATTATTTTACCTTTATTTTATCAAATGATTGTTTTTTGCAATTTACAAAGCACGCAAACAAGTTCTAATCGATTAGTTATTAATCTAGAATATGACAATTTACCCTGGTGGAAAATGAAACGCTTTTTTTACCATTTTATGGCCATTGCTTTGAAATGAAGAACTGAAAATGGGCATTTTTTATGGCCATTATTTTAACCAAAATGAAACGTTTTTTTTACCTATATACCACTAACATGTTACACGCATTTATGAAGTTTAAAATGTGAATTTTAGAAACAGAAAAAATACTCATAATTAAATCTCTATAATTATTTGTGTTTGAGACGATTTATTTTTTCATTTTTTTGTATTCATTAAACATATTTTATAACTTAAACGCGAATGAAAAGATGTATTGGATTAATAGGTTAAAATATTTTTAGGTACTTAAAATGCCTACTTTATCGACAATATATTTCTATTAGCATTTTTCGTCCATACAAAAAATGAAAGCTCTGTAGATTCGGCAAAAATTGACTATTTATTAGCCAATATTGATACGACAAAATATTACTATTAATAATGCCCATAAATTGTATTATTCACCATTTATGTTCAAATTTCTACCAAGGTATTTAATTTAATATGCTCAAGCAATTTCTTATTATTAAGAGGAGGTCACGTATCTCTGTCCTTTTCTAATCAAAGAAATGATTTTTTTACAAAAACTAATAACTTTAGCAAAAAATGAAGAGAAAGCCGCATCTTGTATCAAAAAAAGCAATACTTTCTTTGATAAGAAAAAATTAATTTTATTGCTTCGTTCTCAAGAAAAACTTGAAAAACCAAATTGTCCACTCTAACCTCTATGATTTAAGTTTTTCAAGGTTTTCTTGAGAACGAAGCAATAAAATTAATTCTTTCTTATCAAAGAAAATATTGCTTTTTTTTATACAAGATGCGGCTTTCTCTTCATTTTTTGCTAAAGTTATTAGTTTCTGTAAAAAAACTCAATTCTTTGATTAGAAAAGGACAGAAATACGTGACCTCCTCTTAAATTTTCTATTTCAACCTATCGAATATCATTACAAGAAATTATCAATAAAGTTTGAAATTTGAATGAATCATGTTAACTAATAAATAAATAAAATAGGACGCGCGAAGCGCGCTTAAAATTGCTAATAGTATAAAAAAGTCATTGACGGTTGAAATAGTTAAACGAAAAATGTTAAAAAAAAAAATTTAATTGAGATTGAAAACTGGTGAAAGCAAGTAGTTGTTCTTTGATCATATAAATTCAATCTAAATTTATAAATTTATTATTTACCGTTCTTTTCTATTTAATAATAACATTTATAATCATGCTACTTATGTGGCAGGAGTGATTTCTTTTACTGACATAGTTTGTCATACTGTTGTTAATTTAATATAGGTATCACTTTTAGACTTTTTAAATTATTTCAAATCTTTTTTGTTAATTTTTGCGTTAAAAGTTCATTACTATAAGTTTTATAAACATAATCAATACACAAAACAGCAACAGCTTTTGTAATTTCTTCTGTAAGATTTTATTTGTGTAAATTGTGAATTTTTTAATTAAACTCTATTTTAATTTCCAGCATTAAATTAAATTTATTTCAGAAATTTGTTCATCATAAAAACGTTTCCTTCAATTAATTTTATTGCACAATTCAAACACTAATGAATTTTGTTGCTGTTCACAATGTTTTTCAGAAATGATACGATTTTTATTATACAAGGTTTGATAAAAATACGGCATTTTTTTTAATTTTATTATTGTCAAACATTTTAGTTTACTTTCATATAGCTGTTCGACTCAAGAATCCAACTGAGAATTCAACTCTTATCTTTTCATATTTTGAAGATAACCGATTGGATTCTTTAATTTTTTTTTGCATTCAACTAAAAAAATTAATTTTTTGTCCTCAGGCCGCAAAATAAATTTTTGTGTCCTCTATACGGAGCAGAAAATAGTGTATTATTGTCCTAGGCCGCAAAAGAAAAATGTGCATATTTAATGTATTATTTTAATAAAAGTTCGCAGAAAAACGTTCTCGACGTTGCTGATTCTTGGAATTGAACTAAATGAACTGCTCGCTTTCCTTAATATCGCTATTCTTTTCTTACATATACTATACTGAATATGCGTTAACGAATAACGTGGACTCAATACATGTATATTATGAAAGAAAAGGAGAGAGCGAGGAAAAGACATAGTTACAAGTTTCGCGTAATAAAACTTTTTTTTCTTTTTTAGATAGTATTTTTCAATTATAATTTTTATAGTTTATCTTCGCTTTATATTTTGTTGTATTTTTGTTTAATTTTTATATTATATTTTAACAGTTATTAGTGGTTTTTATAATAGAATTTTTTTTATTGTATCTTTTTATTGCATTTTAAGAATTATTAGTTATTTATTGTTTATAATTGTATTTTTTTAATAAATTTTTTTATATTTTAAGAATTATAAATTATTTTTTTATAGATGGGGGCTCCGCCCTAGCTTCCGCTTAACGGCCTTCGGACAAAAAATAGTATATGCAGTCACGGCCACAAACGTATCATTCTTGCTCGTGCAGCTCGAGCGGCCCCGCTACGCTCGGCCCCTCAGCATGCACTCGCCAAGATGATACGTTTTGCGGCCTTGACGCATAATATACTATTTTGTTATTATCAAAATATTACCTAAAAAGGTCCGTTAGTGACTTCGATATGCTAATAGGTTATTTAACATTTATTTTTTGAAGTAAAACAAATACATATTTCATTTTAAAATATTATAGCCTTGTAGAAACAAAGTATCATATTTTTAATCGAGTTATGCATATATATATATATATATATATATATATATATATATATGGTGTGTGTGTGTGTGTGTGTGTGTGTGTGTGTGTGTGTGTGTGTGTGTGTGTGTGTGTGCTTATGCATAGTTTGTTCAATATTATCACGTTTAACGGCATGTCGGAGCTGCAGCAATCGAGTTTTGCTTTTTTTATTTTATCGATATCTTTTTAAATTCTTAAATTAAACAAATATAATGACTTGTCCGCACTAAAGTTATATTAGTACAATAATTTTTGTTAAAATAAAAAATCATTTGGACTTGATATTTTTTTATGAACTTGGATTGGAAATTAGATATCAAACTCGACAAACCTAACCTTAAAATACGATATATTGAAAGTTTTTATTATGACTTTGTATGTATAATATTTTGGTGGTTTTCTTGAGTTGTCCGCACTAGAGTTTAATCTTACAAACTTTTTCTTTATAGCAAAAAAACTCAATTAAACGCATCGTTTATTCATAAGTTAAGATTGGAAATATTATTAGAAGGCGATCAGTTTCGTCATGCTCTTAATAATCATAAGCATTTTGAAGAGTACATTGGATATCTCTATTCTTTCATAATCAAAGAAATTATTCTTTTTGTAAAAATTAATTATAGCCGCAAAAAATAAAAAGAAAGCTGGATCTCATATCATAAAAAGTGATATTTTCTTTGATAAGAAGCAACTACTTTTATAATTTCGTTGATAAGAAAATCTTAAAAAATCAAATAGTTCACCCTTACTTTCGTTTGAATAATTTTCAAGGGTTTCTTACAAACCATAAAATTAATTTTTCCATACCTAAGAAAATATTGCTTTATATGATGTAAAATGCGTCTTTCTCCTTCCTTTTGTCGCAATTCCTAGTTTTCACAAAAAATAGGTTCTTTGATTAGAAAAAGACCAAAATACAAAACGTGATCTTAATTACGAGTTAATGTACGATTCTTTTCTTAATATATTGCTGCAAAATTAGAACTAAGTACTAAACTTGTTAAAGATTTTAATGCTTTGTTCAACAATAGTAATTAGCACACATTTGTTCCTTATATTTGGTTGCAGATGAACATCTAGACTTTAGCCTTTTAGGAAGTGTATATTCACGTAAAATTAAAACTGTCTTTGATCCCATTTTTATATCACAAGAAGATGGAGATACGCTTCGTTCAATTATAATGAGTCTTATGTTATTATTTTCATCCTAAAAATAAAACCTCTTTATTTATAGCCATTTTAAAAATTTTTTCAAATTCCAACCTCATTGTTTTTTTTCTGTGACCATTTTCCATATATTTGATTTAATAAATATTTAAGAAATCGAGCCATGATGAAAGGAAAAAACGTTTCATAAAAGAAAAATGTTTTAAAGGTATTGAGTATCCGTAACTTTATAACTTTAAAGGTTATATTAGACTAGGTGTTGAATTTGAAAATAAAAATGGAGTAGCAAAATAATAATGAAGTAATCACTGAAAACGCAGAACTAATATAAGAAAAATTAAATCATTATTAATTTAATTAATAATTAATAATTAAATCCAATCATAAATTGATTAATAAAAATTAAATTAACAATTATAATGATAATTTAATAATAATTTTTTTAAATCATAATCTTTCACAGTAACTTTTAGTAATTTATTTATAAGATTCAAACAATTTGTCAATTTTGTATATTGATATTTTTAAAAATTTGTGTTTTTAAAATATAGTATATTATTATATTATTATTTAAATTATACATATAATACTATTTAAAGAACACGGCGTGCTTTAGACAAACCCTACTTCGACTTAAATGTCAACGGAAAAACTCAACAATGTTTCATTTCGTATGGTTTGCACTATAAAATCCCGTCTGCTCCCCTTTTCCATAAATCTCAAAAATAAGATTCCAAGAAAATTCTTTTATCACCTGAGATTAAAAAATAGTCTTAAGATTGGTTAGTTTAGTATATTTGTGTAATATGATTGCATATAAGCGAGTGAATGTGTGTATCATTCTTAGTTTTTACCCCAGAACCAACGACAAGGCCGTGGTGGTGCCCATGGTTTCATATTTTTGTGAATTCTAAATAAATGATGTAACATAACAAACACTTTTAGAACTTATTTTTATCTTTATGTCAATATCAGTATTAGGGGAGACCGGGACTAGGTAGTAATATTAACACTTTTGTAAAAAGTATCCCAATTTTTTTAATCCACGTATTTTTTGAGTATCCCGCTTATCGTATATGCTTGTGATTTACTTCAGCTATAATTTAGTGCAAGAATAAAATAAAATCATCAATAGAATTTTTTTAGGAGAAAATTTATTAAAAAATTTTCTGTTATTATTTGCCCTGCGTTCCAAATAAGTATTAACATAACATTTTTTTATCACAAAAATGCAATTTAATAATAAATACAAGTATTTAATTAATCTACACGAAAACTATATACTTTTTAATGTATATCCAGATAGCAAATAAATGATAAAAAAAAAATTTTAACAAAATATGAAAAAATGATCTTTTTATCTTTTTTAAAAGTAAAGATAACATCAATTTTTGTCTTGTAAAAAAATTATAACTAGAAACATCATATAATGTTATAAAAAAAATCTTTATTAAATTAAATTTTATCAATCGCATTTCGTTATTTTTAGCTATCTTTACTTATTAACGGTATTGTTTGTATTATTATTAATATTTGCCCCGAAAACTTGTTAATAATTGCCCCAGCAGACTTGTTAATATTTGCCACGCAGCGGACACATTTTTTTAAAAATATCGTTAAAAAAATTTTTAATAATAAATCTTAAATTGTTAAGGCGATTATTAAAATTATTCTTAGAGTAGATTAACATAGAATAATTTTAATTCTATTAATTACATTGAATGAAATCAAGAACAAAAAATTTTCTTGTTTCTGTAAAAAAAGTCGCTACGTCACACGCTTTTTCTCTGCGATGTACTGCAAGGTACTGAATATGTTTAAATAACAGAAGCAATTATATTGAACGCATTAAGTCAACTACAGAACCTCTAGGACTATTAACGTCGCTATAAATTGACTGAATTCTTATATTCATAATATAATAATATATACAAAACTAATAATAACTTTTTCAACACTATATGAATTTTTTCAATAAATTGTAAGATTCTCTTAGATTTTATTTAAATTCAAGTCAATAAGATAATAATGATTACAGTATAAATTGACTCAACGTACAATAATCTAAACCCAGAGAAGCCTATGTGTACCTTTATTCGGGTTCTACCGAGCAAAGGAATTTATAATTTAATAAAGCCTAGTAAACAAACAGCGTAGAGACAAGAATTTATAATACGATGGGTTTCTTTATTATTTCGCGCGATATTTTTTATGATTTTGTAGCCGCGAACAGAATATTATTAGGCCGATAAGAGCACACACAAACTTCGTTGAGTTTAACTCGAGAATATTCGTTTCGTGCTACTAACGTTGAACTTAAGAAACATAGGGGTACCCCTTGCTTCTATCTCTCTCTTTTTCGAGACTTCGAATTTATACTACCCTACTGAAAAATATATATGAGATCTCATATGAGATCTCATATATATTTTTCAGTAGGGTAAATAATCGCTCATGTCTACATGTGCTAAGCCAGTGTTAAGCACTATGTTTATTTAATTTAATATTCGTGAAATATATTTTCATTTTACGATTCGTATGTCTCATCAAACACACATCAACTAAATATAATTTCGATGATTTATTTTTTACCTAAGATAATTTCTTTGTATTTTGGCCGTAGCCAGATGTATATGTATTAACGGTAAGGTTGCTTAATGCGAGGCTTAATGCCAAGATTAGAACATTAAACGAACCTTAGTTAACTTTAATTTATGAGGAAAAGTATCGTTTCTTTCATTTATGGAAATAACGAAACTTATGTCCCTTTCGCGCTAATGCAATTTAAAGAAAGAAAAAAGATTTTAATCGGTTTAAATGAGGAATACCATCGATCCACGAATAAATATATACTTAATTTTCGTGGTAAAGCCACTTAAAAAATTTGTCTATCATTAATTATAACACGGGCGTAACCACGTGTCTTAAATTTATAATATATTAAATTGTAGTTTGTAATGTGTTTATTTCAAATTTAGTGAGGGACTTGTATGTGCTGAGCTAATCCGTATGTAGCCGGTACGTCATGTCCGACTACTTCGGGATCACTTGCTCGTGTAGGAAGGAGACTAGGAAAAAGGAAAAGTGCTGGTTGATATGCTTGGGCCTCTTGTTGCCTTTTAGGATTTATCAAATTATTTTATGACTCTCGATTTTAACAGACTTGCAAATATTTAAAGGATATTTCTCCTATACAAATATTTGCAAGTACTCAATTAAGTAAAATGAATTACGTGACTTTGATTTTAAAACTTATTAATGCACCAATGATTCACTATTTCGCGAACAACAATGAAGCACTTAATTTAAAATTCAATAAACGGGTTTGTAGACCAAACATGCGTCGATCTACTTCGCCGTATTTTATTCAATTTGAAAAAAATACAATTATTAACTCGGATTTTAGTTTTAGAACTTTATTTAACCAAAGGCAGGCAGAAGAGTGATTCTTCTCTACATTTTTCTTCTTCTCGTAAGCTCGCATTCGAGCCGCCGACGCTCGATTCACCGCTATTACGCTAGAGAAGGGATATTACATGTAAAACACATAGATAATTGTACGAATCATGGGCGTAGCTGCACGCTGTGAACGCGCGTTCGGTTCTCGACTGAATACCGATTAAAGCAATGCGTCACAAAATATTTTTAAAATGTAGACTTTATAAAAAAAATTTACATTTCATTAAAGACGAGTTGATGAGAATTCAACAACGGTTGATTAAAATTTTCTTCATATTTAACATCATCAATAAAATTCATTTTATATTATGAATATGAAGTTTTAAAGTTAAGTACTCAGTATATGACCTATTTTAAATAATTGATTTGAGTCTTCACTGGAAAAAATTCATTATTTTTCAACTAAAACAATAAATTTTTTATTCAAATTAATTATTTAAAAAAATTGTACTGACTAGAAGAGTATCAGACCTCTGGACTTTTGCTCAAACTTTGATTGTACAGGTATTCAAAGAAAATCACTAAAAAAGTTATTAGATTTGCAAACGCTTATAGTTCTTTAGCATTGATACTTAGAAGCATGAATTTTTCCAAAAATGAAAGCTGAGCTCAAATCCTTTCGAAACAGCACTTATAGAATACAAAAACATCATTTTTCCCAAAATTATAGCGTAATAAAGATTGGACCGAATTTCAGCTTTTATTATTAATTAATGTTTTGAAAATAAAACTCAGGCCCAATCTTTATTACGTTATAATTTTGGGAAAAATAATGTTTTCATATTTTACAAGTGCTATTTCGAAATGATTTAAGCTCAGCTTTCATTTAAAAACAAGTTTCATGCTTCTAAGTATCAATGCCAAAGAACTATAAGCGTTTGAAAATCTAGTAACTTTTTTAGTGATTTTCTTTGATTACCTATAACTGAGGATATATTGGGCATTGGAGTCTAAAATTATGTTTCCTTTCATATTTTGACATCTGAAAACTTATTCCAAAGTTTGAGCAAAATCCATGATCCGGAGGTCTGATACTCAAAATTTTGAAGAATAGTCCACAATCGATTAAAAATGATTTGCAATACCTAAAAAACGAATAAAATTGTCACATGAGATTTTGGCATGGGAAATCATCTGATTTATCACCTGAGATTTTTTAGTAGGGTTCATATTTCATTTAACCCTCTTAAGAAAGGCTTAAGTTTTTTGAATGAAGGTGAAGGATTAGGAATATGGCCAGAACAGGCGGGTGAGAGCGTGCACCGAGAATTTTCGAAAAGATAGGATTAATAGAAAATGAATTTTATTGATGACGTTAAATATGGAAAAAAGCCTAAATCAGCCATCGTTGAATTTTCAACTAATCTTTAACAAAAAATTGATTTTTTATAGAGTCTATGTTATAAAAATATTTACTAAAAAAAATTCATATAGTGTTGAAAAAGTTATTATTAGTTTGGTATATAATATTATATTATTAATATAATAGTGATATTGAAAAACAGATAAAAATAAGTTCTAAGAGTTTTTTTCAAATCACAAAAATATAGAACCATGGGTACTACCACGGTTTCGTCGCTGGTTCTGGGGTAAAAGCTAAGAGTAGTACATCTCAGGTTCTGGTAAAAAATTAACCAGCTCGGCTAGTTAGCTTATAAACAATTAGCTAGATTTATTAACTAATAAGTAGTTCATCATTAACTTACAGCTGAAAACTTATTTTTTAAAACAAAAGGGGGAAATTAATGTTTTCAATTTTGAATACATTAAATATATATAGTTGATACTGATACAAATTATAAAATATATAATAATACTCAATTAAACTTATTATTTTAATTATTTACTAAATTGATTATGTTTGTCGCAAAAACAGAATTTTTCATACACATCTACGACTTGGTATCAAGGTATATATAGATTGGCTAAAACGTGCTCAGCTGAATGTCGAATTTAAAGGTTAAGTGTTTATTAATATACCCAAAAAGATTTACTCGAAAAAGTGCTATAAATATCTGATAACGATTTATCTAACGACGCGTCAACTCTCTTATAGTTATGTCCCGATTTTTCCCATGATGCGTTGGGCGCATTCTCTCTCACAGCAAAAAAAACAAATCGCTATTCCAAAACAACCGAATCCCTACTTCTTTCACAATACGCATATATGCAAAGTGAGCGTAGAAGCTTACTAACATACTGTGCGACTCACGACAAGGAAAGTGACAGAAGTATACTGACATACAGTATAGGTATAAATCGCCGTCCTTTATACAATATGTTATTACTTAATCTTTAGCTTAAATATAGCTAAGAACGTGAGAATATTGGCGAGGCTTCTGGCTAAGAGGTTAGCTAATATTAAGTTATTTTGTTTAATGCTAGCTCATATCTAGCAATAAACTGTTTTAAAATTCTACCAGTGGTGATAAAACAATTTTTTTAAAACTTTTTTCGAGATTTGTGGAAAAGGGGAGCATATAGGATTTTAATTTTAACGGGATTTTATGGCGCAAATCATAAAAAATGGAACCTTGTTGAGTTTTTCTGTTGACAATTTGATCGAAGTAGGACTTGCCTAAAGCACGCCGTGAGAATTCATTATAATTATATTTCACGTAAGATTTTTCAATTACTTTGAAGTTATCTTTATTTATGTGATGCATTTATTGCATCTCAACAATCAATCTATTCGAGAGAATAAGAGAAAAGGATAAGCCGAGATGCACTCACAAAACCGATTGTTATTTAAAATAATTAAATGAATTAATCTTTTTATTCTTGTTGTTTGTTTTGAGAAACACGCGAATTATTGACAGCAGACGAATTACCGGTAGAGAGAGACACAGCTAAAGGGGAACTTGACCTCAAATCAAAACACGTGGTGAAGGGGAAATCACACTCACCATCGGTTTTATCATGGTGTACTAGAAGTTAAGCTACGATGAAGACTGCAACTTTATAATACTAGTGCACACATTATATAAAAAGAAGAAAACACACATGTAAACATAACCTATAACAGTGCTCTTGTGCGTCGCCATCTTATGTCCTTGATGACGACGTTCATGCCACTGCGCTGTCAGATGTACACTTACACTCACACATGCACCCGGTGTATAGGTATGTAACGTCCGAACGTTAATAAATTTTTATTATTATTAATTTATTCGCGCGTTACAGTTCCTACTGCATCGAGCGGTTACACAATAGAAAGCTTTTGCGTGGCAGAGGGTTAGAGTAGCGGGTAAGTTTATTAAGCAGGCTCGAGAGCCAGTTTTTAGAATTAGAAATAAGCAAATGAATTGTAATTTAATTGAGACTCACCTTGTAGCTGGTCTTGGATATTAATCCTCGCTTCTTAATTATATATGTATGGAATATATATGGTTTAATTTTCTTGATAATTATACACAGTTTAAGTTTATTATTTTGTATATTTTGAATTTCTTTATATTGTTCGTTTTTTTTGTACACAATTGCGATTTACTACAGAATACATATATTTTAAAACAAACTTGGATTTTTTCTATTGGTTGACTTTTAGTCTGTGCCTTCGATGGCTTTTTAACAATTATTGACCCTTGGTCTTAGCGACGTACAGTTATTAAATGACTACTATAATATGAAACTTTTTTGTATGGACCTATAAGCTTATATATATATCTGAGATTTTGAAGAAATCTTCAGATAGTGTTAATTTATGAGTCTAGTCTAATTAATGGCCCCATAAAGTATTGAATTTATGAGGTGAGAGAAAAAAAAGTGTTTCGTTACTACTAGAGAAGCTAGTAGATGCGTCATAGGTCACAGCGGGTCATTAGAGATAAGCGACGTGACCCGTGCGTGTGGCTCACAGATGTGAAGAGCGACAAGTTCATTTCTTTAATCTTAGCGAAAGAAAAAGAGAAAAAAACAGTACAATTTTAAATAATTATTAATAAACGAGGATCTGAGTTTGTTACACCTCCCTGGTTAGGAAGGTTCATCGTCCTCGATGAACTAAAGCTATGATTGGTGAAATGAACTTATAACTCGTTCTATTCTTAAGACTATAACAATGAAACGCAAAAAGGTATGTATGAAAAGAGAGAGGAGAGAAAAAAAAATGAAATAAAATGCAAAGAGTGTAATTATCTAGGAGGTTCGGAATGGTAGCCATCGTCGTCGTCGCTATCCGGAGGAGGACGTCTTGGTCTGGGTCTTCGTATCCCCACCATGTAGAATTCTCTTAGAGCAACCATCTCTGGAGGGGAAAAGAGGCGGTTTTCTTGTTCTTGTGTTATTATGAGAATTGAAATCAGATCGTGGTATATCATCCGAATAATCGGCCGTGCCTCATATGGTTGGTTGCAGTGTCTACATTGATCGTTGACATCAATATCGTTTATGTCGTAGCTGTGACATGGCTCCGTTTTGGGGTAGAACCCAAACCTCAAAAGCACGTTTATTTTGTGGACGAATTCCATGTATATTGAGACAAAAGAAAATATAGCAAATATTTTTGATTAATATATATAAAAACGGAAAAATATGTGTAGGTAGGTGAGTAATATGAAAGATAGTAGAATAGAGAGAGGTGGGTAGGTGGTCGTGAAATGGCTATTACAAAGGTATGAACGATGATTTTACAAAGGTATGCGATATGGCTGTATAAAGGTATGCTTTAATGATTGCGAGAGGGGTAGAAGGGGGGGGGGAGAGGGGTTTATTAGGTTATATCATGGGAGTTGACGAGGGTGCCACCTTCATCGTTGATTTGAAATCGGTGTTGATGTGCGGCTTTTTTACAAGTCTTACAGGAGTTGGCTCTTCTAGTGTACAGTAGTAAAACTTGACAGTAGTCACAGCGTCGCTCTTGGACTCCGGGCAGGCAAATACTGTGGAAGCGAGTATAACGCTTGTAGTGTTTTTTGTATTTCGTGGTTGTCGAAAAACATTTCTCGCAAATGACCTTACGGCTCATCTTGCTGTAGTGCGCCGGTAGTTGAGCTTTCGTGCAGTATGCACTGTTGATGTTTTTTTTCGGGCTTCGATTCCGAGTAGAGATTTGGTAATCCCTTCGGGGGAGGGGTCTTTTGACGACACATGGCCGGTCCTCTTTCTTTTGTATTAATTCTCCCGTAGGTATCATAAATCTGTTTCCCTCCTATGGCGTTGATTTCTTCCAAGTGTTGTAGGGCCGTCATAATGCAAGCTATACATTTGCAGGCCGTTTTTAATGTTAGTAGGTATTTGCTACAATTGTAACATTTACAATAGAGAGGTTCGGTGAATTGGGAGAATCTGTGGAACCAGGTTTGTTTTTCGTAGCGCCCAGTATGTTCGGTGGTGCTGAAACAAATGCTTCACAAAATTCTGCGGCTCACTGTGTTGTAATAAACGGCCTTGATTTTGGGGTCTTGAGTGGCACAGATTCCTTTAATCATGGTGGTATGGTGTTTCGGTTCAGATATCAGCTGTAAACGCAAGAGTAGCTGTGAGAAAAAAAAAGAAAAGAATGGAAACTAGGAGGTTAGTTATTATTCAGACAAGGATAAAAGAGTGAGAAAATGAATACAATATCATTTAGTATGAAGGTGGATCCTTAAAAACTATGGTTAAAAAAAAGAACGAGTTTTAAGTTAATCGATGGTTTGAGTATTTGGTGGTGGCGATAGTGGTTCTTCGTAGTCGCAGTTGACGGGTGAAAAATGCGCGTTTGGTTTGTATTCTTCATCCAATATCGATGTGTATTCCCGGTTGTATGTTCGAGGAGTTACGCAGAGTTCCATGGCCATGTCTCGAGATATAATATTTGGAGGTGGTAATGGCAGTATATTACGAGATCTGTTTCGTCGCCTTGTGCGTAATAATGCGGTCATCATAATAATAATCAAGATTGAATATCCGGTGATCAGTACATATATTATTTTGATTAGGATATGTTTGCTCTGTAGTATGCTGATCGATCCAAAAGGGTTGAAAAGTGCAACAGCCGGTGTGTTGGGTTGATAATCGTAGATATACAATGGAGCATCAGTTTCAGTCTTAAGCCGTGGTTTGATGTCGTAATATTCAGTTTTACCCACACATGATTTATCCAGTTGAAAAAGTCCTACTCCGTGTAATATCGCCGCGTGTTGGTCGTTTGGACAAAAAATAGTGACGAATTCCTGATGAACGGCGAAGTATATCCATTGGTTACCACTTGATAGCGGAACCCATCTTGTGGTGTTTTGTCTGGTCGTGCGTATCCTGCAATCTTCTGGTTCTTTATTTTCAGAGTCCGTTAGTAAAGACATTTGGCAGCTACGACCATATGATTTCTGTGGTTGGGGACAGTAAAAAGTTCCTTCAATTTCCGTGCATTTCCTCAGGTGATTGGGGTTCATGAATGAATGCGTCATTGTCCTTTCTTTGGTTACGAGGAAGACGAATGTAGGTTCTACATCAATAGAGAGTCCGAATTCCCGTGGTACTGGGAATGGATGCATCTGGTATAGATTGTATCTTCCTTGGGTGTACGTGGTGAAGGTGGCTGTGATGTATATGGTTGCGTTTGTATTGCTGAGCTGGATGTGAAGAAAGCCTCGTAATCCTGTTAAAAATGGGTCGACCTGCGGAAAACTAGATTTCGTTGATCCGTTATTATTTTCTCTGATTATCCGGGTAATGGTTTCTTGAGTAAATAGGTGTGTTCCGAGGGTACCATTGATAATTGCATTCAGGGTACTGAAAGTATTGTAACATAATCCCATGTATTGCTTTATGTTATTCTCCATTGTTTCAGACCAATTTCCAAGTTTCGCGAGGTATTTATTGTCCATAAATTGAGCTTCTGAGATATGAGTGAAGTATGCATAGTTCAGCTGTCTAAATGTGTTGTTTAGTCTTTTCGCTTTTTCTTGAAGTAGGTTTGTTGTAATAAGCTGTGTTTAATATCGTTAAATATTCCTTCAGCTCCCACACAGCATGAAAGATTGCTGCAAGGTTGCTGCAAGGTTTCATGAAAGTTTCGAAACTTCGCAGCAACCTTTCATAAAAGATTGCAGCAACATTTATATGTCCGCGCTAGAACCCGGTTGAAATTTTCCTAAAAACCTCGCAGCAATCTTTCAGAAAACCTCACAGTAACCTTTCATGAAAACCTCACAGCAATATTTCAGGAAATGTAACAGAAACATTTCAAGAAACCTTGCAACAATCTTTTAGAACACTTCGCCGCAACCTTGCAGGAAACCTCGCAGCAATCTTTCAGGAAATGTAACAGAAACATTTCAAGAAACCTCACAGAAATCTTGCGGGAAAAATATCAAAAACATTTCAAGCAACCACACAGCAATTTTTCAGAAAATCTCACCGTAACCTTGCAGAAAACCTCGTAGCAACTTTTTATGAGATATTGCAGCAACATTTATATGTCCGCGCTAGAACCCGGTTGAAATATTTCTAAAAACCTCGCAGCAACATTTCAAGAAATCTTGCAGCAATCTTTCATGAAAGGTTTCTCGTAATATTTCATGAAATTTTTCCCAAATTTTGCTGCGAACAATGCTCATACCTTTCCGTATGGTTTCCTGCAATATTTTGTAAAATATTTCTTAAATCTCGCCAAAAGCTTGCTGCAGTAATATTTAATAGTAGGCAGGATTTTCTATCCTTGTGTGATAAAGTTTTTCTTATTTGCTTAAGTATCAATCGTTGTATCTATGAATTACTAGTTGAGCGCAATAGTATTATTATCAATATTTGTGCACAAGAAGAAAAAATTCCTCAGCATCGTTTTTGAGAAAAGTAGAGAATATTGAAATAAAAGGTTTTGTTTCTAATATTTATGCGTTCTTTACTTCTTTCAATAACAATTCGATGGATTTTTTTACCCTACGCATAAATATTTATAATAATAGCATACTTATTGCGCACAACTTCCCGTTTACAATAAAACTACAGCAATAAATACTTGAGTAAATAACAGGAAACCAAATATAAGGCAAGAACAGCGAATCTGGACTGCTCTTAGAATCTTTTATAAAAACTTGCGGAATTATTGCTGAAACTGTTTATGAAAGGTTTGCTGCAATTTCATTTTGAAATTATTCATGAAACTTTGCTGATACTTTTTGTGAAACGCTTTTCTGGAATATTTTATAAAGATTGCCAAAAATATGGTAATAACCATTGGCGAAATCTACATAGCAATATTTTTTGTGATATCTTAGAAATCTTGTCAAAAACCTTGCAGAAATCTTACTGCAACTTTTAACAAAAGATACCTCGTAATATTTCATAAAATATTCATCAAATTTTGCTGGAAACCTCGTTGAAACCTTTCATAAAAGGTATCTTGCAATATTTCGTAAAATGTTTCTAAAATCTTGCACGAACCTTGCTGCAACCTTTCATCAAAGGTCTCTTGCGATATTTCGTAAAATGTTCCCCAAATCTTGCTAGGAACCTCACTGAAACCTTTCATGAAAGGTTTCTTGCAATATTTCATAAAATGTTTCTAAAATCTTGCAGGAACCTCACTGCAATTTTTCATAGAAAGTTCGATGCAATATTCCATGAAAAGTTCCCCAAATCTTGCTGGAAAACTCGCTGAAACCTTTCGTGAAAGGTTTCTTGCAATATTTCATGAAATGTTTTTAGAATCTTGCAGAAACCTCGCTGCAACCTTTTGTGAAAGGTTTCTTGCAATATTTTATAAAATGTTTCTAAAATCTTGCAGAAAGCTCGCTGCAATCTTTCATAGAAAGTTCGATGCAATATTCCATCAAAATGTTGTTTAAATCTTGCTGAAAATCCCGCTGAAACATATAATAAAAATTTTCTTGCAATATTTCATGAAATGTGTTTAGAGTCTTACAGAAACCGCGCTGCAACCTTTCATGAAAGGTTTCTTGCAATATTTCATGAAATATTTCTAAAATCTTGCAGAAAACTTGCTGCAACCTTCCATGAAAGGTTTCTTGCAATATTCCATGAAATGTTTTCTAAATTTTGCTGAAAACCTCGCTGAAACATGTCGTGAAAGTTTTCGTCCAATATTTCATGAAATGTTTCTAAAATCTTGCAGAAACCTCGTTGCAACCTTTCGTGAAAGTTTTCTTGCAATATTCCATGAAATATTTCTAAAATCTTGCAGAAACCTCGCTGCAACCTTTCATGAAAGGTTCCTTGCAATATTCCATGAAATAATTTCTAAATCGTGCTGAAAACCTCGCTGCAACCTTTCGTGAAAGTTTTCTTGCAATATTTCATGAAATATTTCTAAAATCTTACAGAAACCTCGCTGCAATCTTTCATGAAAGGTTTCTTGCGAAATTTCATGAAATATTTCTAAAATATTGCAGAAACCTTGCTGCAACCTTTCATGAAAGGTTCCTTGCAATATTTTATAAAATGTTTTCTAAATTTTGCTGGAAACCTCTATGCAACCTTTCATAAAAGGTTTCTTGCAATATTTCATGAAATATTCCTAAAATCTTTCAGAAACCTCACTGCAACCTTTCATGAAAGGTTTCTTGCAATATTCTATGAAATGTTTTCTAAATCTTGCTGGAAACCTCGCTGAAACATGTCATGAAAGTTTTCTTGCAATATTTCATGAATTGTTTTTAAAATCTTGCAGAAACCTCGCTGCAACCTTTCATGAAAGGTTTCTCGCAATATTTCATGAAATGTTTTATAAAACCTTGCAAAAACCTCGCTGCAACCTTTCATGAAAGGTTCCTTGCAATATTGCTTGAATTATTTTCTGTAACCTTGTAGCAAGTTTGCAGCAATATCACACTGAAATGTTTCATGAAACCTCTTAGCAATGTTAAGACAAGATTGCTGCAATCTTGTGACAATATTTCAGCACAATATTTCAGTGAAAGTTTCATTGCAATATTTCATGCTGTGTGGGCTGTAGAGATGCTACTATAAAAATGGTTGGTTTGATTGAGTATTGCTTGGCATATTTTAAGTATTTTTGGACAATTGGCGTAGATATCTTCAAATTTTTGTCCAACGTTTTTTCTTTCTGGATTGATTAGATCTAGGTCTATAGTTGTCGTTAAGGTCCAGTTTGAGTTTTTATAGGCAAATTTTCCTATGTTTTTGAAGTAAAGCCCTGATGGATGTTCAATATCAATGATGAAGTAGGGTAGATTGCTTCCCGTGGAGTAGGTTAAGGGGGAGGTAAGTAGGGCGAGTAGTATCAGAACTTGCATCTGTGGAAAGGAAAGAAAATAGAGACTACAAGGTTTGGGTGGAAAATATTAGTGATAGGTTGGTGTAAGGAAAAATAGTGATGGTAAGAGTATAAGGCTGGAGTCTGTAGTAAGGGAAATCGATTGACCTTATGTAGCTTCCTCTCTATACCAATTTTTTTTTTTTTTTTTTTTATTTCCCTGTGGTGGGGAACTGTGTCGTAAATATTGATGGAGTTTATGTACAGTTTTTCTTGTTCTTGGGTGAGTACTGATGGTATTTCTTTCTGGATTTCCACATTGTTCCTTTGTAGTATGTACTTTTTATTCTTTTTGATGATCCACGTTATTCTAATGCTAGTGGTTAATAGAAGAGATATTATAGAGATGATTTTGTATATTAGGTTATCAAATTTGTTTGTGGTTATTATAGTGTCCTTTTCTATTGCCATGGTCACGGCCTTGGTGTAGCGGAAATATTGTTTGATTTTATTTGTGCTTGCTGATGCTGTTAGTAATGTGTCTCTTGTTGAAGCTTGACATCCGAACGGGAGTTCGATTTTACCTATTCCTGTCATTTCGATGTTTTCTTCTTGATGATTATCACAAACTATACAGAGTTTTTCCCTGTCTGAGACTGAAAAGATCCAAGCATTTGTGTTCTGTAGGTGTCTCCACGTGTTGTTAAAGTTTCGTATTGTTTTTGTGTCACACTCCTTCGCAGGTTTGTTAAGAAGGAGCTGGGTTTCGCATATTGTTTCCGAGTTAGTCTTCCTAGGAGTATTGTAATATGTTGCTTCTTTCATTCTCACACAGCTGGTTATTTCCTCTTCTGAGTAAAATATGTGGGTTTTTTCCGTCAATCGATATTGTTATGTATTTTTCTTGTGGTATTATAACTGTAGAGGTAGCTGGTACAGGGACAGGATATGTACGATAGAGCGTGAAATTGACTTCTGCGTAGAGTGGGACGTTAATTCCGATGTACACGTCATCGTTTGACCTTTTCGCTATACATGATATCGTTTTATAAGCGTTGATTGAGAATGGTTGGGGCATAGAGAGCGTGGTGTTTGGTTTCAATTTTATGTATTGAAATATATTGTTTATCGTTTGAGTTGTAAATAGGTTTTGGTTTAGTTTGTTTGTTCGCGCTGATTCTATAATTTCCAGTATTAGTTTATATAGATCGATATGTAATATTAAGAACTCTCTTATTTTGTCTAGCTTCGGCTGGATTAAGAGTACATAATCAGGGATTGTGTAAGCAAGGGCATCGTTCCTTCTGAACTTGACGGAGTTTTGAATATCTTGGAGTTCCTTTGCTATTTTTCGAGATCTCGTAAGTTCCGTGTCTATGTTGTTGGTGACTGTTGTAGGAGTTTCATCAGCTGCACTTGGTAGGGCTAATTGACTTATGGTTGATAGCAATATATTAGCTTGATCGAGAAGTCTTACGATATCTCTTGTTTGTGAATAATATAGTTGACATATTGGAATGGTTCTGTTGCATGTTTTGTCCACTGGTCGTTTTGGTGTAATACAGGTCCAATGTATTGGAAGTATATGCCTGGGTTCGTTGTTAGGTAGGTTATTGAGACTTTGTTAATCCTGGAATACGCTATGTGTATCATAATTGCTGTCATCCAAATTTTTACTAAGGTGGTCATTTTGGTCTTCTAAGTTCCTTCCTGTAATAGTTGAGGGGGAGAGTTTCAAAGTTAATTCTCATCGTCTGTATAAGTTTCTGGTTCATTTGATGATAGTGAGTTATGATGTGCTCGTGGTGAAGCTCTGGGCACGTGGTAAATATGGGGTGGATTTTCTATTACGTTTGTGGGTCGTAGAACATTGAAAGTATAATCGTCGGAATTTTGTTGTGGATTCTGTTCGTGAAGACGATTTTTGTTACATCTAAGGCAGCCTATGATTAGTAGTATAATTACTACTATTACTATTAACGTATTTAATCCTATTGTTCCGTACGAAACGTAGTTTGTGAATTTTTCATTGTTTGTTTTCGTTATAATCTTATCATATTTATTTTGTATCTCGTCTAGTTTCAAATCTGGCTCTAGTTGTCCAACGGCACGCCTTAGTGGTAGAAATGGTAGGGACTCGTTGAGTGTGGATATTTTTCTGAAGATATTTCCGTCTATTTTCGTGATATTTAAATGGATTTGTGGTGGGTATAGAAATTCTAAAGATGTTCCTAATGTTTTGAGTCCTGTGAGTGTTACGTGGTTGTGCCTGGCTGAACATCTGGGTCTTAACTGTATTATTCCGACTGCTGATATTTTTATGATCTCGTGCCCTTGTCCTGGACATAGTATTTGTACTGTAGTATATGTTTCGGCTGTGAACTGAGTAAAGCCATCCATCCACTGGACATTCATCGAAGACCTTGTTACTTGGTTAATTTAGAAGTAAGTATTCACACGCTGGATCGTTGTTTGCGTCGAATATCGGTGCGTTATTAGTGCATATTCTATAATGTAATGCGGGTTTGTATGATTTTAGATCTGAGTCGGATAAGAGACTGTAGGATCTTTTATCATTACTCAATGAGATATATTGAGCTTGGGGAGTGATAAATGCTGTGACTAGGTGGTCATCTTGTTGTTGTGCGATTGGTACCGGATGTGTTTTGTACAATTCGGTAGGAAATTTATTTAACATAGGTACACTGATCTCTATCAGGAATTTGGTATTTCTAAATCCTAGTCGAATGGTCGCTATTTCTGTTAATTTTTCCATTCGTGCGTGAGTGATAGGGATAGGAAATTCGTGTTCAGAGTGTAAATCGGTTATTTGCCTAATGACTTGTTGTAGGTTAACAGTAGTCATTGATGATGGGTGCACATGACCAATTCTTGCGGCGTGTACGATATCCTTTAGTGTTCTAAAAGTCTCTTTGTATTGGTTGAGCGCGGTTTCTATGTAGTTTATCGTACCTGAGAAGTTTTCCATAATTTTAGCGTAATTAGCTAGTTCGTTTATTCTTTCGAAATCTTTGATTGCTTTTAAATAAAATCCATAGGTTTTATAAATGTAATCCTTATTTTCGTTGATTTGGTTAGCCATTGATGCTAACTTATGTTGGACTATGTGTGTTCCTTCCTTTGCGATTTTGGCTATTTCTTTTTGTCCATTAAATAATTCGTTAATTTGTTTTTCATATATTTCTCCGTCATCCGTGGAAAGAGTTCCGATGAGTGATCTGCTGATGCTGCCTATGAATCCAAAGGGAACACTCCTTTTCTTCATGGTAGGATTGTTGGGTGACTCAATTTCCATGGGTTCCACTTCGTTCATCGCATCAATTAGGTCGTCATGGATTTGGGTTATTAGCTTGTTTTCTATTTTTAAAACGTACATTCTCTTCACCATTGGATCACAAAGTTCAGGGTATTTTTTTTTCGTGGGAACATTGGTGTATAAGTCCTTGAAGCGTGTCTTCTATAAAGGTTGCATTATAATGTAATGATTTCATATTTATAAAGACTACTATTTTCCAATTTGCTTCAGTATATCGTATGTCCTGTAGCTTTTCATAATATATTCCTGGGTTATTTGTCAATTGTTGTATAGCGTAGTTGTTGTCGATGGCAGATGCAACTGAGGCTAAGGCTAAAACAGGAATCCACATCTGAAACGAAACGTTCTATTGGTGGTGAGCAGGTTTAATCTTGTCTAAGTGTTTTAATAGACGTTTCCCAGTCTCGTCTTCTAGGACAACATTGTGTTTTTCTAAAAGATCTGTTATTTTGTAAGGACCTTTGTATGTCTTATCAAGTTTGTTTTGTCGAAGTTCTTCAATTGCGTATACCAGGTCGCCTAAGGGTGTGCTTTAGTCCTTCCGTCGTAATATTGTTTGTTTCTGTGTTTTGAGGATACCAGAGATTCTGACGCCATTTTCCTAGAATCGTGTAATCTGTTGATAAGTTCTACCATATAGGAAGAGTAAGTGTCAAACTTGTCCATGGGCAGTGAACTTGGTGTTCTTGCTGGTTTACCAAAGATTAGTTCGAAAGGTGTAAATCCGGTTGATTCGTGTACGCTTATATTGTATGAGAACATGGCAAATGGTACTACCTTGTCCCAGTCCTCGTATTTTTCTATGTATTGTCGGATGTATTCTGTCAGTACAATATGGCTTCTTTCAAGTGATCCATTTGATTGGGGATGATATCCGGAAGTCGTGATTTGTTGAATCTTGAATATTTTTGCTAGTTGGTGCATAACGTTTCCGATGAGAGCCGGTGCTTTGTCGGATAAAATGACGCGTGGTGAGCCATAAAGGGATATTACGTGTCTGGCTAAGGCATCTGCAATGGTTTCGGCTTGGGTGTTCTTAACAGGAACAGCTATGCAATACTTGGTTAAATTGTCCTGTATAGTTAATATGTGTCGGTTACCATCTGGGGTGATTGGTAGAGGTCCTACAGTGTCGATCGATATCTTGTCGAATGGGTCAATGTGTGTATCCGTGATAATCATTGGTTCTCTATTTTTGACTCGTACTAATTTTAGTTTCTGACACTGTTGGCAGGTCCTGACGTACTCTGTTACGTCTTCTTTCATTCCATTCCAAAAGAATTTTTCTCTGATTCTCCTGTATGTTTTTGTTACTCCTTTATGGCCTCCTAACATACTTGAGTGAAATTCTTCAATAATTCGTTTTCTCATGTCGTCTGGGGGTGTAGTGGTTGATCCGTAGCAAATAAAAATTTTGCAGTCGCAGTGGTTTAATGATTCCTTTAGTATTTGCAGAAAAGTTGAAAATGATATTTTGTAATTAAGTTGTTCTGTTTAGAGATACGTAAAGTTTTGATGTCGTACTCCTTTATGCACTCTGCTAGGTTTTTGAGTGTATTTCGGAGTTCTTGTTCTGAAAAGATTTCGAAGTTTCTGTTGGTGAGAACGGCGTTTAGTAAATATGTCTTGGTTCTTGGTGTTACTAATACTTGTCCTTGTTTTGGTTTTAATTTCTTCATTTCATGCTTGTCCAACTGGTTTAGGTCTATTAATAATTTTGCTACTGGTGTGGTGAATTCGCAATCCGCAGATATAAAGTGGAGTAAATTATCCTTTTTATGTGTGAGGCTCTCATTTATCAGCCTGATTTGTAGCACACTATTTGGTGTTTTTATGAATTCAGGATAGAATAATTCTGGAGATATGGTATCAGATATCTTGGAAGGGGTATAGTGAATTTCTTCATTTTCTTCCGTTGAGGAATCGTCGGTACTACTATCTTCTATGATAGGGTGTAACCCATTTCTGAGACGTGATTGGTTATTGGAGTTGCTTGGTTCATGGTCCACTGGAGTACAGCGAGCTATGGGTCGAGGCCTATAGCTTGTTTCGTCCCACCAGTACTCGTCGACTAATGCAGACTCTTCGGAGTTCGAGCTCTTCCAAGGGGCTGACTCGATTATGTTTTGTTTTGTTGGCATGGTTTCTTCTTCGTCATTTGTTTGTTCGTCTTGTGATAAGGTCTGTTTGGTTATGGGTGGTCCTTGCGGTACCAAACTTGAGAATCCGCTAAATCGTTTACGTGGCACTGGGGGTGCATTATTCGAGTCTGATTCTTCGTTAGTCTCGAACGTTACCTTTTTTGTATATTTTATTGGTCTTATTGGTTTGAGTACATTATCGTTTGAGGAAGTGGATGGTATAGGGACAGAGGGAACGTTGTTCTGTGGGAGCGAGCCCGAACTTACTAGCTGTTTATGGTTCAAATCGGTAACCTTTGGAACTGGTTCGGCAGGTTTTTGCGGAGCTGGTTTTGTTGGGGGTGGCTCTGAACGACTTCGTTTTTCGTTTGGACGTGAAGCTCGAGCAGGAATTGGTTCCTCGCGTGCACGTCGGTTCCTAACTCGATCAGCGATGGTTGCACCTGTTGTGGTTGATGTCGATAATTGATCTGGAGGCTTATTCTTAACTCCAGGTGGTCGATCTCGTGGTTTCGGGGGCGCTGGGGCCTCGAATTTGGTAGACGAACTCGTGGGTAATGCTATTGCTTCTTCTGGTATCGGGTTCCTAGATAATGCATCAGCATTGACATTTAGTCTACCAGGTTTGTGGAGAAACTTGTATTCGTACTCTCTTAATCGAGTTCTCCATCTTATTAACCGTTGAATTGGTGGTTTTACTGAATCTATCCGTTTGAGTGGTTTGTGGTCGCTTACGAGCGTGAATTGTCGTCCGTAGAGGTATGGACGAAAATGTAAAACAGCGTATATTATGGCCAAACATTCCTTTTTGGTTGTTGTATAATTCCTTTCTGCTGGTTTCATCACTAGCGACATGTATGCTATCGGCTCAATACTGCACCCACGGCATAATCAGATGCGTCAGTGGTAAGTATAAAAGGTTTTTTTAAATCCGGGTGTTGAAGGACTGGTGCAATGCATAATGCATTTTTCAGGTCCTCGAAGCTTTTTTCATGTTTCTCTGTCCATTCGAAAGGAACAGTTTTCTTTAGGAGGTCCGAGAGCGGTCTTGCCCTTGCTGAGAATCCTTCTATGAATCGTCTGTAATATCCAGCAAGTCCCAAAAATTGCCTTATGTTTGTTTGATTTTTGAGCTTTGGAAAATTCCTAACAGCCATCGTCTTTTTTGGATCGGGTTTAACTCCTTCTTCTGAGATAATGTGACCTAGGTATTCGACTTCTGTGCGTAAAAATTCGCATTTTTCTGGTTGTAATGAAAGCTTATTGTCGAGGAGTCGATTAAAGAGGCGTCGTACCTTTTTTTCGTGTTCTACCAAGTTTGAGGCAAAGATGATAACGCGTCATCCAGGTAATCTAATAGTTCTGAGTCCTGTAAACCTAGCAAAACTAGGTTCATGAGCCTTTGGAAGGTCGCGGGAGCCGAGCGAAGGCCAAAAGGCATACGCACGTAATGCTAGTGCCCTGTTGCAGAGCTAAAAGCAGTTTTGTGCCGGTCTGCTTCGTTAACTTCAATTTGGTGGAAGCCTGAAGCTAGATCGAAGATAGAAAAGTATTTTGCTCCACCGAGACGATCCAGGATTTCTGTTATGTTTGAGAGGGGGTGCGCGTCACCGACCGTCTTTTCGTTGAGGGCTCTGTAGTCGATTACCATCCGCCATCTTTTACTCCCCTTTGAGTCGTTCTTCTTTGGTACAATCCACAAAGGTGAATTGTATGGTGACTTTGAATTTTCGATTATTCCATCATTCAGTAGCTTCGTTACTTGATGCTGTATTTCTTCTCTGTGGATCGTAGGGTATCTGTACTGTTTAATAAGGTGCGCCGTCTTTTGTGGGGATGCAATGTTTCAAGACGTTTGTAGCTGGTAATTTGTCTCCAGGCAGGTGAAATAATTGTGAAAAATCGGCGACTATTTTTTGAACATGTTTCCTTTCTTTTTCGTTTAGATGTTCCAAGCGTAAGCTGTCTAGGATCTTTTGGAGTCTTTCATCTGCAGAAAAGTCTATTTCTGAACCGTCGCTGTCAAAGAAATCTTCTGACTCCTCAAATTCATCGTATGCTTGTAATTCCTGTGGTGGAATTTCAATTTCGGCATTCTCTTCATAGGAGTTGATTGTCATAACGATGCATTTGTGGTTGTCGTTCTTTACTATGGCTTCTCCTATGAATATGTTGTCGGGGGTCTTCAGTCTAGGGATATATACGGTTTTTAAATCGGTTTTATGCAGGTTTATTGCAATGGGTGTTTTGGATCGAGCTATAAAATATATTTTGTGAGTTTCGGTGATCTATATTCGTAGTTAACGAATCTTACGGGGCGGATAGGTTGTGACGATGTTACCAGAGCGTTATGGTGGATGGAGATTTCCGCTGATTCAGACCTTAAGAAGTCGACTCCTAGTATGCCTGCTGCTGGTATAGGGAGATTTCCAGTTATAACTTGAAATCTTATAGGCTTATCGAAGAGGGTTATTTTCGTAGAACCAGCAGTATTAAAAGAATCTGTGATTATTCCTATTATGGTCATTGCCTCATGGGCTGCTATGATGGTTCTAGGTTGCAGAGCTCTCACATGGATGAGATTTATTTCTGCTCCTGTATCTATCAAGAATTTTGTTGGTCCTTTTAATTCTGGAGCTTGTAGTTTGATTACTGGTCCTGTTCCTCGATGACTGGTTCTTCTTGTAAGTCTGTTGCAGTTATGAATTTCACTGCAAGTGGACGCTCCTGAGGGGGCTTGCTCGTTAAGGCGTCCGTCTGACGAGTAGGTAATGAGTTTAAAACCTACTGAGGCCTTGGTCGTTGGTATT
The DNA here is from genome assembly GCA_017163975.1 of Anastatus disparis. Lineage (NCBI taxonomy): Eukaryota > Metazoa > Arthropoda > Insecta > Hymenoptera > Eupelmidae > Anastatus > Anastatus disparis. The sequence goes on along the minus strand of JAFFSR010000316.1, from coordinate 3,361,481 downwards.
GTGGTTGATATGGTGCCATATATGGGTACTGGTACGGGTATGGATATGGCATGGGGGCCATAGGAGGCATAGGATGCATATAGGGATAGTGAGGTGGAAGCGTATGTCCAGTGGGGTTCGGTGAACGTGTTCTGACCTCTAGATTGGGAGGTCTAGGGTTATATCCCCTGGAGTCCCTTTTATTGTCGTTGAAGTTCATGTTGGGGTAATTGTATCGTTCAGAGGAATATGCATTATTCCTGTTTGGGTATTTCCTGGAGGTGTAATCTATGGGGCTTTGTGACCTCGAGCTGGCTCATATGTAAGATTCTTGACCATATCGTCCTCGATCGTCATGTGCTGGAAAGTTTTCACGATTGTATGTTCTGTAGTTATACTCGTCTCTCGCTGGTGATTGTGATCTCCAGGGTGGTTTGCTGTCGTTGTCGTGGAACTTTACTTGTCGTAGAGGTCGGTCTGCTTCGATGACGTGAAAGGAACCCTTCCATATCTTTCTCGATTCGTTTGGCAATTCTTAGAGCTGCAATTAAAGTATCTGGTTCCTGAACACTTACTGCATACAGTAAGTCATCCGAAAGCCCTCTCTTGAAGGATTCTAGTGCGAATCCTTCGAGCATTACGGTCATATGGGGTACCTGCACAGCTTGAAATTTTTCCTTGAGCGAGGCCGTGGCTCCTTCCATAAGCCTTTTAATGCGACTGTAATATTCTATTACAGTTTCGTTCCTCCGCATTCTGATTCCCTGTATCTCAGCACAGTACACTGAAAAAAAAGCCGATTGCACACGCTGCGGAGTCGATTGTTGTGAATGATTCAGACAACATTCGCAGCTATTAATAACGGAAAATCGCAATATAAGAGTGCGTAACAATATCGCAGCCAATCATTCCAACTTTCTGTATAAAAGATTACATTGATCGGAGCAGAGCGCTGCGACTAAGCTGCATTGTGGCTCGCTACGGCTCTCCGTAGTCTACGGCACAGAAAGCTGAATCCGAATACAGCGATTTATTGCGTGGTCGCTCGCTTTGAATGCCGATCTCAAGCATTGCGACAACGCTTTGAACACACTTGCTTAATGAATAATAACATTGAAAAAAAGATAATTTTTACTTCCTTTTATATATTTTTTTTAATGTTCATGTAATTATGTGAATTCATAATTTTGAACTATTTTTAAAAATTTATAATTTATAAATACAGTTATTAATGCTTTAATATCTTTGATTATTTTTTTTTATTTTTAGATTTATTAGAACATATTTAAGGTTAAATAGTTAAAAAACTATACTAATAAATCTATTAACAAATCTAAAAATAAAACAAATAAAAAATTGAGAAAGAAAATAAATTTATTTGACAAACAATTTATGTGATTATGGATAATATCATTTATTGAGTTATTATTAAACATTAGATTACCTTAATTATATTGTTCAAAATTTCATACGCAAGTTGTATTCACTTGCCGTAAAAGGGAAAATATTTACAGATGATTTTTATGCTATTTTAAATTCTTAATTAATTTAGGTACATAATAAATAATTGATAAATATTTCCAAGTAAAAAATACTCAAAGCCTGGTAGAACTAAGGTTTATTGGTAATATCGTCACTACATATTTATGGATGATATCTGATAAAAATGTATTTGTGCGTTTTCTTCAAAACAAAGTGCGTTTGAAGAAAGAAAATCTTATGATTGATTAAAAATGACTGTTTTAAATATTTTTCCGCAAATCCAGGTGTTTTTAGAAATTTTCTTCATTATCGCTGAAATTTATTCGTTCTTTATAAAAAAATATTAAGTCAAGTCATTAAATATCAAATCAACTTTGGCAGTTTTTGTGTATATTCAATAGTGATTTTTCACCTAACAGGTAAGGTAAAAAGTCTACATTTTGTCATTTAAGTTTTTACAATAGTTTGATACTTTTTAATAGAAATCTTATGAAAACATTAATTTAACCAAAAAATTTGAGTGAATAAAAATATTCCATTACTTAGAATTTTTAACCACAAAATTTTTTATTTTTATTTTGGAAACCAAATGGAACATATTCCCAGACTCATTGATTTTTATTATTTAGCCGTGCAAATTGATGTGAAATTTTTCGTATGTATATATATATATATATATATATATATATATATATATATATATATATCTTACTATTATATAAAAGGACAGCGTTTGTTTGAATGTTCTCAATTATCTCAAAAACTACAGAACCGATCGATTTCAAATTTTAAATTTAAATTCTTTATAATGTGACGAGTGTCATAGGCTATATAAATAATTACTTTTTTAATCAATAATTGTAATAAAATGATTATAGACCTAGATCTTAACGCGTAGGGAATAGGGACTACTTTTTTTCGGCGTTCTGCGGTCAACATGCTTTATCCTTGCTACTTTCCTTGGTTGCCCAATAGGTGGCGACCGATTTTGTCTTTTCCTTTATTAAACTGGTACGGTAGAAATACTTATATACCTATGATATTCCGTAACTTCAACACAATAAATTTTTATTGCATATTCTCTAATCACAGAGTAATATTACCTCGGATTATTTAATGAAATATTTTCTTTTTCCATTAGCCAGAATCAAAAATTTGACAATTTTTTTAACTTTAGAAAAGATTTTATATCTTATTTCAAGGAAATTTTTTATTCCTCAAATATTTATTGGCTCATACATGAGAATTTAACCCTTCATGGTTAATAAAATAATTTTAAAAATAACAAATAATTATGTATGATTTGCGATTTTTTCTAAAAATTTCATTCAAAATATATTAACAAAAAATATAAGATATTTGACCCACTTTCAAAACACGTTAATTTTATTCAAAAAAAAAATTTTTTTTTTCATTTATTAACACAATTGCAAATAACGTTGATTTTATCATCCTGTGATATTTTCAAACAAATATTTCAGCAAATTTTCGGAAAAAATACATTTTTTCAATATTATATATAGGTTGATCTGGGAAACTTTTCAAATTTAGGTTACTGCTGCGTAGCTCAGGCCTAGAGAGTAGCACACCATCCTGACAGGTGGCAAATTGTAAGTAATATTGTAAAAGACTTTGTACTTCATAATAAAGCAATTATGTGATACGTCATCCGAAGAAAATCAAGATATATAATGATTTTTTTGTTAACTGCAAAGGGTACCACGCTACGAAAAAAAAGTATTTAGCTTTATTAAAAAAAAGACTATTACTTTACAGTCTTGAAATTCATAGAAAACTTTCTCTTATGTCTATATTTTCGAAAAATGAAGGGTAAAAAAGTGTGCCTTTTTTGAGATAAGTATTTTGAAGTAAAGTAGAAAGGGTACTGATATTTTGTAATTTTCGATTTTATTAAAAGTTAGCGACTTTTCAAAAATGACTATTTATTTATCACAACTTTATACGTATTAAATTAAATAGTTTTTCATATTGAATCAAATAATTCGTCAATGGTAACTGTGCCTTTTGTAGATTAAAGCTTAAATGATTTTGAAAATTACTTACTAAAACGTGCATGGTTTTCAAAATAGTGATAATTGGCTTTCACATCACCACAATTATTTTAAAGTATATTTTTTGTGGTGTGATCGTTGAATTGAGTTATAATTAATGTAAAAATTCCGTTATTAAATTGAATAAAAAATACATACAGCCAAAAAAGGTTCTGCATACTTGAAAAAAAATTTTATACTTTTTTATTCAATGATGCATTTATAGCAAAACGATGTATAAATAATATTTTTTTAACAATAATGACGCACACAAATTTAGTTTTAACTTTTATAATATTTACTACAACAAAAAAACATTTTAAACGGTCTGCTTTAAAATTTTATTTCCGTTTTTATTTGAGGTCAAATTTGAAGTTTCCCAGATTTACCGATATATTTACCGATTTTATTCAAGAAAAAATGCTCAAGGTTGAATTGTCATTTTTAGTTTGAACAAAAATTTACATATTCAAGAAAAAAAATTTTTTTCAATGAAATCATTTTTTCAAAAATTTTTTTATTTTGATTTCATATTTTTGCCATTTTTCAATAAATAAGTGCTAAAGTTTGAATTGTCATTTTTAGTTTATGTTTACTAAAATCGACATAATTATGGAAAAAAAAAATTTTTTTTTGATGTAATTATTTTTCAAAATTTTTTTAATTGATTTCATTTTTGGTCATTTTTAAAGATAAAAATTAAATTATTTTGTACTTTTTTCATGTCACTTTCATTTTAATAACTTACGATTTTTTTATTAAAAATTGTATTCCAAAGTTTTGTAAGAGTACGATTTAATAAATAATAGTTTTTGAGATTCTATTTCTATACCTACCGACTTCTGCCCAACTATTGCGCGGGCGAAGCCGAGACAAGGGATGCTATATGTATATATATATATATATATATATATATATATATATATATCTACAAGTTCTATGGATTTGATGTTATAACTAAGAGTATTATTTTATTATGATTTCATAAAATGGAATAAAATAATATATGAACAAAAATTATTTTAAATAGATTTCAAAGATATATTGGTACATCTTTAAAAGTTTAAACTTTAAATATCACTTTTTTCAAACAATTTTTAAACAGTGACTATTCTATTACATTAAAAAATACACAACTGTTAGCGGACAAATTATTCTTTTTTGAAACTATTAAACAAAACTCATTTTTTTAAAAGCTATATTGCACGGTACCTTGAAAATTTCATTAATAGTATCAAATATTTTCTAAAAAATAAAAAAAAAACTTTTTAATGTACCACGTTTTTATAATGAACCAAAAAGTATAAAATAATGTGTAATAAAATGAAAAATGAATAATGATTTGAAATAAAAAAAACGTGGGGCGCATGTTTATTATTATGTATTGTATGCGCCCCACGTTTTTTTTATTTCAAAATCATTATTCATTTTTCATTTTATTACACATTATTTTATACTTTTGGTTCATTATAAAAACGTGGTACATTAAAAAGTTTTTTTTTTATTTTTAATATTATTTTATACTTTTCAGTTCAATTAAAAAACGTGGTAGATTGAAAATTTTTTTATTTAAATATTATCTTATACATTTTGGTATTATTATTATTATTAATAATATTATTTATCGTGTTGTCCAACAGTGCATATTATATAGCATATATATTGTTGTCAAGGGACTAAAACGTGTTTCATCTATTTTTTTTAGAGAACACGTAATCACATGGTGAGTTTCCCGCCATTTTGACGATAATGACGCCATTAGAAATTTAACCAAGATTTATTGTTTTATGCATTGTTAGACCATAAAATGAATAAAATACAGTCTCCAATTTTATATGTATAATAGAAAATGCTGTAATTTATGTCTAATTGCAATACATGACAAGTTAAAGAATTTTAAAAATTTTCGAAGATGGTTAGACACTAATGTTAAAAGTATATCTATATATAAAATCTTCAAAATTTCAATTTTTCCAATATCTCCGTATATAATTGTATTAATATATTTTTCGGTGGGAATATATATTTAATTATATTATCCAACAATGCATGCAAAAATATAATATTGAATATATTAATATATTAATATATTTGATATATTAATATATTAATATATTAATATATTTGATATATTAATATATTAATATATTTGATATATTAATATATTAATATATTACTATATTAATATATTACTATATTTGATATATTAATATATTAATATATTAATATATTAATATATCAAAAGAAGATTTTTTAAATTTTCGAAGATGTTTAGACACTAATGTTAAAAGTGTATCTATATATAAAATCTTCAAATCTTCAATTTTGCCAACATCTCCGTATATGATTGAATATATTAATATATTGTTCGGTAGATATATATATTTTTTTTATAATATTGCATTGTCATCCAGTTCCGAGCTATATTTAAAATTTCAAGTCTCTAGCTCATCAGGAAGTTAGTTTACAATCGGTTGCAAAATTCGTACCGAACAGACAGACAGACAGACAGACAGACAGACAGACACCAAAGCGAGTTAATAAAAACGTAGTAATAGTAAAATGACATGAATGGTTTTTGCATAAATGGTATGGAAAAGGCAAATTTTCGAAGGTTCTTCCATTAAATATAATTTCAACCACAAGAGAGGTTGAGATTTGAGACCTTGAGACACCTTGAGATTTGTTTTATTGAAGGAAATGTATCTGCCCGAACCTTAAAGGAACGGTAACTGGTCATTCGACCGTATGTTTTGCTAAACGAAATATAGAAAGCATTTAATTAAAAATATATGTTGTTGTACAGTACTAAATATTTATGTTGTTTGAACAAATAATATAAATAATTATAAGACATATTTTAATTAAAAAATGACACAAAAAAAAGACACAAAATATATTTTATTTCTTATTTCTCATATTTCATTTATATACTGAATGTTTAAATTTAAATAAATGAAAATTGTTTAATTATTGTGATTTTAACTGTTAAGACGTGCGCATTTCGCAGTATCGAAGTCAGTATAACTTAACAGTTAATTTATTTTCTCATTGTATAACATTATGTAAAAATTCTTTCTCAATTTCAAACAAATAATTTATTAAAACTTTATTTTATGAATGTAATTACATTTATATTCAAAAATTTTAGATTAGATTTTTTAATTAAAACCTATGTCTTATAATTATTTATATTATTTGTTCAAACAACATAAATATTTAGTACTGTACAACAACATATATTTTTAATTAAATGCTTTCTATATTTCGTTTAGCAAAACATACGGTCGAATGACCAGTTACCGTTCCTTTAAGGTTCAGGCAGATACATTTCCTTCAATAAAACAAATCTCAAGGTGTCTCAAGGTCTCAAATCTCAACCTCTCTCGTGGTTGAAATTATATTTAATGAAAGAACCTTCGAAAATTTGCTTTTTTCCATACCATTTATGCAAAAACCATTCATATCATTTTTAGAAAATATTTGATACTATTAATGAAATTTTTAAGGTACCGTGCAATATAGCTTTTTGAAAAATAAATTTTGTTTAACAGTTTCAAAAAAGAATAATTTATTCGCAAACGGTTGTGTATTTTTTAATGTAATAGAATAGTCACTGTTTAAAAATTGTTTGAAAAAAGTGATATATAAAGTTTAAACTTTTAAAAATATACCAATATATCTTTGAAATTTATATAAAATAATTTTCGTTCATATCCCTATTGAAAAAAAACACGTGCAAAATACACGTGTTTTTTACACGTGTTTTTTACATGTAAAATTTGCGTGTTTTTTCAAGCATTTTTTTCACGTGCTTTTTTCACGTGTTTTTTTCACGTCTTTTTTTCACGGGTTTTTGTTGACGTGAAATATTGTGAAAATTGAAAAAAAACACGTGTTTTTTGTATATTTTTTCATATTAAAAACTACGCATTTTTCATTAACGAACAATGAGAATGTTTTGTAAAGAGTATTTATAATACTTTATTTTGACCCTTTTGAAAAAAATACGTTCTATCTACACGTATTTTTTATAACTCTTCGAAGATCGAAGAGCTTCTAAGACCCAGAGTGTCTGGCTTCATATATCTTGTGTCTTCGAAATTTGTATAGGGGATGACAAAACTGAGAAAAACGCCACCTAGTGATTTAAAATCGCTATTGATGATCGATTATGTCAGTCTGACTCTAAGTCACTAGGTGGCGTTTTTCTCAGTTTTGTCATCCCCTATACAAATTTCGAAGACACAAGATATATGAAGATAGAACGTATTTTTTTCAAAAGGGTCAAAATAAAGTATTATAAATACTCTTTACAAAACATTCTCATTGTCCGTTAATGAAAAATGCGTAGTTTTTAATATGAAAAAATATACAAAAAACACGTGTTTTTTTTCAATTTTCACAATATTTCACGTCAACAAAAACACGTGAAAAAAGCACGTGAAAAAAATGCTTGAAAAAACACGCAAATTTTACATGTAAAAAACACGTGTATTTTGCACGTGTAAAAAACACGTGTTTTTTTTCAATAGGGATATTATTTTATTCCATTTTATGAAATTATAATAAAATAATACTCTTAGTTATAACATTAAATCCATATAACTTGTAGATATATATATATATATATATATATATATATATATATATATATATACATACGAAAAATTTCACATCAATTTGCACAGCTAAATAATAAAAATCAATGAGTCTGGGAATATGTTCCATTTGGTTTCAAAAATAAAAATAAAAAATTTTGTGGTTAAAAATTCAAAGTAATAGAATATTTTTATTTACTCAAATTTTTTGGTTAAATTAATGTTTTAATAAATTTTCTATTAAAAAGTATCAAACTATTGTAAAAACTTAATAGAACTTTTTTTGTTGGAAATAACGTGTACAATATGATTGAATTTTTTTAAATGACAATATTTAGACTTTTTAACTTACCTGTTAGGTGAAAAATCACTATTGAATATACACAAAAACTGCCTAAGTTGATTTGATATTTAATGACTTGACTTAATATTTTTTTATAAAGAACGAATAAATTTCAGCGATAACGAAGAAAATTTCTAAAAACACCTGGATTTGCGGAAAAATATTTAAAACAGTCATTTTTAATCAATCATAAGATTTTCTTTCTTCAAACGCACTTTGTTTTGAAGAAAACGTACAAATACATTTTTATCAGATATCATCCATAAATATGTAGTGACGATATTACCAATAAATCTTAGTTCTACCAGGCTTTGAGTATTTTTTACTTGGAAATATTTATCAATTATTTATTATGTACCTAAATTAATTAAGAATTTAAAATAGCATAAAAATCATCTGTAAATATTTTCCCTTTTACGGCAAGTGAATACAACTTGCGTATGAAATTTTGAACAATATAATTAAGGTAATCTAATGTTTAATAATAACTCAATAAATGATATTATCCATAATCACATAAATTGTTTGTCAAATAAATTTATTTTCTTTCTCAATTTTTTATTTGTTTTATTTTTAGATTTGTTAATAGATTTATTAGTATAGTTTTTTAACTATTTAACCTTAAATATGTTCTAATAAATCTAAAAATAAAAAAAATAATCAAAGATATTAAAGTATTAAGAGGATATCGTAGTTCTGCTCCTCCTGATAGTATTTTTATTCAAAGTTCATGAGTAAACAGTGCGTCAAATCAAATTCTTTCACTTCAGTAAGAAAATTCGTAAGATTAATCCTTAGCGCGGACAAGTCAAGAAATTTACTAAAATAATATACATAAAAAGTTATAAACAAACTTTCGATTTATACTATTTTGAGGTTAGGTTCATCGAGCTTGATATCTAATTTTCATTCAAAGTTCATAAAAAAATATGAAGCTAAATTGAATTTTTAATTTAACAAAAATTATTGTATTAATATAGTTTTACCGCGGACAAGTTATTATATTTGTCCAAATAGTAAATTTAAAAAGATATCAGTAAGATAAAAAAAGCAAAAATCGATTCCAACAACTACGACATCCCGTTAATAACTGTATTTATAAATTATAAATTTTTAAAAATAGTTCAAAATTATGAATTTACATAATTACATGAACATTAAAAAAAAATATAAAAGGAAGTAAAAATTATCATTTTTTCAATGTTATTTATTGATCAAGCAAGTGTGTTTAAAGCGTTGTCGCAATGCTTGAGATCGGCATTCAAAGCGAGCGACCACACAATAAATCGCTGTGTTCGGATTCAGCTTTCTGTGCCGTAGACTACGGAGAGCCGTAGCGAGCAACAAAGCAGTTTAGTCGCTGGGCTTGGATTCAGCTTTCTGTGCCGTAGACTACGGAGAGCCGTAGCGAGCCACAACGCAGCTTAGTCGCAGCGCTCTGCTCCGATCAATGTAATCTTTTATACAGAAAGTTGGAATGATTGGCTGCGATATTGTTACGCACTCTTATATTGCGATTTCCCGTTATTAATAGCTGCGAATGTTGTCTGAATCATTCACAACAATCGACTCCGCAGCGTGTGCAATCGGCTTTTTTTTCAGTGTAGTTGAAAAAATTAAAAAGTAAACAAATCATATGACCTAAAAAGAATATTTTAATCAAAATGTATAATGATAAATGGAAAAATACGTTTTCTTGATAATACTTTACTAGCAAAAAATACCTCGCTCCTAACGTCGCTCGGTTGAATTTTCATATATTATATTATTATGTATAAATTAGCCAATTTTAAAATAAAAAGAATCGATGCAACTTATGAATTGTGATATTGTAGTTTCGTACTAAATTAAATTTTTCTATTTTTATAAGAAAGATTATTTAAAGTTACAATGTGCATAAAAATTGTTTAAATACAAATTATATCATGATGAATTAAGAATTTGTTCTACTAAATTGCATTTGAATCAATGAAATAATATAATAGGAATTTTTTCTTTTCAATCACGTGTTTCAATCACGAACCATGAAATAATCGAAAACAGTATTTGACGTTTACTAGAACTAACAACTGCACGGAGAAAAGAAAGTCTTGTTAAAATAGGTTCTAAATCAAGTATATCTAATTTATGTATTAAGGTACTTAAAAAAAGAGTGACGATATAATTTCAATTAGTACTATAGCTTGAATTTGAGGGATCAATGTTGGTTCTATTATATTATGAAGTAAGAGCATAAATTTGCAATGCTTACTGCCTTTTTTTTTGGTATAATACTGATCTTTCACCTACTCGATTCAAGAGCAATATTTCACAGAAAGTGTAATTGATAATCTCTTCTCGTGCGGCTTTTCCTGTTACTAAAATTGAAAATTATTAAATATAGAATTATTTATATAATATATAACTCTTTAAAATTACTAATAATTAATATTTAAATTCGTGATATTCAAGGATTAAAACGATACATGTTTATCTTCCATATTCCGTTTTAAAATAGTTACTTTTGAGTTTTAAATTAATGATTAGAAATTTAAAATTGATATATATATATATATATATATATATATATATATATATATATATATATATATATATGATTTACATTATATTTATCAACTGTTGAAAATCGTTACACAATTTATTGGGTTTTATGTTAACAGGTATTAATTATATTGAAGTTTTTCGCTCCTAACGTCGCTTAGTTGAATTTTCTTTTATTATATTATTATGTGTAAATGATTAATTTTAAGTAAGTAAGAATTAATTAATTGAATTTTGAGTACTGAATAAAATTGAGAATAATTTGATGAAACATAATATAAAAATATATGTACACATGTGCTTAAAGTAAAAAAGCGTATAATTTATTTCAAATGACTATTTCTCACTCTACTTCCATTAGAAAAACAAAGATAGTACGATATTTGATGTAAATAAACTGAGAACTGGGTACTGAGTTACAACTATAATTTCCAGATCTCAATATATGACCATGAATTTGAATTATGAAATTAATTCATAAGTGAAACATGCTTAAAAGAAATTCGTGTTGATTTCTAATAAAAATATCTTCACAAATGTATTTTATATATATGAAATACGAAATTTAAATAGAAAAAATCATAAGATTAAAATACAACATTTTAGTTAATTTTAAATTCGAATATTTCGGAATAAAAAATAACTATTTGCAATTACTTAACAATCCTTTTTGCATCTAATATAAAAATTTAATGAGATACAAATATTACATAGTGTATGCATCACAAGTAAGGTTTGCATATCATAAATATTATAATTTTTAGAAAATTCTTGATATTAATAGATTATTAATTTGGAAAATTGAATATTTTTGTATTGATGACAATTAAATTTTCAAAAATAGTTAAAATAATACCGTAAATGTCAATCAAATAACATTTTCATCAAAATAAATTTCAACGCTATAATTATTAAAATAAACAATTTTATTTAACTACAATCTATTGTAATAATTATTTTTTTCTCATACTTGCTGAGTAAGTGGCCTATAGCGCATGCGTTAATTAATGAAAAAAAGAAAACCACGATTTTGTTTTGTATATGCATAAGTAGCGTCGCGCGGGCGAAGATGATAGGAGAGAGAGAGAAAAAGAAAATGCTTTATCGAAAGAAAACAAGACACGCCAGAACGTGTTTACGAGTCAGTCGTACGGCAGATATGACTTAGACTTAGACTTATTTATTTGGCCTCGGGGTAGAACCCTGTCTGGCACTAAAGAATCAGTTACAACGACGTATTACAATTTTTAATAATAATATCAAATAAGAATTCCAATTGAAAATATAAAATACATTTTTCTAATGATATTCAAAGTAAGAATAACAACAATAATAAAGGTAATAGACATATAGAAAATCAAATAAAATATCTTATGTATAAAGTAACAATATCAACATTGCATAATTATTACAATATAGTATCTAAGTAAGAAAACAAAACAATAAGATTTCAAAAAGTAGTCTTAAAAAGTAGTTCAAACGCAGATCAAATAGTAATATTTCTAGTAGAACATAAGAAAATAAATAATTATTTTGCCAATATCAATATTAGTTTCGTTTGCAATAACAATTAATAATTAATTTAAGCAAGTATAGTCATTGCGAAATTATCTCATGCTCAAAGTAAATTAAGTTTAATGCGTTTGTATATCAAAAATTAAGAAATTGGAAATTAAGTTTAACTAAATTTAACTACAATGAAACTCAGCCTGTACCAATCTCTCGTTGCCACGACTCACATTCGCTCAATAAAAGTCTATCATACAAGAAACGCTTAAAAGAAAGTGAAGCCTCAGGAGAAAAATACTCCAAAGAGGATAACTCCTTATTAAAATACTCAGCTGCCGAGAAGGCAAATGAGTGTTGAAAAGCAGCAGTACGTACATTTGGACAAATGAACAGCCTGGGAGGTAGTCTCGTTGATGAACGCACTGATGCATCAACATGTTGCCTTACGAATCTTGAGGCTAGATAAGATGGGGAATTGTGTGAAATCACATTAAAAGCAAGAGACATCTTAAGGTATAGACGTCTATTTTGAACAGACAACCATCGGTAATCAAGTCTAAAAGGTGTAACTCTGTTTCGCCAACCAATGTGGCTATGCACAAATTTGATACAGGCATTGAAGGCTCTATGCAGACGTAAATTCAGCGTTTGAGGCAGATCATCATAGGCAACTGATGCATAATCAAGAATTGAAAAAATAAGGGACTCTACTAGTTGCTTTCTCGTGTCCAAAGCCAATGCATGCTTGTAGAACTTAAGAGATCTCAGAGTGCCATGAATCTTTCGCACGGTAAAAGAAACATGTTTGCTCCAATCTAATGTAGAAGAAATCCACAAACCAAGGTTTTTAACAACAGAGGAGTATGGGACAATGGTGTTCCCAACGTATATAGATGGAATAGATGCAGCGTCATTTAAGCGAGAAATAAATTTCTCACTGCCGATGAAAATGGCCTGAGTTTTACCTGCATTCAAAAGAAGCCCGTTTTCTTCTGCCCATTTAATAACTGATTCAACTTCATAGTTAAAAAGATTAATCTCATCTTCCAGTTTAGCAGGCAAAAAAGATTTATAGATCTGAAGGTCATCAGCAAAGAGAATATGCTTTGACGTTGATAAGGCAAGCGGAACATCATTTATGTAGACTAAAAACAAGAGTGGGCCAAGCACACTGCCTTGCGGAACACCAGCCGTCACCTGAGACCAAACAAATGATTGATTACTTTCATCTATAACAGAGTAGGTCCGGCCTCTCAAGTACGACGCAAACCATCTAATGACAATATCTGAGCAATTCATTGATCGAAGTTTAATGAGCAGTCTATTATGTGGGACTCTATCAAAAGCCTTAGAGAAGTCAAAGAGAAGCAATAAGGTGATCATTCTACGATCAATGGCAGACCTACAGTCATCAAGTAGATGTAGAAGGGCAGTCTGTGTACTATGACCCTTTCTAAAACCAGCCTGGTGAGGATCCAATAAAGAATTAGACTCAAGATGAGTCATCAACTGTGTGTGTACAACCCTCTCTAGAACCTTAGAGACTTCACATAACTTTGCTATAGGACGAGTTTGGGAAGGATCATCCATCTTAGTTTGTTTCGCCAGAGGTAGAAGAAATGCACTTTTCCGGGACTCAGGAAAATAGCCAAGAGATAAGGAGGCATTCACGATAGAAGCCAAACTAATAGACACAGAACCACCAATCATCCTTAGCATATCAGCTGATATTCGATCAGGACCAACCGCCTTGGAGCTAGATGCACGAAGAAGATTCACAAGATTAGAGGGGTCAACTGAAATAAAGTTAAATACCGGAAGATCTGACCTTAGCGGTAGAGCCAGAACTCGATCAACATCAGCATCGGTCAAAGCTGGGCTCTGAGAGGAAACAGAAGTATAATGCTTTAGGAGCACAGATGAAGAGAAGTACTTAAGAGGAGAAGGCAGAACACTACAAGCCAAGCCAAGCTTACGTAATTCAGACCATTTGCTCTTGACTGTAGAAGCCGATGAAACTTTATTAGCTATGTAGTCATTTTTTAGTTTACAAAGAGAATTTGAGACCTCGTTTCTAAGTAGCTTAAAACGAGCATAAGCGTCATCTGACCCGGTTCTCATAGCCAGTTTATAAAACTTATCACGATTTTTCCTAAGCAACCTGATATCGTGATTAACCCATGGCTTATGTTTACTGGTAATCTTTATTACCTTTTCTGGCGCAAACTTGTCAAAAGCCTTAACTATACCAGGCCATTCGCAGTTCAGTTCCCTGGAAGCTGCTTTAGCTTTAGCTAAAAGAGAATAGACCTCCTTGGGCCATAATGCTCTAACAAATATCTTTGAAGGGCCACCACACCCAAAAATACATTGACAGGGAAATTCCTTTAATCTGGAAGACACTCCTGCAATACGATCACGAATGTGACCGGAAGAGCACTGTATAACAACTGCATTCCCATGTTCAACCTCTATCTCGACACCATCAACAATCTTAGTCCTCGGTGTCTTAGGAGACCACTTGCGGGTGCTTAGAAAATGAGACTTATCAATATTAAGACCCATCGGTACTAGGATCTTCATGAAAGTGTCGATGTTGAGGGAGTCAACCTCTGCTGGCAAACCAGAAACCAAAATTTCACAAGGGTCCTTATAAGGACATGAGATCAGGGCCTCAGTACGATCAATGCGCCCTTCAAGCCGACGCGCATTTGCAGCACATTCAACTCTGGCTTCATTTATGGAAATTTCAAGATTATCCATCCTAGAGGCGATACGAGTAGGAGTAGACGCCTCACCTGGCTGTGAAGAGAGATTTGAGTGGGGAGAGCTGTCATTCACAATGGGACAGCGCCTACGAGTTAAAGGCTCGAGAGAAGTATTAGGCGAAGCCACGCCCCTCCTACCACTAGTCTGAAGCTTAGAAGCAGTAGACACAGGCACACACACTTGTTCAACTTCTAAAGAGAAATTTTCAAAGCAAGAATCACGTGGCTTGTATGCACGTGTATGACAAGTGCAGCAAGCAACCTTTTTTTCGTCTAGAAACCACTCTGATTTGCAGCAAGAATAATGATAAAGTGTGCTGCAGTTTACACACTGCAGAGAGAGATCAGAGCGGTTTATCTCAAATGAACACACTACACATACAACCATCACACACACACATGTGACAACAAAGTAAAAAGCACAAACCTCGTAACACAGCTAAAGAAATACAAGCCACTACAAAGATGTATTAATAAGCGCACTCGTTGATGTAGAATATTAAACAGCTTCAGATGATAAAGCAGATTCCCACGTTAGCAGTCGTTGAGGAGTAGATATCGTATGTGTATCGCTGTTAGCGAGAAATAGAAGCGCTGATATCAAATAAGAATACTCTTCCCTCCTTTTCCACTTAACCTCCAATAGTGCAGACTGTACAAAATGAATGAATTTATGACCAAGGCTAGATAAAAACTGAAGTCTATTATATCAGCTTATGCCTTGCAGTTTTGCGCGCAAGTTACCTGCAACAAAAACGCCCGTAGGCAGAATTAAGCAGTAAAAAGTATCAGATGGAAAGAGAATAAGCGCACTCGTTGATGTAGAATATTAAACAGCTTCAGATGATAAAGCAGATTCCCACGTTAGCAGTCGTTGAGGAGTAGATATCGTATGTGTATCGCTGTTGGCGAGAAATAGAGGCGCTGATATCAAATAAGAATACTCTTCTCTCCTTTTCCACTTAAGAGGAGGTCACGTATCTCCGTCCTTTTCTAATCAAAGGATTATTTTTTTTGCAATAACTAATAACTTTAGCAACAAATAAAGAGATATCCCCATCTCGTATTACGAAAAGCAATATTTTCTTTGATGAGAAATAATTGATTTTATCTATTCGTTTTCAAGAAAACCTTGAAAAACCAAATTGTTTACCGTAACCTCTATGTTTTAAGTTTTTCAAGGTTTTCTTGAAAACGAATTGATAAAATCAATTCTCTCTCATCAAAGAAAATATTGCTTTTTGTAATACGAGATGGGGCTATCTCTTTATTTTTTGCTGAAGTTATTAGTTATTGAAAATAACTTAATTCTTTGATTAGAAAAGGACAGATATATTCGACCTGCTCTTAACCTCCAAAAGTGCAGACTGTACAAAATGAATGAATTTATGTGCAAGGCTAGATAAAAACTGAGTCTATTATATCAGCTTATGCCTTGCATTTTTTCGCGCAAGTTACCTGCAACAAAAACGCCCGAAAAGAGAACACTACACAGCACAACTGACTATACTCACTTAGAGAGAGAGATTCACTATGAGAGAGAGAGAGAGAGTAAGAGAATGCTATACCGAAAGGAAAAAAAACACGCTAGAACGTGCACGAGTTTCTATGTACGAGTCATTTGTGTGCTAGCTTCTTGATGAAAGTTGTTGGCGATGTAAAAAATAATATTTATATGAAATGTTTTTTTTTTATTAACATATTAATTTTTTTAAATGATGGGGGCTTTGCCCCCCCAACCCCCCCTTTCCGCGCCCTAACATGTCACTCTCTCTCTCTTACACCCAGCACTTATGAGAAAAAATAGTATGTGAATCTCGTTCGGTTTAGTTGATTATTGCGCCACTCGGGCAATGGCGCTACTTGCTACGCTCGTGCGCCAGCATGCCCTCGTGCGCAATAGTCAACTAAACCTTACTCGTTACACAATATACCATTTTAATATATATGTATTAAAAAAATAATAATTTTATTTGATGAACAGTTATATAAATATTATATATTTATAATTGTATAACTAAATTTATTAAATTAAAATTGTATTCAGTTATCATTCAGAGAATGAGGTATTTAAATTAGTTTTCATGAAAATATATTATTTAAAAAGTTACTTGTTAACAATTTTTTATAAATAACATACATTTAACCTTAATTACATTTTCATTTGTACACGTGTTTATATTTAAATGAATTGTGATTTATGTGAAAATTGTTAGCAATTCATTTCATTGAAGCAATAATATTTTTAATAAGAGAAACATTAATTTTTAAAAAATATCAAATTACCTCATTTGAAAAATTATAATTACATGATATAAAAATATTTTTTTTAATATCGTTTGAACATAAATTTTATGAAAACCAATTTAACAAAATTATTTATTAGATATTAAATTTTTTTAATAGTCAATTATAAAGATAGGACAATATATAAAATATAAATAAATGTTTCTGATTATGTCTATAATTATGCATTTATATGTATGAACTGTCTAGATAGAAGTAGAATTCCCCCTAAAAAAGTAAACATTTTAAAAGGAAATTTACTTATTATTTGCGAACAGGGTTGCGAAAAAAGTAATTAAAAATTATTTGAATCACGAATCATTTTTGAATTTGTAATTAAAGTTTTATTTAATTAACAATTCCTTTTAAATTAATAATTGAAAATATTTTAATTAACAAATCAAAATCTAATCGTGAATTGAAAAGGCTTTAATTAAAAAATCAAAAGGAATTCTCAATTAAATAAATTTCAATTAAGAAATCAAAATGTAATCGTGAATTGAAAGGGCTTTAATTACAAAATCAAAAGGAATTCTTAATTAAATAAATTTCAATTAAGAAATCAAAATGTAATCGTGAATTGAAAGGGCTTTAATTCCAAAATCAAAAGGAATCCTTAATTAAATAAATTTCAATTAAGAAATCAAAATGTAATCGTGAATTGAAAGGGCTTTAATTCCAAAATCAAAAGGAATTCTTAATTAAATAAATTTCAATTAAGAAATCAAAATTTAATCGTGAATTGAAAGGGCTTTAATTCCAAAATCAAAAGGAATCCTTAATTAAATAAATTTCAATTAAGAAATCAAAATGTAATCGTGAATTGAAAGAGCGTCAGTTATGATTATGATTTGTGAATTCGAGGGCTTTAATTAAAAATTCCACAATTCCTTTTTAATTAAACGTACTAAGGAATTTGTATCATATATATGTATATAGAAAAACATATGTGGACGCGCACATACATACGCACCTAGGCTCATATACATGCAACATTTCATGTCGACCCACACGCACACATACGGACAAGTTGATATATGTATATATATATACATGGTCCGTTTCATGTCAACTTGCACCCGTTGACCCGTATATATTTTGGTTTATTATATGTATATATATATACATACATACATACATACATACATACATGGGATATTTCATGTCGATTAGCACGTACTCATAAGTACAGGTTTTCTTTATATGTGGTACATTTCATGACAACACGCACACACCCATTCGTGTACCCTTAGATTTACATACATGGGACATTTCATGTCGATTTGCATGCATGCACACGCACGTTAATAAACATAGGATTTTTCACGTCAATTCGAAAGCACACACACAGGTTTATATATATGGGACGTTTCATCCCACACAGCATGAAAGAATTTTGAAATAATTTCATGAAATATTACAAGTAATAATACGTTGAAAGCATTTAAAAAGAACTTAAAAAGATAAATATATTCTTTTGAAAAGAATTTATGAAATAATACACAGGAAGATTACAAAGTCTTTGCAAAAATATTACCAAAAAGGAAACGAAAGTTAAGACATGAAATATTACACGATTCCTTACTGAAAGGACTTTGAAAAGACTTTTTGAAAGGAAACAAGAAAGAACTCAGAAATCTTCCAACGATTAAAATCAGAAAATAATTTAGAAAGATTTTCGGAATGATCTAAGGTATTCTTTCACCGAATCATTTCAAGATTCATTCAAAAAGCTTTCATGAAATGATTCATGCAATATTTTGGTAAAGCCTTAAGAAATCTTACATGAAATAATTTTGAAATCTTTTTAAAATATTTCATGAAATAACTTATGATAAGAATAAAAGTTACTACATGAATCCTTACTGAAAGGACTTTGAAAAGACTTCTTGAAAGGAAACAAGAAAGAACTCAGAAATCTTTCGAAGGTTTCAGTCGTAAAATAATTTAGAAAGATTTTTGGAATAATCTAAGTTATTCTTTCACCGAATAATTTCAAGATTCGTTCAAAAAGCTGTCATGAAATAATTCATGCAATGTTTTGGTAAAGTCTCAAGAAATCTTACATGAAATAATTTTGAAATCTTTTTGAAATATTTCATGAAATAACTTATGATAAGAATAAAAGTTACTACATGAATCCTTACTGAAAGGACTTTGAAAAGACTTCTTGAAAGGAAACAAGAAAGAACTCAGAAATCTTTCGAAGGTTTCAGTCGTAAAATAATTTAGAAAGATTTTTGGAATAATCTAAGTTATTCTTTCACCGAATAATTTCAAGATTCGTTCAAAAAGCTGTCATGAAATAATTCATGCAATGTTTTGGTAAAGTCTCAAGAAATCTTACATGAAATAATTTTGAAATCTTTTTGAAATATTTCATGAAATAACTTATGATAAGAATAAAAGTTACTACATGAATCCTTACTGAAAGGACTTTGAAAAGACTTCTTGAAAGGAAACAAGAAAGAACTCAGAAATCTTTCGAAGGTTTCAGTCGTAAAATAATTTAGAAAGATTTTTGGAATAATCTAAGTTATTCTTTCACCGAATAATTTCAAGATTCGTTCAAAAAGCTGTCATGAAATAATTCATGCAATGTTTTGGTAAAGTCTCAAGAAATCTTACATGAAATAATTTTGAAATCTTTTTGAAATATTTCATGAAATAACTTATGATAAGAATAAAAGTTATTACATGAATCCTTACTGAAAGGACTTTGAAAAGACTTCTTGAAAGGAAACAAGAAAGAACTCAGAAATCTTTCGAAGGTTTCAGTCGTAAAATAATTTAGAAAGATTTTTGGAATAATCTAAGTTATTCTTTCACCGAATAATTTCAAGATTCGTTCAAAAAGCTGTCATGAAATAATTCATGCAATGTTTTGGTAAAGTCTCAAGAAATCTTACATGAAATAATTTTGAAATCTTTTTGAAATATTTCATGAAATAACTTATGATAAGAATAAAAGTTACTACATGAATCCTTACTGAAAGGATTTTGAAAAGACTTCTTGAAAGGAAACAAGAAAGAACTCAGAAATCTTTCGAAGGTTTCAGTCGTAAAATAATTTAGAAAGATTTTTGGAATAATCTAAGTTATTCTTTCACCGAATAATTTCAAGATTCGTTCAAAAAGCTGTCATGAAATAATTCATGCAATGTTTTGGTAAAGTCTCAAGAAATCTTACATGAAATAATTTTGAAATCTTTTTGAAATATTTCATGAAATAACTTATGATAAGAATAAAAGTTACTACATGAATCCTTACTGAAAGGACTTTGAAAAGACTTCTTGAAAGGAAACAAGAAAGAACTCAGAAATCTTTCGAAGGTTTCAGTGTAAAATAATTTAGAAAGATTTTTGGAATAATCTAAGTTATTCTTTCACCGAATAATTTCAAGATTCGTTCAAAAAGCTGTCATGAAATAATTCATGCAATGTTTTGGTAAAGTCTCAAGAAATCTTACATGAAATAATTTTGAAATCTTTTTGAAATATTTCATGAAATAACTTATGATAAGAATAAAAGTTACTACATGAATCCTTACTGAAAGGACTTTGAAAAGACTTCTTGAAAGGAAACAAGAAAGAACTCAGAAATCTTTCGAAGGTTTCAGTCGTAAAATAATTTAGAAAGATTTTTGGAATAATCTAAGTTATTCTTTCACCGAATAATTTCAAGATTCGTTCAAAAAGCTGTCATGAAATAATTCATGCAATGTTTTGGTAAAGTCTCAAGAAATCTTACATGAAATAATTTTGAAATCTTTTGAAATATTTCATGAAATAACTTATGATAAGAATAAAAGTTATTACATGAATCCTTACTGAAAGGATTTTGAAAAGACTACTCGAAAGGAAACAAGAAAGAACTCAGAAATCTTTCGAAGGTTTCAGTCGTAAAATAATTTAGAAAGATTTTTGGAATAATTTAAGTTATTCTTTCACCGAATAATTTCAAGATTCTTCCATGAAGCTCTTATGAAATAATTTATGTAACATTTTGGTAAAGTCTCAAGAAATCATACATGAAATAATTTTGAAATCTTTGAGATATTTCATGAAATAACTTATGACGAGAATAAAAGTTATTACATAAATCCTTACTGAATTGACTTTGAAAGGACTTTATGAAAGAAAACGTGAAAGATAACAGAATCATTTAGAAATATTTTCGGGATTAGTTTATAATTTATCCGCTTGATGGCGGTATCTCTTACTCTCGCAAGCGGTAAGAGTGCTTCCCGTTTCATATATAAGGAAAATAAGAATTTTAAATTGAAACTATAAATTGTTATGCGTGCGATGTCTGTGTTATGATAACTTCGATTTTAACCGCTGTAAAACTATTCGTAATTCGTAATCTTATGAATAATTATATCATCATATATCCGTTATGTGTGTGTGTGTGTGCGTGTGCGTGTGCGTGTGTGTGTGTATTAATTCTAAATTGATTCTTAAATAATACAGGAAAGAATAAAATTTCTAGAACTTTACACGTCTCTCAACTAAAGATAGATGAAAAGATTAATGCATTGTTACTAAAAGAATTCATGGATCTTTACAGAATTCTTTCATTGAAAGGATTCTGTAATAATTCTATGTCCGAGGTATATTTCTTTCAGAAATAATACAATGAAATATTTTTAAAATATTTTATATCATTCTTACAGAATACTTTCAATGAAAGATGTATGAAAAGATTTAAGAATTATTACCAAAAGAATTCATGGATCCTTACAGAATTCTTTTATTGAAAGGATTCTGTAATAATTCTATGTCCGAGGTATATTCCTTTTAGAAATAATACAATGAAATATTTTAAAAATATTTCATATTATTCTTACAGAATCCTTTCAATGGAAGATGTATGAAAAGATTTACGAATTATTACCAAAAGAATTCATGGATCCTTACAGAATTCTTCCATTGAAAGGATTTTGAAATGACTTGTCAATTCTTTATGAAATATTTTTATGTATTATTTTTAAAAGAATAATACCTCGGACATAGAATTATTTCAGAATCCTTTCAGTGAAATATTTCTGAAAGATTGTAGTCCTTTCATGAATCCTTTCAGAATCCTTTCAAAGTCCTTTCATGCTGTATGGGATGTCTATTCGCATGCATGCACACAGACTTTAATAAACATGGGATTTTTCACGTTAATTGGAACGCACGCACTTACAGGTTTAGATATATGGGACATTTCATGCCAATGCGCACGCACACACACACACACACACACAGGATTATATATGGGACATTTCATGTCAACTCGTACATACTCATAATGACAGGCTTTTTTATATATGTGGGACATTTTATGACAACACGCACACACCCATCCTAGTAACCTTAGGTTTATATATATATATATGGGACATTTCATGTCGATTCGCATGCATGCACACGCACGTTAATATATATAGGATTTTTCACGTCAATTCGAACGCACACACACAGGTTTATATATATATGGGACATTTCATGTCAATTCGCATGCATGCACACAAACTTTAATAAATATTGGATTTTTCACGTCAATTGGAACGTACGCACATACAGGTATATATATATATATGAGATATTTCATGTCGTTTACAGGTTTATATATATATATATATATATATATATATATATATATGTGGGACAGTACATGTCGTTGCGCATGCATGCACACACACGTTAATATACATGGGATTTTCAATGTCAATTCAAACGCATACAAACACACAGGTTTATATATATTGGACATTTCATGTCGATTCGCATGCATGCACACGTACGTTAATATACATGGGATTTTCCATGTCAATTCGAACGCACGCACACACACACAGGTTTATACATATGGTACATTTCATATCGATTTGCATGCATGCACACACGATAATATACATAGGATTTTTCACGTCAATTATTACCCACGCCTATAAAGGTTTATATATATGGGACATTTCATGACAACTCTAACACACCTATCCAAGCGCCCTTAGGTTCACATATATGGGACGTATCATGTCAACACGCACGCACCGGTTTTCATATATTTGACATATCTTGTCAACTCGAACACGCAAACACATCTAAACATGTATTTGAAATTTGTATTTATATATATGGGACCGTTTCTGTCAATTCGCATGTACGCACACACATGGGCTTATGAATATATATATATATATATATATATATATATATATATATATATATATATATATATATATATATATATAACATGTATATGTGTGTATATCTGTGTACACATATACATGGAATATTCAATGTTAATTCACACGCGCACATACACACAGGTTTATATACACGGGACGTTTCATGTCAATTTACATGCATGACACACGTACTTGAGTTTGTATATATTTTTCTTTATATATATATATATATATATATATATATATATATATATATATATATGGGGCTGTTCCTGTCAAGGCACATGCACGCACACACATGG
Organism: Anastatus disparis; assembly: GCA_017163975.1. NCBI lineage: Eukaryota > Metazoa > Arthropoda > Insecta > Hymenoptera > Eupelmidae > Anastatus > Anastatus disparis. Next base: position 3,337,440 of record JAFFSR010000316.1, on the reverse strand, counting down.
GCTTATGAATATATGTATATACATATACATGGGATATTTTATGTCAATTCACATGCGCGCACACACACACACACACAGGTATATATATATATATATATATATATATATATATGAGTGCCACCAGATTTTTTTTTAAACAAGTGAGCAGTTTTTAATCAGTTACATAAACAGGTTATTTTTTCTATGTGACTTAAAATAAAAAAAATTCTAATTTAGGAAAAATTGCTAATAATAATACTGATAAAAATCTTAAAGATTTTTAAGGAATAGTTTTACTTTTTGATGGATAATTTGATTATATGATTTTATTTTCAAAAAAGTATTTCTCATAATAGTTATCTGTAATAAAAAAATTCTTTTACAATGTTAATTACTTTTTCCTGACATTCGTTTTGAAAGTTTATGCTTAGCAATTTTAAAATTTGGTTGTGACACTGGTGATGCTGCTATAAATTATTTTGGATGTGTTATAATTAGTGTGCTGCCTAAATTTTCAACTGAAGGATTATAAATTAAGGATATTTTGGATTGAATTGCGGAAATAAAATAAATGATTAAAGAATTACAATCAACAAATCAATAAATTCAATTATTAGTAGTTAAATAAAAATGTTACCATGTCAGTGAGTTTTTTTAACAGGGTTATACATAAATTAAATTAATTAAAATTAATATTTTCAATCAATCATATACCTATTTTTTTTATTAAAAAGATATATTTTTACAAAATATGTAACAGTAAAAGAGTAGTTCACAGAAAAAAATTGTACTTCGTTAAAAAATTTTATAAATTATAAAAACACAAGTTTTTTAAACTTCATAAAATAATGAATAGCGTACTGTACATATTGTTTTTGTAGCAAAAATTCTACATGTAAAAAATGTAATAAGATTAAAATACAAATAACAATTAATTAAACGTATTTATAAATTATAACATAAATTTAGCTAATGAAATAAAATTTTAGGAAATCCTATTCTAATCTCTGCTGCACTGTAACAATAGTCTCATTCTAATATGAAAAATTGAAAAAATTATAAAACTTATTCTTTTTTATAACTTTGGCATGAAAATTGCATGAAATAAGCGACAAAATGTTTTTTATTTGAAAAATAGACTTTTCAAATTTTTGGAAATTATATCATACAAATTTTCCTGGACATTTTCCGACTTTACCCCCTTTAAATTAATGTTTAGTGACAAAATATATAAAAAAAATTTTTGGAACCGTGGACTTTAATGCTACTATAGCAATCTCCCCTATTTTCCGACCTGACTTTTTCATGTGAGCACCGTTGCGCGGTACTTTCTGAATAAGCGGTTCAATTATTCGTGAAAAATTAAAGGAAGACCGCAACCAGCCTAAACCATTCTTTTTTTATCAACAGTTGGTGGATTAAAGAATAATTTTAGCTAATTAAAATGTTAAAATTCTTAATTATATTGGTCACCAATGATTAGTGCAATAAAATAAAAAAAATCATTAAAAATGGCAAAATGAGTTTTTTTATATTTATGATGTTTTTACAGAGAAATGGTGCAATGTACGGCAAAATTGATAAGAATATTTTCGACTTAATATTTGATGAAAAACACGAAAAATTATGTTTTTCTGCGAAGAATTAACAACCAGAAAATTTACTTTAGAGATTTTCCTAACTATTTTCCAGTTATCCACCCTCAAAATTCGTGTTCAAGGCACCAAAATACATAGGAAAATCTTTGGTGGAGCCGTGGATCTCCATCGGCTACGGAAACTCTCCTAGCTACCTATATTAGTTATAAATATCCTCCGTATTCAGTTGAAATACCCCGTGAACATGTACATTAAGGTTTGGAAAGATTCTGATGTAAAAGAACCTTTCTAATTTTTTGCGGTTTTTGGTACCAGTCCATAATACAACTTTGTGAACTCTTATGAAAAAAATTGTCATGATTTTCGTTGATACCTTCTGAACTTTTTTGATTCATTAAGTTTTACTAAGGAATAGTAACCTTAATTTTATCGTATTCACAATTAATGAACAATTAAGATCGCTTTAGAATTGAACAGCACTGTAAAGTTTTCAGGAGAATCCTTCTAGATTGTATTTTAAAAAATTCTTCAGAAATATTTTTCACGTTTTATCATCGTATGAATATATTTATTAAATTATTAGTCAATAAATGATTACAATCTATGAGATCATTTTTTTTTTTTTTTTTTTTTTAACGTCGCTATATTTATGCTATGCTATTATTGCTATGCTAATCAGCGACGGAGCTCGTAAGTGTGTTTGTGAACAAAGCACATGTAACGTACAGTGGTGCTTGTATCAATCGGCCAAGAGCGGGATTCGAACTCGGAACCTCGAGATTACGAATCCAACGCTCTACCGAATGAGCCACAGACCGACTCCTATGAGATCATTTAAGAATACGGATGAATCTTTATATTTTCTGTATTTTGATTGAAAGGTTAATGAAACTTCACGAACTCTGTGGAAGTAAATCGAGATGAATTATTACAATCTTGTAAAGAGTTTAATAGCTATTAAAGATCCTTAAGAGGAGGTCGAGTATATATGTCCTATTGTAATCAAAAAATTGATTTTTTTACAAAAACTAATAATTTTAGCAAAAAAAAGAAAGCCCCATCTTGTATCATAAAAGCAATATTTTCTTTGATTAGGAAAAATTTTTTTATCGATTCCTTTTGAAAAAAACCTTGAAAAACATAAAATATCGAGGCTTGGATGGACAATTCAGTTTTTCAAAGTTTTCTTTGAAACGAAGTGATAAAAATAATTTTTTCTCATAAGAGAAAATATTGCTTTTAGTATACGAGATGGGGCTTTCTTCTTATTTTTGCTACAATCATAAGGTTTTGCAGAAAATTGAATTTTTTTATTATAAAAGGATAGAGATGTATGACCTGCTATTAATAAAATACCGTGAAAATTATTTATGATTCTCAGTAACGATCTTGAAGTTATAAAAAAATATACATATTATTAAATTTTTTTAACTCTTGAAATAGTTAAGCATACCATGGAATTGTTTGATAGTGGAAATTAAGCCATTTTACACGACTAAGCTATAAATTTTTTTTGTGAATAAATACAATAAATCGCACTTATTTATTAATACTAGGCAATTTTTCAGTTTATTAATAAGTTAATTTAATTAATACTATGATATGCCCTTCAAAAATCACTATTCAATATATTAGAAATTCATAAAGAATCTAAAGAAGTCATAATCATATTTTTTGATATATGGGGATATCCACAAAACTTTTAATTGTCTAGTAACAGGTCATATTACAGCTGTTACTGGGTTACCGCATGATGCACATTGTTTAAACTAGGTTCAAATCTTTTGTGCTATCCTGTAACTCTATTTCTGATGTATTTTGTAAATGTTTAACAAACGACGCAGTAGATATTTCTATGAAACATTCATTTTTACACATAAAAAATTACCGTAATTTATCTTATGTGTAAATTTACTTTTTATAGAATTATCTGCTGCGCCGTTTGTGGCACATTTACAAAATACATCAGAAATAGAGTTACAGGATAGCACAAAAGATTATAACCTAGTTAAAATAATGACCTGTTACTAGAGAATTTAAAGTTGGATGGATATCCCCATATAATACCATAGTGGTACACATGAAATTGGAAAGGTTCTAAAAATATATAAATTACAATAACTTTTCTGATGAGGATATATTATTCAGATTAATATTATTTTTAAAATTAGATAACATTATTTTTATTTTTAAGAGCATGACGAAGCTTCCAGTCTTCTAATAATATTTCCAATCCCAAGTTATGAATAAACAATGCGTTTAATAACATTTTTTTGCGACAAAGAAAAAATTTGTAAGATTCAACTCGAGTGCGGACAACTCAAGAAACCCACGAAAATACTACATAAAAAGTAATAATACAAACTTTCAATGTAACGTATTTTAAGATTAGGTTTGTCGAGCTTGATATAATTTCCAATCCAAGTTCATAAAAAATTTACAAGTTTAAATGATTTTTTATTTTAACAAAAATTATTGTATTAACATAGCTTTAGTGCGGACAAGTCATTATATTTGTTTTTCTCATCCGTGCTGAGTAAGCGGCCTATAGCGCATGCGTTTTCGGGGTAGTAAGTAGCTAATAGCGCGCGCTGCGTGTGTTGTTTTTTGAGGACGTGTGTTTCACAGCTATGTATAATATTATTTTATATTAAATCACGTAAATACGTTACATTCTGTAAAATAATGTCACGCAAAAGCGTTAATTAATGTAAAATCGCAAAGGTTTATACAAGCGCAGCGCCCTCATACTGTATCTCATCGACCATATGATGAATTTTATACTCTATCTCGCTTTAACCTCTGACAAAGTAAATCGTATCATCTATTCTTGTATTATTTTTACATTAACGAAATCGTAATTATTCCGTATAAACGTAAAATTGGTGAACTAAAAGTATGTAATTTAATTACAAATAATAGTACCAAAAAGTATTGAAATATACTATTGCGAGTCAGTCGTACGGCAGATATGAGAGAGAGAGAGTCTCGGGCAATGGCGCTATTCGCTACGCTCGTGCGCCAACTTGCCCTCGTGCGCAATAGTCAACTAAATCTTACTCGTTACACAACATACTATTAATTTACGAATTTAAAATGATATTAATGAAATAAAAAAAGCAAAACTTGATTACTGTAGCTCCAACATCAGATAAATATTACGGAAAGAAACATAATGAATCACCCAAATTCACAATTTTATAAATTACAACTGAATCACTGGAAAAATAGTTGCATACAATAGACTTTTCCAAATTTTATGAGTAACGGCTTATAATTGAAATTTCAATGTCGGAACGATTCGGAAAACTTGAAACATTTATCAATTTTCATTTCATAATAGTTCTTAAACATTCTTTAAAGACCGGAAAAATATTTGTTCCGATTCTTTTAGAAATTTTCGGGTCATTTTAACGAGGATATAACTGATGATGATGTAACAAAATTCAACTGCAATAATCACAAATTTTCTAATCGAAAACGTTTCCATAAATAATTTCCATAACTTTATAATTTCCGCGAAAATAATCATAATCTTCATAATTCTGCAAAAATGACGATTTATATTGACTTTTTCATAAATTTAAGTAACTTATAGAAATTTTCTCAAATTCAATTTACTTGTTTTTGTCATAAAAAACGAAAGATAATTAGTCTCAAAGCAGACTTAACGTAGGTAAATATTATTTTTTATATACGCTTTTCTTATATTCGCCTTCATGTCTGTTTGCATGTTTGTCTGTCTGTAATCAAATCTTGCGCGCTCGATTTCAGGCACTTTTTGACAGATATAAATTCTGACAATTGGCATAGACTTTGGTCTTGGATGACAATACAATAATCAGTTGTCATTTTGGTACCTGGACATCCAGGTCGATGATAATGGGTGTGAAAAGTCATCTCCGAGGAAGTATAAATGGGGAGGCTTTCTTTGGGTCAAGGCGAGTTTCTCGGGGGTTTTCAGGGTTGCTAAAACCGAATTTGAGATCAAACAATTGCCACAAAGTGATGCACGTTGTCCAGAATACGCATGGACGTCGTCTCCGAGGAAGTACAAGTGGGGAGGCTTTCTCTGGGTCGAGGTGGGTTCCCCGGGGATTTCAGGGCTGCTAAAACCTAATTCAAGGTTTGAAAGTGAATCTATAATGCATAATAATGATTTAGGATGAAGAGGTCGAACTGGAGTACCAAGTCGCAGATAACGGATGTACCTGAGTGTAATCTTCGAAAAGTCTGGTTGCAATGTAACTCTAAATGATAATAAAAACAATTTTAACTTAAAAATAGAAAATACAAAATTTTAAAAACATGCTTTAAAAATAAAATACAATAATTAAATAAATAGACTAAAAAGTATAAAATAAATAAATTAACTTTTTTTAAATTTTTTAAATAATAGCGCTTATTACCTGTATATCGGAATGATGTTTGATGAAAAAATGTTAAAATTATTCACTAATTACAATAGTAATATGCTTTCTCGAAGTTAAATTTCGCAGGCATTATTCGAACGAAAAATTCATAAATTAGTAGGGATACTACCGCAAATTTATATGCGACATGATTTGTATGAATGATCTTTATATATGGGTATCGACTACGAGTAAATCAACATATTTCATGGAACTTGCATGAATCTTAAACAATTGTTCTTTTAAAATCTTTTTATTTCCGAGTATTCTCCGACCTAATCAAACAACCTTAGAATCGAAATCTAAAAGAATCTCCAAGTTTCATTTGACATAGTCCCTGCAAATATCTGTAAACTTCATAATCGGTATGGAAAATTTCAAAATTCATTCATATAGACGATTTCTAGGTAGCCAGGATCACCTGGATATTGTGAGATGTCATCTCGGGAAACGTACATGTTATTAATAAATAATGGCTAAATTTCAAAAGATATTCTTGTAGACAATGTTTATCTTACTCGGAACATCCATGTTTGGCTAGATAACATTTGAAACAACTTCGAAGTAGTTATTAAACTATAAGTTGAATTTCAAAAGTTTTAGCTGTAGATGATGTTTAAGTTGTCATTAACACCTAGGTATCCAAAGACGGCGATCGTGGGTACCACAGCATAATAAATAACTATTTTTTAAATATTGTCTACATCGATAAGGTAAAGTATGTATATATATATATATATATATATATATATATATAAAGTTAAATATGTGTTTGTATGTGTGAGCGTGTGCGTGTGCGTATGAGTTGAAATTAAATGTTCCATATAAACTTGAATAAACCTGTGTGTGTACGTGCGATTCTACATGAAATGTCCCTTATGTATATATATATATATATGTTTATATCATGCTTGTAAGTCGACATGAAAAGTCCCACGTACATGAACGCGTGTGTGCATGCATGCGAATTGACATGAAACGTCTCATATATATAAACCTAAGGGTACTTAGATAGGTGTGTACAAGTTGTCATGAAATGTCCCATATATATATATATAGAAAAACCTGTGCTTATGAGTACGTGCAAGTTGACATGAAATGTCCCATATATATATATATATATATATATATATATATATATATATATATATATATATATATATATATATATATAGAAACAAAAAAATTGCGGGTGAACGTGAGCAATTTGATATGAAATGGACCATATATACATATGCAAAAACCTGTCAGTAAGGTCGTACATGAGTTGACATGAAGAGTCACATGTATATAAAAGCGTGTATGCATGAATGCAAATTGACATGAAACGTCGCATATATGTAAACCTGAAGGAACTCGGATAGGTGTGTGAGAGTTGTCATGAAATGTTCCATATATATAGAAAAGCCTGTGATTATGAGTACATACGAGTTGACATGAAATGTCCCATATATATATATATATATATATAATCCTGTGTGTGTGCATGCGCATTGGCATGAAATGTCCCATATATATAAACCTGTATGTGCGTGCGTTGAAATTTACAGAAAAAAATCCCATGTATATCAACGTGTGTGTGCATGAATGAAAATTGACACGAAACGTCCCATGTATGAAAACCTGAGAACTCGGATAGGTGTGTGACAGTTGTCATAAAATGTTCCATATATATAGATAAGCCTGTGATTATGAGTATGTACAATTTGACATGAAATGTCCCATATATATATATATATATATAATGCTGTGTGTGTATGTGTGCGTGCGCATTGGCATGAAATGTCCCATATATATAAACCTGTATGTGTGTGCGTTGAAATTTACATAAAAAAATCCCATGTATATTAACGTGTGTGTGCATGAATGAAAATTGACATGAAACGTCTCATATATGCGAACCTGAAGGAACTCGGATAGGTATGTGAGAGTTGTCATGAAATGTTGCATATATATAGAGAAGCCTGTGATCATGAGTACGTACGAGTTGACCTGAAATGTCCCATGTATATATATATATATATATATATATATATATATATATATATATATATATATATATATATATATATATATACACATATATAATCCTGTGTGTGTGCATGCGATTGGCATGAAATGTCCTATATATATAAACCTGTCTGTGTTTGCGTTCTAATTGACGTGGAATGTCCCACGTATGTATGTATGTATGTATGTATATATATATATATATATATATATATATATATATATATATATATATATATATCAACTTGTCTGTATGTGCGCGTTTGGGTCGACACGAAATGTTGCATATATATGAGCCCAGGTGCGTATGTACGTGCGCGTCCACATCTGTTTTTCTATATACATATATATGATGAAAATTCCTTTAAAACGTTTAATTAAAAAGGAATTATGGAATTTTTAATTAAAGCCCTCGAATTCACAAATCATAATCATAACTGACGCTCTTTCAATTCACGATTACATTTTGATTTCTTAATTGAAATTTATTTAATTAAGGATTCCTTTTGATTTTGGAATTAAAGCCCTTTCAATTCACGATTAAATTTTGATTTCTTAATTGAAATTTATTTAATTAAGAATTCCTTTTGATTTTGGAATTAAAGCCCTTTCAATTCACGATTACATTTTGATTTCTTAATTGAAATTTATTTAATTAAGGATTCCTTTTGATTTTGGAATTAAAGCCCTTTCAATTCACGATTAAATTTTGATTTCTTAATTGAAATTTATTTAATTAAGAATTCCTTTTGATTTTGGAATTAAGGCCCTTTCAATTCACGATTACATTTTGATTTCTTAATTGAAATTTATTTAATTAAGGATTCCTTTTGATTTTGGAATTAAAGCCCTTTCAATTCACGATTACATTTTGATTTCTTAATTGAAATTTATTTAATTAAGAATTCCTTTTGATTTTTTAATTAAAGCCTTTTCAATTCACGATTAGATTTTGATTTGTTAATTAAAATATTTTTAATTATTAATTTAAAAGGAATTGTTAATTAAATAAAACTCTAATTACGAATTCAAAAAGGATTTGTGAATTAAAATTTATTTAAAGCCCAAAATGATTTAAATATTTGCAACCCTGTTTGCGAAACATTTATTATGAATGCGGAAAAAAATAATATTCTGTAATATTACTATATAATTTGTATTAAATATGATACAAATCATTGAAAGTACAATTATTTCATTATGTTAAATTTGTTGTCAAAGTTTAATTATATTATACTATAAGAAGATGTAAAAATTAACTGTCTTTCCATTCTATTGCTGAATTTCCATAAAAGGAATGTATTAACTTGTAGTATGTCTCGTGATGATTATTTATTTGAATTTTTAAATTATTCCAATCATTAGTTTTCAAGATATTTAAATTTCTGATTCCAAATGAAAAAATTTTATTAAATAATATTGGAACCCAAACTTCTCAATAACTAATGAATAGATTTATGTAAAAATTTAACTGAATAACCCGAGTAACCTTTTCACTTCGGCGTGCAGAGGGCCCGAAGTCGGTGCCGAATCACCCTCAGTGGCACCGAAACTCTTACCGAACTGTCGCCACAGTGGCACCACATCGGCGTGAGGCGTGGCGGCGAAACGGGGCCCTGAGAGGGCAGCCGAATCTAGCTTATAAAATCATAGAATTGAACGTATAATTTATGTACAATTATTTATATAAAAAACAGCTGATTTCCAATGGTAACCGATCGATTGATTGTTCAAGCAGCTGTCTATTTTTTAATATAGTTTTCATTAGTGAAAAAATTTAAGTAACTTGAGTTATTCGAGTTGTTAGAGTAACTCGAGTTATTCAAGTGATTCGAATTATTCGAGTAATACTAGTTATTCGAGTTCATATTTTTGTCGAGTACTGATAGTTTCGAGTACTTAACTCAAACTGGAAGAAAAAATTACTCGCGAGTACTCGACAATTGAGTACTCGCACTTGAAGGCGTACTCAAGTTTTCGTTCCAAGTACTCGAAAAAATATAAATTACTCGAATTACTCGAGTACTCGAAAAAAATTTGAATTTCTCAATTCACTTGAGTACTCGAAAAATATGAATTAATCGAATAAATCGAGTATTCGAAAAAATATAAATTACTTGAGTATTCGAAAAAATATGAATTACTCGAGTACTCGAGAAAATATAAATTACTCGACAAAATATGAAGAACTTGAGTTACTCGAATAACAAATTAATTTATCAATTATATTATCTGTGGTAATTAGTTCTCATTTCCACGAGAATAATCAGTTTTTTATTATGTTTTTATCATTTGGTTTTAGGTTGTATTTGTCCGTGTATTCGGGCGGAATTTCGAAATTAATTATTAACGAGTTCAGGTCGAGTCCAAAGAAAATCATTTTTATTAATTCAATCACTCATTTTTAATTTTCAATTAAAAAAAAGTTTTACCATAGCATGAAAATACAATAAAGAATATTTCGAGGTTATGTAAGATACACATCGATATTATGACAAAATCTATACGATTTTCGGCTGGCCATCATAGGACCACGCTCGCCACCACGCCTCACCCATTCGGTGGCCCGACTTCGGCAGCCGAAGGTGGCCCAACTGAGAGAAGTTGGTTGCCGTAATAAAAAGGTTACTCGGGAATCTTCGTGATACATACTGTATGTTAATGCATCTATTTATTCAAAATTTTAAAATACAATGGAAATATAATCAATATTTATGGGTGGAAGTGTGCTGTCCATTTTATATCTCCTTAATTTATATTTATAAAATTCACATAATATCATATAAAAACTATTAAAATGAAAATCATATATTCAATATAATTGTCAACTATGGATGAAAAGTTTAAAAAATTAAGTGATAACCTATAAATTGTTATATTATTTTATTGAATACATTTCCAAACTAAATAATTAACTTCATGTTAAAACTAAATTTAATTAGCATTCAATACCACAAGTTATTTAAGAAATTTACCATTATTCAAAATTATTAAAAAGTTATTTATAAAAAGTATTCTCATATCAAAATTTCAAAATTATACCAATTTAATTATTTATTCTTTACGTTAGAGAATTAGTTTTGATGTTGAAATTTTTTTGTGAAATGAAACATATATATATATATATATATATATTATCTTATAGTAAAATATTTTATCACCTTGTATGAAAATTATTTTGTAAAAGTAGAATAATGCTGCGAATAAACAAATGATTATAAGAAAATATTAAAAACTGTAAATAACAATAAAAAAGCGTTAGGCTAGAAATAAATAATGGTTCTCACATAGCATGGAAGATTTCACTGAAATATTTCGAATTATTCCACTGGAATATTTCAATGGAACCTTTCATGCAGATTATTGAAAGTATTCACGGAATATTTCAGAATATTCTACTGGAATTTTCCATTGAAAGCTTCCAGGAATATTTCAGGAATATTTCAAAGGAATGTTCGAAAACTTTTTCGAAATATTCCATGTAATATTCACGAAAGATTTCTATAATATTTCATAAAATATTCCATGTCATGTTTATGAATATTCTGGTAAAATATTTCATGGAAGATTCCAGAAAGATTCCATAAACATTTCGCTGGAAGATTCCGATAAACTTTAAAATCGTACAGCGGATAATTACATAAATCTTTCAGAACTAGTCAACTAAATATTCCACAGAAAGATTTAAGTAATCTTCCAGTGGAATATTTCATGAAAGATTTCAGAAAGATTCCATAAACATTTCACTGGAAGATTTCAAAAAACTTTAAAATCGTACAGCGAAATATTAGATAAATCTTCTATAAATATTCCACGAAACATTTCACAGGAAGATTAAAGTAATCTTCCGATGAAATATTTCATGAAAGATTTCAGGAAGATTCCGATAAACATTAAAATCGTACAGCGGAATATTACATAAATCTTCCATAAATATTCCATGAAATGTTTCACAGAAATATTTAAGTAACCTTCCAGTGGAATATTTTATGAAAGATTTCAGAAAGATTCCATAAACATTTCACTGGAAGATTCCAAAAAACTTCCAAATCGTACAGTGGAATATAACATAAATCTTCCATAAATAGTCAACGAAATATTCCACAAAAAGATTTAAGTAATCTTCCAGTAGAATATTTCATTAAAGATTTCAGAAAGATTCCAGCAACATTTCACTGGAAGATTCCTAAAAACGTTTAAATCGTACAGCGAAATATTACATAAATCTTCCGTAAATATTCCACGAAATATTTTCCGCAGAGATTACAGTAATTTTCCAGTGGAATATTGCTTAAAAGATTCTAGAATGATTCCATGAAGTTTTCGTTGGAAGATTGCGCAGAACGTTACGGGAGGTTTTCAGTGACGCCGATAAGGGGATGTTTGTTAAATGGGAGTTTTATCCCCAAGCGGTTGAAAGATACCTCACTTACTATAAAAGCGAAAGGGTATCAGCACTTTACTGTGCACAGTCAAAGCGAATATTTAAATGAGATTTTATAACTAAATGTCTATGTATGCGTATATGTATTGATGTATAAGTGTAATGTGTTATTATATAATATATATATACCATCCCCTCACAGCATTTCATATTTTCCAAAAATCTTCCAGGAACATTTCATGAAAGACGAAAGATTACCCAAACCTTCCATTTTTATATTCTTGAAATCTCTCAAGAATATTCCATGGATTATTCCAATGCAGGAAGAATCAAGGACACACGAATATTACAGGAATATTTCACGGAAGATTCCTGAAATATTCCAAATCTTCCGTGCCAACATTCTGCGAATCTTCCATAAATATTCCACGGAATATTTTACGATAGATTTCTTAAATCTTCCAGAAATATTTCATGAAATATTTCATGGAAAATTCTTTAAATCTTTCGTACATATTCCATGAAAGATTCTTTAGATCTTTCGTTTATATTCCATGAAAGGTTCATAAAATGTTTCAAATCTACCGTTCCCATATTCCGGAAATTTTCAATGAATGTTCCAACGGAATGTTTCATGAAATATTCCTGCGAAATTCCTGAAATATTTCAATAAAAGATCTGAGATGTCTTAGATCTTCCAATGAAATATTCTTAGAATCTTCCAGCAATATTCCATGGAATATTCCAATGTAGGAAGAATCAAGGACATACGAATATTACAGGAATATTCCATGGAAGATTTCTAAAATATTACAAATCTTCCGTGTCAATATTCCAGGAAGTTTCCATAAATATTCCATGCTGTGTGGGCATCAGGTGATCTGTAAAATCTTAGTATAAAACAATTTTAATCTTTTAATGATCAGAAAATTTGTAAAATTTTACTATATTTTAACAACATTAGTTAATATTGTATCGAGAAAAACATGAAAATATTTCATTATTTCATTATTTATTCAAAATTTCTGTCAAAATCTTAATTTTTTTACTTATTTACTTATTTACTTATACTGTATCAAAACACGCAAGAACGTGTACAAGTATCTATGTACGAGTCAGTCGTGTGATAGCTTGTTGATTAAAGTTGTTGGCAATGCAAAAAAATAATATTTTTATGAATTGTATTTTTTTTATTTACATATTAATTCTTTTAAATGGGGGGCACCGCCCCTCTCCCCCTCTACCCCCCCTTATCGCGCCCCAACATGCCACTATCTCTCTCTTTGTGGGTTGTTTATTATCATTTATACATTATTTAAATGTAGATACTGCAAATAACCATAAATAACTGTAAATAAATTGAAGAATACAATTATTAAAAATAATTCAAAATAATTTTGATTTTAGTTCTTTTTACAACAAACTTTTTTTAATGTATAAATATATATATATGGAACATTTCAAACCAACTGGAAGAGCAGAAAAATAAAAATCTCTGAAACTCTGGGAATATATCCTGCCTGTTACTAAAAATGTGTAAAAAATTTTCAAGGATTTAGATTGGGAGGATCAAGAGCCATAGATTCTTGAAATTTGGAAATTTTTCAAAATTTTTGGAAAAGTCCCAACTTGATCATTTTTTTTCCTAAAAATCCTAATATTTTAGAGAGAAATTCATGAGAATACTTCTTGTTGTTAATGAAAAGCTGAGTTAGCATGATTCTTTACAGACCTGAATTTTGAAGTTTTCTATTGGTTCTTATATGCATTATATGGTAATTGAAATTACTCATTGCTCCCTACTTCAGAAATTTTTTTTCGGGGGCTTATGTACCTCTATTTCACGTGAACTTTAAAATAAATTTTTGATCATGTAAGTCAGAGCCATCAATAAGGAGTTAAAACAATTTAAAATATATATTATCATGTATGATTAATTTTTATATTGAAAATAAATTAGACATGAAAATATATATTTTAAACTGTTATAACTTCTTATTGGTGGCTCTTTCTTACACAGTCAAAAATTTATTTTCAAGTTGATAAAAAATAGAAGAAAATAAGCCCTCGAAAAGCAATTTCTGAAGTAGCAGACAATGAGTAATTTCAATTACCATGTAATACATGTAAGAACCAATAGAAAACTTCAAAATTTAGCTCTGTAAAAAATAATGCTAACTCACCTCTTTATCTAGAACAAGAAGAATTCTCATGAATTTCTCTCTAAAACATCAAGATTTAAAAAAAAAAATCATAAAGTTGGTACTTTTCCAAAAATTTTGAAAATTTCTAAATCTCAAAGATCTATGGCTCTTGGTCCTTCAAATCTAAATCCTTGAATATTTTTTTACACATTTTGAGTAACAGACAGAATATATTCTCAGAGTTTCAGCGATTTTTATTTTTTTGCTCTTCCAGTTGGTGTAAAATCCCATATATATATATATATATATATATATATATATATATATATATATATATATATATATATATATATATATATATATATATATATATATATATATATGGGTCAATCCACGTTAAACGGATAATGGCTCTGTCCAAAATTGTAGATCACTAAAAAAGTCGTGCATGGGCTCAAAATTTTCGTCTTACACTCTACTTTCTTTTGCAATTTGGCGATTTTGAAAAATCCAAAATAGCGGCCTTAATATGGCGACTCAAACCTAGAAATTTCATAAAAAATTTTCAAAAATTAATTTTAATTTATTCAAATCTGATTCTACATATTTTCTATATCAGAAATCAATTTAGCGTTCGATTTTACATGAGATTATAGTATTGCACTCAAGGTAACAAAATTTTACAATATCATCTGAAGGTCATATCGCGATACAATAGTTATTTCTCGAATTAATCATTGATAAAAGTTGATTAGTAAGAAAATGAAGATACTGATAGGTAACTCGAGTCACTGAATCCAAATCTGATATCTGCTTAACCCTACCAGTCTCCATCAAGGTCATTTGAAGGTCAAATCGCGAATATCTTTTATTATTTGATAAGATTAAGACACCTATAAGTTTTACGTGATGCTGGATCCGAATCCGAGACCTGTTGGAGTGTCAAACGACGTAATTACAGAAAAATTCGTTTCAAACTGTGGTTTCTTGGAGAACAAAAATTTTCTTTTAGTCAATATTTGATTAATTTTTACGTAATTACGTTGTCTGACACTCCAACAGACCTCGGTTTCGGATTCAGCGACACGTAAAACTTGAAGGTGTCCTAATGTTATCAAATAATAAAAGATATTCGCGATTGGACCTTCAAATAACTTTCATACAGATCTTGTAGGGTTAAGCGGACATCAGATTTAAATTCAGTAACTCGAGTTATCTATCAGTATCTTCATTTCCTCACTAATCAACATTGATCAATGAGTAATTTGAGAAATAACTATTATTTTCCGATATGACCTTCCGATGACAATGTAAATTCATTTTGCCTGGAGTGCAATACTATATTCCTATGTAAAATTGAACGCTGAAATGATGTCTAATGTAAAAAAATATGTAAGATCTGATTTGAATAAATTAAAATCAATTTTTAAAAATTTTTAATGTCTCTAGGTTTGAGCTGCCATATTGGAGCCGCCATTTTGGATTTTTTTAAATCGCCACATTGCAAAAGAAAATAGAGTGTAAGACGAAAATTTTGAGCTTATATACGATTTTTTTGGTGATCTACAATTTTGGACAGAGCCATTATCCGTTTGACGTGGATTGACCCATATATATATAAATAATTGCCAAAAATAATCATTTTCTATCAATATATTATTTTTACAAATTTCATTATTATTTATTTATCATATAACAATTAATTTATAGCATTTTTCATAATTTCTTTAATTTTTCAGCTTTTAAAGTGAAAAGGCAGTAAATTAAATGAGTTAATATAAAAGCAATACTTTTGTGAATATCTTTGAAAAAAGTTCATTAAAAATGAATGAAAATTCTTGAGAGAATTTGCATTTTCAATAATGATTTGACTGAGGAAGATGAATTGATTGTTAAAAGACAGGGATTGTATAGTGGAATTGCTTTCATGTTAACTGATATTCATATATTAGAATTTATTAACATTTCAAACTAGTGCATCTCATTCGATATGCAATTAACTTCACTAATTCAGAGACCACAATATGTTAATTCAGTACTGATTGATGGAGAATTTATACAGTTATTATTTACCGAAAATTTAGAAAAGAGTCACCGGATTCGTGTGTATGATAATAATAAGGTAATTCATATATATGACAGTTTGAATCTTATATATTTACAAGATGAGTATAAGATTTATGTAAACAGATTATTTCCAAACAAATCAGAACTAAGCACAGTATTCGAAACAGTACAAACGAATAATTATGATTGTAGCGTTTTTGCAATGGTTTTTGCTGTTGCAGTAATTTATAATTTAGGTCCATGTTGTTTAAGATATAATGTTTCTCAAATGCGATTACGTTTATGAAGAATTTTTAAAACGCAAAAAATAAAAATGTTTCCAGTTTTACAAAATTATAATAATGCAAAAATTAATTACGATAATCCACCGGATATGATAATAAGGAGTTTTTGTCATGAGCAAGGTCTTAATCGAATACCATTTAATTTAGATTTCGCCGAGCTTGAAATATTATTAAAAAAACTCACAAATGCATTTATTGCCAGAGCAAAAAAAGATCATGGAAATGTATCGTAAACAAAAGAATTTGAATCATGGAACAATTTTGATGGAAATTGACAATGACATTTCAGATAGAAATTTTTAAAAACCAGATAATGATATAATGGGAATCGATGACATCCACTTGAATTATAACGATAATAAAATTGGGACAGTTGAGATTAAATTGAATGAAGAAAAAAAGAATCAAAAGAAATAGATGAAAAAGAAACTTTATTTGTAACAGAACTTAAGAGCTTGACGAAGCTGCCCGCCTTCTAATAATATTTCCAATCCTAACTTATGAATAAACGATGCGTTTAATCAAGTTTTTTTGCTACAAAATAAAAATTTGTAACATTATACTCCAGTGCGGACAACTCAAGAAATCCACCAAAATATTAGACATATAAAGTTATAATAAAAACTTTCAATGTATCGTATTTTAAAGTTAGGTCTATCGAGTTTGATATCTAATTTCCAATCCAAGCTCATAAAAAAATAACAAGTCCAAATGATTTTTTATTTTGACAAAAATTATTGTATTAATATAGCTTTAGTACGGACAAGTCATTATATTTGTTTAATTTATTAATTTAAGAAGATACTGATATAATAAAAAAAGAAAAACTCAAGTGATGCAGCTCCGACATCCCGTTAATAGGAAAATGGTAACAGAAGAATCACATAAATATAAAAAAATTTCAGAAAAAGACATTATTATGGAAATGCGAGAAACAAAAAAGTAATGATAAATTAGAACTAAGACGTGTTCAAGAAACTTAACGTAAGAAAAAAGCTTATATGAAAATGAAAAAAGGACAACCAAATAAATATAAACAGAAATTAGAAAATACTAAGATAACAAAATGGCAATTCAAGGAAACAATGAGTACTGATAAATTGGAACAAATACGTGCGAAGAAGGCTTTATGTAAGAAAGAAGCTTATATAAAAATTAAAGAAAAACAACCAAAAAATATGAAGAAAAATTAGAAAATATTAAGTGTAAACGATTAATAATTGAAGATAATAATTATAATGAAAATTAGAATAATAATAATCATAATAACAATCATAATATTGTATTAAACGAAGTTATTGATAAAACAATAAAGGGCAAAGTAAAAAAATAATTAAAGAAATTAAATGAAAAAATATAAACTGAAAAAATTAATTCGAAACTGATTGGTTGTATGGCAAATATATATTTCGATGAAAATCTCATATCTGAAAATTACATTGGTTCCATGACAAATACATGTGTTTATTGTGATGCGTAACATTTTGCTTTTTAATATACTAAAAGTAACGATTTCTCCAATTGTTGTCATAAAGGTAAAGTAGAATTGTTAGAAAATCCATCTTACCCAGAACGATTAATGTTTTGAGCAACTGAATTTACGGAAGAAAGTATTGATTTTCGACGAAATGTTAGGTTGTACAATAATGCTTTAGCATTTGCAAGTTTTGATGCCAATTTTGATACATTGCCGGGTAAAGGACCACAAGTTATTAGAATATGTGGACAAATTTACCATAATGTATATGCGTTACATCCTAGTAAAGATGAAGCACGTAAATATGGACAATTATATATTTTAGATAATGAAATGGCAACGATTGAACGACATAAGTTTAATACAAACTTAACATTATTAAAACATTTAGATAACTTAATAAGAGATATTAACCCTCATGCTAAAGCCTATAAAATGATGCATGAAGCAGGAGAAAAAGAACTACAACGATGTGCAAAAATCAATTGTCTTCTGAAAACTGTTACTATACCCATTGTCCGCAATAATAATTTCGATAAAAATAGATATAATCTACCTACCTGTAATGAAGTAGCAATAGTATACGTTGGAGAAGACGATATGCCTCCTATTGAACGTGATATTGTCATTTACCCTAAGTCTGATAAGCCAATTAGTATACTAACAATTAGCAAACACACAGATCCTATGACATATTCGCTTATTCATCCTAATGGTGGTTTCAGATGGATGTCAAATATGAAAAATAAATTTGGAAAATCTAATATTAAAAATTTGCAATTTTATAATTATAGATTTAGTGTTAGAAATGAATTTAATCCATTTCTTAATTTAGGAAAATTATCTCAACAGTTCATTGTTGATGCGTTTGTAAAAGTTGAAACCTCCAGATTATATTTCATACGAAAAAACCAAAATGTATTAAAAAGTGATTGTTACAAAGGTGTTATGGACTATTTACATAACAAAAAAGAATTAGATTATTCAAAAATTGGAAAAATGGTAATATTACCATCAAACTTTACAGGAAGTCCACGATTTTTAAAACAAAATTACATTGATTCAATAACACTTGTAAATTATCATGGTAAACCTGACCTTTTTGTAACTATGACCCGTAACCCAAATTGGAAAGAAATAACTAAAAACTTGGAAATTTATGATAATGCAATAGATAGACCAGATATTATAACAAAAGTATTTTATCAAAAAGTAGAAGAATTCGAAAATTCAGTAATAAAAAAGGGAATATTAGGAAAATGTATTGCATATAGTTATGTAATTGAATTTCAAAAACGAGGATTATCACATATGCATATGTTGTTATTCTTAGATAAAAATGATAAATTTGACATTCCCGAGAAAGTTGATAAAATAATAAGTGCAGAAATCCCAAATAGAGATATTTATCCAAAATTATATAGTATTGTTAAACAATCCATGATACACGGTCCCTGTGGTATGCAAAATATAAATTGTCCGTGTATGGATAAAAATACAAAACAATGTACGAAAAATTTTCCAAAAAAATTTAATAATACAACAACATTTAAATTAAATAGGTATCCACTATACAAACGCAAAAATGATGGCGTCGAAATTATTTAAAAAAATAAATTTACAGAAAGAATTGCAGATAATAGGTTCGTTGTTCCTTATAATCCTTACTTATTATTGAAATTTAACGCACACATAAACGTAGAAGTTTGTTCCACTGTACGATGCATTAAATTTTTCTTCAAATACTGTTATGAAGATCATGATTGTGCATACATTAAAATACATCAAGTAAATGTTGATTTTAGATCAGAAAATAAAGACACTTTTGAAAATGACAATAGTGAAAATGTTAAATATGAATATGACGAAATCAAACAATACATTAATACACGATATTTATGTCCACCTGAAGCAATGCACAGATTATTAGAATATCCTTTACATGTTATTCCACATACTATAAAACGTCTAAGCGTTCATGAAGAAAATCAACAAAACGTATTTTATAAAGAAGGAAAAGAAGAAATGATCATGCAAAAAAATGTTGGAACAACATTAACAGCATATTTTGAATTGAATAGAGAAGATTTCGAAGCACGAAATTACTTATATTCAGAAATACCAAATTTTTATACATTTGATGAAAAACTGAAAAAGTGGAATAAAAGAAAAAAATATAGAAGACCAATACTCTGTAGAATGTACTTAGTAAGTCCGAAAGATAGAGAACGTTATTTTATCAGGTTATTACTATCACATGTTAAAGGAGCCACGTCTTATGAAGCTCTGCGTACTGTTGATGATGTGATGTACAATTCGTTTTA
This sequence comes from Anastatus disparis, assembly GCA_017163975.1. Taxonomy (NCBI): domain Eukaryota; kingdom Metazoa; phylum Arthropoda; class Insecta; order Hymenoptera; family Eupelmidae; genus Anastatus; species Anastatus disparis. Next base: position 3,316,761 of record JAFFSR010000316.1, on the reverse strand, counting down.
TGAGGCAGCTAAGGCAAGACAATTAATTAATGAAGATAAAGAATTGGATAGATGCTTGGAAGAAGCATCTTCAACAGAATTCCCTTATGCTCTTTGTGAATTATTTGCTTTTATTTGCGTTTTTCATAATCCTATAAGTGCACGAGATTTATATGAAAAATATAAAGATAAATTTTACCACCCTAAATACGAAAAAAATGTAAGTAAAAATCTTGCATTGAATGTTATTAAAAATAATTTACAAGTCAATGGATTTTCATTAAACGATTTTAATTCACCAAACATAAGTATATTTATAGAAGAAGATAATAATGAAACAATTTTAAATCATAATAATTATATTCTTAATGAGTTAGAAATGAAAATAAATTCTTTAAATAATAAACAAAGGCAAATATTCGACTCTTCACTAAAAAGTTTAAACAACCAAAGTAAAGAAAAATATATTTTTATGTATGGGCCGGGTGGAAGTGGAAAAAGTTATTTACTTAACGTTTTAATGGCTTATTTTAAATATCATACCATACATTATTTATGTGTAGCTTTGACAGGTATAGCAGCGAATTCATTAGTCGATGGAAAAACCGTGCATACAACATTTAAACTACCGTTAAATATAACAGATTGTACAACTTGTAATGTTAAGCCTAATTCTGCAGAAGGCAAACAATTGAAGGAAACACAAATAATTATTTGGGATGAAATATCCATGACTTCAAAATTTGCTTTTGAAGCGATTAATCGTCTTTTTTAAGATTTATGCAATTTAAACCAACCCTTCGGTGGTAAAACTGTAATTATATCAGGAGATTTCAGGCAAAAATTACCAATTGTACGACATGGTAGCCGTATGAACATTATTGAAAATTCAGTTAAATTTAGTTTATTATGGCAAAATTTTAAGCAAATGAAGTTAAATGAAAAGCTGTGAGTTTCGGATAATGATAATAATTTTAAACAATGGTTATTAGACATCGGAGAAGGAAAACGCCGCGATGTTTTTGAAGATGATAATGAAGTAAGGGTTATACTAGATAATTTTATCATTAAAGAAAATCTTGTCGAAGAAATATTCGGAAAAACAATAAAAATAGACAATACGAATATATCGGAAAAAGTTATTTTGGCTCCTAAAAATAATGATGTTACTGAAATCAATAATAATGTTTTGAATTTAATGGAAGGAAACCACGTTGAATATTTGAGTATTGATACTGCTGAAGATGATAACAAAGAAAATTTAGATATTATGTTACCTACAGAATTTTTAAATAAGTTAACTCCTAATGGACTTCTACCCCATAAATTACATTTAAAAGTAGGGGCTATCATTATACTTTTAAGAAATTTAAATGTCGATAAGGGACTTTGTAATGGAACAAGGTTGATAGTAAAAAAAATGCTTAAATATTCCATTCAAGCGGAATTAGCAACTGATCAAAACAAAGTCAAATTAGTTTTCATTCCAAGAATAAATTTATCTCCATCTACGGAAGAGGTTCCATTCAATATGCAACGAAAACAGTTTCCTATTAAATTAGGATTTGCAATGATTATTAATAAATCACAAGGACAATCTTATGAAAAAGTTAGTGTTTATTTGCCGTCACCAGTTTTCAGTCATGGGCAATTATATGTTGTTCTTTCAAGGACGGAATTTAAAAACAATTTAAATTATTTTAAGGTGACTACGCTATTGTCAACAGAGAAAATAGAAATGATCAGAACGCAATATATACAAGAAACATTATTTATAAAGAGATATTATAAAGAATATATCAAGATGTATTTTATATTTATGTTTTAGATTGTGTTAATAGTTGAACTCAAAATATAATAAAATATATGATATTTAATAAAAATAAATATCAACTGACGCTTTCAAAATAGTTTAATATGATGTTGAATCAGCTGTATAAAGGACGCGCTGTTAAATCGGCTACAAAAGGAAACGTGCTGTTAAATCGGCTGCCCTGTTGAAAAAAATCAGGTGATAAATCACCTGATTTATCAGGTGATTTATCATGCCAAAACATCATGTAACGATTTTTTTGGTTTTTACACGTTTCAAACAATGCTTAGTCGATTCAAAACATTTTTTGAAAATTTTTGACATTTTTGAACTTAGAAATTTTTTTGTAAAATTAGTCAAAATTTTTTCTAAGACCAAATTATCTAAAAAATTTTCTAAGTTCAAAATTTTCAAAAATTTTTAAAAACTGTTCTGAATTGAATAAGTATGGTTTGAAACGTGTAAAAACCAAAGAAATCGTTACATGATGTTTTGGCATGATAAATCACCTGATAAATCAGGTGATTTGTCACCTGATTTTTTTCACCAGGGTGCATACGAGGATACGCTATTAAATCGACTACATTAGGGAATGCGCTGTTGAATCAGCTGCATATTGAGATGCGCTGTTGAATCGGCTGCATATTGGGATGCGCTGTTGAATCGGCTGCATATTGGGATGCGCTGTTAAATCAGCTGCATATGGGGATGCGCTGTTTAAACGGCTGCATATTGGGATGCGCTGTTTAATCAGCTACATATGAGGATATGCTGTTAAGTCAGCTGCATATGGAGATGCGCTATTAAATTTGCAATGTCTCGTCTAAGAATGAGACGTTAAAACACCACATATGAAATAAAAAAAATATTATAGCGTCTGAAGCGGAGCCTGTATAAAACATTATAAAAATACGCTCCACTGAAGATTACAATGTAAAAGTATACAGGCTTGGATAAAACGCTACGTTAGAAAACATATTGACCAGAAAAATGTAGGAATCAAAAAAATATAAAGCCCAAGAAAATATAAGGCTCAAGAAAATATAAGGCCCAAGAAAATATAAGGCCCAGAAAATATAGAGACCGAAAAAATATTAAGTCCAGAAAATTATAAGGTCCAAAAAATATAAGGTCCAAGAAAGTATTTTGCTCAATAAAATATAAGGCCCAAAAAAATATAAGGCCCAAGGAAGTATTAGGCTCAATGAAATATAAGGCCCAAAAAATAAAGAGACCGAAAAAATATTGGGCCCAAAAAAATATTGGGCCCAAAAAAATATTGAGTCTAAAAAATTACAAGGTCCAAAAAAATATAAGGCCCAAGAAAGTATTTTGCTCAATAAAATATAAGGCCCAAAAAAATATAAGGCCCAAGGAAGTATTAGGCTCAATGAAATATAAGGCCCAAAAAATATAGAGACCGAAAAAATATTGGGCCCAAAAAAATATTGGGCCCAAAAAAATATTGAGTCTAAAAAATTACAAGGTCCAAAAAAATATAAGGCCCAAGAAAGTATAAGGCTCAATAAAATGAGGCCCAAAAAAATATAAGGTCCAAGAAAATATAAGGCCCAAAAAATATAGAGGCTGAAAAAATATTGGTCACAAAAAAAATTAGGGCCCAAGAAAATATAAGACCCAAAAAATATAGAGACCGAAAAAATATTGGGCACAAAAAAATATAAGGCCCATGAAAGTATGAGGCTTAATAAAATGAGTCCCAAAAAAATGTAAGGCCCAAGAAAATATAAGGCCCAAAAAATATAGAGACCGAAAAAACATTGGGCCCAAAAAAATTAAGGCCCAAAAAATATAGAGACCGAAAAAATATTGGGCCCAAAAAAATATTGAGTCAAAAAAATTATAAGGCCCAAAAAAATATAAGGCCCAAGGAAGTATTAGGCTCAATGAAATATAAGGCCCAAAAAATATAGAGACCGAAAAAATATTGGGCCCAAAAAAATATTAAGTCTAAAAAATTACAAGGTCCAAAAAAATATAAGGCCCAAGAAAGTATGAGGCTCAATAAAATATGAGGACCAAAAAAATATAAGGTCCAAGAAAATATAAGGCCCAAAAAATATAGAGGCTGAAAAAATATTGGTCCCAAAAAAAATTAGGGCCCAAGAAAATATAAGACCCAAAAAATATAGAGACCGAAAAAATATTGGGCACAAAAAAATATAAGGCCCATGAAAGTATAAGGCTCAATGAAATGAGTCCCAAAAAAATGTAAGGCCCAAGAAAATATAAGGCCCAAGAAAATATAAGGCCCAAAAAATATAGAGACCGAAAAAACATTAGGCCCAAAAAAATTAGGGCCCAAAAAATATAGAGACTGAAAAAATATTGGGCCCAAAAAAATATTGAGTCAAAAAAATTATAAGGCCCAAAAAAATATAAGGCCCAAGGAAGTATTAGGCTCAATGAAATATAAGGCCCAAAAAATATAGAGACCGAAAAAATATTGGGCCCAAAAAAATATTGAGTCTAAAAAATTACAAGGTCCAAAAAAATATAAGGCCCAAGAAAGTATGAGGCTCAATAAAATATGAGGACCAAAAAAATATAAGGTCCAGGAAAATATAAGGCCCAAAAAATATAGAGGCTGAAAAAATATTGGTCCCAAAAAAAATTGGGGCCCAAGAAAATATAAGACCCAAAAAATATAGAGACCGAAAAAATATTGGGCACAAAAAAATATAAGGCCCATGAAAGTATAAGGCTCAATAAAATGAGTCCCAAAAAAATGTAAGGCCCAAGAAAATATAAGGCCCAAGAAAATATAAGGCCCAAGAAAATATAAGGCCCAAAAAATATAGAGACCGAAAAAACATTGGGCCCAAAATAATTAGGGCCCAAAAAATATAGAGACTGAAAAAATATTGGGCCCAAAAAAATATTGAGTCAAAAAAATTATAAGGCCCAAAAAAATATAAGGCCCAAGAAAGTATTAGGCTGAATAAAATATAAGGCCCAAAAAATATAGAGACCGAAAAAATATTGGACCCAAAAAAAATTAGGGCCCAAGAAAATATAAGGCCCAAAAAATATAGAGACCAAAAAAATATTGGGCACAAAAAAATATAAGGCCCAAAAAAGTATAAGGCTCAATAAAATATAAGGCCCAAAAAAATATAAGGCCCAAAAAATATAGAGACCGAAAAAATATTGGGCCCAAAAAATTATAAGGCCCAAAAAAATATAAGGCCCAAGAAAGTATTAGGCTGAATGAAATATAAGGCCCAAAAAATATAGAGACCAAAAAAATATTGGGCCCAAAAAAAATTAGGGCCCAAGAAAATATAAGGCCCAAAAAATATAGAGACCGAAAAAATATTGGGCACAAAAAAATATAAGGCCCAAGAAAGTATAAGGCTCAATAAAATATAAGGCCCAAAAAAATATAAGGCCCAAAAAATATAGAGACCGAAAAAATATTGGGCCCAAAAAATTATAAGGCCCAAAAAAATATAAGGCCCAAGAAAGTATTAGGCTGAATGAAATATAAGGCCCAAAAAATATAGAGACCGAAAAAATATTGGGCCCAACAAAAATTAGGGCCCAAGAAAATATAAGGCCCAAGAAAGTATTAGGCTGAATGAAATATAAGGCCCAAAAAATATAGAGACCGAAAAAATATTGGGCCCAAAAAAAATTAGGGTTCAAGAAAATATAAGGCCCAAAAAATATAGAGACCGAAAAAATATTGGGCACAAAAAAATATAAGGCCCAAGAAAGTATAAGGCTCAATAAAATATAAGGCCCAAAAAAATATAAGGCCCAAAAAATATAGAGACCGAAAAAATATTGGGCCCAAAAAAATATTGAGTCCAAAAAATTATCAGGTCCAAAAAAATATAAGGCCCAAGAAAGTATAAGGATCAATAAAATATATGGCCCAAGAAACATAGAGACCGTAAAAATATTGAGCCCAAAAAAATATTGAGTCCAAAAAATTATAAGGCCCAAGTAAGTATAAAGCTCAATAAAATATGAGGCCCAAGAAAATATAAGGCCCAAGAAAATAAAAGGCCGAAGAAAATATAAGGCCCAAGAAAATAAAAGGTCCAAGAAAATATAAGGCTCAAGAAAGACACATTTAAAAAATACGGAGAACCGGAGAAACGGAGAAAAAAGTGGTTTCACTTTAATATCATATAAGAAGATTTTTAACAAACACTTCAAAAATTTTCAGTTTATAAGACTTAGTTTCTAGGCAATTAGATACATTAAATGAAATTTATCTTTACCAATTTTAAGTGATTTTAGTGGCGCCAGATTTCGTATTGCTGCCGTAAGGTTGTCGCAGAGGCAGCTAAGCGCAGATTCCGGGTCAACTGTACCAACTGTAAATGGCGTCCAATCACAGTTGGCCAAACTCTGCACCAAGAAGTTTGGACAGATATCTTCATAATTCCTATACTTAATTATCTTTTCATCTGTCTTCATAAAATTACAAGAAATGCATACATCAATTAAATTGTGCTGACTGTGAAAATTTGCCGGTAAGTTGCGTGCGTCAAGTACTATGTCATTATCGTCCACAAGAATCAGGTCAATCCACGTATAAGACGTCGGAGTGTGATGCGTGGCACCGTGCTGAACCAACTGTAACGAAAGCTCAGCCGATAATTTATTAATAAATTTGGCATCACTGCTCTCACGCAGGAGATCGGCATTCAGGTCTCCCATTATGATTTTATGATAGTATTCAGAGGCAAAATTTCTCAAGTTATCCAAAAAATCAGTATTTCTAAAAAAGGAAATTGCAGGAGGTCGATAAATAACAGAAACCAGTATGGCTTCGGAGCTGCCCAATTGCACGGAACAAAAAATATATTCAGGTACCTCCGGTTTACCTTCACTATGATTAGTTTGAGTATCCGAAGTAGCTAGAATAGTGCACTTTAAATTATCTTTAATATACAAGGCAACTCCTCCACCATGCAAGTTACTGTCCTGTCTGAATACTTTATACCCCTTGACCCGAATGACGTCATCCGAAACAGATGGACCCAGCCAGGTCTCAGCTACTCCAAATATGTCGTAAGAGGGACCATCACTTAGAAACTCACGTACTTGCCCAATGTGAGCCCTGAAAGAGGTCACATTCAGAAAGCATGCTCGCAGTTCACCCCTCCTCCCTGTACGACCCTCCGAGGAGGCCAGGCGCAGTCATTGGGGAGAGGCCACAATTGACGTTACTCCATCATTCGCCAGTATTTCGTTGATGATCAGAGGCTTTAGTAGTATTAGTATCACATTTATTATTATTGCACTTAATATTTGATAGAATTTCAGAATTGTCTTTATTTGCATTTACACCGTCATCTAGTTTCTTGCTATCTATCAATAAATTATCTGAGTCATTTTCATTAAAAAAGTTGTGTGCTCTCTCCCCTCTCTCTCTCTCTCTCTCTCCTCACCAGAAATCTGCCATGTCTGTGCCAAACAAAGGCTCTAGGGGGATAAGCATGTAAAAATTGCCCACAGCGGTTTTGATAAACAGGCTTTTCCACTCGGAAGGTCATATAAAAAAAACTCCTTAGCCAAATTTTTAGACCTCTAGACCCCTCCTTTCACTATATAATCTCAAAAACGTGATTTTTCGATTTTTTTTTATTTCTGACGAAATATTGCTTATAACGATCTGAAAATTTGCATGCAGGAGTTTTTATAAACTCCGAATATCCCTAATTTTTTTCAAACTCTCTCGTTGAAAAATGAGCTTTTGCGACCTCGTTTTATGTTTCATTATTCGGGATCTATTTCGTAAACTTATTTGGCTAAACTTTTAAACTATTTTTTTTTGTATTTTTTTCTGTTCTTTCGAATGACGGAATCAGAATTATGAATTTCAAGGTGTGTCATACTCAAAAGTTGAAAAAAACGATTTTTATTGCATTTTTCACTATATTTGGGGATTTGACCGCAAAAAACAGTGACTGTGTAGGCGAAAAATAGTTTTTTATACATCGAAATGTGTTTTCAGATGCATTTGGATGCAGATCAAGTGCTTTAAAAATTACTATTATTTTACTTATGACCATAACAGACAGCATATTACTTTGGACCCAGAGATACTTCATGTTGAATTATTATTCAATACATTTATAAATATTTGTAATCGCATTAAAAACATTTTTTTAAATATTGATTGTTCGATAGAAAGGCTGTGTTATGATGAGAAACTTTTAAATACTTTCATTTAATGCATGTTTAGATGCGTAGCAGTCAAAAGTAGAAAAAAATCTGTTTTTTGAAAGTTTTTGCTTCTTGTTGAGGATGTTACCTGAAAAGTTAATAAATAATGATCTTTTTGAAAAGCAGATGGATTGAAAAGTATTATAATGGATTTTATCAAGATCTAGACTTATGAGAACAAATATTAGTACATTATGATGCAAGTGACAAATTGCCTATCATGGCACGAAGTGTATTAGCACCTGAGTGAAGTGAGGGTGATAATTCACATCGTACAATATAGGCAATTCATACTACGCGTATCATACGATTTTTTAGAACACTTACTAGTATAAATCCGCTGTTACGCCTGTCCGTAGCATTAGCAGTGTAATTATGCACCGTGCAGTTATTGCCGAGCGTAGTAAGGCTGATAAGCACGGTGAAATAATGGACTACTTATGACACCGCTAGGTGTGACATAAATGGAGATCGATGCTACTCAGTGCTATAAAGTTACATTATTTGCCGAAGATAGATAAGTATTCGTAAAAAGGAAATAAAAATAACATTGAATCCATTAAAAAAATTAAATCATTTTTTTATTAAAATATTGAATTATATATTTATTAATTGATAATTGTTAAATTAAACTGAGAATCGTAGAAGTTTTGAAGAAGCTTATAATTATAATTTGTTTAAATATACGAAATAATTTCAATCTTCATCGCTGTCTTCGTCTATGACTGGATCAATGTCTGAAGTAGAAAATATTTCAGAAAGAATTGTCGCTGGTTTAATTATTCTTGATTTATATCTAGCATTACTGAGGTAATAAATAACGGCTGCTATGTGAGAACAGGAGCCGACTGTCCGTAAACCATTAGCACAGTCGCAGGTATGGCGCAAAATGCCTCCATAGCCAATTGAGTTAGGTTTGTATTCTATATAACATTTATGAGTTTTTTTGTTTCTATGTCTTGATCTTACTAAGACTTTGATTATATTAGGAGTAAGTTTGATATACTCTAAATTAATATCATCTGAATCATCTAATAACTCAGCCAAATAACATATGGCTTGACCTAACTGATAAGTTCCTGAAAAAAAAATTTCAAGATCTCTCTCTGTCATCTCTGGAAAATCGATGATTTCTTGAGAGGTTAGCTTAGTGGTTGTAGAGCTACGTCTAGACCATCTCGCTGACTCTGCTTTAATTGCTAAGGTATTTTCCTCTTTATTAGAATTCAACATTCTGTCAATGATTATATCTTGTAATCCATCTTCATTTTGATTGCAGTTTAATTGTTTACCGAATCGATTATTAAGAAAACATGCAATTCTGCAATACAAACCAATTTTTGGTAAAAGTTTGTTATCAATTTGATGATGGAGAAGCTTATATTTTTTTTTCAAGATTCCATGAATGGCTTCTGCTACCCACCTTAATTTCGTAACGTAACGAGATAGATTCGCCTCAGATGTAGTGAGGTTAGGTCTCTGTCCTTTTAAGGCAGGCATAAGAACCTTGAAACCAAGTTCTTCTAAATAAGGAACTACGTCCCTAAATCCTCTATCTACAATACAAATATCACCTTTCTTTATAATACTCCTTATTCCATCAGGGTCATTCATCACTTTCTTCATAATGCTCGCATCGTTTTCAGCGGCAGAAATGGACCAGGAAGATCTACGATATAACCATCTGTAGTACAAATGGTGAATGGCTTACATAAATGATAATTTTTATGACCTGAAATATTGCATATTGCTAATAAGTTACATAAAAACTTAAATATGTATTTTCATAATTTCATTGATGGAAAATTGCACAAAATGGTAGCGAAATATTTGCGTTTGATTATTAGTATTTGAGAAAAATTTGAATTTTTATTATCACTCGTACGACTGATACCGATTTCTAATTATCCCATATAGAAATGATTTTTGTAAATAATTGTCAATAACATTAAATTACTGTTAAAAACTGTAAAGTACTGTACTGTAAAAAATTGAAAATAATTATAAATAAAAATAAATTATTTACGAATTTATGATTTTAAAAATGTTAATAATAGTAAATAATTGTAAATAACTGTAAAAAATTGAAAATAGCTGTAAATCCTCTTTTAAAAAAACGATGGCCGGATGTTGTGAAACATTTTATACTAAGAACGTGATTGGTGGATTGAATAGAATCATATGATTGGCGAAAAACGAGATTTGATTTAATATAATATGCTTAAATAAAATCATCGATTTAAAATTTAATAACAAAAATCATTGATAAATAATTAAATTATAATTATTGAGTTATAGTTGGATTTTTTTAATAAAATTATCAATATAAACATCGCTAACTTCCGTTTACAAAATTCTTTTGTGTGAAGATGTCGAGAGTGCGAAGTACCGCTCTATATTCATTTGTTATTGTATATTTAAAATTAGAACATTGTAACAATTCTATGCTATTTACTTCTGAATTCTTTTTTTAAAAATTGTACCATAAAATAGTTATTAAGCAATAAATTTAGCAATAAATATTTTTTGAAAATACAGATGTTATCAACTTTTTAGCTTATAACAAGGCAAATAATTTTGTAAATTTGAAAAAAAATTTAAAATATTTCGAAATATTTTAAAATAATTTATAAAAAACCGATACGTAATACAATTTTGATAATATAATTTAATATATAAAATATTTCTGGATTGACAGCTTAAAAATTTTTTTTCAAAAATATAGTATAATACTTGCCTAAAATGTACTATTTTTAAAAGTTTTTTTATTTAATTTCAAAATTTAAATTGAATCACGCTTAGAATAAACAGTTCTTCTGCAAAATAAAATAAAAAATTTTTTGGTTGAAAGAATAATATAATTACTATAATTAAGAAAATATAGATTAGAATTTTTATTTTTATTTCTATTTTAAAAATAGGAACGATATACATATCGTTAAGAATGGATTTGAACTATTTTATTTTTTATATATTTTATGGATTTCATATTGTTGAAAATATTAATTTTTAAATAACTTCATTCATTGGTTATTAAGAATTTAGGATTCCAATATTACATATTAAAATTTTTCTGGCACTTATTTTAATTCTCATTTAAGATATATCTTGAAAATCAAATACGTTAGATTTATATTAAGTGTATAAAAAGCTATATATTCGTAAAATAATTTTTGACCTTGTAATAGTTTACGTTATTTAAATTTTGTAAGATTTAAGAAATGTCTAAAAACTAATCTAAAAGTTTACCATTTCTTCAATTTTTTAAAATAATAATAAGAAAATGAATATAGCGATAATATATCTTTTAAATGGGATTTATTTTTCTCGAAGTTTTCCGTGTCTATAAATTCACTGATGCCGCGTAAACTACTCTGATACATTAGTATATAACATCAATTTCTTTACTGATGCAGATAGTAGATATGAAATTATTATTATTTAATAATGAACAGAAAATAATAACACTATATTAACGGTTAATCATTAAAAATTTATATACATTTAGATTAGATATAGAGCGCGCTTGCGCGCATGGATTTTCTAGTAATACTAAATAACTGTAACTGCTATTTATGTCTCAATTCTAAAATTTTTTAACAATCACCTACAGTTATTTACAGATATTCACAGAAATTATTTCCATATAGGATGTAATTGAAGTGTAACATCCTAGCTTCTTAAAAAGTTTTTTTATATTTTCTATTTTTTTCTAACTATTTCTGCAATGACCAGTATCGAAAAATTCCCTTAATTAATATGCGCCGTCAGTCCGTCGAGGCCACAGGTGTTTTTACTTTGAGAACTGATTAAGATATCGAAGAATATGCACGCGCCAAAATTGCTATGAGTAAATAGCATAATGTGTGCCTTTTTTATGTCTTAATTAAATCTTAAGTAAACACAAGTGTTCCCAAAAAGTCATACCATCTCGGCCGCTTCAGGTATAAAAGGCCAGAGAGGGCATTGTTCGAAAGACTTTTGTTACGATATACTTCTCGAGGTACACAAAAAGCAGGTTACGCACCTTATTCTCAATTTTAATATATTCATTTTCATTTTCGTCTTTGAAGACGAAAACTTCATATACTTAAAAGCAACTGCTCGCGCTATCCCCAATAAACGGGGCCTTCCTATCAAATAAAACTAAACCGCAAATTGTGCGCCGAATAAAATTAAATAAACTTTGTACGATAATTATCTTGTGAAAAACTCCGTGTAATAAACTAGTGAAAAACTCCGTGTAATAAACTAGTGAAAAACTCCGTGTAATAAACTAGTGAAAAATTCCGTGTAATAAACAAAATAAACCTTGCGATAACAATAATTATCTAGTGAAAAACTCCGTATAATAAACAAAATAAACTTTGCGATAAATAACAATTACCTAGTGGAAAACTCTGTGTAATAATCAAAAAAACCCTCTTGTGTAAATTTGGTGCGATAATAAAAGTTACAATAAATAAAAGGACAGTGTTTTTATTGATACAAACAACCAGCCCGATTCTAACAGGATCACCGATCAGCAGAACTTCAATTGCAGTCCACGGCAAAAGGTCAGCAACAGGACATCTGCTCCAGCAAAAGTAAGTAAAACCTTTCAATTGCTATCTCTTTCTCTCTTTTTGTAATCTCAATACGGGTTCACGAGCCCGCAAAATAGCTTACCTCCTTCGCCTCATTATCAGCCACGCATACGCCTAAAACGTGCATCCGTTCGGCGCGTTTAGGCCTGTAAATTCACGGCCCATCTTTTAATATAAAAATAACTTTGAAATATTAAAAAGAAAAAACGCCAGAACGTTACAGAAGAAAGAATAACATATTATTTTAAAAAGATAATATTTATATATGAATATTTATATTTAAATAGTCTAATTATTTATGATTTTAAGTTTATATCCAATAATGATTAAGCAGTTATTAAAATTAAAAATTACATTACAAACCTGAATACGACTTTCGTTGATAATCATTATTTCTGCTTTTCTCATGGCGAAGATAAGTTCCATCAAAAACCAAAGCAAGCTCGTTAGTTAAATCAAAAAGTTTTTTTTGCATAAATAGAGGTATGGTATATATTATCAATAAGATCCTTTCTCACAAGATTCTTTACTCCAAAGCAGAGTTGTAAATGAGGAAATGGTTTTTCATTTGAAATAGTCAAGTAATTGAAAATGCTCGCACCATTTACCACTTGCAGAGCAAGTAAATGGTAAATGCTCGCACCATTTACCATTTACAGAGCAAGTAAATGGTAAATGGTCGGACCATTTACCAGTTACTGAGTAAGTAAATGGTAAATGGTCGAACCATTTACCAGTTACTGGGTAAGTAAATACAAATGGTCAAACCATTTACCAGTTACTAAGTGAGTAAATGGTGAATAGTCAGACCATTTACCAGTTACTCACCCACTAACTGGTAAATAGTCCGACCATTTCCAGTTTCTTGCTCTGTAACTGAAAACTGGTAAGACTATTTAGCATTTACTTGCTCTGTAAATGGTAAATGGTCCGACCATTTCCAGTTACTTGCTCTGTAACTGGGAACTGGTTAGACCATTTACCATTTACTCGCTCTGTAAATGGTAAATGGTCCGACCATTTACCATTTACTCACCCAGTAACTGGTAAATGGTCCAACCATTTACCAATTACCCACCCGGTAACTTCTAACTGCTTGATTTGACCATTTACCAGTTTTCCACCCGGTAACTGCCAACCAATTGATTCGGCTAGTTACCCACCCAGTCACTGCGAACTGGTCCAACCATTTTCAGTTCCTCACCCAGTAACTGGTAAATGGTCCGACTATTTACCATTTACTTACCCAGTAACTGGAAAATGGTCTGACCATTTACCATTTACTCACTGAGCAACTGGTAAATGACCCGGCCATTTACCATTTACTCACCCACTAACTGGTAAATGGTCCGACTATTTCCAGTTCCTTGCTCTGTAACTGGGAATTGGTGAGACTATTTACCATTTACTTGCTCTGTAAATGGTAAATGGTCTGACCATTTACCATTTACTCACCCAGTAACTAGTGCAAAATGGTACGAGCATTTTCAATTACTTGACTATTTCAAATGAAAAACCATTTTCTCATTTACAACTCTGATTCATACGATGCAATACATACTGTTCCAAATGCTCGCGATATATACTTGCTCAATAAATGGTAAATGGTCTGACCATTTACCATTTACTCACCCAGTAACTAGTGCAAAATGGTACGAGCATTTTCAATTACTTGACTATTTCAAATGAAAAACCATTTTCTCATTTACAACTCTGATTCATACGATGCAATACATACTGTTCCAAATGCTCGCGATATATATATACATGTATATAAATTTTGCGAATACGGGGTGCGCAAACCCGAAAAGCATCTGAAACAAAGTCGATGTATTAGAAAAGTACAAAAAAAAGATACTTTTGTATCTTTTGTGCCAGACGATTGTGAGGACTTGATAATAACTGATTTTACTTCTATTCAAAATCACCACTGTCAACTTCACTGTAATCCTTCGAGTCACAAAGGCGATTATTCTAGAGCCAACATTTTATTTCTGGCAGGTAAGATGAAAATATTTAATCCTTTACTATGAATTTTATAAATTAAAATTATTTTCATTATTTAAATAAGATAAAAAGTATTATTTCAACTTATTATTTCTTAATGAAGGAAGTAATATTTGTAATTTAATCTATTCTGAATATATATTCCAACCATATAAATTTTTATTATCATAGACGATCTTAGGCTCCTATTCATAGACCTAACTTAAGTACCGGTTGTTACTTGAACGTAATTCTGTCTTTATCTGTCCATAATAAGAATAAAAGACAGATGATAGAAACGTTACTTGATTTAATAGCTACACTGGAAAAAAAATTTATTAGTAACGAAAACATTTTTATTGTATCGAATATATTGTTTCGGGTGATCGGTGAAATATTTTTGTTATCAATATCATTTATTCCGTCAGTGAAAATAAAATTTTTAAATATCAATATAATATATCTCAAGATACATAAGATATTTCTCGAACTTAACAATATCTCATACTGGAAATTATTAATTTTCTTTTAAATTTATATCTCTTAAGAGGCGGTCGGAACCAAATCGGTGACTTAGTTCGGTGCTTGTAATAAATGCTTATAATAATTTATTCATTTATTAATATGGTAAAAATATAGTCATTTCCTCTAGTCACGTATATAAAGAATAATTTAAAATAGTTAAAGCCACAAAAATATACAAAATATTGTTATAAAGCGAAAAATGCCACCTAACAATCGACACGACAGTTTTTTGCATGCGGTATATGTCAAGTCAGTTTGATATTTGTAATAAATGCTTATAATAATTTATTTACTTATTCATATGGTAAAAATATAGTCATTTTCTCTAGTCATGTATATGAAGAATGATTTGAAATAGTTTAAGCCATAAAAATATACAAAATATTATCGTAAAGCGAAAAATGCTGACTTGATATATACCGCAAGTCACCGATTTGGTTCCGACCGCCTCTTAATGTCAAAATGAAAATCAGATTAAATAATTAAAATAAAATTTTGTTCCTTCGATAAAATATGTTAATGAATATAAAAAATATTGCGTATCAATTAATTTCTGCGTACCAAATAGAAGTAACTATTCATTGAATAAATATTATTTTTCTTTAAAAATATATTTTAATTTTTGAAGCCTGAAAAATAATTTTTTTAGAAGAATATATTATTTTGAAAACATGAAACATCACTTTCAAGCATGGAAATAATTTGATACAAGTAAATTTAAAATATTAGTTCAAGTAAATGTTTCAACAAATTTAAGTTTCTTTTCTGCAATATAAATTTCAATTTTTTTTTAATTACTGAAACTCTTTTGATTCAGAATTATTTTTGTATTCAAAAAAATATTTCTTTAAAACAGTTAAATGTTAATTTTAATTAAAATTTATTTTTTGTAATTATGTTTATAAATAATTGTTGTAAAATTTTTTTTTATACTGAAATATACGTTTTTAATCAAAATAATAATTACTTTATTAAAATGAGAAAGTTTTATAGTTATATTTTCTTCATTCTGACAATTATTATTTTTCAATTCAAAATCCTCTTTTTAATGTAAAGAAATTTAATAAATTACGCCGCTTTTTTGCACCAATAAACATTCTGATGTTGAAAACAGATAGCTTCATCGAAGTCATGAACTAATTTGTTTAATTTAAAAATTATGTATTTGGATTAAAAAATTATTTGACGTAAGATATTTTTTTCATTCTTACCCATATGGAAATGATTTATGTAAAAAACTGTAAATAATAGTAAATAATTGTAAATAAATGTTAAAAAATGTAGGAATTGAGACATAAATAATAGTTATTTACAGTTATTTACTATTATTTATTATTAATTACTATTATTTACAGTTATTTACAGTTATTAACTGTTATTAACTGTTATTTACAGTTATTTACAATTATTTACAATTATTTACAATTTTTTATAATTATTTACAATTATTCATAATTATTTACAGTTATTCATAATTATTTACAGTTAATTACATTTTCAAAAATTTTTGAATTAGTGGATAATTTAATGTTATTAATAATTATTTACAATTATTTATAGTTATTTACAGTTATTTACAGTTTTTACAGTTATTTACAGTTATTTATAATTATTTACAACTATTTACAATTTTCCATAGTTTTTACAATTATTTACAGTTATTCACATTTTTAAAAATTTTCGCCTATATATAAAATTATTGAATAAATTCGTGATAATTTTCGAAAATGTAAATAACTGCAAATAATTGTAAAAAACTATAAATAATCGTAAATAACTGTAAATAATTGTGAAAAAAGTGAATAAATGTAAATAACTGTAAATAAATATAAATAACTGCAAATAAGTGTAAATAACAGTTAATAAGTGTAAATAACAGTTAATAACTGTAAATAAGTGTAAACAACAGTAAATAATTCTAAATAATTGTAAATAACTGTTATTTATGTCTCAATTCCCACATTTTTTAACACTTTTCTACAGTTATTTACAGTTATTTACATTTATTTACATTTATTTACAGTTATTAACAGTTATTTACAATTATATCCAAAAATTTTTTCCATATGGGTATATAAAAATTATTTCAAATAAATATTACATTTTTTTAATAAAAAAATTTAGCATTGTTTTTATGAAAGTTTTACTGACTTTCAACACTATTTTGGAAGTAACTAATTTCTCAAAGTTAAAAAGATATTTTTCTAAATTCGAAAATTTTTTTTTTCAAATATAATATTGTATTGAAGAATATTTCAAGTTTTTTTTTATTTTAAAAATTATTTCATTAATTTAAAAATGATTTTTCTTTGACTCAAATGAATTAATTTCTTTGCACCGCATTTATTCAATTTAAAAGCAGCTTCTTTAAAGTTAAAAAAACTTTTTACGCTGTGTAGTCACAAAGTTTGCGTGAAATTCCGTGATAAAAGGAAGTTTTTACATACTAATTTAATATCATTTCAAAACAACCCATATGGAAAAAATTTTTGGATATAATTGTAAATAACTGTTAATAACTGTAAATAAATGTAAATAAATGTAAATAAATGTAAATAACTGTAAATAACTGTAAATAACTGTAGAAAAGTGTTAAAAAATGTGGGAATTGAGACATAAATAACAGTTATTTACAATTATTTAGAATTATTTACTGTTGTTTACACTTATTTACAGTTATTATCTGTTATTTACACTTATTAACTGTTATTTACACTTATTTGCAGTTATTTACATTTTCGAAAATTATCACGAATTTATTCAATAATTTTATATATAGGCGAAAATTTTTAAAAATGTGAATAATCGTAAATAATTGTAAAAAACTATGGAAAATTGTAAATAGTTGTAAATAATTATAAATAACTGTAAATAACTGTAAAAAACTGTAAATAACTGTAAATAACTATAAATAATTGTAAATAATTATTAATAACATTAAATTATTCACTAATTCAAAAATTTTTCAAAATGTAAATAACTGTAAATAATTATGAATAACTGTAAATAATTATGAATAATTGTAAATAATTATATAAAACTGTAAATAATTGTAAATAATTGTAAATATCTGTAAATAACAGTTAATAACTGTAAATAATAGTAATTAATAATAAATAATAGTAAATAACTGTAAATAACTATTATTTATGTTTCAATTCCTACATTTGTTAACAGTTATTTACAATTATTTACTATTATTTACAGTTTTTCACATAAATTATTTCCATATGGGAATGTATAATAACTATTTTTATGGTGAAAAATAAGGTTTCCTTTTTTTTAATCATTCTGCAGTTGGAAATGAAATTTCATTTCTTTAATATGAAAGGACAAAGATGAGCAACCTGCTCTAGGATAAATTTAGAACAAATGTGCCTGTTTTTTTTTTAATATCTTACAAATAATACATGTTTTTGATTAACAATCATTGATTATTTTATTACTCACTAATGTCAAATTATTTTTTTCTCTTATGCTATATTATTGAAAAAATCAATAATTTATAAAAAAATAATGTCTTTTTATTACTATATAGTTTTTGAATAACACTAATTTAAAAATTCGTTTCATGACACAATATATAATGAAGTTGAGATTTTGATTCGAAAAGGACAAAAATAAATGACCTATTACAAAACAAAATGTTTAAGGGTTTGCTTTAGACCTATACTTTATCGATCAAATATAGTTTGAAAATAAATTTCTTCGAAAAGGACAAAAATAAATGACCTATTACAAAACAAAATGTTTAAGGGTTTGCTTTAGACCTATACTTTATCGATAAAATATAGTTTGAAAATAAATTTCTTTTTTTTTCATATGAATAAATATCAGAATTGTTTGTAATCCCTAGCGGAAATATAAAATGTTTAAAAATATTTAAAACTGTTAAAAACTGTTTATAAGTGCGAAATTTAGGATATTTAAAACAGTTATGAACAGTTTTAAACATTTTCAACCACTTTCAAAAAGTTTTGAAAATTTCGAAATGATTTTAAACAGTGTTGAATAGCTTTGAATTTATTATGTTTAAAAGTAATAGATTATTTTAAATATTAAAAATATTTCAAAACAATTTTAAATTAATATAAACTATTTTTTATTAACTTGAACAGTTCTGAATGGTTTTAGAAAGTTTTGAACACCTACATTTTTAAACAGTTTCAAAAAGTTTCAAAAATTTCGAAATGATTTCAAACAGTATTTCATAATTTTGTCTTTGTAAAAATTTTATTATATATATATATTAAATTTTTATAATATATACGAGAAAATGTTCACTTTAGTTTAAAATTATTCTGTACTGCTCAAAACTGTTCAAAAATGTTTAAAACTTTTTATAACTGTTTTAAATGTCAAAAATTTCACACTTATAAACTATTTTGAACAGTTTTAAACAGTTTTTAATAATTCAAAACTATTTTAAACAGTAATGCACATTTTATATTTCCACTAGGGATTGGAGATATATTCTCCTCTATTTTATTGACAGTGGGTCTCTTGATCGCTGTGGACTGAGACCCGTAATTTTTATTGGCCAGGGACAATTTTTAATTGGTTTTTCCTGGTCTCCTAATTCTATTTCACAAAGAAAAATTCAGAAATATTTTTCCAAAATTTAAACTTATTTTAAATAAATGAGAATCGGAAGAGTGTAAATATGTATAAATTTCAAGAATAAGCCAAGAAAAATCATCCCTACTGAAAATTTTGTATGAGCTCTCATGTGGGATCTCATATGAAATCACCTATGAATTCTCATACATATTCGTTGAAATTTGAAAATAAAATAAATATATGTGAGATCTCATGTCAGATCGGACATGTATTTATTTTATTTTAAAAATTTAACGAATATACATTCGATTTCATATGCGATCTCATAGGCGATTTCATATGACATCTCATATGCAATCTCGTGTGCGATCTCATATGTGATCTCACATGGGAGCTCTTACATATTTTATTCAATTTAAAAAATTTATAAAATATATTTATTACTTTTTTAATTTTTTTGTCTTGTTCTTTAAATTTTGAAAAATTTTGACATTAGCTATATTAGTACAATCACTTTAGTTAAAATAAAAAATCCTTTGGAGCTGTTATTTTTTTATGAACTTAGATCGCAATTTAGATATCAAAGTTGATAATCCCAACCTTAAAATACTATAAATTGAAAACTTTTATATAACTTTTTCAGTATAAGATTTTGTTAGATTTCTTTAGTTGTCCGCACTCAAGTTGAATCCTACCGATTTTTTTTTTGAAGTGAAAAAACCTGATTAAATTCACTATTTACTCATAAACTTGGATAAGAAATATTATCAGAAGGGGAAGCTTCATTATGCCCTTATAATTACACTAATATTATAAATACGTCTTCGAACATTATATTATTATCATATTCGATAAATTTAGTGGAGCCATTAGACCCCAAGCATCTTGTCCGGGGTCAGAAGTTCTTATCTTGGCCACTTCATTTAATTTGCATTGTATTTTATGGTGACACTTTCCAATTAAAGATCAGCTTTTTACCAACTTTACCGATCGAAAATAGCTAAAAAATACAGTACCGTCCATAAATTCGTGAACAAAATTTTGAAAAACATCGCTCCTTTAAAGAGCATTATCTCTGGTTCTAATGGTCGTAGAATAAAAATCAAAAAAGTAAATTAAAGTATACGAAAAATACTAACTTTTTATGGTGTTAAAAACTTTTCCAAACCATTTTTTCCATTTTTTATCCTACTTTTAAAAAATGTCAATTTTTCACATTTTTAAACATCTTTTCAATCACTTATATCTTTTTTGAAAATGATTATTAATGAAAAATTCCAACGGGAATCGAAAGAATTCTAAAAAATCTAAAATTTATCACTAATGGTTTTTTTTCCTACGAAGCTTATTTAGGTAGTTATAAGCAATTGAATGTTGTGATGTAGTATAATAAAAACACGAATAATAATATGCAAATAATGATTCAGAATATTTTTTTTTCATATTTCTTGAAAAATTAAGTGTTATTTTGTCAAAAATTAAAGTTTTTTCCTAAAAAATTATGACAATAAATAATTTTAAAAAGTTTATATACAAATATGTTGAAATAATTAAATTTTCATTGATGTTTTCGTTAAATTATTCGTAATTTTATTATAGTACTTCTTAACATTCAATTGCTTATAACTACCTAAATAAGCTTCGTAGGAAAAAAAACCAGTAGTGATAAATTTTAGATTTTTTAGAATTCTTTCGATTCCCGTTGGAATTTTTCATTAATAATCATTTCCAAAAAAGATATAAGTGATTGAAGAAATGTTTAAAAATGTGAAAAATTGACATTTTTTTAAAGAAGGATAAAAAATGGAAAAATGGTTTGGAAAAATTTTAAACACCATAAAAGTTAGTATTTTTTTGTATACTTTAATTTCCTTTTTTGATTTTTATTCTACGACCATTGGAACCAGAGATAATGCTCTTTAAAGGAGCGATGTTTTTCAAAATTTTGTTCACGAATTTATGGACGGTACTGTATATTTAGTTTTTATTTATTTTTTTTGGCTCGTTCTTTGAATATTAACAAATTTATACGCTTCTATTTCTCATTTGTTAAAATGAATAGATATTTACAAGTAAAAGCAATTTCGATATACATTTTTATTGAAAATAAACGAAATTACTTCTTTCGCTACTTTCGATCGCTAAAAAATGTCTGAAACCTCGTCTAAAACTGACCTTTAACATAACGAATAGTATAATAATAAAATATGTGTATTACCTTACTTTTAACGTTTAGAATTACATTGCATAGAAAAATAATTCTTATTATAAAAACTATGTGAAATGTCTGTATGGATATGATTACATATCATGTTTTGAAATTATGTTCGAGCACGATTTAACAATTTTTCTGATTACGTTAGATTCACAACAGAATTAGTAAAACAAGCAATAAGATTGCGATAATACTCTAAAATAAAAGTAAAATCAATAATTCTTGAGTTATAAAAACCTATATTATTTAAATCTGTATGATGCAATTGTAAACGATACGTAAAAATAATTTATCAGTATGATAAAAAAAGATATTAAGTACTAAGTCACTGTCGGTTTATTGAAGGTAGTTTGTCATAATGTTCTAAGACATAAATAAAGCTGCAACTGTTTTTGCGGCAACATGCAAATTGTATAACAATTGGTAAGACGTGTTATGCCGTAAATCTAAACCAGATTCAGCGTGCGTCATAGAACGACGCTACTTATTGATTAGAAAAACTGTCATTAATCAATGAACTGACCCCAAGCCTCGTATACATGATTTCGTCTGTGATATGAAATGAGTAACTCAATTTGTGAATACGCAAATTTTGTACAAAGCTTTGTATACGAACGGCATCGCTCCAGACCTCACTGAAAAGTGATGGCCTTCTTGAGTGTAAAAGGCGATATATATAATTGTAGTGACTAGTTTCTTAACTATTACTTGGAAACATCGTCTAAATCTTTGTGAAAAATTAGATTGTTTTATTATTATTCAATCGCCAAGTATAATCATGCTCGAATATAGTTTGAAACCATTATTCATAATAGCATGCTTTAGATAACGATTGTATTTGTAGATGTAAAGTAGAATCATTTAATCGTAATGTTAAAATATTTAAAAATTATTTGAATTATAGATCAAATTTCAGATTTGATGATTCCCAGTTACCTGCTCTGTAACTGGGAACTGGTCAGACCATTGACCATTTACTTGCACTGTAAATGGTAAATGGTCAGACCATTTACCAGTTACTTGATCTGTAAATGGTAAATGGTCAGACCATTTACCAGTTACTTAATCTGTAAATAGTAAATGGTCAGACCATTTACCAGTTACTTAATCTGTAGATGGTAAATGGTCCGACCATTTACCAGTTACTTGCTCTGTAACTGCGAACTGGTCAGACCATTTACCATTTACTTGCTTTGTAAATGGTAAATGGTGCAAATATTTTCAATTACTTCACCATTTCAAATGAAAAAACTATTTCCTTATTTACAACTCTGGTAACTGGTCGAATCAGTTCGCAGTAAGCGGGTGGGTAAATGATAAATGATTCAACCAGTTTGCAGTTACGATCTGGGTAAATGGTAAATGGTTTGACCATTTATCATTTATTCACTCAGCAACTGGTAAATGGTCCGAACATTTACCATTTACTCACCTAGTAACTGGTAAATGGGTCGACCATTTCCAGTTCCTTGCTCTGCAACTGGAAACTGGTGAGACTATTTACCATTTACTCACCCAGTAACTGGTAAATGGTTCGACCATTTCCAGTTACTTGCTCAGTCACTGGGAACTGGTTAGACTATTTACCATTTACTTGCTCTGTAAATGGTAAATAGTCCGACCATTTACTCACCCAGTAACTGGTAAATGGTACGATCATTTCCAGTTACTTGCTCTGTAACTGGGAACTGGTTAGACCATTTACCATTTACTTGCTCTGTAAATGGTAAATGGTCCGACCATCTACCATTTTGTCACCCAGTAACTGGTAAATAGTCTGACCATTTACCAGTTGCTTACTCGGTAAATGGAAAAATTTACAACCCTGCCCCAAAGTGACAAGGCAAGACGTCTTTTGCAAATGAATTTAACACTGACTCATAAAAATGTGATACTTGAATTTCATAATCAATTTCAAAAATTGATGCAATCAAATTATTTGATGATGCAGTTCGTAATTTAAATAGAAATATAACTATTACATTTCTGGAGCTTGATGTTCTCATTGAAAGTAGTAATGACTTTATCTCTTGTAATTGATTATTCGTAAAACTTCTAAAAATAAATATTTGTTTATCGCTAAGCTCTAAAGATTTGACTTTATCTAAAAACGTTTTTGAAGCTGATTCTGCTATTTTAGTTGAAAATAAATATATTTCATCTTTAGTTAAAAAACTTGTGCTACTGTATACTTGTATCAACTTCAACTCATCTTCATAAAATCGTTTCTTGATTAAGTGACTGTTGCATACTCGATTTCCACTAGGAATAAAAATACGCAACTCATTGAAGCACTGTAATCTAACATCTATTGGAATAATAGTTAAATTATGTTTTCCTTTGCAAATACAACATAATCGATGCGTGCAAATAGTTCTTTTAATTGGCAGCTCAATGATATGTTCTTGTTCTTTAAGTTCATTCAAAACTACCTCAAAAACACTTCCTGAACTTTGAGATAGGCTGGAAGATTATGAAGATGATTGCAAACTCATAGGGTGATTTTCAATCTGTTCATTAGTTGAAGGTTCTATTGCATCCGCAGTAAGAGTTTCTTTTGTACCAAAAAAAAAACAAGTCTTCTACACCTGTTATAAAGTTTATAACCAACATCAACACTAATGTTTAACTGATCACTAACAGCTTCAACCTCATGTACCGTATTAATAATTTTTACTTGAGTTGACAGTTTTTTTAGATTACGGAGGCATTTGCAGCATTGATCGGTTATATTGTAATCATCCATCATTAAAGGAGATACTGAAATTAAAAATATTAAGGATATTTATAAATTATAATTTTTTTTTCTTACACTCATACACATGTATATATATATATATATATATATATATATATATATATATATATATATATATATCTTTTGTGAAAATTATGATAAAAATTATATAAAAAAAAATTATCTGTTTCATAACAATTATAAGAAAAATTATTGATTTGAAAATATAAGTTTTCAGTTACAGTATGAACTTGTGATTGAGCATATCTTTACAATGTAATTATGTTACGTACAATTTCTAAAATAATGATATATTTGCACAAGATTATTCCAAGCAAATATAAAGAAAACTTTAATTTTATTCAACATATACATATACATGTGTGTATGTATAGATAATAATTATATCTAGGAATATATTTTTGAAAACATTAATCAAACATATGATTTACATTCTAAACATTTATTATTACTATTTTATAAAATACATATTCGCTTACATTGTTTATAGTTAATATTTACAAACGTATAGGAAATACAGAAGGCATCAGTTGGTATATTGCATGTTAGTATAAGTTAATTACAATTATTCCTCCATAGTCATAATTTGTGACCTTTGTGCGAATGTAAATATTGACTATTAATATTTTAGATATGTTTACAATAATAAATGTCTAGAAAATAGATTAACTGTTTCATTAGTTTTAAAAGATAAAATTTTGATTTAAAAATATAAGTTTTCAGTTGTAAGTTTTGAAGTTAAATTCAGCTTGTACCTTTTAATTATTAAGATATACTTGATCACAATTGAAGCATATAGCTGCAAAGGTGGCTATCTCCATTTTTTTCTAAATTTGTTTTTATTGCATTTTTGTACACAGAACATCAAGATCTATCATAAAAAAAACATATTGGACAAAAGTATAGGTATAGTCTTTTTTATGAGATGAAAAAAAATAGAAAGTGTTGCAAAATACACTAAATTTTAAGTATAAGTATAGTAGAAAACGATCTTTCCTGTAAAAAAATTTTTTTTCAAGATAACCAATCTTGCAACTATACGCTTAAATTGTGACTGTGTACAAAAACATTTAATCTACATTTTATAAATGACATTTATAAAAATGAAAGTATATGAATAAACGCATTTGTTTTGTTAAATGTTATTTAAAAATACAATTAATACTCTTTATTTATTATTCTATTGTATAAAAGAATGTGCTATTGGAGTAATATTAAATATATATTAGTTTTTATTACTTACAATTATAAGTTAACCAATCGTAAAACCATTATATATACATATATTTAGTTTTTAATGTTGCAATTATAATTAAAAAAATTTTATAATAATTTAAAAAATAAATCCATTTTGCACAAATTAAATCTGTTAACTACATTCAGTGTTTTTACTAATACATGTGTTTTTGTTTATACTATACTTTGTAAAGCGACGTACATAAATTATAAGTAAAAGATGTCAAAAATATAAGGCTTGATGTGTGAGCGGTCCGTTCCCGTTCCAGTGGAACATCCATGGAACTGCTGACCACTAGTATATAAAGCCTTACGAATGCTAGTTGAGTCGAGTCTTGCTCCACCGTTGACAGGCTTCACTTTAACCAATTACTGGGTTATTGGGCGCAGTGGTTGAAAGATGTGTTATGCCTCTCATCACCAGGGGATTGCTCGTGGTGATGAGCTGGTACAGGGGAAGCTGTTGAGTTTCAACCACCGGTTAGGGGATTGCTCGTGGCCTGTGTGAGAAACGGTACAGTAAGGTTGAAGGTTGTAGCATACGTGTTACAACCCGAACCCCACCCCCATTTCCTGTTTACCTGTCGACGACGATTGTACGAACCAGGGGATTGCTCGTGGTCGTATGATTGTCTAGGTAACATCCTAGTTATCCTGCATAGAGTTTGTACTCGGATTGCAGTCAGGTGATTGCGCGTGACTGTAAAACGAGTCGGGCTAGAAACCGTTGATTGCGCTCTGTGCCAGGGGATTGCTCAAGGTGCAGTGAGCAAGTATACGAAATGCACTCCCAGTCTTACGCATGCGAGTTCGTGATTTGCTTGATACGAGATAGAAATTAGCCAGATCATTGTAACTTGATCTGTAAAGAATAGAAACTAGTCAGATTATGGTAGCTTGATTGATAAAGAACAGAAAGAAACATGTAAACTTGATGCGTAAATGCGTATTAAAGCCTGTTTAAGTGTAAAACTAAGAACAATGTTATTTTCCGTTTGTTTCAGACCGCCGAATCCTGATGAAGCAGTTAATTAAAGACTACTTTATTTATATTCAATATTAACTTCACTTTATTTTCTACTTTTGTTATTTCACTTAAGAATATATCAATTTGTCATCTTAATTATATGCTTTCTTTATTCCAATTACCCTTCCTCACGAATCCTGAAACGCTGAAGCTTCTGGCACCCTAACTGTAATTAGTAGCTTTGTTACAAATTAGAGCATCGATTTAATACTTAATATTTTATAATTATGCTTTGAGGTTATGAAGTTTACATCTTCTTCTGCCTTTATCTCTCTTATAAGAAAAATAGACCAATGAGACAATCATTACTTGCGTTACATTTATGAACACGAACCTAAAGGTTGAATTTATAAACCCGACTCAAGTAATGATTGTTATGTGTCACATGCTTCATAACCAACATGAACAATACGAAGGATCCCAACCCCGCTGATATCACTACATAGAAGATTGCATAAGCAAGATAGCTTTTTTTAATACGCGATGGAGCTTTCTCTTCATTTTTCGATAAAGTTATTTGTTTTTGCAAAAACTTAATTATTCGATTAGAAAAGGACGGAGATACGTAACCTCCTCTCAAAGGTTGTAACCAGTGTTTTTATTATTCTTCCCGCATTTCTCATATTTTTATACTTTAGCAAACAAGTACCCACCAAGGAAGCAGAATCTGGGGTTCAGAGTAATATGCTGTCTGTTATGGTCGTAAGTAAAATAATAGTAATTTTTAAAGCACTTGATCTGCATCCAAATGCATCTGAAAACACATTTCGATGTATAAAAAACTATTTTTCGCCTACACAGTCACTGATTTTTGCGGTCAAGTCCCTAAATATAGTGAAAAATGCAATAAAAATCGTTTTTTTCAACTTTTGAGTATGACGCACCTTGAAATTCATAATTCTGATTCCGTCATTCGAAAGAGCAGAAAAAAATACAAAAAAAAATAGTTTAAAAGTTTAGCCAAATAAGTTTACGAAATAGATCCCGAATAATGAAACATAAAACGAGGTCATAAAAGCTCATTTTTTAACGAGAGAGTTTGAAAAAAATTAGGAATATTCGGAGTTTATAAAAACTCCTGCATGCAAATTTTCAGATCGTTTTAAGCATATTTCGTCAGAAATAAAAAAAAAATCGAAAAATCACGTTTTTGAGATTATATAGTGAAAGGAGGGGTCTAGAAGTCTAAAAATTTGGCTAAGGAGTTTTTTTTTATATGACCTTCCGAGTGGAAAAGCCTGTTCATCAAAACCGCTGTGGGCAATTTTTACATGCTTATCCCCCTAGAGCCTTTAAAGCCTTTTTCTTTGGCATGCTTTTTCAATTTTTTAAAATTAGCATATTTCTCTCCAGGCAAAAATTCATTAATAAATATCAAGCTGTGGTGTTTGAAGGAAGAAAGACTGCCAAGGAGGGAGGGATTAAGATCCGCCGTCGAATAACCTGTGAATTGTCGTTTAGCTTCAATCACCTTTTGCACCAGGTCCTCCTCAGAAAGTCTAACCAGCAATGAGAATGAACCCCTCGGGCTGCCACTGATCTCACGATCTGCAGACACCTTGTTTACATTGCCATGTTTAGCAATTTTCTTAACAGAAATTATATTCGTACGCTTGATTGTCGGAAGAATGGTACCAAGAACGGCACAGGCGTAATCATCCGGCCCAACATTGACTGCTGAGGAGACAAACCCGCCGAAGATCACCAATGTACCACTCCCAGGACCACACTCCGTCTCAACTTGACGAGGTGCCTCCTCACTAATTATATTATGTGTATGTGGTGCTTGTGTTATTTCTACAGATTCAGATGCGTGTAATGTATGCTCATTCATTCCCGTGAGATCCGCAACGGCCTGCGCTACGCCAGCTACCCCGGTTGTAAGGTTAAAGAAACCCCTGTCCACTCCGTGAAACTCGTTGTTAAGAAAAATTTGAATGTTAACAAATTTATTACTGATGATTTTATTATACGTTTCAGTTTTATTGTTTAGAGCAGACAGGAAATTCCTTTCCGAAGTGACTATTATTTCCTTAAGTTTGCGATTTTCCTCTAACAGCTGCATCTGCTTAGTTTCTAAATTTTTAATAAATTAATTTTGTTTTTCAATTTTGGACACAATATCCCGCAGGCCCTTGTCAAAATTTTGGACTTGGCTTTCAAAAGTTAAAAGTCGATCAAAAGAATTAAATAATTTATCAAGCCTGCCAGTGTATGTGTAATAAACTTAAGCTTTTCTTTAATACTTGTTTACATATACAATAACGTATATTTAAATTCAATATTAAATAATATTAAAAATAAAAAAAAAACTTTTTAATGTACTACGTTTTTATAATGAACCAAAAAGTATAAAATAATGTGTAATGAAATGAAAAGTGAATAATGATTTGAAATAAAAAAACGTGGGGCGCATGTTTATTATTATGTATTGTATGCGCCCCACGTTTTTTTATTTCAAATCATTATTCACTTTTCATTTCATTACACATTATTTTATACTTTTGGTTCATTATAAAACGTAGTACATTAAAAGGTTTTTTTTTTTTTTAATATTATTTTATACTTTTTAGTTCAATTAAAAACGTGGTAGATTGAAAATTTTAACATTATGAGTATCCTAAATATATAATATTTTCAAAAATTTTAAAAACTTAATTTCATGAGTATATCCCTCTAAATATATTAATATATATATATATATAAATTTTATCGTGTTGTCCAACAGTGCATATTATATAGCATATATATTGTTATCAAGGGACTAAAACGTGTTTCATCTATTTTTTTTAGAGAACACGTAATCGCATGCTGAGTTTCCCGCCATTTTGACGATAATGACGCTATTAGAAATTCAACCAAAATTTATTGTTTTATGCATTGATAGACCATAAAATGAATAAAATACAGTCTCAAATTTTATATGTACAATACAAAATGCTGTAATTTATGTCTAATTGCAATATGAGAAGTTAAAGAATTTTAAAAATTTTCGAAGATGGTTAGACACTAATGTTAAAAGTATATCTATATATAAAATCTTCAAAATTTCAATTTTTCCAATATCTCCGTATATAATTGTATTAATATATTTTTCGGTGGGAATATATATTTAATTATATTATCCAACAATGCATGCAAAAATATAATATTGAATATATTAATATATTAATATATTTGATATATTAATATATTAATATATTTGATATATTAATATATTAATATATTACTATATTAATATATTACTATATTTGATATATTAATATATTAATATATTAATATATCAAAAGAAGATTTTTAAAATTTTCGAAGATGTTTAGACACTAATGTTAAAAGTGTATATATATATAAAATCTTCAAATCTTCAATTTTGCCAACATCTCCGTATATGATTGAATATATTAATATATTGTTCGATAGATATATATATTTTTTTTATAATATTGCATTGTCATCCAGTTCCGAGCTATATTTAAAATTTCAAGTCTCTAGCTCATCAGGAAGTTAGTTTACAATCGGTTGCAAAATTCGTACCGAACAGACAGACAGACAGACAGACAGAGAGACAGACAGACAGACACCAAAGCGAGTTAATAAAAACGTAGTAAAAATAAAATAAAAATTAATTTACTTTTCAGTGAATTTTAAATATTATTGTAATTAAAATATTTACTACCTTTTTGTACGAATCTCCGGTTCTTCGGATTCGTTCATTTTTTAGGTATGTGCTTCGAGCAAATATACATAGAGGCAGCATGTAATATGGAATAGTGATGGCTATTTTAACGATGATGTAAGAGAGAAAGAAAATAACTACTTACACACTGTCTTTCTGGTGCAGCGCTTACGGGAGCGTTGCGCGAGAAAGATAGGATGTAAGTTAATATTTTCTTTTTCTCTACCCAAAGTCGCCACCACTTTTTAACACGGCATTCTTCCTCCATAGTATATATGCTCTAAGGGTATGAGTGATTTTTCTTGCAATAAGATTTGCCTTTCCTATTGGTTTCTAGTTAATTAATAGTTATTATATATTAAAGTGAAACTACCTTTTTCTACAATTCCTGGCTCCTAAGGATTTGCGCATATTTTCGTAATAAGAAAAGCAATTTTTATTAAGTCCTACACTGAGAGAACATTGGCTCGTCTGCTGGAAACTCTAAGTACAGCCGCTGCATCGTCGATTCGTGCAGAAGCGCCACAAAATTCGGGGGCCCAGCCGTCCCAAAACGACTAATATACATCAGTTGAGTTTCTCTTTTCGTCCACCAGAGGCGCTTTTCAGATATCGTAGGCGCTTTTTGTATATCATAAGTGCAAGACTAAGACGAATGCTGCACTGTTTCGGGACAGCAGCAGCACCAAATCAAAGGACGAATCAATTCATGCGTTTTAGAGTTCTGCTGTACTAGTAAGTGCAGCATTTATACCAATATTCTCTCAGTGTATGTAATAAGTAGTTATCATATACAAGCATTTTTTTCGGGTCTCATTTTTGGGTTTTATTTTGGCTTTAGTATATGTATCTCTCTCTTCATCTATGTTTCACTATATTTAGTTTTATTATCTTTTTTTACTCTCTATTATTTCTGCCTTCATTCTTCTTTTAACTTTTATATCTTTAGCTACCCTTCTTAATTTTCTGTTTCCTTTAAAGTATAGACTTCAATTATGATATATTATTAGTCTACATTTGACTATCTTCTAGACAATAGAGAAAATTTTTTATTGACAGCGCATTCTTAAATACAGCTGAATTCAACTTAATAAGCCAATTTTCGACTGACATTTTGTCAATTTTTATTCAAATTTTGTATAATTAAACTGACTTTATGAATAAATTCAGCTAATTTTTAAGTAAATTTATCCTAATTCTGCTTAGTTTTAACTAACTTTTAGCTAATTTTTATACAACTTTCAGCTATTTTTTAGCCAACTTTTAGCTAACTTATAGCTTTGATTTTAACTAAATTTTAGCTAAATTTTAGCTATATTATGACTAACTAGGGCCACAATTGAATCTTATACACGGCAGCAGCATCATTTTTTGCGAAATATTGCCCTTGAATCGAGTAGGTGAAATATCAGTCTTAGTACCGAAAAAAAGACACTGAGCATCGAAAATTTATGCTTTTGCTTTATAATATAATAGTACCAACATTAGTCCCTAAAATGCAAGCGATAGTACTAATTGAAATTATACTTCTTTTTCAAATACCTTAGTACGTGAATTAGGTATACTAGATTTAGTACCTATTTTAACAGTACTTTCCTTTTTTCGTGCAGTTGTCAGTTCTAGTAAACGTCAAATACTATTTTCGATTATTTCATGGTTTGTGATTGAAACACGTGATTAAAAAGAATAAATTCCTATCATATTTTTTCATCGATTTAAATGCAATTTAGTAAAATAAATTCTCAATTTATCATGATATGATTTGTATTTAAACAATTTTTTATGCATATTGTAACTTTAATTAATTCTTTTTTATAAAAATATAAAAATTTAATTCAGTGCGAAACTTCAATATCAAAATTCATAAGTTGAGGCAGTCCTTTTTCATTTTAAAATTGGCTAATTTATACATAATAATATAATATATGAAAATTCAACTGAGCGACGTTAGGAGCGAGGTAAATTAGGCTAATAAAAATATTAAACACGAATTGTATTATCAAATACAAACAGTGTTATTAAAAACAAAAATATTTCACAAATAAAATTAATATATTAAATTAATATACGCAATGTGTGTAATTGAAATAATTTCTATATACGTTAAAGTATGCGATTGAAAATCATGTATCAAATAAATAATACAGTTCACATAAAAATTTTCAACAAAATGAGAGTAAAATCATTTAATCAATCTATAAATAAATAAATGTATGCATCAATTATTCTAGTCAGAATAATCATAAAATTTTTTTAATGAGAAACCAAGTAAAAATTACAAATTCTTCTATAAACTGATTTTAAATATCATTTATTGAGTGCATTGAGAAATTACAACATATAGACCAATATATTAATAATTTTCGAAAATTTAAAACATAATAACTTCGTTTGAAAAATGAAATGCATTTCCAATTCACGGTTAATAAAACAAATAAAAAAAAGCAGACTAAACAGTAAACAATTTGTTTTTATTTTTTTTAATGTGATTTCAATGTAAAACACAATTTCTATTCAAGAAAAATTAGTGAATGTGAGAGAATGATTAGAAAATAGGAAGAGAGAGACAAGGATGGATGAAAATATGTTAAAAATGAGGATCAGTCTGAGATAGAAGGACAGAGGTAGTGAGGAAGTAAGAAAAGAGTTAGTGAAAGCGTTAAATCAAAAATCAAAAGAAGTGATCAAAGAGCTACACTAAGAGAACTATTTTATAAAGACAGTAGCAAATTTTAGAGCAAATCTATCGAGTAGTTTACGTAAAATAGAAAAAAAATGGAAAATGAAATTTTTTTTTTAAATTAAAACTACGCTAAGGAAATCCGTTTTTAAAAGTCATTCTTCTTTTGGCAGTTGCAAATAATTCCCATGCAAATTTCAAAGCAAATTCATTAATTAATTTACGTAAAATATGTTACGGGTGGAATATTCTAGAAAATAATAAAACGTAGAAGTATAAGAAATATATTAAACTAAATGAATAAGCCAGTAAGAAAGCGCTGACTAGACGTCTGAAACCAGCTAGCAACAACTCGTGATCGAAAGAAATGATGACGAACAAAATGTTAAGACCTGTAGAGAACGAACAAAGTAAAGCATAGAAAAACAGAACCCACGAGGTAGAAACTTCTAGAAGAATAGAGAAGTGGGAAACAACGAACCCAGCAAGTATAAATACGACCGGGCGAACCACGCCGCGGCCTACTAGGCTACGAGGCACTAGAGCACTGCAACGTCATCAATTGTTTTTTGACTGGCTAGATTGTAACTTAAATTTAATAGAACTTTAATAATAACTAATTTTAACGAGATCAAACTTTACTTGATTTTATATCCATATACATTTAAATGAGTCTAAATTACTGTTTCCATATAAAAAAAAACAATTTTAATATTTAAATTATATCCTAATCGAGAGGAAATAGGACAGCAGCAATCTTGCCTTTTTCTCCTTTGGGCCTTCGAATTGACAACCCAACGTAGATAATGTGGATTCTTCTCTTGAGTTGCACAAAACACATGAATTTTATTTAACGAACACATGATCTTTTCATGCAATTTAACACACACACACACACACACACACACACACACACACACACACACACACACACACACACACACAC
This sequence comes from Anastatus disparis, assembly GCA_017163975.1. Classification (NCBI taxonomy): domain Eukaryota; kingdom Metazoa; phylum Arthropoda; class Insecta; order Hymenoptera; family Eupelmidae; genus Anastatus; species Anastatus disparis. The sequence goes on along the minus strand of JAFFSR010000316.1, from coordinate 3,282,567 downwards.
ACACACACACACACACACACACACACACACACACACACACACACACACACACACACACACACACACACACACACACACACACACACACACACACACACACACACACACACACACACACACACATATATATATATATATGTTCTTTTTATTTTTTATTGGACTCATAGAAAATATTTGAGGTATCGTTGGGTCTCATAAATAAAAGAACTGATTTTATGTTGAGCTTGGCCTTATGGCATCTTTTATGGTTGCTCATTTATTCCCTATCCAGTACATGCTAAAAAAAATTATGATTTATTTGACTATTCTTGATTGTACTTTTAATTAAACAACAAAAGTTAAATTTTAAAACTGAGTGTAATTTAATCTTTAATTATATATATTTTACATTTTATAGTCGTATGATCGCTAGTCATAAATTATCTATAAATTAACATGAGTGATATTAGTAAATTTATCCAGCAATTTATCAAATTTGAAACAGATTATTAAAATTTAGTAAACAAACAAAAAAAATTCTTTAGAGCAGAGAATAAAGTAATCTAAATTGGATGAGCAAAAAAAAATTTTGATATTATTCTTTTTCATTTAACTTGGTGGCTTTTAGTTCGACTATCGAAAACCTGAAACAAAGAAAGAAAAGCCTAATACCTGGTGTTTGGCAACCGATTCACTATTTTTGGAACAAGGGCTGAAAATAGCACACGGAGAAGGGCAGCCTTAAAGGCACCCTTTTCTGCCTACCATCGGCTTTTTGTGCAGTTCGCAGGAAAAAATCTAAAAGACAAATTCCCGCTCGGGGCCTTTCGAGGGAACTCCTAGTCACGCTCCTACTTAGTTTGTTATATTTTAGGTTATGTTTGGTTAGTAATAATAGAACTACACCACACACGAAGCATAAAAACTTTAAAATAAAATTTTCTTTTAGCAAGAAATATAAAACCGATTTATCGCGATGCACAAGTAAAAAAAAATGATTTATTTAAATCGAGCACTACGCGAGATAATTCACAAAAAAAAGGAAAAAGAAAACGTGACTTTGAATTTGATGATTCTATTTCTTTTCTTTTTTTCTTATACAATACTCGCGTCACTAATTGAAAATTTTACTTTAAATTACACTTAATCGCGCACAAACACATTTTTCTTTTACTCGAAACGTAGAATAAACTTCCACGTGGTTATACTCAGGCGAAAATCGTGCTCCTTTTCCTTTTGATACTCACAGTTTATCGTTGGAAACTTGTCCTTGATGGCAGCGCAGAAGAAAAAATAAGAGAGCTCCTCTACCACGTGCAACGAGTTTTATTAATGGCTGCTAGATAACAATCTCAATTATCTATGTAGACAATTGAGATTGCGTGCAGCGCCACTCTCTGTATGCTTCTACTGCTAATCTCATGCGCATGCTTACCTATGTATACAATCTAGTGACTTAGATAACTAACGCACATATATGTTAATTAATTAAATATAATATTAATTTGTTAAGTATTATGTTACTTCATTTTAATTATTGAATGTTTATTATATTTCTATCATTAATTTGTCAGTTTGGTGTATTTTTTACGTAGTAAAAGAAGTTACTAGCTTCACGTTATCTATACTAGTAATGTAGCCCCTTTTACACTTACTATTTAAAACATTCTTATGTTATGCATATCTTTTTTCTAGTTGCTAGTAACTATTTTTTTATATGTTAGACTAAGTTTTATCTCTTTACTTTTATCTTACATTGATTCATCATATATTATTACAACTATCATTAATTAGTATGAAAAACGATACAGAACATCATGCAATTAAGTGTAAAAGGTTGGTGACGCCAATGAGTCGCGTCTCCTTTCCTCTCTCCGACTCTTTAACGTGATTGGGTGATGTGTGGCGCTGTATTGTGGGGACATACACATAGTCTATATATGAGTATGGCGCTGTAAGCGCACTAAGATACATAAGTGTATGCATACGAACGCCTCTGCGCAGACGTCAAGACAGACAAGCGAGTAGCAGCGAGCGATCCACTTCATTGTATTCAGTCTATTTCCAACGGTCCTTGTGCTCAGTCACACTGACCGTCTTGAAATATATATAATATATTAACGCACTTATCTTGTGTGCTTTTAGACCTCTCTCTGATTCTCCTTATCCTGGGTAGCTCCCACAAGTGGTGACCCCGACGTGATTCTGGTAAAGGGTACACGCCTGCAAGACTTCTACGCTCAACGGCTTGAGAAATTACATCTACGCCAACGCACAAGGGTCGCCTTGTCAACCGCCATCTTGACGCGCGTGTTGCTTGATTGTCTCAAGCAACTGGCTGCCTGCTTCGCCGTTCGAGCAAGAATTTCTTTTTATTAACATCTGATCTGCACCAGGAGGTCGGAAGACAGAGGAGGATTCTTCTTTTTGGAGCTTCGCCTTGGCAACGTCAGCGAATTGTTTCAGGCACAGGACGCTTCTTCGCGGCATATCGCCTCAGCGTCGTCGAACGAGACACCTCCCTTTTCTTAAGGTATTGAGAGCATTCGTAAAGAAACTCTCCATTTTGTTTTATTCTCGTTGTGCACACAAGTACAGGTCTTCTAAGCATAAGACTTTGTAACGTAAAGTATTAATGAACGCGTTCAAATTGCGCAAGTAGTACTCAGTAATTGTCTACTTATGTAATCGTTGAAAAAAATTTTTTACGCAGTGAATTCTGCGTTCCAGGTGTGGATAAAGAGCACTGGACGCACGAAAATCACTTTTCACGACATTGTGAAAATTTGTGCGTCACGCAACGAAACGGCTAGTTTCACGTGACAATTAAGCTCAAAGTAAAATCTTCATGACACCTACACCTCGGGATCTGCATTGTACGAGAAAAAGTAAATTCAACGTTGTGGAGTGCGGGAAATCGGTCTTTCGGACACAAAAAAAAAATTTTTTTTTAGCATCTTTTTTATGCATGTTCTATCATTCTAACCTAAAAAGTAAATTTGGAAAATTTTAATCTTTGTTGGTGTCAGAAAGGCCGGTTTTAGACTTTGAACGCGTACTATATAATGCATATAGATAGTTAACTTCATAATTTATACGTGTACGTATAAATCGTTTCAAATTGTTCTTAAAGTATATATTTTATCTCTTACTTATTTGCTCTTTTTCGCATACACATATATACATATATACATATACATATCTTATGATCTTATTGAACATAACATATATTATTTTTCTTATCTAAATTATTATTTGTCTTTTGCTGTGTCTTATTTATTTATTTATTCAAATTGTACATATAACAGAATTTTGCTGGGCAAATAGTCGTTGGAGGGGTTCTCTCTTCATTTACTTTTTTTCATAACTATTTCCACGCAGAAGGGCTATCTTTTGGTGCTTAGTCGTGGACTGCATGCAGTCTTTTGCGCTAACACCGTGAGTCAACCTGACGCGTCGAATACGGTTTTTTTGCTTTTTTGGTCAATTATGCTCGTGTGCTAGGAGGCTTTCTAGTGTCTAAGTCGTCAACTGCATGCAGTCTTATACACTGGACACGTGGAGGTTAGCCTGACTGCACGAGACAGACCTTTTCCATCCTTCAAAAGAAAAAAGAAAATTCATAACCTTTTACTCCTTTTTATCATATACATTGGGGAGAGAGCCTCCTTCTGACTGTTGCTCGTTAGATAACAGTGGAACCTTTTTCCCTTCTTCGCGACTGCCCGTCCGTAAAAATGCCTTTGGACGTGTTTCATTCGCCCTTAAAAGAAATTAGTCCTACAAATACACAGGACTGAGCAACAGAAGCGTCGCATACGCAAAATAACAATGTCCCCCCGCAAAATTTAAGCCCGGGTGAGGCGCACGCGACGGGAGTTGGGGGTGGTGCAATTGCACAAACAATCACACAAAATTCGCCGGAAACGTCGCCATTAAACATAACTAGTAGATTAACCCAATGCACGAGATATCGCAAATAGACTTCTCGCATTCAAGTCTAAAAGCGCGTCATATTTCGATCAAAACAGATTTTTAATGACTAAAACGGCCAGCGTGTTCCATGAAAAAACGGTATCTAGAGAGGCCTATGAGAACCTGGAGAAAGCTTGCTATAATAGAATTAAAAATTTATAACAAGCTCATAACGAGCAAGTACTAATGTTCAATAAACAAATAGAATCTTTAAAATCGTTAATTTTACAAAGTCAACAAAATCAAAATTCAAATGATGTAAGCAACGCGAATTTTCGAGAGACAAATCGAAATAACCTTCCAAAGTCTTTAAATTCAAATCTCACAAGTAATATTAACATGTCAAAAACAAAACAAACTTTAAACTCTAAATTTTCTGAAATTTCAATAAATAATCAAAAGCAAGACAGCATCTCATCGGCCTCAACCTCTACTCATAAACAAGCAGCTCTTTCTTTTCCAACAACACAATTTAACTCGAACCCTAACACCTCTAATCTGCAAACACAAACAAACGAACAGATACCTTCAGACTTTAACAATCCTATAACCTTGTCAACATACACAACATACACACCTGACATAAACACGCACAATTATAACATCCAACTGTCAGTCTCGGTAAACGTTAATTTTAAACCAATAAAGTTACCATTTTGGCAACACGATCCCGCGACGTGGTTCGAAATGTATGAAAATCAATTGTTTTTGCAAAATATAATAGACGATAATATAAAGTTTATTAAAGTGATGACGAACTTAAACAATAGTATTATAACAGATATATCGGACAGTATTAAAATGCTTAAAGGTAATAACCAGTATGAAGGACTTAAACGTATTCTAATTAAAAAATATACGCCGTCGGACGATTGTTAATTACAAAAACTTTTTAGAGGTTGTCAAACAGGTACGCACAAACCGTCAGAATATTCAAATGAATTAATTAGCTTAGCGGGAGAAGAAATGCCACGTGGTTTAATTTTAAAAGCATGGAAGGCGAATTCACCTTCCAATATACGCCCGTTCGTACGGAAAGATGTCACGCCGGAGAACGAGGCAGACACGGTCGAACATGCAGACGAAGTGCACGCTGACTTGTACGGCACTCACAACACGGTACACGAGATAAAACAGACGGAAAGTCAATTGTTAGATTCGGTCATAACAAAAGTTGATGCAATAGTTAACAAACGTGTCCAAGAAAGAAGTAGATCGCAATTTAAACCGCGCGGACGTACCAAATCTAGAGGACGCGAATGATGTAAAAGTAGAGAAAACAGAAAATTGTGTTATTCGCACGCGAAATACGGCAAAAACGCCGATAAGCGCACTAAACCGTGTGAGAGACAATAAAAAAGCTAAATACACGAGCGAACAGAGAAAAGACGCGAACCAGGATTTAAACTAGAAACTCAACGCGTAATGGAGATCAGCGTAGCCGTGACGAGATCAGTGCGTCTCCACGTAAAGGATATCTATACAAACGAGATATTTTTAATAGACTCGGGCGCGGAAATATTTGTTGTTCCTAAGCCAAAAAACTTTAAAGGTAATAAGACAGACATGCACCGTGGCCAACGACACTCAAATTAATACTTACGGCACACTATATAAAAAACTTAATCTTGGGTATGCGCAAGAACTGCCTTGGTCGTTCATTATTGCTTATACCTTACCTGATAATGGTTGGAGACATCTTGAATCATTTTAGTCTTTTGCCTGATTTAAATAAGAAACAATTAATCAACGCTAATACGAATGAAATCATTCTCGGTTTCAACAGGGCAGTTCTCGACATACGAATTTCCTTAGTAGACCCTAAAATGAAATATGCGCATACACTAAGTAAATACCCAACGGTGATAGGCGTAGATAAACCAAAGCCCCCAGAGAATAGGGGAATTTATCATTATATCAAAACCCTGTGTCCACCCTGCGCACAGAAACCGCGATGCTTGCATCCGCAAAAGTTGAAAATAGTGAAAGCAACATTTGAAGAGTGGTGCAAATCGGGCGTCTGCAAGCCCTCGAAAAGCCCTTGGGCGACACCTATACATATGGTACAAAAGAAAAACGAGGAATGGAGAATCTGCGGAGATTATCGGAGGTTGAATGAGGTTACGGTACCGGATAGATACCCCATACCAAATTTACATGACTTTTTCGGTAATTTATATGGTAAAACTATTTTTTCCGACCTTGATCTGGAAAGTGCGTACTTACAAATACCCATTTTTCCAGAAAACGTCCCCAAAACTGCAGTTATTACACCGTTTGGTCTATATGAATTTCTCGTTATGATCTTCGGTTTCAGAAACGCGTCACAGACATTTCAAAGATACGTTAATCTAGCGCTAGGGGATTTAGACTTCGTCTTTGCATATATCGACGATATACTCGTGGCGTCCGCCTCACTCGAGGAACATGAAAAGCACTTAAATATAGTGCTCAAAAGGCTGCGAGACTTCCATTTGCATCTTAATTTGAAAAAATGCATTCTAGGGGTAGAACGATTAGTTTTTCTCGGTCATACTATCGATAAAGATGGCCTGAAGCCTAACCCTAAACTAGTGTAATCTATAAGAAACTTCTCAAAACCCCAAACGGTAGACGAGCTACGTCGATTTCTAGGGTTAGTTAATTTTTATAGAAAGGCGACCCCACAAGCGGCAGAAACGCAACACTATCTGCACAAACTAATTAAAAGCAATAAGAAAAAAGACAGAACGCTGGTAGTTTGGAACTCAGACGCGTTGAAAGCCTTCGAAAAAACTAAGAACGATATAAGTAACATCACTAGTTTAGCTTATCCTTGCGCAGACGCAGAAATACGTGTAACAACAGATGCCTCTAATTTTGCAATAAGTGCCTCTTTGGAGCAATATGTGAACGGCAGTTGGCAGCCATTAGCATTTTTCTCCAAAAAGTTCACGCCGGCACAGTCCAACTATTGCGCATATGACCGCGAATTAATGGCGATTTACCAGGCTTTAAAACACTTTAGCTATTTTTCAGAAGGTCGAACTTTTAACATTTTTACGGATCATAAACCGCTTATATACGCGCTTGCGCAAAACTTAGATACCTGTACGCCATTGCGCGCACGTAAATTATCTTATATATCGCAATTTAACGCAAAAATTTGCTACTTGAGAGGTGAAGACAATGTGGTCGCTGATTCGCTCTCGCGTGATTCCTCCATTGCACCAGCCTCTTTTGACTGGAGCAATGAGGCATCAACTGGTGAAGCTTTTGTCAAAAAGACCCTTGCAAGTATCACGACATTTAACTTTCCGACGTTTTTTACTCTCGAGGAAATCTCACAAGAACAAGAGCGCGATGACGAACTAAAAACGATAATAGTGGATCCTAATCACCCTTTAAAGCTAACTAGGCTGCGCTGGGGACCCAATCGAACGGCTATTTATTGCAATTACGCCGCGCAAACCTTTCGACTGTACGTACCAAAAATCTTTAGATGGGAAATATTTAAAATCTTTCACATTAATAATGTGCACCCTTCAGGTCGTGTAACCGATCGGCTCGTTAGAGAACATTTTGTGTGGCCTAACATAGCTAAAGAGATAAAAGAACGATGCAAAAACTGTGTAGACTGTCAACATTCTAAAGTTTCTCGCCAAAACAAGTTTTTACCATTGCACTTTATTCAACCCGACGCGAGATTTGCACACGTGCATATAGATATTGTAGGTCCTCTACTAAAGAGTGGAGGCTATAGATATCGTCTTACTATGGTAGATAGATTCTCGCACTGGCCAGAGGCGGTACCTCTGCGGGATATATTGGCCCCAACGGTTGCACGCGCAGTTTTTGATACGTTGGTAACGCGCTATGGAGCACCCGTTACTATAACTACGGATCAGGAACGTCAATTCGAGTCGCAATTGTTTAACTCCTTATTAGATTTTATAGGGACTAATAGAACGCGAACAACGGCGTATCATCCCCAGACGAATATTTTGATCAAAAGATGGCATAGGCAGTTTAAAGCTGCATTAATGTGCCTTACACATAACTACAACTGGATGAAAGTCTTGTCACATGTTTTACTGGGTTTGCGTACGAGAGTACGTTTAGACACAGACGCAAGTCCAGCGGAGTTTGTGTACGGCACGAAATTAACAATACTGGGCGATCTTCTTGAGTTTCGTGATCTTTCTTGCGCGAATGATGATGCTTTTTTTGTCGAAATTCAGAGACTACATTGCGCAAGTAAAGCTAGTTTCGGTCGTTCATAATGATTCTGCCAAGCCCTTCGTTTTTAAGGATTTAGCGAATTGCACGCATGTCTTTGAACGCGTTAGAGCAGTTAAACTACCATTAACACAGCCTTTCACTGGTCCTTATAAGATTATCTCGCGACACCAAGATGGACGTACCTTCACGCTAGATAAAAATAAATAATCCTAATGAAACAGGAATTTCCCTGCAGCATTTTTTTTCGCCGAATTTTAATTCAACAACTAACACCACGGTCCGCAAATTGGTCGATAACGCGAAGAGCAAGGTATCGCAACGCCCGCCCTCTGGTGCAATAAAACTCAACACTCAGCATGATAATCAAGATTCAGATAATCTCTTGACTCAGCAGTCGGTAATGAAGGACTGCAATGTTAACACAGAGGATGAGTCTTTGTGACCCCCACTCTCTCAGTATAATGACTCTGCACCTTGAACACACAAGACTCATGGCCAAGAGCCATCGCGAATTAACAAATCAGATTCTGTTGCTGAAACCGGTCTTATAACTCATCAAGTCCAAATACATAGGAGCAGTGAAGCGGGCGGGCCCTCGCTGGGGGGAAGGAACGTACCAACAGCGCTGATACCGACAGCACTCAACTGACTAGCGTAGAGTCAGTAAGCAAAAATGAAGATCCGGACAGGTTACGGCAAAGCGATATAGTAGTAGACGCTCCAGAAGTGACAGAAACTTCACCTATTCCTTCTCCTATTGTAGACAACTTAGCTCCTCCTGAAACTCTAACCCTACATACTCCTTCGAAACCCAAGAAAGAAAGATTTATTCCTAATATATTAAAAAGAAAAAAACTTGAATCGATTGAAGTAGGGAGTAAAAAATTAGACAAACGGGTAAAATTCAGCGACAAAACCTTAGTTAGATATATATATATATATAATTCCTCGCACTCAATTCCTAAACTGTATAAAAAACGCAAGCCGAATATTATTATTAAGCCAGAGGAGATCAAAACACTCCTCACAGAATGTATAAACATGATTAATAATAGGAACTCTTGTATTTTTCCTTTAGTCCCTGCTGATCCGGCTTGCTTGAAGTCATGACTTCCTCCAGCAGTTGGGTCCAGAACCCAGGATGTTTCAGCAGAGATTCTCCGCATCCACGAGCGCTTATTAGCCGAAATCACGGTCACCCCGAGTGACACGCCCGTGAGACATCATCTTCGGCACGCGGAGACCTGCTTGCTCGAGTTTAGGAGCGAGTATAGGCGATCACTCAACGATCGCATGAACGCAAGTTAGGCGCGCTTCCCAACGCACTTACCTGAGCGCTCCACCCACTTATGACCGCCGCCTCCCGACCTTGTTCGTGGGCAACCAGCCTGGGCGCTCTTTGTTGGTTTATAATATGCACAGAGTGTCAAAGAAGGCACTAGGCGACATGCTGCTTGCCCGTGGACAGTCGGAATTTAACAGCGATGCGGTGTTTAAAGGCCAGCGGTGCAGTGCAAAGGTAACTTGCGATAACCTTGCGTCATCGACCAAAATGCAGTGCGACGCCATCTTAAATAAATTATATTTCGAAGGGGGGCATGGAGGCCAGGTGAGCAGGAGATATGTCAAAGTATGTCCGTTTAAGGAGCACGTAGTGCCAGACAGCTTAAAGCTGACTGTTAAGGTCCCCAAGGGACCCCCTCCTGCCTGCCAGGTGGCTCTTCGCCTTGATGCCATATTAAGGGGGTGTATACATATTGGACACTAAGAAATAAAATATAATTTTCTTACTAATGTTTAAATTTATTTTAAAATATTTAAAATACTAACTTAAAGTAGACATAAATGCCTTCATTTTAAGCCCTATTAGGCTTATTTTATTCCAGCCATACTTCCATGATCATTCGATGAACCTTCGAACCCATAATTCCTGCACCATAAGGTTTCTGATAACTCAATAAACTAATTTGACTTTACCAAACGGATTTGGCTTCAGTATTGATGTTATTTTTGTTTGAATGTAGGAATTTTTTGAAAAACCAAAAATTTTTTACTTTTCAACATAAATTTCTAATTTTTTAACAAAAAATCTCAATTTTTTTAATAAATTTAAATATTTTTGGATTCTTTTACCATTTCTAGTCATTTAATTTCAAAACCCTATATTCATGCAAGAATGACATCAATACTGAAGCCAAATCTATTTGGTAAAGTTAAATTAGTTTATTAGGTCATCAGAAACCTTACAGTGCAGGAATTATGGATTCGAAGGTTCATCGAGTGATCATAGGAGTATGGCTGGAATAAAATAAGCCCAACAGAGCTTAAAATAAAGTTATTTATGTCTACTTTAAGGTAGTATTTTAAATATTTTAAAATAAATTTAAACATTAATAAGAAAATTATATTTTATTTCTCAGTATCCAATATGTATATGCCCCCTTAACGAATATCATTAAATACTTGGACAATGATGCCAAGTTGGGATTAATCACTGTATTGGAGGGATGGCACACGGTTTGATATAAGATTAGGTATCTGCACTTCGACTCGGGTAGTCGACGCTACCAGACGGTTGACGGACCGCAGAGAATGAGAGATGATGCACGACAATTTTTCTTTAGTTCAATCACCATTCGCGAGTGGTGGCCCATGAACACGTCTGACTTCCAGAATTTGTTGGACATTAATTTAGGTAACCCATCGGGTCGGGTGGAACGGACGTGCCTCATGGATGTTGATCTGTGCGGCGTCGTGGAGACGCCAACGGCACTTGAGACGCTGACTCAGCAGTTCTCCATTGGAAAGTTGATTATTTGAAAAACCACCGGGTTTTTCGAGAACAGGGTCAGCTTCGATGGTGTCGTTAAACTCTCGGTCCATAATAACCCAACGGTGCGTTTGGCTTGGAGGAAGAAGAGTGAGGAGGAGGGATTCGACAAGCTCTTTCTGATTCCATGGCTCAGTCCCCAAGCTCGACTAACGCTTACTTCCATCATTTCGGTCAATTGCCCGCAATTGCTTGTTGAACAAATCGTTGAGTTCATTAAAGATAACCAGGTTTTAACAGAGCTGAGCTTGGTGGACTGTTCTAACATTGACTCGAAGTTTCAGATATGGCAACTCCCTGAGAGGATCTTCGCCGTTGTTAACGGATTGAGGATCTTCCGCATGGAGTTTAGTAACTCGACCGTCAAAGCTCTGGACTTTGTACATCAACCGGTCCTCGAAAGTCATCCTTTTTTGATGGAGTTGAGCCTTAAGGGCAGTAGGTTCGTAGAACAAAGTTTACAAAATTGTATTAATGCAACTCTGGAGCTTCGCACGGTCGACTTCACGGGCTTGGGCATTCCCCAAATTGGATTAAATTTTTCCGCTTCACGTTACCTGACTTCGGTGAAGCTGCCATCCCATCAGTGCCTGGAGGACACTCTGGACTCTCATGCTACCCTTCGAGTACGCGACGTCCTTATTACTAATACATTGGGCAAGAGCAATAAAGGAAATCGCTCGTTTAATCCACGTTTTGTGGAAGACGTCTTACCCAGAGTGCCTTTCTTCAGGTTCGTAGCTCAAAGGTGCAGGGTGTGTCTGCGCGAAACCACGCGCTGACACATAGAAAACTTTGGCGCATATATCACACCAAAGAGCGAAGCTGCAGAAAAAGACACCTTCTACGAGTGCTTTGAAGTCAGGTACAACATAGATTAAATCCGCGAGCCCAAGTTCGCCGCAACTTTTAACTAACCTTTTTGTAAATTGCGCAATAGTTCTATACCTTTTTCGTTTATTATCCTCTTTTTCCATCACCTTTTTCAGTAAAATCATTTATTAATAGCTTTTCATTTTTTATTTTTAATTAATATATCATATGTATATTAGAGTCACACGACAATTCTAGCTAAGGTTAGAAAAATATGCAATGTATAACTTTTCTTTTTTTAACAGTCAAGTGCACTAAATAAAACCTTAAACAAATATTTGTTTATTTAATTACACATTCAGTGCTACACTCAATCATGGCACTAGACAACTGCATATTACTCACTAGGAGAGTGTCACACCTCCGGATCACGGATTTTGCTCAAACTTCGGGATAAGTTTTCAGATGATAAAATATGGTGAAAGCTAAAGTTAGATAAACTAGATTTTTAAACGCATATAGTTCTTTAGCATTGATAGTTGATAGCTACAAGCTCGAAACTTTTTTTAAATTAAAGCTGAGCTTCAATCCTTTCGAATTAGTAGCTATAGCATGTAAAAATATTACTTTTTCCCAAAGTTAGAGTAAAATAAACATTGGAACTGATTTTTCTATGTGTGTTTCTTGAGCTATAAAAAAAGGAGCATGCTTTCGATCATTCTCAAATTTGCAGAGCATAATAAATACGGTAAAAACGAAAGTTCAAGTCTACCCTGGTACATGTGCCCTTCTTTATAAAACTGTTTGACTATTTTTTATGTAAGTGTAATTTTCACCTAAAAATTATATTTAAATTAAAAATAGTCAAACAGTTTTATAAAGAAGGGCACATGTACCAGGATAGGCTTAAACTTTTGTTTTTACCGTATTTATTATGCTCTGAAAATTTGAGAATGATCAAAAGCATGCACCTTTTTTATAGCTCAAGAAACACACGTAGAAAAATATGAAAAAAGTATAATTTTTGAAGTATAAAATTATATACCATGAAGTGCAATATTCCAATCGATACCAAAATTTAATTACGTATTCCACTTTAAGAAACTAGTAATTTAAGCCTTTACTGAAGTGTGTGCCACCCCAGAAACTTGTATTATAGACTTTTGAATTGTTAAAAATCGAGTGACTAAAATGAAAAAGTTTTTGAAAATTGCCCATATACTGATAACTATACTGTAATTAAATTTCATTCTCAGCACTTTCAGTCCACCAATAACAGATGATGAGACATTTTAAAAATGCTCTGACTAAAACTTGTATCATATAAAATGCGTAATGCAACATAATTTGTAAAATAGAGTCCTTGCAAACTGCAAAATCTTCACTGTAACAAGTAACATTTGTTTGTTAAAAAAAAAAAAAGAGAGAAAAAGCTACAGATAGTAAAAACTGTAATGTGATAGAACAAATAGTCATTATTGTAAATAAATAAAAAGCCTTACTGTGATAAAGCAATTATGGTTAAAAAATATATATTAAATTCAGAAATTTTTTCTGCGATCAATAAGTATTGTCTAAAAATATTGTAACCAAGCGAATACTAACCCTGCGTTAATGTATGAATGATCGGGATGAATTATTGAGATGAATTTATCGTATGCAGAATGATTTTTTAACTTTGTAAATGTTTGTAAATATTTTGGCATTGGCTGTGATAAGAGGAATGTTAACCTCTAATGTGATAAATAGATTTTATATCATAACGTGTGATAAATGAATGAGTGCAACACAACATACATCTTTTTGTACTTGTCATAAAATAAAAATTACCCACACAACATTTTTTTTGTTGGAGTAAAAGTTAGAGTAGTGTAAGCGCACTAAGAAACATAAGTGTATACATGCGAACACCTCTGCACAGGCATCAAGACAGACAAGCGAGTAACAGCGAGCGAGCCACTTCGTTGTATTCAGTCTAGCTCCAACGGTCCTTGTGCTCAGTCACACTGACCATCTTGAAATATATATAATATATTAACACACTTATCTTGTGTGCTTTTAGACCTCTCTCTGATTCTCCTTATCCTGGGTAGTTCCCACAGTATCTTCGTGTGCCGCGCGCTCCAGTCTGGCATCCTATGGCGCGCTTTTTATTTGAATTTGAATTTGAGTAGATAAAGAAAAAATATTGAAAGATCGAAACTTTTTGTTGTTTAAAATTTAATTTATCTTTATTGTTTTCAATTAATATACAAATTAATTCTTTCTATTATATATTTAATTATTGATAAATGAAATAAAAAAGTTTTGATCTTTTTTATCGACTGAGTAGTTAAGGGAAAAAGGTTTTTTATTGTTTTTTAAATCATAAATTAGCAGGCAATTTAGACCCGTTGCAGCACCAAGAAAGATGTAGACTACTGGAACTCGACCAGAGCATGGAGAAGCACGAATACACGATCAACGCAGCGAGGACGTATCAGCTATTTTACACCAGTAGTACAGTAGACATTTCTCTCTCTCGCGATTAACGTAATAATAAATCAATCAGTTTATTTTAAATATCATTTTATTTAATTAATTACCTTTACGCAAATTGACTACTTGGATTTACCAAGCTTAGTCGTGATAAAAAGATACCCACAATATAATAAATCAATAACGTGAAAACGTAACATAAAAAAGTGGTGCTAAGTGTGGGATATTACTTGTGAAGGAAAATATATATCTACAAGAAGCAACTACAGTATCATTTGTGAAGTAAAATATATATCTACAAGAAACAACTACAACATCACTTGTGAAGGAAGCAACATCTACAAGAAGCAGCTTTAACAGTACTACGAAGGAAGCCAAATCTGCAAGAAACAGCTACGTCGATATCACTTCTGAAGGAGGCATTAACTACAAAACCTATTACAGCGAGAGGATGTTCTACGTGTACATCGCTGTCATCACTATCCTAAGGTAAGTAAATTTTATTTTTATACCTTATACGTCCTACGAGGGAACACGCGCCTGCTGCAAACTTTCAAATTATGATGATTATTAAATTGCATGTCCGAAAATTTTGATTTAATTCAAGCAAATTATTGTTAAATTTTATTAAAGTAAATACAGCACGATTTAACTATATTATCAATATTAAATTGCATGTTGAAAAATCTTGACAGTGAATTTTTATTCAAATGAATTATCAGTGCTTTATTAAATTGGATTCTGAATAAACTAATTATAATATCAATATTAAGTTGCATGTTGAACTTAGCTCGATTGAGCCGTATTCGATTTTATTAAAGTGAATTTTTTATTAAATTAACTATAAACCAATATTAATTAACACCAATCTTAAGCTGCATGGTTAAGTAAAAATCTAATTAAATCACGTGAATTATAATCGATTTTACTAAAGTCAATTTTGGTTACATTCAGCATTTAATAATACTAATTATTACAAACATTACGTTGTAAAAAGTTTTATTTTAACTTGAGTGAATTATAAGTTTAATTATTAAAGTGAATGTCGCTCAAATAAAGTATAACAAAAAATATATATATCGACATATAAATAAATTATAAAATATAAGATCGTAAACGTCGCGTAAAACAAAAAAAAAATGCCTGGAGAAACGAATAAACCGAATCAACGTGACGAAGCCGCGGGCTTTGTATCATCATTAACGCACCAAACAATCATGAGAACCCCGGAAGAGGAAGCGCGCATAGAGCTTCGAAATGCATTAGCGCTGGCAGATTGTGCAATACAACACTCCGAGAATAAAAGTCTAATGATATTGGCATTAGAAAAATTAAATGCTATAATAGACGGCGGCAAGCATAAATTAGAAAAGGACGTTCCAGACCATATGTTAGTGTGGGTTCTGGACGCAGGTATGTCAATTTCAGCATGCGTTGCTAAGGTATGCCGAAAGTAGTACATTCGCCCCCAGCAAATACTCAGTCTATGACTAGAAATAAAACTGTGTATAAGATGGCTCCTCCGAACTTTTTAGATAATATCGATAATGCAAGCGATGTAGAAGACAACTTAGGTTTGCAGGGTGTAACGACCGACAACGCGAACGCCAAAATCAAACCACTCAAAGATAAATATAAGAAACTGACCTTAGACGGTCGTTTGTCAATGGTCAAGGAATCTTTAGTTGACATCACCGAGATACTAAAATTGCTTACATAAAGCAAAAAATATACTAACAATCCTGGTACCGAGAGTAATAACAGCCAAATGATGGATGCAGCAACTTCTTCTAGTAATGCTCCTCAGAGTGTGTCTAATAATAATAATGCCATAACAGTGGTTGCACAAACATACGAATAACCGATAACTCCTGATAATGATCTTGCGCCGTCGATTGTCGCTCCTGCTTCATTGCAGAATAAACCTACCATCATTATTGGAGAAGGTTCGAGCCTAGCTTCTGCGTTTGAAGTAAAATTCCAGCCTCTATGGAAAGAAGAGGTGAAAATATGATTTTCTCATTAAATTCGCTCGTTATTAAAACCGCAGCGCAGGGAGTTAAATATCATGCGTTAAAAGAAGCCACCCTGAAAAAGTATTCTTAGTCTTTTGAAAAAAAAATTAGAATAACTATTTACGATCTAACAAATGTGTAAGGAAGGTCCATCATTCTTCTTCGATAAATTATTAGACCTGGCAGGGAATAGTATCCCTAGGTCAACGCTATTAAAGATTTGGAGAGAAAAACTCCCAAGCAAATTATTACTACACATGGGTCCAAATTCACACACCTGGGCTGTAAGCGTGCGAATAGAAACAGCCGAGAAAACATGGGAAACCATGTTGCATATAAAGGATATAGTAAACGCAGTTTCTACGTAAGCATCCACCAGTTTAGACGTAGCTTCAGATATAGAAAAAAGAGTTGAAAACCTTGAAAAAAGGACACATAGGCAGGGTAGCTTTGAAAGTAAAATAAACGTAAATAGTAAAGGTGAAGAAAATAAAGTTTACAAGAAAGATAAAAGGAATGAACCAATTGAAGAGAGCAATAAAAAGAAATTTGCTGGTCATTTTAATTTTGGTAATAAAGCCATTAAATGCTTTGAATTTTGCAAGCATTATGGCAGTTTTAAATCCAGCAACCATAGCAAAAACAAAGCTCAGAGAAACGAGTGCACTTCGCTGTTAAGAAGGTATCAGTGGAAAGCTCTAAATGGATTCGCCTCCAAGTTAAAGATTTAAATAGTAGTAAACTATTATTAATTGATACCGGCGCTGAGGTCTCTTTAGTTTCTAGAGGACCGCGCAAACTAGATAAAACTCCTAATATAAAGTTATATGCTACAAACAGCACCGTAATACAAACTTACGGCACTGAACTACTCAAATTTGATCTTGGCATCTCCAGAACTGTAAACTGGAATTTTATTGTGACTGATGTGCCGTACCCTATTATTAAAGGTCATGTACTGAAATACCACCATCTTTTGCCTGACTTGAATTAAAGGAAGCTTATAGACGGTACGACACTTAGATCGGCCGATGCTATAGAGAAGGAAATTAATTATTGTAAAGTGTCAGTCATAGAACCAAATATTAATTACTCTCATGTACTTAACAAATACCCTAAGGTACTTGGAGTGAAACAAACTGCACGACTACAAGACCGGAGTGTACAACATTATATTAAGACTACAGGCCCTCCTATTGCGAAAAAAGCAAGAAGATTGGATCCTGACAAATTCCGAACGGCGAAAGCTGAGTTTAAATCGTTGTGCGAAACTGGCGTGTGTCAACCTTCTAGCAGCCCGTGGGCAAGTCCTACCCATATGGTGCCCAAAAAGGACGGTTTTTGTAGGATTTGTTAAAATTATAGAGCACTTAACCAAGTTACAGTACCAGATAGGTACCCAGTGCCCACCTTCACGATTTCCCAAAATTTTTGAGCAGGAAAACTATTTCTTCCTCTTTGAACCTCCAGAAAGCGTATCAACAAATACCAGTCGCAGACTGTGATAGACCGAAGTCAGCCGTTATCATTCCTTTCGGTTTGTTTGGGTATAAGGTCATGACCTTTGGTCTGCGTAAGGCTGCTCAGACTTTTCAGCGCCACGTTAACCGAGTTTTATGAGAATTAGACTGTGTATTTGTTTATATTGATGACATACTCATCGCCTCGTCTAACCAAGAAGAGCATGAGATGCCTCTTAATATTGTCCTGAAACGTTTAGAAGAATCGCACTTACTATTAAATCTTGATGAATGTGTCTATCGGGTTAATAAATTAGAATTTCTGGGACATAATATCAGTAAGGATGGTTTTAAGCCATCTCAGAGCAAAGTTCAGGCCATTGTGGACTTCCCAAAGCCACAGAACATTGACCAGCTCCGCAGATACATCGGAATGATTAACTTCTATAGACGTTGTATTCCTAATGCTGCTAATACCTAAAGATAGTTGAATCAACACCTCAAAGGTTGTAAGAAGAAGAATAAGCGTCCTGTTATCTGGGATGCGGAAAGTGAGGAAGCATTTGAGCAAAGCAAGAGGGATTTGGCTAATGTAACGAATTTACTTTACCCTTGCGACGATGCTGGCACTAGAATCGTTGCAGATGCATCTAATTATGCAATGGGTGCTGCATAAGAGCAGTTTATTGATGGCGCGTGGAAGCCACTTGCATTTTTCTCACGTAAGTTCTAGTCAGCGCAATTAAATTATGCAATAAATAACCGCGAACTCACGGCTATTTTTGAGGCAGTCAAGTGTTTTCATTATTTTGTCGAGACTAGACAATTTGATATACTTACTGACCACAAACCTTTGAGATATGCTAGGACGCAGAGCTTGGAGAAAGCTAGTACCCGTAAAATTCGCCAACTAACATATACAGCACAATTGAACGCAAAAATTTGTTATATTTAAGGGGAAAGCAATACAGTGGCTGACACGTTGTCACAAATTGAAAGTATAGCTTCAATAGAGATTATCAATGCTGAAGATCTTGCAAAGTCAGACAACCTCATAGAAAATAAGTTCTGTACTAGGGTTGAAGCTTTCAAAATGCCTACTCTCTTCGATTTATTACTGCTGGGTAAAAAGCAATCTTAAAAACCAAGAGTTGCTCAGTGTTCTCAAGAATAAGAGACAGCCTCTTAGGCTCTTGGGAAAATGATATACCCGTTTATTGTGACGTTTTTGCTCAAACCATTAGACCATATGTGCCACAGGCGTTAAGAAATGAAACCTTTACGTTGTTTTATCAGAATTCGCATCCTGGTGCGGGAATAACCGATGTGTTAATTAGGCAGAAATTTGTCTAGCCAAACATGCACCGTAATATCACAAAATGGTGCAAAGAATGTTTGAAATGCCAGCAATGTGATGTGTCCCGCCTTAATAAGTTTTTACCTGAACATTTTACGGTACCTGATGAGAGATTTTCTCATATACACATAGATCTTGTTGAACCATTACCAAGTTGTGATAGGTATAAGTATCTGCTCACTATGGTGGACAGGTATACAAGATGGCCAGAAGCTATGCTAGTTAAAGACACTACTGCTGCAACAGTAGCAAGAGCATTTATAGATAACTGATTTTCCAGATTTGGAGCACCAGAGGTTATTACCACAGACCAAGGAGCACAATTTGAAACTGAACTGTTTGAATGCTTGGTTCAGTTTTTGGGTTGTATTAGGATAAGAACGACCGCTTACCAACCGCTATTGATTTAAGGCTTCATGCTATTGGGATCTGACATAGACCAGACGCTCTCTGGTGGATAAAATCTGAACGAATAGTAGCATACAAGCAGAAAGCGTTCGTTGATGCGACTTGTATGTTCTTGTATGTCTTGCGTGAAAAGGTTATTATATCACCGATATTTTTGTTATTTTTAACGTATTTTATTATATGTCCTGCTCTGAAAACTTGTTCATCTTTTATAAAATAACGTTTGGTAGGATTAGTATCTGCCCAATAGTACAGAAATATTCATAATTAACAAAAACAGGTACTTGCTCCATATATGACAATGTAAATTGTATACTATGGTACGCCATCTTAGCTTAGACCACGCCCCCATGTCAGATCCCAATAAATCGCTATTGATTTAATATTGCTATTTAAGCAATCGCTATCGCTATTGATTTAAGGCTCCATGCCATCTTTCCATTAGACCTCTGGTCTAGTGAAAATATGGCATAGAACCTTAAAAGTAGCTCTCAGATGTCACGCTGAAAAAGGAAATTGGGTCAATTCGCTCTCAACTGTTCTCTTGGGTCTCAGGACGGGCGTGCATAGAAATAACCACGCCTGCCCAGCTGATTTCGTGTACGATACGGACCTGCAAGTCCCAAGAGGATTCTTCGCTTTATCAGACCGAGAACCTTGTAAGCTCACATTTTTACATTTCTAGGCATAATAATTCCATTAAAACACTCGTTTTTAAAGACCAAGATAAATGCTCACATGTATTTATGAAAGTAAAAGCAATTAAACCTAACATCTATTACGCTGGCACAGCAACATTAAAACGCAACGATCTAATCTATACCATATTCTATTGCTAATTTGTTGCTAATTTATTACACCAGAAACGATTTTGTTGCTCCAACCGTTTCGGAGAAACCATAGCTGTGCTAGCGTGAGTCTTACACTAGCACGACTGCTGTAACTTTTTTCTAATTAAGATATTTTAACGATTCAAACTGGATATTTTTTTGCTAATTTAATGATAAAAGATGGTATATCCCTGGATTCTAAAATGATATTTGACTGGATAACTAACACCATACCTTGAAAAAGTTTGATAATTCACTGAATTAAAGGATGAAATAAAAATTAATAAAGGATATTTTGTTGCCAATATGTTGCTGACATTTCCGTCCGAAAACGATTTTGTTACTCGGCCGTTTCCGAGAAACCATGGCTGTGCTAGCGTTAGTCTTACGCTAGCACGACCACTACAGTAACTTTTTTCTGATTACGATATTTTAACGATTCAAATGGGATATTTTGTATCTAATTTGTTGCTGAAAGGTGGTATATCGCTGAATTTTAAAATATTAATATTTGAATGGATAACTAATCCATACCTTGAAAAAATTTGATAATGAACTAAATTAAATGGTAGAATATAAATTAATAAAGGATATTTTGTTCCTTATTTGTTGCTGACATTTCCGTCCGGAAACGATTTTGTTACTCCAGCCGTTTCCGAGAAACTATAGCTGTGCTAGCGTAAGTCTTACGCTAGCACGACCACTGAAGTAACTTTTTTCCTAATTAAGATAGAGAAAAGGAGACGGAGAAACGAAGACAGAGCGACGGGTATGGAGAGACGAAAACGGAGAGACGGGGGGAACGGAAATGAAAAAACGAAGATGAAAAAACGGGGACAAAGAGGCAAAGACGGAAGAACGGAGGCAAAAAGACGGAGACAGAAAGACGGTGACAGAAAGATGGAGACAGAGAGACGAATGCAGAGATGGAGAGATGAATACGGAGAGACATAGACAGAGTGACGGAGACGGAATGACGGAGAGACGGAGGCGGCAAAGCGGAGACGAAGAAACGGAGATAGAGAAATTTAGACGGAGATAGAAAGACGGAGTGACGGATATTGTGTATGTGTGTGTGTATATGAGTATGTGTGTGTGTATATGAGTATGTTTATATATTTGGATAATTGTATGTGTGTATGTGTATATGTATATGTATAGTGGACTCTTGATACAAGGCATCGCGATATAAGAAAATCCGAGCTGTTTCTCCACTGAGTCTAAGCATGTCAGTTGCCCCACGAACTATGAAAGTGAGAGAGATACAGTACAGCAATAGAATAAGACATGGCTAAACAAAAAAAACCCTAGTCCATTCCACACGCATCAGTAGGCGTGGCTACTGCGTCTACTTCGTATACACGCACGTTAAATTAAACTTACACTACGAGACAGTGGGTGGAGCTGTAACTCTTAACTCGAACGTGTTGGAGACTCTTTCTATAAGAGAATTTCCAAGAAATTTCTTCTTCTACAGCCCCGTCGATACCCTTGTATCAAGAGTCTACTGTATATGTTAAAGCTGCACGTGTGTATATGTATGTATGTATTTGACAATAATGCGAAAGATATTCACGTAAAAAAAAGTCTTAATTCTTCACTTTAATATAATAGTAGTGATATTTTGTTGCTGAGATTTCCGTCCAAAAACGATTTTGTTACCCCAGCCGTTTCCGAGAAACAATAGCTGTGCTAGCGTAAGTCTTACGCTAGCACGACCACTACAGTAACTTTTTTTCTGATTAAGATATTTTAACGATTAAAACGGGATGTTTTGTTGCTAATTTCTTTCTGAAAGATAGTATATCTCTGGATTCTGAAATATTAATATTTGACTAAATAACTAACACCATACCTTAAAAAAATTTGATAATTAACTAAATCAAAGGGTGGAATAAAAATTAATAAAGGATATTTTAATGCTAATTTATTGCTGCCATTTCCGTCCGGAAACGATTTTGTTACTCCAGTTGTTTCCGAGAAACCATAGCTGTGCTAGCGTAAGTCTTACGCTAGCACAACCACTGAAGTAACTTTTTTCCTAATTAGGATATTTAAACGATTCAAACGGGATATTTTGTTGCTGAAAGATGGTATATCGCTAGATTCTAAAATATTAATATTTGACTGGATAACTAACACCATACCTTGAGAAAATTTGATAATTAACTAAATCAATTGTGGAATAAAAATTAATAAAGGATATTTTAATGCTAATTTGTTGCTGACATTTCCGTCCGGAAAAAATTTTGTTACGCCAGTTGTTTCCGAGAAACCATAGCTGTGCTAGCGTAAGTCTTACGCTAGCACAACCACTGAAGTAACTTTTTTCCTAATTAGGATATTTAAATGATTCAAACGGGATATTTTGTTGCTGAAAGATGGTATATCGCTAGATTCTAAAATATTAATATTTGACTGGATAACTAACACCATAACTTGAAAAAATTTGATAATTAACTAAATCAAAGGGTGGAATAAATATTAGTAAAGGATATTTTGTTGCTGATTTGTTGCTGATATTTCCGTTTAGAAACGATTTTCTCACTCTAGCTGTTTCCGAGAAACCATGGCTGTGTTAGCGTAAGTCTTACGCTAGCACAACCACTAAAGTAACTTTTTTCCTAATTAGGATATTTAAACGATTCAAACGGGATATTTTGTTGCTAATTTGTTGCTAAAAGATGATATATTACTGGATTCTAAAATATTAATATTCGACTGAATAACTAATCTATACCTTGAAAAAATCTGATAATTAACTAAATTAAAGGGTGCAATAAAAATTAATAAAGAATATTTGGGTGCCAATTTGTTGCTGCCATTTCCGTCCAGAAACGATTTCGTTACTCCGGCTGTTTCCGAGAAACCATAACTGTTTTAGCGTGAGTCTTACGCTAGCACGACCACTGCAGTATTTTTTTTTCTAATTAAGATATTTCAACGATTTCAACGGGATATTTTGTTGCTAATTAGTTTCTAAAAGATTGCATATTGCTGGATTTCAAAATATTAATATTTTCCTAGATAAGTAACACCATACCTTGGAAAAATTTGATAATTAACTAAATTAAAGGGTACAATAAAAATTAATAAAGGATATTTTGTTGCTAATTTGTTGCTGACATTTCCGCCTGGAAACGATTTTGTTACTCCAGCCGTTTCCGAGAAACCATAGCTGTGCTAGCGTAAGTCTTACGCTAGCACAACCACTGAAGTAACTTTTTTCCTAATTAGGATATTTAAACGATTCAAACGGGATATTTTGTTGCTAATTTGTTGCTAAAAGATGGTATATTACTGCATTCTAAAATATTTATATTCGACTGGATAACTAATCTATCTTGAAAAAATTTGATAATTAACTAAATTAAAGGGTGCAATAAAAATTAATAGAAGATATTTGGTTGCTTATTTGTTGCTAAAAGATGGCATATTGCTGGATTTCAAAATATTAATATTCTCCTAGATAAGTAACACCATACCTTGGAAAAATTTGATAATTCACTAAATCAAAAGGTAAAATAAAAATTAGTAAAGGATATTTTGTTGCTAATTTGTTGCTGACATTTCCGTCTAAAAACGATTTTGTTACCCCAACCGTTTTCGAGAAACCATGGTTGTTCTAGCGTAAGTCTTACATGACCGCTGCAGTAACTTTTTTTCTGATTAAGATATTTTAACGATTCAAACAAGATATTTTGTATCTAATTTGTTGCTGAAAGTTAACATATCGCTAAATTTAAGAATATTAATATTCAACTGGATAACTAATCCATACCTTGAAAAAATTTGATAATTACCTAAATTAAAGGGTAGAATAAAAATTAATAAAGGATATTTTGTTGCAGATTTATTGCTGACATTTCCGTTCGGAAACGATTTTGTGACTCTAGATGTTCCCGAGAAACCCTGACTGTGCCGGCGTAAGTCTTACGCTAGCACGACCACTGCAGTAACTCTTTGTCCAATTAATATATTTTAACGATTCGAACGGGATATTTTGTTGCTGAAACATAGTATATCGTTGGATTCTAAAATATTAATATTTGACTGGATAACTAACACCATAACTTGAAAAAATTTGATAATTCACTAAATTAAAGGGTGGAATAAATATTAGTAAAGAATATTTTGTTGCTGATTTGTTGCTGATATTTCCGTTCAGAAACGATTTTCTTACTCTAGCTGTTTCCGAGAAACCATGGCTGTGCTAGCGTAAGTCTTACGCTAGTACGACCACTGCAGTAACTTTTTTTCTAATTAAGTTATTTTAACGATTCGAACGGGATATTTTTTTGCTAATTTGTTGCTGAAAGATGGTATACCGCTGGATTTTAAAATATCAATATTTTTCTAGATTACTAACATCATACCTTGAATAAATGTGATAATTCATTAAATTAAAGGGTGGAATAAATATTAATTAAGGATTTGTAGATTAAATATATTAAGGGGCCTAATGAAGCCAAGATAGTGGTTATAGTTAATCCGTGACTACAAACCAGGAACGTATTTAAAAAGAAATGGCAAAATAACTGCAACAAAAGATACGGTTGAGTCAAATTTATTATATGTAAATGGCCGCTACTACGGCGCACTATAGGCCCAAACGACTTTTTACTGGACAAAATTAAGTAGCGCCTAATAGGATAGGGTTACGGGGGTCTACCAGGGCTCATTTTGAAGGTCTTGTGATTTACTTTTATGGAAAAATATTTATGAAAAGCTTTCTGTGACATCTTAAACAACTCACCAAGACCATAGTTTTGCAAATTTTTCGCTCATTTCTCCTTAAACGTTAGTACGAACGAAATGAGGACGAAAATACATCACAAATTATTAAAGTAGAGTGAAAAACCTTTAATTTTCTTTTTTGAAAACGTTTTTAGGTGCTATAGAACTCAATTTACAATTATTTTAAGTTAACAGTCTCCTTAAAAATAAGATTTTTCAACATATTCCGCTTGTTTCTCTTGAGGATTTATTGAAAAGAAAATCAGGATGATAATACATTATAGACCATTAAAGTAAAGTAAAAGAATTATTTTCTTGGTTTTTAAGTGCTATAAAATCGTTTTCACAGCTATTTCAAATGAAAGTAGCGAGTATATGTTATTCGACTGAATATTTTTCTATGTAATCATAAGTAGAAAAATTTGCAAATTGATTTTTTTTAAGTATTTTTGTCCGTCCTTTTCAAATCTACTCTTAATTTTTGCCTATAATATTCTATCTTTTCAAAATGACAACTTTCTTGCAAAAAACACAATTTAAAAAATTTTTTCATCTTTTTATCGTACTGGCTTGTAATGTTCCCTCTATATAATCATTGCGAACATTAGAATTCCGTGGAATAATTATTATACTTAAAATTTAAGACGCATAGGATAACAAAATTCTAAATGGCTGATTTCATATGATGATGTTTACAAGAGTTTTTTTATTTATTTCTTTTTTTATGTTATAAGGTCATAACTTTCGCTTTTTAAATAAATTAATTATATTTTGAGTTTTTTAATAATTATTATCTGAAAAAATAGTGATATAAGAATATATAGAATTCCAAATAGCGAAAAATGTCATAATTTTCTTAAATTTATTGATTTTTTTTTTAAATTTACAAGTTTTTGCATACAATATATTGTTATTCCTTAATTCGTTAGTTCTTACATTCATTTTCCAAATTTGTTATTTATTTGTTTGATTGTAAAAATTATAATCATTCAATAATTTAATATTCTAAACCGACCGTTGGCCGTAAATTTCACGTTGCCCGACTTTTGTCAGAACATTTTTCTACCCTACTGAAAAAAATGACATGAGATGTCATGTGAGAAAAAGAACAGATTTGAAAAGTACGGACAATAATACTTAAAAAAAATTAATTTACAAATTTTTCTACTTAGATTACATAGAAAAATATTCAGTCGAATAACATAAAAAATTTATGCTCATTTGGGCTAACACGGGTTATTATACTTAAAGCCAAGTGGAAATGGTTGAATATACTCGCTACTTTCACTTGAAATAGCTGTGAAAACGATTTTATAGCACTTAAAAACCAAGAAAATAATTCTTTTACTTTATTTTAATGGTCTATTATGTATTATCATCCTGATTTTCTTTTCAATAAATCCTCAAGAGAAACAAGCGGAATATGTTGAAAAATCTTATTTTTTAGGAGACTGTTAACTTAAAATCATTGTAAATTGAGTTCTATAGCACCTAGAAACGTTTTCAAAAAAGCTAATTAAAGGTTTTTCACTCTACTTTAATAATTTGTGATGTATTTTCGTCCTCATTTCGTTCGTACTAACGTTTAAGGAGAAATGAGCGAAAAATTTGCAAAACTATGGTCTTGGTGAGTTGTTTAAGATGTCACAGAAAGCTTTTCATAAATATTTTTCCATAAAAGTAAATCACAAGACCTTCAAAATGAGCCCTGGTAGACCCCCGTAACCCTATCCTATTAGGCGCTACTTAATTTTGTCCAATAAAAAGTCGTTTGGGCCTATAGTGCGGCGTACAGCTAGACCCCATCACAGTAAGGTCTAAAGCTCGACTTGCTTGCTCGAGAGCGCGCATTGTTCTCTCTACTTACGAACGGCTGAAGCAACGCCTATACTAAGATAGTGCCAGCGTGGTACTGAACGTACTCACATACTCCTCCCTAAATGCCAACGCGGTATACAAAAACCGCAACGCATTTAAGCTATTATAATACAAGCTGGTGAATTATGGCAGTCATTATCATTTTTTCTTTATTCATTACAGGTAGATAATCTACCCTCCAAGAACAAAAGTTTTTCTACTATACAACGTACTTAGTGCACCCACTCATACCTGCAAACTTTACAAAAAGAACGTGCGTAACATTCATTTCGCCACATCTATACATGCATTCCTTGAATACATTAGCCTTATTGCGTAAAATATGAGCACTTAGTGCTTTACTATCAATATTTAATATATGCGAGCTTAGAAATCTTTTGAACTCATAATGACACTCACTGTTTTAACAACAATATAGATTCTATATAAAAAATACAGTCTTTACATAAAAAAAAATATTTTTTCACATGAAAATACACTTATAAAAAATATATCGCTTTAACAAACATATGTCGCCCTTACGCAAAAGAACAAGTCCAATTATAACTAATCTTTATACTGCGCACAATGCGCGACCGGCCCGGTTACGCCCTTTTTATGATAGTAAGTATTTCTCCTACTAGACTAGCACGAATTTTATATCCGCGTTAACGCGCCAAAATCTCTCTTATGCTATTAGTTTTGCATTTGATAAGTATCACAGTAAGATTGTCTGCGCTGCTACATAATGCTGCGAGAAAATCCAATTTTAAGAATTTAGTTTTCTTTTTTCCTAGGGTGTTTACTATTTTTACATACTCCATCTTTAAATCCATGATAGACGATAAGGTATCATTTAAGTTTGGACTATAATCGATACTTAGCTTTTTTAATTTTACTAATTTTGAAAAATCGAGAATATAATTAATTTTCAATCCGTTGATAATCAACTCCTCTAAACAAGGGGCCACGCTTATAATATTGGCTATTTCCCCTTCCAGATCGCGGTTATTGGTTACGTTAATACTTTTAAGGGTTGATTTCGATCAGCGGATATCTCTCGTTGGTGAAACTAAGTTCCCACTTCTCTAATAAATTCTGCCCATTAAAGATATGTTCAAGTAGCATTAAGTCATACACCTCCTTATCACAATTGCGTGAATCATGCAGCGATAACACTTTTAATGACGTATTGACCCTGATAAACTCTACAATCTGATGTATTTGTATCCTTTTACAGTTGGTTATAACTAACACTTTTAAATTGTCTAAAAGCTGTCGATTTAAAAATTTAAAATTTACTTCATCGTTATTACTAATATGCAATTCTTCTATATTATATAACTGGACCTGTCTGCCTATAGCAGATCTTGTCTTTCCTTAAATAAATTTTTTAATACTAGGCTAGTTATAGAGAGTTTCCAGGATCTTGTCTGTGACGTCAACGCCGGACACGGCAACTATCTGTAGATGTCGTAATTTTTCCCGCTGGGCATCGAGAATATTACTTAACAAACTACTATTTACATTAGTTGTGCTCGGACCAACCAGGATGTTCTAAAATCTAAAATTTGCTGCATCGTGGAGCATCAGTCAAAGCGGGCTGTGGTGTTAATATCTCCTAATTGACGAAGAAAAATCAACTCTGAGGTCAAGGAAAAGTTCGGAGAAATAACAGACCGTAAAGTAAGTGAAGAACTCATCAACGTTAAGATACGCAACAATCATGTCCAGCAGAGCTTTATCGTTCAATAATACGAGCATTTCTTTACTAAACAGCCAGCTATCAGTAATAGGCCACTTGATAGGGACACTCTGTGCACTTGAGTGCTCCTCTTGCGGCCTTACTCTCATCTTATTTGACCTGTCACTGTTGCACCTCCAACATAGATAACCCATGCCAGCCATGCATTGTATTTTTGCTGAAACTGCGATGTTGTTACACAGTATGGTAGCTGAAGTGTTGCCTGCATGATGAGCTACATTCACAATCTCGTAACCATTGCAATCCGCCTCCCTCAATATTCCGTCTATATCTTCTCTAAATATAGTAACGAAGATGTTAAACATGAACAGTTTGGTAACCAACTGTCAATTAACTAAAAGGACTGGGTGCAAGGTCGTATGCTCTATGTATTTTTAAGCCATGTTCGAGCAAATATGGCGAGTGTTACGCCTCCTCCTCTCATAATCCTAAATCCTAAAATATCCTTTGTACTCTTCCATGTATAGGAGAGACAAAAAGCAGTCTGCCTTGATGGTATGGCATTGCTGACTATCCTTGAACCGCTCAAATTCTGCAATGGTCCGCAAGAGCCCCTCCACGCCATCTGCAGAATAACATAGGGTTGGGTGTCTATTAAAATTAATAATGACTTAAATTACTAGGTGCATTTCTATTTACAGATGTTACAATACTGGCTAACTATACTATCATGATTTAAGATATATTTTATACAACACTCGAGTCAAATCCTAAGCCAATATTTGGTAGATGGTTGCACTTCATCATACCGTCGAAAAGTGTGCTACTAAACTTGTCATAATCTGCCGGCTTATTATGTCTGACATATGCTAAATCAGTCATATACTTTCTAAATGTTTTAGGAACGTGAGTTCCGTCAAAACAGGTCCGCAAAAATTCTGGAATGTCGTAAAATACATAATTTTTGGGCATTCGCAACAGTTGAACATTATTGAATAGCTTTACCCATGGCAATGGAACCTGTTGCCCAAAATATCATATTAAATAAAAAGACTCTAGGTCACCACGTCGGGTACATAAACTATTGCGAGCGTCTCTGCTCCTGAAAAGTCCATCACCCCTCTGTGCAACGAGTGTAACGGATCCATCGGATCCAGTGTATATTGGTGCAACTTAGTTAAAACCTGACAGATAAACCTGTTCTGGATTTTTCCTGTCAAGGAAAAAATTTTTGAGTTGGATGTTGTTATATGACTGACCTGTGCTATGCACAAACTCTAGTGCGAGGACCAGCTGCCAAGCTACTGAGTAAACCTGTTCCAAAAGCAATACGCCATTATTGCCAGCCAATATATCACCCAGGTTTTTTTCGTATCGTTCGGTGGTCGAAAATCTATAATGATTCGAACCCGCCATGAACTCGCTGTGTGCAAAAAATCTAGCAATAGATAATGAGGGTAATTGTCGCTCCACTATCCACTTGTTCGACACTTCAAGGCTAGCGTTCCGTACAAAGAAGTTAATTTCGGCGTCTACACGTTTTTTATCAATTGGTTTGATTTTAGCGATCGTTGGTGGCAAGCTGACTGCTAATTCGCCACAAGCTTGTACAACAAACGTGCAACCCCAAGAGCTTTCGTATAGCATCTCTTCCAGTAACCATCTCTGGCCAGTAGTATCAGAGATTATAGTTTCTCCAGGAATTACCTGACTGACTTCTTGGTTAATATGCTCACCAACGGGCGATGTATTTTGATCGATGTTGTGATCAACAGTACTATTATTAGCGTCTAAATCTGCATTATCCTCCTCAGAGTTTACACTTGCAGGATTCAGCTCAACATTTAATTCAGACTCAGCAATAGGATCACTGGGTGTATCTCTTGCTTCCTCTGCGTCAAAAGTGTCCGTCGCCGTTTCGTTCGGCTCTATATATACCTGTACTCTAACCAAAGTTTTACTGTTGCTTTTGTTTTGTGTTTTTGCAACTTCTTGTTGGTCTTCCTCTGGCTCATTATTCGTACCATGGGCTGGTTCAAGTAATTTAGCTGCAACGGTTTTATTCCTTCCTTTAACCTCAATTACGAAGTTCTTACTATTATCTGAGCGGGAAATTAATTTAAATGGGCCAGCATGAGGTCTATCCAGGGTAGGCTTAATTGGCTTTACTTTCATGAATACATGTGAGCATTTATCTAGGTCTTTAAAAACGAATTTTTTGATGGAATTATTATGATTAGTTGGAACGGGTTTCAACTCTCTCATGTATGTTCTAAATTCGTCTAAAGATGTGGACTCACAAGGTTCCCGGTCTGATAAAGCGAAGAATCCCCCTAGAACTCGCAGACCGGTAACGTATACGAAATCAACTGGGTAGGCGTGGGAATCTCTACGCATGCACGTCCTAAGGTCCAAGAGAACTGTTGAGAGTGAGTTGAGCCAATTTCCTTTTTTAGCGTGGCATCTGAGAGCTGCTTTCAAGACTCTATGCCATCTTTCCGCCAGACCATTAGCTTGCGGATGGTAAGCGGTTGTTCTTATTCTCATACAACCTAGAACCTAAAGCAAGCATTTAAATAGCTCAGATTCAAACTGTGCTCCTTGGTCTGTGGTAATAACCTCTGGTGCTTCAAATCTGGACAGCCAGTTATCTATAAATGCTCTAGCTACTGTTGCAGCAGTGGTGTCTTTAACTGTGCAACGATTATCTATAATCGTGCAGTAAGCACGTTTTAAATCTCCCGCGAGGCTGGGTAGTAGCAGGATCAGCCGCCAGGTGGCGTCAGTTTTTGCTGTTCCCGCAAGAGGAACAGCGAGCTCGAGAACATATAAGACCAACGGCTCAGCCATCAGGAAGCACTGTGGACTGTGCTCTCCCCCTCTTTTAGCCGAGTACGCTCGCTGGCCTAGAGAGAGAGAGAGTAGATACAGTACTGGCTTCTCTTATATGGGGCTCCCACTCTGTATAAGAGAAGCTTGCTCTCTTGCTTACTCTAATGCATCAAACCATTAGTAGTAAGTCGAATTGCAGATAATCTTCGCCGAGTGCGCTCACTGGCCTAGATTAGATGCAATCGAGTAAACCGCATACACGCTTCACCCTGCCGCCTCCGCCGCATTAAAATTAAGGGTGCTGTCCACCCAAAATCTAATAATACTTTTGTAAACCGCCGATAAAGTAGAGCGCTTCTCGCTCTATTACCGTAAGGGTTCCGTATACCCACTTGTATATAATTCTTGCTTATTGTAATATTAAGGGTGTCGTCCACCCAACGTTTCTTTATTAGTCTATAAGATAATATCATTAGTAAATTTAAGTTCTAAGTGTGTCGGCCACTCAAACATTCTTTTTTTAATTGGTAATTTAGTATTAACAAGTTTCTCTTCCACGACCTATGTTTCAGGTAGAGGACGCCACCGGATAACCGACCGCCCGGGCCGTTATCACAGACGAATAACGTCTCTCTTTTGAAGTTACCTTTTGTTATTTTATTTATCATCGGCCGATAAGAAGCAAAACTTTATTTTTCGTTATTTTTTTCTATTATTATCAAGAGAACAAAAATTTATTCTTTTTCTTTCTTTGACGCGTCAAACACTTTTATTTTTGGTTTATATAGAATCAGTATTTTCTTATTTATTTATGTTGAAATTGTATCGTCGTTGTACCTTTTCTTTGACTGTCTTTTGGCAGAAATAAAGCTAAGGTACTTCCAAGTATAAAATCAACCGTGTTTAAACCCTTTATTTTCCTATTCTCCCGCCGTCCGTCCCAGACCGCCTCCTGCTCCGAATCCTGGTTACTCTCTGAAGCATCTGGCAACAGGAGGCAACGTTTTCTTTCCCACTCTCTTTACTCATTATATATATACGTAATAATAAAATTATATAGTATTAAATAAAAAGGAAAGCAAAACGTTACAACTGGAATAGCCTCCGGCCATCTTGTATACCTGTCCACCATAGTGAGCAGATACTTATATCCATCACAACTTGGTAATGGTCCAACAAGATCTATGTGTATATGAAAAAATCTCTCATCAGGTACCGTAAAATGTTCAGGCAAGAACTTATTATGGCGGGACACTTTACGTTGCTAGCATTTTAAAAATTCTTTGCACCATTTTGTGATATCACGGTGCATGTTAGGCCAGACGAATTTCTGCCTAATTAACCTATTGGTTATTCTGATGGAACAGCGTAAAGGTTTCCTTTCTTAACGCTTGTGGCAGATATGGTCTAATAGTTTGACCAAAAACGTCACAATAAATAGGTATATCATTTACTCCCAGCGTGAGTTTTTCTAACTTAAGAGGGCGTTTCTTCTTCTCGAGAACACTGTGCGACCATTCGTTTTCAGATCGCTTTTCACTCAGCAGTGCTAAATCGAAAAGAGTGGGCATTTGGAAAGCTTCAACCCAAGCGCAGAACTCATTTGCTATAAGGCTGTCTGAGTTTGCAAGCTCTTCAGCATTACGGTGCATGTTTGGCTAGACAAATTTCTGCCTAATTAACACATCGGTTATTCCCGCACCAGGATGCGAATTCTGATGAAACAACGTAAAGGTTTCATTCTTTAACGCCTGTGGCACATATGGTCTAATGGTTTGAGCAAAAACGTCACAATAAACGAGTATATTATTTTCCCAAGAGCCTTTGTAGCCTAAGAGGCTGTCTCTTATTCTTGAGAACACTGAGCAACTCTTGGTCTTAAGATTGCTTTTTATCCAGCAGTGTTAAATCAAAGAGAGTAGGCATTTGGAAAGCTTCAACCCTAGCACAGAACTTATTTTCTATGAGGTTGTCTGACTTTCCAAGATCTTCAGCATTGATAATCTCTACTGAAGCTATACTTTCAATTCGTGACAACGTGTCAGCCACCGTATTGCTTTCCCCTTTAATATAACAAATTTTTGCATTAAATTGTGCTATGTATGTTAATTCGCGAGTTTTACGGGTACTGGCTTACTCCAAGCTCTGTGTCATAGCATACGGCAAGGGTTTGTGGTCGGTAAGTATATCAAATTGTCGAGTCTCGACAAAATAATGAAAATACTTAACCGCCTCAAAAATAGTCGTGAGTTCGCGGTCACTAAACTGCTCTAACGCAGTACCCATTGCATAATCAGATGAATCAACAATGATTCTAGTATCAGCATCGTCGCGAGGGTGAGCTAAATGGGTTATATTAGCCAAATTCCTCTTGCTTTTCTCAAATGCTTCCTCACTTTCAGTATCCCAGATAACATGACGTTTATCCTTCTTTTCACAATTTTTAAGGTGTTGATTTAACAATCTTTGGGTTTTAGCAGCGTTGGGACAACGTCTATAGAAGTTAATCATTCCAATATATTTGCAGAGTTGGTCAATGTTCTTTGGCTTTGGGAAATCCACAATGGCCTGGACTTTGCTCTGGGAAGGCTTAAAACCATCTTTACTTATATGATGTCTTAGAAACTCTAATTCATCAACCCCAAAGACACATTTTTCAAGATTTAGTAGTAACAACGAATATAGACGCTTATAGAAGCGTACTTTCATATGGGCAAAATGTAACTAGAATTTTAGTTCATAAATGGCAGTAAGGTGGCGCGATTAGAATCTCGTAAAAGAAGAAAGCATGCTATCTCTTTTTCACGCATCTTTTGCTCCAACAGCTGTTCGCTGAGCATAAAAGCTCCGATTTAAATGTCATACTTTTTGAAGTCGAGAATTGTAATTAAAAATAATGTTTCGACAAAAGAAATTATTGAACATTTTATTTGCTATTAGAAAAAAATGTTTCGTATTATTTTTAAAATGAACCTTTTTTACATGAAACCGTTAAATATGAAACTTTTCAAAATGTCTTAAAAAAAATTAAAATATTTAAGTTTCGATATAATTTTTTTTGTAATAAAAAATCATTTACCACGTAAATTTAATTGAATGTGCTAAGCAAATACTTTGTAAGAAAAATTTTATTTTATATATTGATTTATTTTAATGAAGTTTTTAATTACTTAAAATACAATTTAAAATAAAAATCAATTAATATTATGTTTTGTTTAATTATTTAGGAAACTTGAATATTTTAATTAATAGTTAACATTTCTATGACGTAGAATTTAAAAAATATCCTATTGCAACTTATTCAGAAATAATTTCAACGGCTTTGATGAAGAATATAGTATCTCGCATACGGTTGAACAATTGTTCCTTAGTGTAAAAAAAATTTATATATTTGAATAAAACTGAAGAATACAGTTATTAAGTATAGAAAAGTGGCCAGATTGAGACTTAAGACAGCAGTTATTTAGTTTTCTTCAGTTTTCAACATTTATTGATAACTGAAGAATATTTATTGAGATCTGTAGAAAACTTTTTATAACAGATGAACTTTTTATACAGAAGAAAATTGTTAATAACTGTTGTTTTGTTGAAAAATCATTATTTAAAAAAAAAAGTACATTAATGAATGCAACTGAGTAAGATTGTCTTATTTCGCGCGTGGTTTTAGGTTTGTCTTATTTCACCTGATAACAATGAAGAAAAGTATAATTTTATGAAATCTTGAATAATGTTACGACTAAAAGTATTGGTTACTGACAAAAAAGTACATTAAACAACAAGGGGAATGCATTAAAAACTGTAATGTAGTCGAATTTTAAATGTAATTAGATGTAAAAAATCTAATTTTTTCCGTGATCAAACGAAGTAGTTAGAGAACGTGACATTAGTAACATTATAAAATTGAAAGCAAAAAAATTTTATCAGAAAAATAACTAATCTTTAACGAGAGACGAAATGAAACATTCTTTGAGGTGGACGCAAAATACGACTTTTTTATATTATAATTATTTTTTTGTATGCTGGAATTCAAGAATGTTCTATGTATTTCTGAAAAAACCAAAATCTTAAATTATAAATATAAGTTATTATAAACTTCATAAAAGCAAATGAGCATTCGTTAGTTGGTTTTTTTATCATAAAATCCGTAACCTGACGTGACAAATTTTTTTAATGATTTTATTTTTTATTTGTGTGCATATTTTATACTTATTTCTATACACGTTATTTTCCTTTCCTAGAAAAATATTAATATTTGTAATAAACTATTTTTTTCAAAATAAATTATAAAACATCGAATAAATACAATAAATAGTTAAATTAATTATTGTCATCATACAGTTATTTGTTTATTAAAAAAATAAATTTTTAAATAAATTTATCAAAGAAAAATGTGATAATTAATAAATCTATCAATGAATTTGTTACTCTTCTTATATAGGGATATCTCTGGAACTTTTTAATTTTGAGAAATTGTCTTCACAACTGTGACGCGATTTTTGCGTCCCAATAAATTTTCAATCTTAATTTATTTTTTTTTGTGTGTCTAACTATATGTATATCGTTCATATTACTAGTCAAATTTTCTTTTAAGTCTAAATAATAGATCTGATGGCGACAATAAAATTGTTATATAGAGTTTAAATAAGAATTTAAAATAAAATTATTTTTTTTTAATGTTTTTCATGTAATCGGTGATGGAGAGAAATTCTTAATTTAATTCGAACCTTCCCGCCTAGTGACAACTCAGTTGAAGAAAAGAGAACGCCAGTGGCGCCGTTTGTGAAAAGGAAGAAAAGAAATGCGCTTAAAAAGAAATGATTATTAAAATATGAAGAGACTTAATTTACTATGAAATAATTAGTATTATATAGCGTTCGAAAAGATTTATACTTGTAATTTTGAGTGTTATAAGTCATGTACGCCGCAAAGAAAAGATTGTTAACGCGTTGTATGAGTGAGTAAGAAAGAGATAGAGCGATTAGACGCAAGCAAGCCGGTAGTAAGTAAACGCGCGCCGTATATACATATTCAAAAAGAACAGAGGTTTTCAACTACATTTAGAGTCATAAATATCAAAATTAATTTTGTCTTAATTTTCTTTATTTTCTTTTAGTAATTTGTGAATAGATCAATGAAAGATTTATAAGATGTAAAATTTAGCGCCCGGAAATTGTTAATAACAAGCGCCATGATTGGCCTGTCAAAATTTTCATGTGTGGTCGAGCTCAAGAAAGTGCGGGCCCGGCGTCAGTCTAGAGAGAGTATCGTGCGAGATCGGACGTGTGTCGCGAGTAATTGATAAAACAAAGAGCCCTTTGTAAGAGAAAAAAAAGCGTGTGAAAAGAAAAGTTGTATAGAGTCGGATAAAGAATTTGTGCCTTAAAATAGAGAAAAATATTAGTTTTTTGTGCCGCAAACGGGAGAGTTTAATTCTCAATTTCATTGGCAATTATTGTAAATTCTCTTTTTTTTATTTGATATAAAAGAAAATCGAATTGTGACAAAGTAGAATCTTTCTTTTACGCCTTTAACATGAGAAAAAAAATTCTAATTGCCGTGCATAAGTGTTAAATTTTCTGGATATTATTTTAATCATTAGAGTCTAACGTTTTCAATTTGTTGTGCGTCCGTTACGTGAAAGAAAATTTATCGAACAGTGGGAAAATTAGTAGCGCCATTTCAGTAGCGCCTTTACCAAACGTAACAAACGTTTGCCTTTTTCATTCAACCAAATCTACGCCACACCCTCTCTATCATCGCCTTAGCGCCAACCTGTGTCCAGGAAGCCAGCAAAGACGAGCCCGAGAGCAAGCGGAGATTTGAAAGGGAGAAAGAGAGAGAGGGTTTAAAAAGGTATAAATCATATATATTACGTTTCTGAATGTGCTTGCGTGACGTAACATTTTCTTAACCATTTAGCGATCGCGCGTAAATTCTTGTCTTTTTACTTGGCGTCGTTAAATCAGTTTTTGTGCTTTGTTCTAAAAATTTTGTGTAACTTTTATCTACATATATATATATATATATATATATATATATATATATATATATATATATATATATATATATACTTGCGCGTGAAGTCAAAATTAAAAATTTAGTACAATTCGTTCAGTTAGAATATATAGATATACTTATTTATAATTATTAATTTTTCCGTAAATGTATGAAATTTCAATCATTTTAGCGAGAAAGAAAATAAAAAGATAAAAATCTAAAAAGTGAAATTAAAATTTGTGAATTTGTGCCGTTTCAAAGTAACTAAAAACCTTCGCGGAACTTTACATAAAAGCTCTAACGTGCGCCGAGTTCCGCGAAGAGAGCCCCTGTTGCCAGCGAAAAGGGGGAGAGGTAAAGCCTCAAACATAAGAAAGAGTATAGAGTCAACGCGCTTGCTTGCCGTCAGGAAAGTTGAAACCGTGCGTCTTTCTATAAAGTGTAGTAGAGTCACTAATAAAGAACGTGTGTGAGTGAGATAGAGAAAAAGAATAATTATTTTTTTTTGTTAGTTGCGCCACAAGTGTCATTGAAATTAAAATCATTTTTTTTTATTTATCTTCTATTTTTTTCTAGATTAGTAGCGATCAATTTATTATATACGAGTGTGCGTGTGTGTCAAAATTCAAATAGAGTTTTTTTTGAGCCATTGTTAAAATTGTTAAATTTCAAGTAAATAGAGTTTTTTTATGTTTAATTAAAGACGTTCATTCAGTTAACTAGTAAAATCGTATACAGTGTTTTATTCTAATACCCCTTTTAAATAATATTTCATTATAAAAATTTTAAATACATTTTTTTATTATTGCGCCTAAGTCTTGGGCCCTTGAAACCCGAACAAGGGTTACAATTTTTTAAAGGATTCCCTCTGTAGATCTTTCACAAAAGTAAGATTTAAATATAAATAAATAAATTCGACGTTTTCGGGACTAGTTGGATGTCCGGCTATTTATCACGTCGCACAACAATTCAAAAGTCTATACCCGGTCAAAAAAGGTTAGCTATAAAATATAGCTAAAAAAATAGTTAAATATATAGCTGTATCGTGCTCGTTTTACAGCTATATCGATGTGTTTTTTAGCTGTTTTTTATAATTAAAAATGTACTTAATTTTATAGTTAATAATTTCGTTATACCGAAAATATTAATAGCTACTTTTTCAACTATATTTTATAGTTATTATTATAGTTAAAAAAACACTTAGTACACTAAAAATTTAAGTATTTTTTTAACTATAATAATAGCTATAAAATACAGTTGAAAAAGTAGCTATTAATATTTTCGGTATAACGAAATTATTAACTATAAAATTAAGTACATTTTTAACAATAAAAAACAGCTAAGAAACACATCGATACAGCTGTAAAACAAGCACGATACAGCTATATATTTAACTATTTTTTTAGCTATATTTTACAGCTAACCTTTTTTGACCGGGTATAAATACACTAAAAATTTAAGTGTTTTTTTTAACTATAATAATAGCTATAAAATATAGTTGAAAAAGTAGCTATTAATATTTTCGGTAGCTAACGAAATTATTAACTATAAAATTAAGTACATTTTTAACTATAAAAAACAGCTAAAAAAACACATCGATATAGCTGTAAATACAGCTCGATACAGCTATATATTTAACTATTTTTTTAGCTATATTTTATAGCTAACCTTTTTTGACCGGGTAATACAAGTTTCTGGAGTGGCACACACTTCAATAAGGGCTTAAATTACTCATTTCTGTAAGAAGAATATGTAATTAAATTTTGGTATCGATTGAACAATCGTTGTTCACGGTACATAATTTTATACGTCAAAAATGATACTTTTTTCATAGTTAGTGTAATTTTTAGGTGAAAATCACACTATTATTAAAAATAGTCTAGCAGCTTCCTAAAGAGGGGCACATGTACCAGGGTAGGCTTAAACTGTTTTTTTTTACCATATTCATTATGCTCAAAAAATTTGAGAATGATCGAAAGTACGTTACTTTTTTTATAGCTCAAGAAACACACGTAGAAAAATATGAAAAAAGTATCATTTTTGATGTATAAAATTATGTACCGTGAACAACGATTGTTCAATCAATACCAAAATTTAATTACATATTCTACTTACAGAAACGAGTAATTTAAGCCCTTATTGAAGTGTGTGCCACTCCAGAAACTTGTATTATAGACTTTTGAATTGTTGTGAAGACAATTTCTCAAAATTAAAAAGTTCCAAAGATATCCCTATATACATTGATGTTAAACTATACTCTCGTTTTAATTAACTTTACATTACAAAAATTCGATTACTTAATTAATTAAGAAATTAGAATTCTTTGTATAAAACATAATTTCTTTCCATGAAAATTATTTTTCAATAATTCTTTAGTTTATCAGTGAATATTCTATAATTCTATTACAAGGAGAGAGAACTCTAAATCACCAAATTTTTTGAAATCATAGTAGATGTTTTCTTATATTAAAATACGAAAAAAGCTATATTTCCGACGCATAAATACTCAATAGTTTCAGAGCTGCATTGTATATAAGCCATGTAATGAAATTTAATAAAAATTTGCATTATGTTAGATAATCATTAATTAACACGCGTTTATTTATGCTAGCTATGAAATTATAAAGAAAAAATTTTTAAACAATTCTATCAAATTTCATAAATATAAATAAAAAGTATATTTTAAATATCTAATATCCCATATAATTACTGCTAATTTAACAACGTATTTAATATGCTTTTATCATTGTTGCTCGTTTTAGAACTGATAAATATTTTTTTACAATACCGTGCTTTTTTAAAGAAATTTTTATAACTTTTTCTTTGGGCTTTTCGTAGATGGTAAGTTTCGTTAAGAATGTAATTCATGCTCATTCGTAAAAATTGTAAGTAAATCCTTGCTGTCATATTTAATTTAATGACGACTATAATAACATTTACTTTCTCACCTATTGAGAATTCATATCTACAATTATACATTTTATTCATCTTTTCCTATAATTTCATAATTTCTGCAGTCTCAACCAAATTGGAGTTGACAGATTTCCACACTACACCAATGGGGTACTGCCATAACGCGTTGGTTTTTAATTTATTACAATTTTAATTGATATATTAATTAAATTCAAAATTATATAGAATTTTATAGTATGATAAAACAATATATAATTCTCTTAATTTAATGAATATAATTATTAAAAAAGTAAAGCGTGGTACCTTCGCCAATAGCCCTACACATCCTCTAAAATCCAGATGCTGACGTTTGCTTCTTGGATTTTAAAGGACAAACACGTATAGACCAACATTCAATGAATAATCATTTTAGATTACATCGAAAATGACTGTGCATCAAGGTTGGTCAGAGCATAAAATCACATGCCCACATTCTATTAAAAATAATGAAGCAAGAAACAATAAAAATTATTTATGTATTTCTCAGTTCACTATTTTTATTAGACCCCTCCTGCTCTCCTAATGCTCGACCGTGATACACAACCATTATAAAAAAAAATGAATTCAATCACTAACAAACTTGCAATATATTTCTATATATTCACCTAATTTGTGTATATTCAGAAATATTCATCAAGTTTGTGTAGCGTGATTCATTCAAATTTAATTATAATGGATGTGCATTAAAAATAATCATATAAATATATCCATGCAAAATATAAGAGCTTCGAAAAATGTACAGTAAAATATAAGAAATCACTAATTTTTAACAGGATCGATGAAAATTTAGTATTATTTTATCATACCATATAAATAATAACATAAATATTCACTTCATTCATTTATATGATTATTTATAGCAATTATTTAAACAAACATTCAAATTCTTTTTAACTAAAAACTGAACCAATTTTATTAATACAAAAATTAATATCAACTATATAATTATTTGATGGTATTTATCATTAAAAAAGAGAACGATTATAACGAAATAATAAAGAAATGAAAAATTATATTAATAGGTCAAAACTTTAAATGTGTTTACTGAAATATATAGTGCAACATGAGAAAAAAAAATAATCCTCATAAATTTTAAATAATATATACAATTTAATAGTTACATGTAACTTTAACATCTATAAAAAAATTTTTATATTTCAATGTATCATTGAGGTATTTAACAAATATTTTATCAATTGAAAATACTGAAAAAACTAATAAAAATAATATTTACAAGTCAAATTTTATTATTTAATATAACAAAAATATCTTATACTTAAAAAATTTGGGCTACTAACAAAAATTGAGTCATCAAATGAATATTTTAGAAATTAAATTAACGAATTGAAATAAAATAAAAATAAGTAACCAATGTTAAATTACGAGATTATTTATGCGTGACTCAATTTTAATAATTTCGGGTTCGGCTTTTCACTAGCAGTTCCAGATCGTTTATTTTTCTTAGAATCTCGCATATCATAATTCATCCATCTGAGCGTAAAAAAAATATGTACTCTAATAAAAAATCTTATCATATCTTCACGATGCGATTTACATGGTTCTTCAATGTTATAAAAGTCACTATGATGTTTATTTATTGATTTTCGAATTTTATGCATTAAAAATTGACTGATGTTTTCACGATGACTCGAAGAATGAAAATATACTTTAAAACTTTTTATCGTGGTTTCAAATACTTTGCTAAAATTGTCTGAAGGGACAAAAAGATTACCAAGTTCATTATCATTACTAGAATTTGTATAAGCTTTAAAAAAAATTAAAACTTTATTACTTTCTATATTTGAATTTGGGTGACGTAAATAACTTTCACATTTTTCACATTTTGATTTGGAATAAGATTTCATTGCAATGTACCCAGCAACATACTTCATGGAAGTTTGTGAAAGAGTAGCAGCGTCAGCAGGGTTTTTTAAAACATTATTTATTTTATCTGACTCATTTTCTAAATGTACTACAGTATTATTAAAATATTCAGACATATTTTCATTTATTATGGTTCCTGCTGAATCATCTATTACTTCACATGATAATTCACTGTCAGTACTGTCAAATGAGTCGTTCATTTTCGAGTTTACTTCAAGCAAATTATCATTAACAAGAAGTCTTTGGCTGTCACTGTGTTTTTCAGTCTGTGAATCAGATTCATTGAAACTTTCAGTACAGTTTTCAGGAACAGGTAATGGTAAATCAATATTATTCCTATCTGGAATTACTAGTAAAGCAACCGTTTCATCTGGCTTACAATTTGTTAATTTTGATGTTGAAGTTCAATTAGCCGTAATCGAATACTGTAAATTATGTCGTAATTGCGTCGCGGTAGGATTAGAATTATAACCAGAACGACTTCTTAAAACGGCAAATAAATTTTCTAAGGGGTCTTAGTTTAAACGTGATGTTAATAAATGAAGACCACCATTTTCTTCAATTTCTTCCCATCGTAATAAAATACTATTAAC
Organism: Anastatus disparis; assembly: GCA_017163975.1. Taxonomy (NCBI): domain Eukaryota; kingdom Metazoa; phylum Arthropoda; class Insecta; order Hymenoptera; family Eupelmidae; genus Anastatus; species Anastatus disparis. The sequence goes on along the minus strand of JAFFSR010000316.1, from coordinate 3,239,644 downwards.
AGTTAAATAAAAGCCCTGAAAACACGGAGGATTCTTCATATCGCATTTCCACGTTTTGATTTATGGCAAACAATCTTTTAAATATTTTATTACTTGAGGATTATTATCAGATAAAAGGCGACGTAAAGAATTTCGATCTCGCGTGCTTCTACTATTAAGTCAATCGAATAAGTCATTAACTTTTGCGCCATCGCTACACAATCGGGATGAACTAATGGATTGATAGAACAATAATAGCCCGCAAATAAAGCTACCGACACGGAATTGCTGAAAATTTGAGCGGCTAAACTAACATTCATAACTTGAAAAGGATTCGGATCAAAATGTCGATCAGTAAGCTTGGGCGCGGATTTACACGGTTTATCTTTTTCTTTATTACGCAGCTCTCGTATGGCTTCCCAGGAGACTTTATAATTGCCGTTCATTAAGGGACGATTTTTAAGAGTGTTTCTAAGGCATTTAATCAAGTGAGGAGGATCATAATTGAAAAAAATTTTACGTTCATACCGTTCGATAAATGGGTTTTCTTCTTTTATACCTAAATTTTTAACAGCCGTTTGGTTTGGAGATCCCAAATCACAAACCATCGATTTTACTTTAAGGCCTGTTTTTTCAGCGCAATCTAAAGTATCTAAAATAATTGACGTTAAAAGATTTCCGTGAACACTTTTATGGGAGAAAAAATAGGTGATTGGTTGCCTCTAATCATGTTGCCGACCTCTCAGCATAAATACTAAAACATGATTTCCTAGTTTCGATGAACGACCTTCTTCTCCCATATCAGCATACCCTTCGATTATATCTTTTTCGCATTTGAACGTTGAAAATCTTTATATGTGTTTAATTCTTCTTTAGTTACTTTTACTTGCCGTTCAAGATTAACAATTTTACGACTTTGTTTCTCAATAATCTTCTGACAATCATTCGCTCGATCTTTATATTTTTGAATATTATCATCTGAGACTTTTTTCTGATATTCTAATCGCGCTTGTAAAGCTGCAATGTGATCTCTTAATTTTTGTAAAGAATTTTCTCGTGCCGCGTTAGTTTCTTCGGTTCCTGTATTACTAATTTTGTCTCTTGTACTTGTGTTATTGTTATCGCGTTCATCTGAAAATGTTGGCTAGTCTAAATCAATTCTCAAAGGATTACCATTTGTAATAAGTGGAGGTAATTGCAAATCAATTAATATACTTTGCCGAACTGTATCATTAGGAGAATTATCAATTTCAGCAGAGCCAACATCTTCAGTATTAAGATCATGTAAGCCATCAGAATCAAGTATAGCCTTATCTATCGATGTAGCAGCGTCTTTTAATAATCGTTTACCTGATTTGTCAGTACTTTTAAAATCATTCTCTGTGAAGTGTTCTGAACAAATACGTTTCTCATCAACCTTTGAATCGGCTAAATCTAATAAATCGAAATTTGCTGTGTAAAGGATTCATTCGGCTCGTCTAAGAAATCAATGTACTGTAACGGTATTCTACCGTGTTTGAATCTTGCGCGCTTAGGTATTAAAATAGAATAAACGCTCGGTCATATATCTCATCTAAGACGAGTAAAGAAGTGCGTATCTTGACGACCGGCACGCGAGCGAGAAGCAAGCCGGCCGCGAGGCGCTACAGAGAGTTTCCGGGTGCTGTTGCGTTAGCACGAAACCTAAGCCGTGCTGTGCTTATTAAAGAATTTCGCCACGTGGTCGTATAATACGGTAGACTAAGTTCGCAACTGATAGCGCGAAACGTTGTCTTAAATAAAAGTCGTTAATTTATATCGACTAGCGTATTATATTATATTGGCTAGTTGCAACTCTCAGAAATTCTTTCTGTAGAGTTTTGCTTGACCGCTTTTCGCGCGTCTTAGCGGTCAGCCATTGAGTGCCAGCAAATACGTTGATCGGCGTGTATAGGATTCCACCGATCTACGTCCAGGCAACCACGTTGGCAGAGCTCAGCGGAATTCCAGGATCGGGAAGAGACGTCTTCCACCGACCTAGTCTAGAGCATCTACGTATTGGTTACGTACAGGGGAGAAGCTTCGATAACGGGCGAGCGGCGTCTACGTGCACGTAGGTAATTAGTGTAAGCTGGCCAGTGCGTTATTGTAAGTATAATAATACGGTGCGATACCCAAGTGTCTCTTCCTCGAGAGATACTTATTCGGGCATATTGTATCATCGGTGATATAACCGATCAGCGTCATAAGCGAGTACTATTTAGTTCGCGACGCGCCCTCCCTTTGCTCACTCTCTCATTAGACGCGTACATTACATTTCATATATTATATTATTTCATTCTCGATTAATTCATACTTTATCTTTATTACATTTATATTTTTGTCTTACAATAAATTAATTTTCCTTTTTATTAAATCGTGCTTTCAATTAATTTATATTGCCTGATTATATTTAACATAAAATATATATTTCCCGTTGCTTACTCCGACGCCTCCGCGGTCCTTATGAGCAGTTATAAATTATTTAATTACGTAATATCATATTAGTTATATATGTCCTTTGGCCGTATTCAGGTGGAATATGAATCGAGGACAATGCTTGTCGCTTGAGCTGAAATTGCCGAGGGCGCGCGAAGCGCGCCCGAGGTAGATTTCTGCTCAAGCGGCAAACTTTGTTCGAGATTCAGATTCCACCTGAATAAACGGCCAAAGGACATAGATGATTTTATGTCCGAAGTAGGCCGTATGAGGAACTATAACTTATTAGTTGAAAATATTAATGTTTTTCCCAATAATTTGAAAATTAAATTTTAATTCTATTGATTTTTTCTTTTGTTTCTTAGATTGACATTTTGTAATGAGTATAGCTGCTGTCGAAGTGCGAGTCATTTTTTTTCACTAACCTACGTTCAATATGATTGCTCTTTGACATATTGAACAAAACATGGTAGGATCGGCGATGTCATATTGATTTCTCCTGAGACATATTGAGTCTCAATATGTCTCAGGAGGACATATAAAGCTTGTAAAGAGTCGAGGAGCGTGTCTGAGACATATGCGATGCCAATACAAATTTAGCATGCTCTTTGCATACTGACACGAATACGGCCTACGAGGACATAAATATATATATATATATGTATATATATATATATATATATCAGGTGTCAGAGTCATATATAAATATTCATAGTTCAAAATCAATCAGGTTTAATGATTATATTTATATGCAGAAATGTTACAAGATCAATAAAATCAGTAATAAATATATTTAGTCTAAAAATGTTTAACATTTTTTAATATGTATTTACAATTAAACGAGAAAAGTTACATTTATTAATTGCCTTATAGTCACAAAAATTTGATTTTCAATTATTATACAAACATACAATTTAATCTTTCATACTCAAATGTTTTAATAAAATCTACATATTTCTATTAAAATAACCTGTTATCAAAAATATATTACATATTTCTATGATTGATTTTTTAATAAATATACTAAATTTGGAATTTTCATATCCAATCAAATATTTTAACTTGCTCTTATGTTTTTTGTACTATTTGCATGGCGCACATAAAAACATGATTTCATTGATTTGAAAGTTTTCAAATTTGTAAATAATGTAAATATCCTATTATTATTCTATTCTATTAGTAATGAAAAATACATACATTAAAATAAAAATATTAATAAAAAGACTAATAACTACAAAAAAGTATTTGTGCAGTTTTTTAACTCTGGTTCTGAGAACTATAAGAAAAATATACTTCATAACATATTAATGTACTTTACTATGAATTCATTAATAATAAATTCATTTTATTAATTTGAGTTTCAAGATTCAAAAAATAATTTCTAATATAATTTCAATGATTTCGCAAGATATTTTATCTTCTATTCTTATCTAATTTAATTTATCGCAATTTATTAAGATATTTAAAATTTGTGTAGAAAATTAAAGTAACATTAAGTTCATACATTAATAGATTTAAAAAATTATTTCTAATATTAAATAATTTATATCTTTCAATATCTTCAGGAAAACGATGGAAGGTTAATGAAGGTTTTTTCTTTTTTGTATTTTTACATCCTTCGTAAACACATCGCACGTTTTTAGAAGGCATATTTCGTATAAAATAGTTGTAAAAATTTAACCATTATTAATTTAATTACTAAAAACGATAATTTTACCCTTAAATTACACTTTGTATTATTAAAATCTATTAACGATATTTTAATATTTTACTTAAACAATGATTAATTTCACGTGTCTACACGTGTACATTAAAAAGTAACTGCAAGCTTATACCCGCGTTTTATAAAACAAAATCATGCGATTTCTGCTACATGTTAAAACACATCTGATCGTTATTTTATGTTAATAATAAACATTTTTTTGGATCAATTATTTAGAATATTAAAAAATATAACAATGTATAATGGTTTTCTAATACAAAATAATAATTTTTTATTTATATGATTTTTTAATTGCATTTTCTTTTGGGTAACCCACGATGTATACATCTCTATATCTATATATATGAGTACAAGTAGCACCGCTTCGTGGCTGGGTCACCGAATCAAAATCCAATGACCCACGCTGGGGAACATCGAATTAACCCAGAAGTACGCTTCTATAAGCGACTATATTCGTCGGTAGTAAGTGCCATTCTTCTTATCGTTTCAGGACGATATTAAAATGCATCTCATGCTCTTCTTAGTTAGATGAGACGATGAGTATATCAACAATATAAACAAATACACAGTACAGGTTTCATAAAACTCGGTTAACGTAGCGCTGCAAGGGCTGCGCGGCATTACAAAGTCACGACCTTGTACTCAAATAAACCGAAAGGAGTGATAACGGCTGTTTTAGGCCTATCACACTCTGCGACTGGTATTCGATAACACACTTTCTGGAGGTCTAAAGAGGAAAAAATAGTCTTCCTACTTAAGAATGTTGGAAAATCGTGAAGGTAGGGCACTGGGTACCTGTCTGGTACTGTAACCTGGTTGAGTGCCCTATAATCTCCACAAATTCTTTAGGAACCGTCCATTTTGGGCACCATATGAATAGGACTTGCCCACGGGCTGTTAGAAGGTTGACACACGCCCGTTTCGCACAATGACTTACACTCAGCTTTCGCCACCTGAAATTTGTCAGGACCCAATTTTCTTACTCTTTGTGCAATAGGAGGGCCTGTAGTCTTAATATAGTGTTCTACACCACGATCTTGTAGTGGTGCAGTTTGTTTTACTCCAAGTATCTCAGGGTATTTATTGAGTACATGAGAGTAATTAATATTTGGTCCAATAACCGACACTTTAAAATAACTAATTTCCTTCTCTATAGCATCATCCGATCTAAATGTCGTACCGTCTATAAGCTTCCTTTCATTTAAGTCAGGCAAAAGATATTGGTGTTTCAGTACATCACGTCCAATGATAGGGTATGGCACATCAGCCACAATAAAATTCCAGTTTATAGTTCTGGAGATGCCAAGATCAAGTTTGAGAAGTTCAGTGCCGTAAGTTTGTATTACGGTGTTATTTGCAGCATATAACTTAATATTAGGAGTTTCATCAAGTTTACGAGATCCTCTGGAGACTAAAAAGACCTCGGCGCCGGTATCCATTAAAAAAAGTTTACTACTATTTAAATCTTTCGCATGGAGGCGAAACGATGTAAAGCTTTCCACTGATACCTCTTTGCAGCGGAGTCTGTTCGTTTTCCCTGTGCTTTATTTTTGCTAGGGTTGCTGTATTTAAAACTGCTATAATACTTGCAGAATTCAAAGCATTTTATGGCTTTTTCCAGTAATAAAAATGATACCAGCAGATTTCTTATTCATTGCTCAATTTAATTGGCTTATTCCTCTGGTTTTTCTCGTGATCTTGATTGTTGCTACCTTTATTATTTACATTTATTTTATTTTTGAAACTACCGCGCCTTTGCGTTCTTTTTTCCAGTGCTTCAACTCTTGCTTCTATCCTTTTTATTCAACATGGTTTCCCATGTTTTATCAGTTGTTACTATTTGAACCCTTTCAGACCAGGTATATGAGTTCAGACCCATGTGTAATAATAATTTGTTTGGGAATTTTTCTCTCCAAACCTTTAAAATCATTTTTCTGGGAATACTATCCCCTGCCAGGTCTAATAATTCATGGAAGAAAAATGATGGGCCTTCCTTACACATTTTTTGGATTGTAAATAGCTGTTCTAACTTTTTCTCAGGAGATTGAAAATACTTTTTCAGGATCGCTTCTTTTAACGCATGATATTTAACTCCCTGCTCTGCGGTTTTAATAACGAGTGTCAGTCGTTGCACTTCGTCTTTACCCAGGTTCTGCACGAGGTTCCAAAATTTACCCTCGTCTGATATTATGCCTTTTTTAGTCATTTGGTTTTCAAACAAGGAAAACCATATTTCCACCTCTTCTTTCCATAGAGGCTGGAATTTTACTTCAAACGCAGAACCTAAGTTCGAACCTTCTCCAATAATGATGGTACGTCTGTTCTGCAATGAAGCCGAAGCGACAACCGAAGACGCAGGGTCATTATTAAGTATTACAGGTGGTTCATCTATTTGCGCATCCATCGTATTATTACTATTAGACACACTCTGAGGAGCATTACTAGTAGACGTTGCTGTATCTATTGTTTGACCGATATTATTCTCATTGCTGTTAATGTCTCACTTACTCTGAGTAAGTAATTTGAGTGTCTCGGAAATGCTAGCTAGAATTTCCTCGACCATCGTTTAACGACCATCCAAGGTCGGTTTCTTATTTTTATCTTTGAGCGGTTTGGTTTTGACGTTTGCGTTTACTGAAGTTAATTACAAATAAACATCTTTTATACAGTTTATTATATTTAAAATCTTTAAATTTTAAATATAATAAACTAAATTTCGATATTTGAATAAGCAATTTAAATAAATTAAACTCACGAGACAACTGTTAAATAAATCTTATTAAACGCAAATTCGCTCCTTCGCACGATGTTTAATGCCGTTAAACGCGTCCCGATGACTTTCAAAAAAAAAATTTTTTTATTTTAACGTTGCAAAAAAACAAAATGGCGTCAGTGCCGTTTCCGGACGCTATCGTTATGCTTTAAAAATCTGCGGTCACAAAATGGCCGCTGTACCACGCTTTTCTTTTACGTTTTATCTTTTTTGTTCAATTTTATATTTTATTATTTTTAATTTTTATCTAAATTTCTTTCTTTGTTGTAAGACTTACGCTAGCACAGCTATGGTTTCTCGGAAACAGCTGGAGCAACAAAATCGATTCCGGAAGGAAATTTCAGCAACAAATTAGCAACAATATATCCTTTACTAATTTTTATTTTACCTTTTAATTTCGTGAATTATCAAATTTTTTCAGGGTATATGGTGTTAGTTATTTAGGCAAATATTAATATTTTGAAATCCAGCAATATGCCATCTTTTAGCAACAAATTAGCAACAAAATATCCCGTTCGAATCGTTAAAATATCTTTATTAGAAAAAAAGTTACAGCAGTAGTCGTGCTAGCGTAAGACTCACGCTAGCACAGCCATGGTTTCTCGGAAACGGCTGGAGCAACAAAATCGTTTATGGCGTAACAAATTAGCAACAAATCAACAACAAAATATGGTATAGATTAGATCCTCGCGTTTTAATGTTGCTGTGCCAGCGTAATAGACGTTTAAACCTGTTCTGGATAGACTTTATATATAAAGGAAAAAACAAAAACGAAGTGAACCTCGTAGTTTCAACTCTTCGAAAAACGAAGGGTATTTGCGATTAAACTTAAAGCGTTCTGGCCTTATATATCTGTGTCTTTGAAATTTGTATAAGGGATCGCAAAACTTGAAAATCGCCACCTGGTAAGTTAAAATTAAATTGATGCAATCGACTATCAATTCGACTGTAAGTCACTAGGTGGCGTTTTTTTAAGTTTTCTGATCCTTGATGCAAATTTTGAAGATGCAGATATATAAGGCCAGAATGATCTCAGCTTAATCGCAAATGCTCTTCGTTTTTCGAAGAGTTGAAATTATGAGGTTTACCTCGTTTTTGTTTTTTCCTTTAAATGGCGAATGATTATCATGTAGTCATTTTTCAATCACATAATTCATGAAAAATGACGTTTCTTTTCCTAAATTTGGAGAAAATGACGTCTTTAAAAGACTTATTTAAAGACGTCTTTGGTCGTGTCTTAGATTGGAACAAAAAATGACGTCATTTTTCCAATGTTTAGAAAACCCTGTTGAAAATAATGACGTCTTTGGTCGTGTCTTAGATTGGAACAAAAAAGACGTCATTTTTCTAATATTTAGAAAAGCTATTTAACAAATGACATCTTTTTACAATTTCAAAGACGTCATTTGTTAAATAACTTTTCTGCACATTGGAAAAATGACATTGGAAAGTTGTCATTATTTTCAACAGGGTCGCATTCGATCGTGACTAAATATTACGGATGTTAAAAAGCCTTTCGCGCTTAGCTTATTATGTTAATAATATAACAATTTTCGGCAGGCTGGTATAAAAAAGAGTATACAATACACGAGACGAATCTTGTTGATTTCGTCCACCGGAGTACTTCTCCGCCTGTACGCAACCAATAACATTCGTTTCTTGTATTGTAATATGCTATGCTTTATAAATCATTAGTACTATGATTAACTACAATCTTTCCATTCCATAAGTATACATTCTATAACGTTGCAGTTTAAAATTTTTTCTATCCAGATACTGGCTTATTGACGCTAAAGCTACAGAGCTGGAGAAAGAGAGAAACCTATAGTATACTTGTTGATAGAGAGGGTTCACAGTAACTAGCCTTTTCTGAGAATTTTTTTTCCTCTACAACTAAAGCCCCGTGCGCGGCAAGTTATCCAGGTTCCACTGTATATAGAATATGAAGATTTTTAGTAATATAAACTTTAAGGGCACGTATACGCTCTACTATACCGGCCGGTATAGCAGAGTGTAGGCTGAATTTCTAGAATCGAAGAATTAACTTTGTAAAAAAATTAATCATCAGAATGAATTTTGCTTTTGTAAGTCACTCTATTTTGAGATAATAAAAGGCAAAAAATAGAAAAACCTCAGGAATTAAAAAAAAAATTATTTTTTTTTTCAAAATAATATGAAATTAATTATCATAATAGAAAGTTTAATGTTGTCAGGTTGGCAATACCTGACTCTGATGCGATATGTGGGGACACTCACACTTGTATGTATGCGTACGGCACTGTAAGCGCACCAATACATATGCCAGCGTATACATGAGAACGCCTCTGCGCAGGCTCATATCAGACGAGAAAGAAGCAGCTTCGAGACTGCTTGCTTGTACTTCAGTCTTACTCCGCCAGCCAATGCGCTTAGTCGCTTTGGCTATTTAATAAAGTCATAGTTAGACTTATATAGTTTTGACTTATTTTCCAGATCCCATCTCCTTCTGCCTTATTACATATACATCGCCACCCTAGGCGTTACAACTGGTGACCCCGACGAAGAACTTAACAGCGACATGGCAGCTATTTTCTTGACAAGTCACGGACCTAGGAGGATGCCTTGAAAATCCACCATCTTGTACTCTTTTCTGTGCCGGCTAAGCACCGACTTTGCTGCTTTTCTCATCGCTGATTCACGCACAAGGAGTTCTTGGGACCGGAGAAGCGGAGTATCGCGCCTGTATCATCGTACGACCTCTGTGTGCTCCAAGTAGGAGACGCTTTTTTTGCGGCCTTCGCCTCAGCGTCTTTGTTCAGAGCATCGCAGATTCTCCTAAAATGGTAGTGAGAGTTGCTGAAGTGCACTCTCTTTTATATATATTTTATTAAAATCGCGATTGCACCAGCAAAATTATGTATGTGCAAGTATTCGCGTTGTAGAATTTTCCTTCTAAAAAATGCATTTTGTTAAGTACACGCCTAGCCTCAAGGAAATTTCTTATTATGGCAGTACGTGTTGTGGCTATTTAAGGTTGTATGGGCTATACAGTCTGTGTCAAAAGTTAGTTTTTTAGAAAATCGTCTATATTTTTCGGTAGAAAGTAATTATTCAATTTTCAGTTTAGTAACTTATTAGATAATATTAAAACAATCATTTTAAACTTTGTTTCATTTAAATATAATGAATTATTAAAGACTTATAACATTTTAAAGTTTATAAATTTTACACAAATCTAATGCAATCATAAATAATAATGCCAAACTTTCAAAAATGGTTTTATTTGACTGCAACAAAGTTTATTTTGTTCAGTTTAAAATTTAGAATCTATTGACGAGGATGGAATTTTTATTTTTATTTTTTATTAAAATTTATTGCTAATTTTCTGCGAAAAAATGTATATGTCTCAGACGGTACTTACTGTTTTATCATAGAAAATTAGCAATAAATTTTAATAAAAAATCAAAATCAAAATTCCATCCTCGTCAATAGATTCCAAATTTTAAACTGAACAAAATAAACTTTGTTGCAGTCAAATAAAATCATTTTTGAAAGTTTGGCATTATTATTTATGATTGCATTAGATTTATGTAAAATTTATAAACTTTAAAATGTTATAACTCTTTAATAATTCATTATATTTAAAAGAAACAAAGTTTAAAATGATTGTTTTAATATTATCTAATAAGTTACTAAGCTAAAAATAAGATAATTACTTTCTACTAAAAAATATAGACAATTTTCTAAAAAACTAGCTTTTGACACAGACTGGATAGCCCATACAACCTTAAATTGTGAGATCGCAAGAAAATTTAATTTATTACTTTAGTGAAATGGCACGCCTTTGACACGCGTTGTAGACTATGCACGCATTGTATCTGGCGTTTAAAAATTTTCGCTCGCACGATATCTTTTAAAGTACCAAAATAAATATTCGCAAGGAATTTGATTCCCTAAGACACGTTACAGGCTATGTACGCATTGTGTCTGGCATACAAATCCTTTTCGTTCGGTAACTACGCAATTTTGCTTCACAAAGAAATGGCTAGTAGCAAATTGGGCAAATGCGTGTTTTTGAGTCTAATGCCCCAAGCACAATAGTCCGCAATTTGTTCGGCGGACACACCAATTCACTAGATTGTGCCTAGGGAATTTTTAGAGCTAACTGTAAGAAAATAGATTGCGGAATATTTTGCTTAGGGCATAATGCCTGAAATTGAATTTATTTTCTTACAGTCGGCTCTAAAAATTCCTTAGGCACGATCTAGTGAATTGGCGTATCCGCCGAACAAATTGCGGACAATTGTGCTTGAAGCATAACGGTCGAATTTTATAATCTAAAGTAAACTACCTCACGGTCAACGGAAGAACATCATTTTAATTTTAAGGGTATGGTTTCACGCTACTTTACCGATCAAAAATTATAATTTTATAAAATTACAATTTTTGAAAAAACTATACATCGGAATGAGTTTTCCTTTTATAGATCACTTCATTTAATTTCGATGAAGGGTGGAAACTCTAAAAATTGGCGGAAAAAAGCGTTAATCGAAGATAATTAGAAAATCAAATTTCTCAGTTCGAAAAAATCAAATTTCTCAAAAACCGTGTTTCGTAGGGAAATTTCCTATTCAGGATCATTTTATTTTTGAAAAATGAAGGGCGGAAACTTGGTTTGACAAATCATATCGCAAAAAAGCAAAATTACATTTTTCTAAAAAGATGCGATCAGCTCTAAGAATACAATGGCCATGCAAGAAGCCATGTTTCATAGTTGGCATCAATGCTAATGTATAGTTTGGTACGCGCCAACTTCAAATTCGAATTTTAAATGTATATTGAATTTGTTTTATATTTACAATTTCTACAAATAAACACTTTTTCAACATAAAACTGTTTTATTTTATTTAAAACATAAATATGTAAAAAAATTTAATATTATAAGAGAGAACAATATAGTTTACATCATTTGCGAACTCATTATTTTTTTTTAATTTTCATTATAGCAAAATAAGTAATTTATTCGTTTCTTTGCTTGAAACAAAATATTTTTTGAATAACTTTATTGAATTAACGAAACTTAGGCATATCTTAACCTATTTAGAATGAAAATATGTTTTGAAAAGCGAATGATAAGGATTACTTAATTTTATTGCTAATATAATTTTATTATATAATATAATCTCATCAAATATTATTCTATATTATCGTTCTTTAAAAATAAACAGTTGTAAATAATTTTATTAAGATAAGCCCATATGGAAAAAATTTCTGGAAATAATTGTAAATAAGTGTTACAAACTGTAAATAACTGTAAATAACTATAAATATACAGTTGTTTATATTTATTTACAGTTATTTACATTTATTTATTTTTTTTACAATTATTCACATTTATTTACGATTATTTATATTTTTTCATAGTTTTTTACAGTTTTTTGAAAAAATAACATTTAGTTAAAATGATAAGTATTATAATGCATAAATAAAATTGAAGTTTTAAGGTTCAACGTGTACATTTATTTATGATTTAATTTATTTACAAAATTCAAAAACTAATCATTCATTTCTACCAAATTGAATTCTTTGTCAAATAAAAGAAAGTTTTTTTGCAGTTTGTGTTTTACGGAGAGTCTTGTTTATTTATCTTTAAAAAAATTTTGTCAAAAAAATATATTTCAAAATCTTTTCTATTCTTTTTATATTTATGTTTGATTGATAAATCTATATATAACATGAATGTAAAATTTAAATTCCGAATAAAAAGATAAATATTAGGAAAATAATGAATTTAAAAAATAGATTTCTACAAATTTTTCAAAAATAATATTATGAATTTTATTTTATACTCATTACACTAAGATTAAAAAAATTAAGTGATTTTTTTCACGTTTTTTCAAAGTTTTATCTTAATAAAATTACTTATGACTGTTTATTTTTCAGAAACTATAATTATCAATAAAATTAAGTAATCCTTATTATTCGCTTTTGAAAACATTTTCATTCTAAAAAGGTTAGGATATATGCCAAAGTTTCGCTAATTCAATAAAGTCATTCAAAAAATATTTTGTTTCAAACAAAGAAACGAATAGATTACTTATTTTGCTATAATGAAAATTAAAAAAAAATAATGAGTTCGCAAATGATGTAAACTATATTGTTCTCTCTTATAATATTAAATTTTTTTACATATTTATGTTTTAAGAGCAGGCCGGATTCGCTGTCCTTGTCTAATTGGCATTTTTGTTATTTACTCAAGTATTAATCGGTGTATCTGCAAATTGAAGGTTAAGCGCAATAGATATTATTACTACAAATATTTATGCACAAGAAAAAAAAAATCTATCGCTTTGTTTTTGAGAAAAGTAAGGAACGCGAAAATATTATAAACATAATCTTTTACTTCGGCGTTCCTTACTTTTCTCAAAAACAAATCGGTAGAATTTTTTTTTCTTGTGCATAGATATTCATAATAATAATATCTATTGAGATCAACCTTTATTTTGAAGATACACCGATTAATACTTGAGTAAATAACAAACAACTCAATTGTTACTCGGTCGGTATCAGGTTCTACTCCGGCCTGCTGTTAAATAAAATAAAACAGTTTTATGTTGAAAAAGTGTTTATTTGTAGAAATTGTACATATGAAACAAATTCAATTTACATTTAAAATTCGAATTTGAAGTTGGTGCGTACCAAACTATACATTAGCATTGATGCCAACTATGAAACATGGCTTTTTGCACGGCCATTGTATTCTTACAGCTGATCGCATCTTTTTAGAATAATGTAATTTTGCTTTTTTGCGATATGATTTATCAAACCAAGTTTCCGCCCTTCATTTTTCAAAGATAAAATGATCCTGAATAGGAAATTTCCCTACGAAACACGGTTTTTGAGAAATTTGATTTTTTCGAACTGAGTAATTTGTTTTTTTAATTATCTTCGATTAACGCTTTTTTCCGCTAATTTTTAGAGTTTCCGCCCTTTATCGAAATTAAATGAAGTGATCTATAAAAGGAAAACTCATTCCGATGTATAGTTTTTTCAAAAATTGTAATTTTATAAAATTATAATTTTCGATCGATAAAGTAGCGTGAAACCATACCCTTAAGCGAGTGCGTTGTGCGAAGAGTCGCTTTTTCTTTCTAAACTAACTAGCATTGATTTAATATTTGCGTACAAAAATTTTTAACGAAAGAGCCGATTTCAGACTCATTAGTATGAGTCATGGACATTTCTCCCAAACGACAAAACTCCAACCAATAAGAGGTCATGAATTTGAATATCTCCCACCAATAAGACAATCGAGAAAATTTGGTTATTCTAATAACTATGACAGTTTGAGGTTAATTATTGAGTAACAACTTTATTTCCTTCTTAAGAAAAGACTTAAGTTAAACCATAAGTTGAGGCTTAAGTTAGAACTTAAGTCAGAATTAAGTTTTAAATTAAGTCCAAACTTAAGTTAGAACTTAAGTCCGAACTTAAGTTGAAACTTATGTCCGAACTTAAGTAAGAACTTAAGCTGGAACTTAAGTAAGAACTTAAGCTGGAACTTAAGCTGGAACTTAAGTCAGAACTTAAGTCACAACGTAAATCGGAATTTAAGTTAGAACTTAAGTTAATAAATAAGCTGGAACTTCATTTGCAACATTGTTAAAAAAAATATTAAATTTAATGTAAAATATGAAACTAGCTTCCAATACATGTCATTAATTTTAAAAATTAATTCTTAAAATTACGATAAAATTCTTAATTTTTATGCAATTTTCTGGTAAAATTAAGGTAAAATTATTAATTTTAAGAAATAACTTTTAAGATTAATAACACAGATCGGAAGCTGGTTTCATATTTAACATTGAATTTAATATTTTTTTTAACGGCATGTCGGAGCTGCAGCAATCGAGTTTTGCTTTTTTTATTTTATCAATATTTTTTTAAATTCTTAAATTAAACAAATATATAACTTGTCCGCACTAAAGCTATATTAATACAATAATTTTTGTTAAAATAAAAAATCATTTGGACTTGTTATTTTTTTATGAGCTTGGATTGGAAATTAGACATCAAACTCGACAAACCTAACCTTAAAATACGATATATTGAGAGTTTTTATTATAACTTTGTATATATAATATTTTGGTGGATTTCTTGAGTTGTCCGCACTAGAGTTTAATCTTACAAATTTTTTCTTTGTAGCAAAAAAACTCGATTAAACGCATCGTTTATTCATAAGTTAGGATTGGAAATATTATTAGAAGGCGGACAGCTTCGTCATGCTCTTAACAGTGAAGGTACAAATCACCTTGTTAAAAATATATGCCTTAAAGTAGTACTGCAGTACATTGATCGACGGTACAAACTTCGATGAAATCGAAAATAGTACATTACGATACACTTCGAGTATACGTATCGTATATTATTTTATAGCACGTGTGAGATAAATCCGCCACACGTAATCTATACTATAGAAAATCAATTTTAACGAAATCTTTACGCTCCACGAATGATAATTCGTAAATAAAAACGAATGCTATATATCAACAAAGTATTTATTTCAACTAAATTATTACATCCTTTTTCTCAAGTATATGTTTTCACAAGTGTATATGTTACGTATATAATATGGGCATTAACAATTCGTTATTTTTTAAATTAAGCTAAAAACAGTTGATTATTTTAAGGAGATGTAAAACGGAAACTACACCTGTACTTATAAATATTAGCTTCCTTTCCATTTTATTGCTGAATTTTCAGAAAAGAAATGCATTAGCTTGTAGTATGTACCATGATGATTATTTAGATAAATTTTCAAATAAATTCATTCATTAGTTTTTAAGATATTTGGATTCCTGTACAAAATTGAAAAATGTTAATAAATAATTTTGGAACCCAAAATTCTCAATAACTAATGAATGAATTTATTTCAAAATTTAACCGAATAATCTTCATGGTACATACTGCAAGCTAATGAATTTTTTTATTGAAAATATTGCAATAAAATGTAAAGATTGTGAATATTTATGAGTACAGGTGTAGTGTCCATTTTACATCCCCTTAAGAGTTTTAGATACTTCAGTACTTATCGGGATTAGAAAAAAATAAAACTTTACTTTGTAATATTTCTAACAAGATATACATTTAAGTATGTCAACAAATAAAGAAAAACTTCAATTTTCGAATTCTTTGATGAAAAAAAGTTCGATTCGAAATTGAAAATTGAATTTAAGTTCTACTGTTTTTTTCGTTTCATACTTTACTTGAAAAATAATGAAAATTTCATAATTTTTCATAGGATAGAATCGTTTGCTCGATGTTAAATCTATTGCGCTCAACTATTAGTTTTCATCCACTTGACGAATTATCAGTGAATTTGCTTACAGAATTTGCTAACTTCTGGCATCGCTGTTAATATACAATTAAGTGGTTTTTTAAAGCAACATATTTTAAGGTCTTATATTTAAAAAAAAATTTTTTAATCTAACACTTTTTTTATTTATATTACAATTTTTTGCTTTTATTGTGGGTAGATCTGCTTGAAAAGTAGCGCTCATATCAGAAAAGTTCGTTTTTATCTCAAATCGGTCAATCCGTCCAAGAGTTATGCACTAACAAACATAAAAACATTCTATGAAAAAGCAGAGTACCAAAGGAGTTGATTATTTTTTTTTTTTTGCAGTACTGCGTTGTTAGGACAATGTTGATATTGTGCCTTAACAACGCTTAAACTATTGAAAAAATAAATATTAAACTTTCAATATGTCCGACAAGAGAATAAATTTTACAAAAGAAGAAAAAAAGATAATCGTTAAAATAATCGATGAATATAAATCAATAATTTCTAACAAACTCAGATCAGCAGCAATCATCGAGGCTAAGGAGGCAGCCTGGTGCAAAATTGCGGAGAAATTTAATTATGAAAGCAAAACTGATGTTCACGTAAGTAAATTATTTTAAAATAAAAAATAAAATTTTTTTTAATGAATTAATTAATTTATTTTATTTTAATATTGCATTTATATTTTATTAACCTCAAAAATAGACTTCACACGCTAAATTACAAAAATCGCTCTCTATCTTCTATCTATTAGAGAAACATTTATTGTAATCTTGAAATGTACTAACTTAAACACACGCTAATCCTAGTTTTCGCACTTTTCGCGTAATGTATTATAGATAGATATTATTTTATTTTGTATAAGATTACAAAAACGTGTAATACAATTTGTAAATACAAAAACAATAAATATTGCACAAAATGCTATAAAAAAGTATAAATGTAAATATTGCACAATTAATATCACAGTCAGTCACTAAACCTAATAATACTGAATAAGTAAGTCACAAACAAAAATAAATAAAAGTGATATCACAAAGTAATCATAAAATACACGCAATATAAATAAAAATAATCATATAAATAAAAATCAGTCATACAATATCTATCAGTCACAATATTAAAATTTTAAAAAATTAAATTTAATACATAATAAAATAAAATAACAAGCGTACGCAATAGCATGAAACGCAGTCAAAAATAAAATCAAATAAAAATTCTCACTCACCAACCATTCAGCCAACACTCATACAATAAATACACTCACACCTTAAACCTATATACAGGACGTTACAAAAATAAATTAAATAAATTAACATAAATAGTAAAAATAAATAATAGTATTATAACAAAATTTTGGAGCTGTTACTAACAATTCTTGCTTTATTTATTCATTGATATTTTTATTTGGAAATTCTGAGTCAATATTTTCAAAAATATTGATTTATATGATTCCGTTGGATAATAAACAAAATGTTATAATTTTACAGAGAAGTGTCAAGCAGCTGAAAAAATTAGTGGCCAATAACAATTTATTGTATCAGATTTCCCCGATAGGTAAATAAATAAATTCTTTACATTTCAAGTAATTATTAAATTGTAATGGTTAAATTAAAATTTTTATATATGACAAGACTCCTTTAAAAAGTACTGTGGCTTCTTCTGTGGTAACTGACAGTAAAGATGAATCTGTTATTACACGGAGAGAAAATTCATGCTAATAGAGCATGCGAACTGCCATCTATGCGAGCATATAAAACATTGATACAAATATGACAGGCCGTGAGAAGCTCTATTAGTATTAGATTACCTTATACTAAAAAAGATGGTATGGAGAGTAACTAAAGCATGAACGGCATTCACTGATGACTCGCGTGGTATACTTCGATGACTCCCCACTCTCATATCCTTTGTTTGCTTGAGTCGCCTCCTCTTTTGGGTGGCGACGCGAGCAAACACGGCTGGTCTATACCCAAAATTATGTTGCAAATTTCTTTAACGTATTTTCGTAGCGTGAATCTTTTATTTCTTTTCTTTTTTTATGAAGGGAGATACGTTATAAATATAACCTGTTAAACTTTTTAACTTTAAATAATTAATTTTTAACTTAAAATTTAATTATTTTAAACCGCTGGGGGGCAGATGAGCATGTACGATTTTACGCCAGAGATATTTCGGAGTAGCGTTGGTCTAGTGCGTAACGTTCACGCTTTTCCTTTTGAGTACACGAGTTCAACTCTCGGCTAGGGTCACTTTTTTTTAAATTTTTTTATATTGTTTTAATATTTTTTATTCCTTTTTATATTTATTTTTTTTTAGATTTTGTATTTTTTTAATAATTTTAAAATTTAATTTTTCACAAATACGCTTGTTTTTTTCAATAAAATTTTTTAAAAATAAATTATTCTTTATAGGTAGTAATTACAAATATTGATAAATAAATAATAGTGATGTTTATTTTATAATAGTGATGCTTATTTTATAATAGTATAGTTTAATTTATTTATAATTTAGTTTATAAAATTTACAATAAATTACAATAAATAAATAAAACTGAGTTATTATTATTTATGTTATAATATATATTGTATATTGAAATATGTTTATAAAGACAAAATTGAACTATAGTATTGTAAATATCACTATTATTTATTTATTAATATTTTAAATTATTTTCTATATGAAATAATTTATTTAAAAATATTAATAAAAAAACGAGCATATTTTAAGTAACTTGTGAAAAAATAGATTTTAAAATTAATAAAAAAATAGAAAATAAAAAAAAGCAATAAAAACTATTGAAATAATAAAAAAAAATTAAAAAAAAGACCCTAGCCGAGAGTTGAACTTGCGTACTCAAAAGGAAAAGCGTGAACGTTACGCACTAGACCAACGTTACTTCGAAATATCTTTGGCGTAAAATCGTACATGCTCATCTGCCTTTAGCGGCTTAAAAATAATTAAATTTTAAGTTAAAAATTAATTATTTAAAGTTAAAAAAGTTTAACAGGTTATATTTATAACGTATCTCCCTTCATAAAAAAAGAAAAGAAAAGAAATAAAAGATTCACGCTACGAAAATACGTTAACGAAATTTGCAACATGATTTTGGATATAGACCAGCCGTGTTTGCTCGCGTCGCCACCCAAAGGAGGAGGCGACTTGAGCAATAGAAGAATGCCATAGTTAGCAGTAAAGAAAGAATAGTGGACAAGCCACGTTTACTTCCTTCACGTCCCATGAGAGGATACAGCGCTAGCTATCGAAGGATATTAGAGTGGGGAGCTACTAAAGCATGTAAACAAACAGTTTTTGGATAGCACAAACCTCGTAAGAGTAGATGGCGCTGTTATTAAAGCATAGGATATTACTTACTAACTTTGGATACGTAACTACATGCTCTATTGGCATGAATTTTCTCTCAGTGTACAGTTAGTTTCTTTTCATCTACTATTACATTTTCATTTTTAGCATTATTTTTACATTATTTCTACATTTTTTACTGATTTCTCTTACAATAGCTTATTAAGATTGCAAATTAAAGATTTTGATATAACTTTAGTGTACGTTTTGTTACCTAAAGTTATAAGGATAGTGACGTCCTTTGAATGTAACGCTCGATTTTTAAAAATTAAATTGTAATTTAAAATATCTAAGTGTGAATTTACTGACAGAATAAATAAACTTAGATGGTAAAAGTAAGACTCAACTGGATGTGGCCATCAATTCAATTTATTATTCTTTATAATATATCCTACGTTTTGGTTCCTTATGGAGAGGGTTCAATAAGGAACCGAAACGTAGGATATATTATAAAGAAAAATAAATTGAATTGATGGCCATATCCAGTTGAGTCTTATTTTTACCATTTAAATTGTAATTTTTAAATTGAATTTATTATAGATGACGGAACACCTTCAAAGAGTGCTGCTGCATGTTCTGCGGTCACTGAGAATGGTGTAGAAAAATCTGGTATTATAGTTATTATTTATTTTCATTTGTAGTCACATTTGCACTTAAAGCATAATTTCTATATTTTCGACTAATTTTTTTTACAACTAGCATATTATGATTGAAAATTAGAGATTTTGATATAACTTTAGGGTACATTTTGTTACCTAAAGTTATAAAGATAGTCACGTCCTTTGAATGTAATGCTAGATTTTTAAATATTGAATTATAGATGTCGGGACCCTTTTAAAGAGTACAGCCGCGTGTTCGGCAGTCCCTGGGAATGGTGTGGAAAAATCTGGTATTATAGTTATTATTTATTTTCGTATGTAGTTACATTTGCATTTATAGCATTATTTTTACATTTTCGACTAATTTTTTTTACAACTAGCATATTATGATTGAAAATTAGAGATTTTGATATAACTTTAGGGTACATTTTGTTACCTAAAGTTATAAAGATAGTCACGTCCTTTGAATGTAATGCTAGATTTTTAAATATTGAATTATAGATGTCGGGACCCTTTTAAAGAGTACAGCCGCGTGTTCGGCAGTCCCTGGGAATGGTGTGGAAAAATCTGGTATTATAGTTATTATTTATTTTCGTATGTAGTTACATTTGCATTTATAGCATTATTTTTACATTTTTGACTAATTTGTCTTACAAGTAGCGTATAATGATTGTAAATTACACATTTTGATTTAACTGAAGGGTATGTTTTGTTACCAAAAGTTATAAAGATAGTCACGTCCTTTGAATGTAACTCTCTATTTTTAAAAATTGAATCGTAATTTTTAAATTGAAATTATTATAGATGAAGGTACCCCTTCAAAGAGTGCTGATGCGTGTTCTGTCACCACAGGGAATTTTGCAGAAAAATCTGGTATTATAGTTATAATTTATTTTTATCTGTAGTCTTATTTGCACTTTTAGCATTATTTTTACATTTTTGACTAATTTATCTTACAAGTAGCGTATCATAATTTCAAATTACAGATTTTAATCTAACTTTAGCGTACGTTTTGTTATCTAAGGTTATAAAGTTATTCATGACCTTTCAATATAACGCTTGATTTCTTTAATTGTAATTTTTAAATTAACATTATTACAGATAACGGGACTCCATCAAAGAGAGCTTTTACGTGTTCGGTTGTTACTGATGGTAGAGAAAAATCTGGTATTATAATTTTCATTATCTACAATTACTTCTGCTCTTTCAGCTTTTTTTTTTACATTTCTAACTTATTTCTATTAGAAGAATAGTATTAAAGTTACTGAACGTGAATTTTTATTTTATTTTGGGATATATTTTGCAGCTTACAATTATAAAAACAATTAGGTCCTTTTGCTCTAACTCTCAATTTTTGAGAGATAGAGCAAAATCATAGTCATGAACCTTGTATTCATTCTGAAAGAATTTTTCCATCAACGGCATGTCGTAGCTGCCCCCCCCCCCCTTCCTGATAATATTTCCATTCAAAGTTTATGAATTAATGATGCGTCAAATTAAGTTCTTTTACTACAGTAAGATAATTTGTAAGATTAATTATGAGTGCGGGCAACTCAAGGGATTCACTAAAACACTATGCATAAAAAGTTATAAACAAACTTTAGATGTACAGTATTTTGAGGTTAAGTTTACCAAGCGCAATATCTAATTTTCAATCAAACTTTATAA
Organism: Anastatus disparis; assembly: GCA_017163975.1. Classification (NCBI taxonomy): domain Eukaryota; kingdom Metazoa; phylum Arthropoda; class Insecta; order Hymenoptera; family Eupelmidae; genus Anastatus; species Anastatus disparis. Next base: position 3,217,760 of record JAFFSR010000316.1, on the reverse strand, counting down.
AAAAAAAGGTCAACTGATTTTTTATTTTAACAAAAATTATTGTAATAGTTTCAGTGCCGATAAGTCATTATATGTTTAAATAATGAATTTAAAAAGATATTAATAAAATTAAAAAAGCAGAAATCGATTCCAACAGCTCCGACATCCCGTTATGCAATATTAAGAATGTTAACATTTCAATTTCTTCAGTTAATAAGCAATTTCTCATTTCACAAACCCTTTTAAGATCACAAATTTCCATTTTTTTATTTCACAACGAATAGAACTTTTGATTCTACGTGAATCAAAAAATTGTATTTTACTTTTAAGTTCATTAAAAAAATTTTTTAGCAACATTCAATGCTCCACCAATAAAAATAAGAAAGCCGTTCCACCAAAGAGAATGCGAGCGTTTGGAGAGGAAAATATTGAATAATAAGCTATAAGCGTCCAAAGCAGAAAAATTATATTGGCAATATAAATTGGAAAATCTAAATAAAGAAAAATAAAAATGTTTATGTTAAATTCTTTTAAAATTATTTTTTATATCAAATTTGCGGGAGAAAAGTACTTTATGCCCGGTCAATCTACTCAAGCATCAAATTTGTGGAAGAAAAGTTCTTTACGTCCGTTTAATTTTCTAAAGTATGAAATTTTGTGAAGAAAAGTAATTTACGCCCGCTTAATATCTAAAGAATGAAATTTGCGGGAGAAAAGTATTTTACGCCCGCTCAATCTTCACAAGCATCAAATTTGAGGGAGAAAAGAACTTTACGCCTGCTTAATTTTTTAAAATATGAAATTCGATGTAGAAAAGTACTGTACGCCCGGTCAATTTTATCAATAATGAAATTTAAGAGAGAAAAGTACTTTACTCCCGCTCAGTGTAAATACATTAATTAATATTTTCATATATTTATTATTTCGAATTTGGGAGTCTGCCAAGCCCAACCCAGAGTCTGTTGGTGCCCAGTATCGAATGCAGCCGATTTAAATATTCTTCAAAGTTGAAGAATTCAAAATATGATTATATATAGTGAACTTTTTATTTCTATCATTTGAATAGTTTTTGAATTGAAGTATTTCAAGTTTTAATGTATACACTGAAAAGACATCGGTGCTCTCCCCGCCTAACTGGTATATCCGTAACGGCGCTCCCTCTTTCAATCCATTACGGAGCAAGACCGGCGCTCGAGTGGTCCCGTTTTGTAGCAGCTCCTAATAAGCCGTGTGATAGACGCGGTAACTAGCGCCGCAAGAGGTTGTTTGCGGCGCTCTCAAGGCGCGGGCCGGCGCCGCTACGGTCCCGATTTCACAAACTATACAGGCTGTAGGATTCGGCGTAACTACGGTCAGGTGGGTGACTGTAGCGGTCCCTACGTCTTTTCAGTGTAGTTATTCAAAGCTGGAGTCAATTTCATCAAATCCATAGAAGTTTTTTTATTCAAATTGTAGTCTCCAAAGCGAAAATTTCTTTCATGGTGATATTTCTTTAGAAATACTTTAAAGGTGAAATTCCGGCATACATGCTTTTTTATAGAATAAATATATTAAATCTATTTTATTTTTTCCAAACATGTTAATTTACTCTAATTTTCATATATCATTACCTTAAAGATGTTCTTTTAAAAAATTTTAATTAAGAAATCAAAATGTAATCGTGAATTGAAAAGGCTTAGATTCTTAGTTAAATATATTTTTCGTCAAACCCTGCCCGAAACTGCGACTTTCGTCCCGGCGCCGAAAAACAAAAGTCATAGTTTCGGCCCGGATATGGCGAAAAATAGTATACACTCCACGGGAGGTAAAATGGCGAGCCCATAGCACATATTTGCCACCCTCGCCTTCGGCTCGAGGTGGCAATCATATATGCTATGGACTCGCCAGTACTTTACCTCCTTTGATGTGTAATATACTATTAATTAACAAACAAAAATGTAATTGTGAATTGAAAGAGCGTCAGTTATGATTATGAGTTGTGAATTCGAGGGCTTTAATTCAAAATTCCACAATTCCTTTTTAATTAAAGGTACTAAGGAATTTTTATCATATATATGTATACAGAAAAACATATGTGGACGCGCACATACATACGCACCTGGGCTCATATATGTGCAACATTTCATGTCGATTATGATTTGTGAATTCGAGGGCTTTAATTAAAAATTCCACAATCTCTTTTTAATTAAATGTACTAAGGAATTTTTATCATATATATGTATATAGAAAAACATATGTGGACGCGCACATACACTGAGAAAAATTCTATCGTAAAAATTACTATTTGATATAGTAGCCATGGGACATACTTTATATGTACAAAAATTACTACTTCAAATAGTAAAAATTGCTATTTGGAATAGCAATTTTTACTATTTAAAATAGTAATTTTTATACATATAAAGTATGTCCCATGGCTATTTTCTAAAATAGTAATTTTTATGATAGAATTTTTCTCAGTGTACATACGCACCTGGGCTCATATATATGCAACATTTCATGTCGACCCGCACAGGTTTATATATATATATATATATATATATATATATATATATATATATATATATATATATAAACCTGTGTGTGCATGAGTGCACAATAGCATGAAATATCCCATATATATATATATATATATATAAACCTAAGGCTACTCGGATGGGTGTGTGCGTGTTGTCATGAAATGTCCCACATACACAGTGAAAAAAAAATTGTAATTTTAACACACATAAGTGTTAGAGATGAAATACAATTTTTTTTGTGTTAAAATTAATAAGTACACACATGTTTGTAAAATTTACAAACTCCGTGTGTTAATTCTACAAAAAGTACACATATATTTTTGAATTACAAAATTTTTTGTGTTGATTTTACAAACATGTTTGTAAAATTTTAATACAAAAATATTTGTACAAAATAAAATTTCACGAATTACACAAAATTTTTTACAGTGTATATAGAAAAGCCTGTGATTATGAGTACGTACGAGATGACATGAAATGTCTCATACATATATATATATATATATATATATATATATATATATATATATATATATATATATATATATATATATATATATATATATTCGAACGCACACACACAGGTCTATATATATGGGACTTTTCATGCCAATGCGCACGCACACAGGGTTATATATATATACATATATCTACATCGAAGTATACCGTTTCGGGACATTCCTGATTTTTAAGGAGGTCTTTCCAGGACATTTTCGACTTCCAGGACATGTTCTGGAAGTTGCCATATGATTTCTATATCTATATCTGCGATTAAGGTTGATTTACGATTATTTCTTTAGTAAATTTTCAAAATTTCGTGGGTTATTTATTATGTATACTCGGTGGGAAAAAACCCCGTCCCGAAACCATCCCTATAACGTAATATATATATACATATATATCAACTTGTCTGTATGTGTGCGTGCGGGTCGACATGAAATGTTGCATATATATGAGCCCAGGTGCATATGTATGTACGCGTCCACATATGTTTTTCTATATACATATATAAGATAAAAATTCCTTAGTACATTTAATTAAAAAGGAGTTGTGGAATTTTGAATTAAAGCCCTCGAATTCACAAATCATAATCATAACTGACGCTCTTTCAATTCACAATTACATTTTTGTTTGTTAGTTAAAATATATTTAATAAGAATTCCATTTGAATTTTTAATTTAAGGCTTTTCAATTCACGATTATATTTTGATTTTTTAATTAAAATTTTTTCAATTAAGGATTCCTTTTGATTTTGTAATTAAGGTGGCTCAAGCGCTTGGTGACGTTTCAAGCGGGGCCCTGTCTGCGACATCAAAATGTTTTTATTGATAGAGCTATTATAACTAATTAAATAGTATTATTGATTATTTCTTATGATAAGAAAACAATTTTAAGTAACCAAAAGTAATGAAAAAGAAAAAAAATTTTTTGTTTTGTTTCTCATTACAAGTTTTACTATGGTACGTTCCTGCTGTTTTGTTGGTTACGAGCACTCTGAACGCACGTTAGCTTTACGTATGGCGTTTGTATCTGACGCGCATGCGCAGAAGCCGCCATTATGTGTAGCAAATTCTATTTCGCATTCTTTTAGATTTATTTTCTCTTGTATTTCTTCGTCAAGTCCTTTTTTTCTTCTTGAAAAATGATCTCCGTGAAACAAACTATAAGTGTATAATTTTTATTTTAACTTGTACTTTTTTATATTAGCGTAAAACCTAATTTATGATTCAGTCCCATAAGAGCACATGTATTAATTACAATTATTAAAACATCTTTTTCTTTAAAAATAGTTCGTCAACCTCTATTTTTCAAAATAAATATCGAAGTATTACGATATAAAGAATATTTTAATACAAATTTTGGATAGTTTTACAATTTTAGAAAAAATCGCTTGAGCCACCTTAAAGCCCTTTTGATTCACGATTAAATTTTGATTTCTTAATTGAAATTTATTTAATTAAGGATCCTTTTTGAATTTTTAATTAAAGCCTTTTCAATTCACGATTAGATTTTGATTTGTTAATTAAAATATTTTTAATTATCAATTTAAAAGGAATTGTTAATTAAATAAAACTTTAATTACAAATTCAAAAATGATTTGTAATTCAAATAATTTTTAATTACTTTTTTCGCAACCCTGAGTTTAATAGCTTAAAAATAAAATTTTTTTATAAAGTTTTTATCCGACACGAATAATTTTGACAGAAAATGATTTGAAATAATAATACAAATAAACTTTGGCAATTTGAATTGAATGAGATAATTTAAAATAATAATCCTTCTAAGGTTAAAAAAAGGATTTTTCGATGATGGCTTGAAAAAAAAACAAATTTTTGAAAAAATATAAAAATAAAAGTTATGGAGAAAAAAGATACATCTTTTAATATCATACATTTATTATTCATCATTACACGACTTAATAAAGAATTAAACAGTAAAGTATTAAATAGTAAAAAATTATTACTAAGTATACACGTACTTATTTGAATTCAAACAAGTAAATTTCATTTCTTAGAAATAAAAATAATCAATATCTTTTTTTTTTTTAATAACCCTTTTAATTGGCTCAGGTTCTTTTACTCTTAATTTTTTTTTTGGCAGAGTTAAGTTGTATGTTAAGTTATCTGTACCGGATGCTGGATTTTTATTATTCTGTAAGGAAAATAACGAACATTTGAATAATTTCGAAAGTTCTTTAAGTATTACTGTAAAAGCTCAGAAAGTAAACTTACAGATCTTGAAAAATCCTGAAGATCGATTTCAGGATCTTCATCATCTGAATGCTCAGGTTCCGTCTCAGGATTCTCGTCATTAACTTGATTGTCTATAAAAAAAAAACTATTAAGGATTTAAAATTATGGACCTGTATTTTAAGTTTATATTTTCAGATAAAGATATTTTGATAACATGTAAAAGAATGTAAACAGTTTTTAAATTTTAGTACGAATTTTTTAGTAACTATTTCAAGTTGGTTTTACTCAAAAAGATTAATTTACTCAAAAAAGTAAATGTTATAATTCTGATATGTTATAGGATTGATATGGCCATACTATTTTATGTATAAAACGAAATTTCTATAAAAATAAAGGTAGAATGTTTTAACTTGTAAGTCGATATACAAAAAGAATATTTAATAATTAAAACCTTGATTAGATAAATCCTCAAAAGAACTATAACGAAAATCGGGGAAATCGACTTCTAGATCCTCATCATCTGAGTCTTCTGGTTCCGTTTCTATTTCGATGTTATCATTTAATTCAACATCTAAAAAAATTATTTATGCGAAATTTATGTAATGTATGTATATATATATATATATATATATATATATATATATATAAAATTTTATTCTAATATATCTATAATAGTACGTATAAGTAAGATCAGTAGATAACGACTCCAAAATTAATTCGGTCTCCGATACTCGATCAATAAAACAAATTTAAATATTAAAAGTATATTGCAATAAAAAGCGTAAAAAATCAAAATATTTCAATTGAATAGATTTGAATATGGAAAGGTAGAGATTTCTTAATTTTGTAAATATATGATTACATTTGAGATTAAGTTATTATTTAATTTATTCAGAAGAAAAATTTATTTTTGGATTAATTTTGACTAATAGACTTTTATATAATTAGAGGGACTCAAACCATTAACATTAATTGAAATATATTAGATACTATATACCTTGTTCAATGATTTCAAGTGCTTCACTGTCTTTGTAGCTTGTCATTTCATTCAGGAACTTCAAAACTGACCATGGAACATTTATTAATTCTAGCCATGCATTTCTTATACGTTCATTTCGGGCGGATGATGCAGGCTTCGAAATGTTGAATTTTAAATTGTTTTTGGCTCTTTGCAAATTTAAAATAGCTGCCTCTTTAATCTTTATAATATTGTCTGCAAATTAAGATTTTATAAAACAAAATATAAATGAAAATACTTCAATTTATGGTGTTGTAAAACGCACACTTTACTAGTATTCTAGAATATTTACCATCTTTTTATTTTATTGCGAAATTTCAGAAAAATAAATATGTTAGTTTTTAGCAAATATCATAATTATGTAGAGAATCTGATTATACAAATCAATTAAATTTTGGAATAAATCTATTCTTTGGATATTAAAAGTTTTGGGTTCCAGTAATAATTATTATTTTTATAACCTCAAACATTAGAACCCGGAATTCTCATTGATGAATGAATGGATTTACTTTTTACTTTAACTGAACAATTTTAATGAAACATATTACAAATTAATGTAGTTTGTTTTGTAAAATTTTGAAATCAAATAAGATGGTCAATGTTCCTGAGTACAAATTTAGTGTCCGTTCTCCATCACCTTAAGAAAAATGAGATCTTAAAATTAAATAATTTCTTTCCTTTTGTTCCAAAAGCAGTGTAATGATATAGTATATGATGCACCTAGTGATTAAAAGTATACTTTATTCACTCCCGTAGTGCATATACGATTTTTTCATACAGGCAGCGTACACTGGATACTTAACTGTTTGCTGGGATGGAGTTAAGTACCCACTGTATGCACCCTGTGTAAAAAAATAATTTTTTCTGTTATATTTTTTATAAGATAACTTGGCAATTTTAAGTGCACTCCGCGCGCCTCATTTGACTAGATAGATGAATATCCTTTATTTTGTAATAAATACAAAAATAGTGTGTAAAATAATAAAAAATTAGTTAAATAAAAAATATTGCCCAGTAGATAATATCATAGTATCTAAATTTAGTAACTAAATTTATTAATACTGTATAAGTAAGTCAAAAATACTGTATAATAATTAATAAACGCAAAAATTAAATTGAACAAGAATAAATACATAATACTAGCAATTAACATCTATCAGTCAAAGAATATAAATAAAATAAGTTAACAATCAAAAAAACCTTTTAAACAATATTTTTCTCGGCATCTCTTCAAGGTTTTGTTAATGCACGTCTAAAGATAACGTAAGAACTTTGACGAAATAAAAAATTTCAATTTTTAAAATTTTAAACGTTGAAAATTGTCAAAATAACGTTTTTTAGTTATGAAAATCGCTTACATCTCAAAAATTATAAATTTTAGAGAAAAATTTCAAGAGATCTTTTTTGTTTAAAAAGACCCAAAACCTAAAAAAAAATTTTTCTAGACAAAAAATTAAAAAATAATTTATTGATTTAACAAATATTGTTTAAACAATTATTGACCATCGGATCGGTCTGTTAAGATACTGATATGTGTTTAGGGGCATCTCTCCAGTATAACGAAAAAAAAATCTTATGAGAAAAACGTTTCAAACGGCAGCGAAGATACAAACCGGACTAATAGTATATTATTCACCTAGGGAGTAAAAACGAAAAATGTCTTAAATCATATGTTAAATGTCACCCGAGCCGAAGGCGAGGGTGACAAACATACGATTTAAGGGATTTTTCATTTACTCCCGTGGAGAATATACGATTTTTTTACACAGGCAGCGTACAGTGGGTACCTTACTTTTCGCTGGGAGGGAGTAAAGTACCCACTGTACGCGCCCTGTGTAAAAAAATATATTTTATTAAAAATTGTGAAAACTCTTAATTTTTATGAAACAAGTCATAAAATATATATTGAAAATTACTAATTACACAAAAGTACTTATTTTTATTTGAAAACATAATAAAAGATATAATAAAACGAATATTTACAAATGAAATGATGGCAGCTTGGTTTACTTCTGATTTGTTCGTTCAACGTACGATGGTACGACTCAAGATAATTGTTCGTACGATCAATCATATTGAATACGCTGAATACATTGGGGGTAATTTTCTTCATCCATTCATTGCGAAAATAAACATTTATGAATTTTTTCCATTTTTTTAAACTTCTTTGATCGTTTTCAAATTTTTGATCTACTAAAGCATTTATAACCGAAAGTGCTTCTTCAGCTTTATCTGAAGGTAGCAAAGCTATACACATGATTTTTTTGATGATCTCATGACCATCAGGATTTTCGGTAGCGTTATTCTTAACATAAAGTTTGTAGTCACGTGACTTTGCTTTTCTAAGTATTGCCTAAAAATATAAAATATATACAAGATTGAGTATATAAATAAAAAATACACAGTGAACAATCGGAAGTAGGTTTTATACTACACTGACTAGGAGAGTGTCACACCTCCGGATCACGGATTTTGCTCAAACTTCAGGATAAGTTTTCAGATGATAAAATATGAAAAAAGCTAAAGTTATAGTCATAAACACTCAATATTTCCCTAGTTGCAGGCAATTGAAGAAAATCACTAAAAAAGTTACTAGATTTTTAAACGCATATAGTACCTTAGCATTGATAGCTAGAAGCTCGAACCTTTTTTTAAATTTAAGCTGAGCTCAAATCCTTTCGAAACAGTAGTTACAACATATCAAAATATTATTTTTTCCCAAAGTTATAGCGTAATAAAGATTGGACCTAATTTCAGCTTTTATTATTAATTAATATTTTAAAATAAAAATTCAGGTCCAATCATTATTACGCTATAACTTTAGGAAAAAATAATATTTTTACATGCTATAACTACTGCTTCGAAAGGATTTGAGCTCAGCTTTAATTTAAAAAAAGGTTCGAGCTTCTAGCTATCAATGCTAAGGTACTATATGCGTTTAAAAATCTAGTAACTTTTTTAGTGATTTTCTTCAATTGCCTGCAACTTGGGAAATATTGAGTGTTTATGACTATAACTTTAGCTTTTTTCATATTTTATCATCTGAAAACTTATCCCGAAGTTTGAGCAAAATCCGTGATCCGGAGGCGTGACACTCTCCTAGTGAGTCTAAAATACGGGGAGCAGGATTTACACTTAATTTTGTGTGAACGATATAGTATAAATTTATGTGTAATTATTTTGATCATTTTTGTGTGAAATTCATGTGAATTTGGAAAAATTTACATTTAAATAGTAGAAATTACACGAAATAAATAAAAAATATATGTGATATCGAATATCGAAGGAACCAATGTATATAATATAGAGTTTAAGACTTTTAAAATTCATAGTAAAAATAAAATTTGTTTTCTTAAACTTTGATTAATTTTTATATTTTATTTATATTGTAACCATTCAAATAGATTCATTTCTTATTAATAAATAATAAAATGTTCTTTATTAAAACAAAAATAATATATTGTGGAATGCTGACGCTGACGACACGTCTTTTAATTTTCATTTTTAAATTTAATAATGGGTAAACAAGTTATCAATCAATACGATTTTGAGTATCTTTTTAAGGTAGTTCTCCGCGTATATATAGCATCTGAATTGTGAATTGTTTTATCTTTACTTTAATTATTTTATAAGGCATAAGCAAGTGTATATAGAAAGAAAGAGGTCTTAGGAAGTGGTAAAAATTTTTATCGAGTTAATAGAAACTAGAAAATATTGCTAGTAGAAGGAAAACATTATAAAACACTGCAATCTTCTTTATTTTTCGTCCGATTTTAATGTATCTGGGCTCATTTTGCTCCTTTCGAAATTTCGGGAGGGGTTATCGTTGGTAATTTGGTAATAGTATTTATAGTTGACGTATAAATCTAATTGTTCATTTTAAATTTATAAAATTTAAGAAAACAATTAAATTTATGCATCAACCATAAATGTTATTGCCAAATTACCTACAGTAACTTCTCCTGAATTTGCATAAGGAACAAAATGAGCCCAGATACATTAAAATTGGACGAAAAATAAAGGAGATTGCAGTATTTTACACAGTTTTTTTCTACTAACAATATTAGCATATCCGCAGTTTCTATTAACTAGAAAAAAATTTTTACCACTTCCCAAGGCTTTTTTCTTTCGATATACACTTGCTTATCCCTTATAAAATAATTAAAATAAAGATAAAACAATCCAAAATTTATGTGGAATATATAGGTGGAGAACTACCCTACATAAGGTAATATAACCAATACTGGAATCACCCGAAATTTTAAAGGCGTATAGTGAAATAGTTAGCGAGTAAATCAAATCTTAATTAATGAAATGAAGTATGTTATAAAATATTTATATTTATTTTTCGATGATACGAATTTCTATCTATTTTTCGCATAGCCAATATGAATATAAATTGGAATAATGATTTAGATAAATTTTTTCAAATTTTAACTCGATGCTTGTCAAAAAAATCTAATTTTATTCAAGCTAACCTTATACCGTAGCATTTTATTTTCATTATTTAAATAAGAAAATACGTTTAATATTTCTTACAATAATAAACATTAAATCAAGCATACAGAACATAAATTTTAATTGCAGAAAAATAATTTAAATAACTATTTAAGTAAAAACATTTAAAAATCTTACTTGACAGAAATGGAAATGACAGCCTTTTACTTTACAATTTGGAAAAGACGTTCTTATTGATTTAATCAGGGCCTTTTCAAAATCACACATGGATTTGAGAGGAATAAAATTTACAAATTTGGTTTTAATAAAATTCCATACGGATTTATACGCTCTCGTAGTTCGTCGACTCATAAGAACCCAAAGGCAAGGCACTACCTAATAAGAAATAATAAATGGAATTTCTTATTATGTTTTAATAATTACCATTGTAGTTTCTAAATATGTTAAATAAGATTTTTGGGAGAATAAGTATATCAAATGTTAATATTTTCGCGTATTAAAATGAGTAAAAAAATTGTAAAATATGGTAAAAGGAAATCGTATTAAAAATTAAAAAACAATTTTTTGTAAATATGAATTTTGATAATGCATTTGTGAAAAACTAATAGAAAAGTATTGCTTGCATGCTCATATACAATTACTTCATACACTACTCAGTAGTGGAGCTCTCAAGAAATAATATCTTTGATATCATTGATATGCGCGCTATGCTTTTCTTTTAGTCTTTCACAAATATATTATCGAAATCCATATTCAAAAGATTGATTTTTACTTTTCAGTAAGATTTTTCTATAGAAAAGCGTGTTTTTAAAAATATTTTATTTTCCACTTTATAGTCATAATTTATTCAAACTAACTAGGAAAGTATCTAACGAGTATAGGGACGCAGATTTTTTTTATAACCTAATGGTACTTTTTCTTACATAAAAGTATTAAAAAACTCGCGCTCATTCAGTCTAACGCCAAATTTTTCCTAAATTATAGGCTGTTTTGTTTGAATTTCATGGTCTTTTTTTTTAAATTCGGAATAAGCTTTCATAAAATATTATCTTAGAAGATCTTTATGGGAAAAACCTTTAACTTGAGATGAAAACATTTTGATTAAAAAAACAAACTTCTTGAACAAGATTAATGAGTTCAAAAGATATGAATGAATAAAAATCAATACAAAAACCAAACGTGCTTGAACAATCGTTACAGTATTTAAGGTTGATTTTTATGTTAACTCTTATTCTTTTATAATTTTTAATCAAGAGATTTTGATCTTAACTTTTACATCGTTCTTCTGAAATCTGAAATCTTCTGAGATCATTTGTTCTAAAGCTTATACGCTCTCAATACTGATTCAATTTTCTTAAAAAAAACCTTTAAAAAAATTGAAACAAAATAGTCTATAACTGTGGGGAAATTTGACATTTGACCGAATGGATGTGGCTTTCTTAATAATTTTATGCAAGAAAAAATATTTGTATTATAAAAAAATCTGAGTTCCAAAGCTACATTAAGGGGATGTAAAATGGACACTACACCTGTACTCATAAATATTCACTATCTTTACATTTTATTGCAAAATTTTCAGTAAAAAAATGCATTAGCTTGTAGTATGTACTATGAAGATTATTCATTAGTTATTGAAAATTTTAAGTTCCAAAATTATTTATTAAAATTGTTCAATATTGCACAGGAATCTAAATATCTTAAAAGCTAATAAATGAATTTATTTGAAAATTTATCTGAATAATCATCATTGTACATACTAAAAGCGAATGCAATTCTTTTCTGCAAATTCAGCAATAAAATGGAAAGGAAGTTAATATCTATAAGTACAGGCGTAGTATCCGTTTTACATCTTCTTAATTACAGAGTTACAAATTTTGGAACTTATCGGATTGAAAGTTCCTATGCTCACTTTTTTGCTGATCACTCTACCTACTTAATTTCTAACACCTGTGTGATAATTCAACGATATAATTTGATAGCATAATTTAATATTAACTGCGATGAAATTTTTTTTTAGACATTGCAACTATCAATTTGATATTTTGTCCTTATAATGTTTTTAAAATTAATAATTGAAGTCACACTAATTTGAAAAAATTATCTATGCTCATAGAGTATGAAAAAGTTCCTTGATAGCTTAAAATTTAAGAAAAAATGACAGATTTTCGAGCCTATTGTCATTGATTTATGAAAAATAGTTTAGCCATTACTAAATTACTAATTATGATACAATTATACACTGAAAAAAATAGAAGAGTTTCAGAGTAAAATTGCGCTCCTCGCCGTTTTTCATGATTTGCAGATTAACAAATTAACTTGATCAAAATCTAAAAATTGGATTTTGTTGGTATTAATACTTAAAATCTTTACTTCGATCGTTTTTATGAAAAGTTAATAGTTTTTTTCTACGGTCAAAAAATTGATTTTTTTAAATTTATTTTTTAAATATTTTAATAAAACAATGTTTATATCATCAAATATTTTAATATAAAGTTAAAATTAAGTCCGAAAACAGACTAAAATCAGCTAGTTTGACTAGCCTATAAGAATTTAATTGCAACATTAACAAAATGTCGACAAACAATCCAAATTAAACGCGATGTCAAATCGAAAAACTTTAATATTATTACTTTCTTATAAATGAGGCATTTCGATTAACAGCTATTACATGCTTTTAAAATAATACCCAATCATACAAAACAGATCAACCAAAAATCAAATAAAACTATGTGCATTTGTGTTCAACTGTATAAATATTCTACTAAGGATAGTATCCATTAAAAAAATAAAGTAAGATTAAAAAGATGAATAAATTATCTAACAAAATATATAACTTACAATATTATTTTTCTTAAACATTATAGTCAAAACTTGCTGCACTCCTTTAATGTTAGGCCGTACACTGAGTGTGCCATCGACAAAGATATCATTATTATTTTGAAATTCAGCAACAAGATTCGAATCATAAAATATTAAATGATTGCATTTTGATGATGACTGTACGAGTTTGGCTTCAATAGAAATTGCCCTACATTTATCTTGAAAAGTTAGTAAAGAAGGAAAGTTCTCAAGGTGTTCGGCAAAAGCTTTTATTGAACCATACTGCTTCCTCACTCCAGGATTTACTCTATCATTTTTTGCCCGCTGTATAGTTTTTTGTATATTAACAAAAGAAACTTCTGCAGCTATATCAGGATTTCTTGAAGGATAGAAAGAATTCGAATTACAAATATTAAAATATTAATTTTTGCAAAATTGTTTCATTCAGAATAGCACTAGCCAAAAAATTATTAAATTAGATGAAATTTAGAAAAAATTAGTTAACCGTTCAAATTACCACTTTTTTCTTGTAAAGAAAAAAGTAAATGATTTTTGGCTTTCATCAAGTGTATAGTAATTTTTTGCCATTTTAACTCCCAAAATCGCAATTTCGTTGCTCTTTCTTGGCTCTCATGGCAAAAAATACGGTTCGCAACTGGTAAGGCTTTTTTACGAAATTCGTTACTACCCTCGTCTTCGGCTCGGACCGCAAACTTTACGTTTCATAAATAAAGCCTTTTGATACCCGTTACGAAATGTACTATAAAACTCCATTATAAAATAAACTATTCATTTGAATCTTATTCATAAGTTTATTTTCAAAGATTCTGAGTTAATGTCTTAATTCCAATTTCTAAAAAACTATGAATAATTCGTGTCTTTTTTAAAGGATATGTTACTTTAAGGGTCAAAAATGAATAATTCAAACATGTAGTATGTGATGATACCATTCAGTGATAATGAAAATTTTATCAGAATATATTTTTAAAAAATAAAGAAAAAACAATGTTATAAAAGAGATTATTATAAATTAAAAACTTGTGCATCAATGATTAAGAATGCCATTTGTTCGAAAATCTATTTTAAATTTGTCACTAAAATTAGGTGTAAAATTTAAGTAAAAAAGAAGTTATAAATCGATAAATACTATAAAAGAAATCAAATGAGAATTGCTTGAAAATAAAAAATAAAAAAATGCAAACATTACATTGAGAACTAAAAAAAGGAAAATATTACTTTAAGTATTTTAATACATTTAACCATAAAAACTTTCAAAATATTAAATTATTTAAAAATTTTTACAATTTTCGAAGTAAATGTCATTCTTAAATAATAAAAATGATTGCAAGAAAAAAATATGTATCATATAAGCAGGGACAAAAATAGATTTAGAAAGTTATGTAATTAATAATAATGTATACAATGTGAAAAAATTCTTACTGTGATGAAACATCGTCAAAAATGGATTTGGATGACGCTGATATCGATGATTTAGCTTTCTCCTTGCATTTCTGTTTCATCATTAGTTTTCCAAGACTTTGATGAGTACTCTTCAAACAAGTATGTGCATCAGAAAGTACGATAGAATCCAAATCATGCTGTTCATTAATAGAAAGTTTAGCTCTGCATCCTTTTTTTATGCAACCGTATCTGGGGGAAATAAATTGAAAATAAATAAATAATTTAATGAATTATTAAATTTAGTTACTAAATAAATAATATTGTTTAATATAATACCAAAGCTTCGTTTTATCTGTTTTTCTCATAGGGTGTACAAAAGAATAGTAATTTAAGATCGGTATATCAAAAAGTTATTTTTATGTAGAATGCATCCAAATATTAGATTTCCTTTGATGATTAAAGAGAAATAACTTACCTAGTTCTTTGTTTATTCTTAACACCATAATTATATCCATTATGGTGAAACCCCCGTAAGCTTACTCCTATTGCAGGATCCTCCATTAAGTTTTACACTACTTTATCAATAAATTTCTTTTATACTAAACGGTAAACGAAAAAAAGCTATGATAGACAAACTTATCATATAATTTATACATGAAAAGGTTATAAATAAATGACTGTAGCCATTTATAAATAAATACTGTAGTCATTTTATAATCATTTTGTAATTATAAGTTAAGATAGTACTGTCGATATGAAGTTAGCCAAATGAGTATTTGTTCCAATTTTGATTCTGTTTAAATAAAACGTGATAACACTTGTTTTTCGCTTTTCTAAGCAGCTATGTCTTTATTTAAAGAAAAAGCAAAATTTTTTAGGAAAATGGAAAGAGTGAGCAAAAAAATGAAAAGGGGTTATGGCAATATGTCTATAAGTCAACCAATTTCGACAACAATGTAAATATTGCAACAATAGAAAAGGAAAGAAATCAGATGATTACCCTTCATTTACATACTTTCAAAATTATATTCTTTTATGAGGTCCCTGTGTAAGTCAGAAAAATTATAAATATATTTGAAATAAATAAATATGAGTATATTCATATTGAATAAAAAAAAATGATTTTTTGAAATATAAGTGAGCATCACAGAAGAACATAAGTTTGAAAATATATAAATAAAGAGTAATCTGCTGATAATATTTTCTTTTCGATTGTTGCAGTATTTAAAACGGTTTTGAGAGGTGAATGACTATACATATGTAAACCAAATTTAATAAAACAAAATTGAAGATGTACGTATGTATTATACTTAACTGTATCACGTTAATTCACACATTGAAAAATAAAAACATTAAAAACGTTCTTTGACATGTTTCATTTAAATTTTTGCACATCTTTCTTAAAGTTTTTTTTCATCAGCTCAAGCGCGTTACAATGTCAACTTTATGCGCGCTTACACACTTCGCGATGTTGACACATCTACAATAGCATGTTCTACTACTTGCAATTATATTTATTATATTGCTTATAACTATTCTTACCGGCACCTAATAAATGTTTTAAAAAATTTTACTAAGTAGTAAAATTTACTAAGTAATTTTACTACTACTACTTTTCCCAATTAGGGCTGTATTTTTATCAATATCTTGTTCGTAAGTTTCGTAACATACGTAAATTACTAAATGAAAAAAATTTCTGCCAATAAGACTATGTGTTAATCGCTGGAAATTAAAAACATTGATAATTTTTTTTCATAGACACCAAAGATCCACAATGATTTATTTCAATATTCTTGGGACAAAATTAACCAATTATTTCGATTTCATCGAAATTTGTACCGTCAATCGATTTAGGACAGTATTATTTTAAGGCATATCTTTTTACAAGGTAGTTTGTACCTTGCAAATGAAATTCCAAATCATTTATTAACTTAAGTTCTGAATTAAGTTCAGACTTAAGTTCTGACTTAAGTTATAACTTAAGTTCCAGCTTAAGTTCTAACTTAAGTTCCAGCTTGAGATCTGACTTAAGTTCCAGCTTGAGATCTGACTTAAGTTCCAGCTTAAGATCCGACTTAAGTTTCAACTTAAGTTTAGACTCAAGTTGAAACTTTATTCTGACTTAAGTTCTAACTTAAGATGTTTCTTAAGTTCTAATTTAAGCCTCAACTTATGGTTTAACTTAAGTCTTTTCTTAAGAAGAAAATAAAGTTGTTACTCAATAATTAACCTCAAACTGTCATAGTTATTAGAATAACCAAATTTTCTCGATTGTCTTATTGGTAGGAGATATTCAAATTCATGACCTCTTATTGGTTGGAGTTTTGTCGTTTGGGAGAAATGTCCATGAGTATAGTTGAAATTAGTGCAAAGTTTTCTTTAAAATTCTCTAAAGTACAATATAAAACTAGTTATTTATCATATATATATATATATATATATATATATATATATATATATATATATATATATATATATATATATATATATATATATATATATCTATTTTGTTTGTATTTTCGTTCATATACACATATATCTCTATTTTTTAATCATTATACATGTATAAATTTTAATTGTACATAATTGGGGATTTCTCGTCTCAAAATTTTAAGACACTTTAAAATATCATTCACATTTTCCTTTTGTATCATTGTGAGAAAATCTCACGCTAGCTCGAGGCACTGGCATTGCTTAGGAAAGCTCCTTCGTCGATCCCTCTGGATCTCTTGTGGAGACTATCGATAGTAGTGCGAGTGCCAAGAATTTTTTCTATTTTATTTTAACTTTGGTAATAGACGAGAAGTCCGAAATTGCTTTTATCAGGCAGTTAGCTGCGTGAAAGGTTCTCTCTAATTTTTCACTCGCGTGGGAAGGAAGGCTTCTCGGTGCTTGGCCCTTTACGCCAGCACCAGGAGGTCGACTTGACGACGTGCGCGTTTTGTTAATTATTTACGCTTGCACACCGGGAGACTTCTGTGTGTATCAGTCGTCTACCGCTATAGGTCTCTTACGCTGAGCACGCGGATGTCGATCTGATTGCGCAAGACGCCTTTTGAATATAAATTCTGTCGTTTGTAAGTTTAAAGAGAGGATTTTTCTCGAGCTGTGGCTTACATAAATTAGGAAAAGTATTTTTCCCTCCTCTGCGAGTGCTCATCCATAAAATGACTCTGCACCCTGTGCAGTCGGAATATATGACTAAGAGCTATCTCATGTCGGTAAATCAGATTTTGTTGCCGATCCCCGTATTTCTTATACATAGAGATGATGACATGGACGAGTTGTCGCCGGGAGGGGGATGATCGCGGCGTAAGCAGCGACATTCAAGCGACTAGCGATAGAATAATGGATGAAAGCGCGCTTCCGGAAATAACTCAAAGTAATTATATTATCAATGTACCGGAAGGCGTAGAAACTTCAGAGACTCCTACCTTTAATTAAGACAACCAACCTTCCTTTGTCATCCATCCACGGTAAATCCCCTCAATATCCAAAAAATTCATTCTCAGTATCCTAATAAAAAGGAAAATAAATTCCATTTCAGTAGAAAATAGGGAAGTAGATAGAAAAGTTATATTTTGCTAACACTTTTGTAAATGCGCAATAGTTAATTATCTAGTTTACTTTTTCTTGTTTCATTTTTTTTACACCTTTTTATTAATTTTTTACCAGTACCCATACAGCATGAAAGGATTTTGAAAGGATTCTGAAAGGATTCATGAAAGGACTACAATCTTTCAGAAATATTTCACTGAAAGGATTCTGAAATAATTCTATGTCCGAGGTATTATTCTTTTAAAAATAATACATAAAAATATTTCATAAAGAATTCACAAGTCATTTCAAAATCCTTTCAATGGAAGAATTCTGTAAGCAACCATGAATTCTTTTGGTAATAATTCGTAAATCTTTTCATACATCTTCCATTGAAAGGATTCTGTATCTATCTTTAGTTGAGAGACGTGTAAAGTTCTAGAAATTTTATTCTTTCCTGTATTATTTAAGGTGGCTCAAGCGCTTGGTGCCGTATCAAGCGGGCCCTGTCTGCGATATCAAAATGTTTTTATTGATAGAGCTATTATAACTAATTAAATAGTATTATTGATTATTTCTTATGATAAGAAAACAATTTTAAGTAATCAAAAGTAATAAAAAAGAAAAAAAATTTTTTGTTTTGTTTCTCATTACAAGTTTTACTATGGTACGTTCCTGCTGTTTTGTTGGTTTCGAGCACTCTGAACGCACGTTAGCTTTACGTATGGCGTCTGTATCTGACGCGCATGCGCAGAAGCTGCCATTATGTGTAGCAAATTCTATTTCGCATTCTTTTAGATTTATTTTCTCTTGTATTTCTTCGTCAAGTCCTTTTTTTCTTCTTGAAAAATGATCTCCGTGAAACAAACTATAAGTGTATAATTTTTAATTTAACTTGTACTTTTTTATATTAGCGTAAAACCTAATTTATGATTCAGTCCCATAGGAGCACATGTATTAATTACAATTATTAAAACATCTTTTTCTTTAAAAATAGTTCGTCAACCTCTATTTTTCAAAATAAATATCGAAATATTACGATATAAAGAATATTTTAATACAAATTTTGGATAGTTTCACTTTTTTAGAAAAAATCGCTTGAGCCACCTTAAGAATCAATTTAGAATTAATACACACACACACACACACACATATATATATATATATATATATATATATATTTATATATATATAACGGATACATGATGATATAATTATTCATAGGATTACGAATAGTTTTACAGCGGTTAAAATCGAAGTTATCATAACACAGACATCGCACGCATAACAATTTGTAGTTTCCATTTAAGATTCTTATTTTCCTTATATATGAAACGGGAAGCACTCTTACCGCTTGCGAGAGTAAGAAATACCGCCATCAAGCGGATAAATTATAAACTAATCCCGAAAATATTTCTAAATGATTCTGTTATCTTTCACGTTTTCTTTCATAAAGTCCTTTCAAAGTCCTTTCAGTAAGGATTTA
Source organism: Anastatus disparis (assembly GCA_017163975.1). NCBI lineage: Eukaryota > Metazoa > Arthropoda > Insecta > Hymenoptera > Eupelmidae > Anastatus > Anastatus disparis. The sequence goes on along the minus strand of JAFFSR010000316.1, from coordinate 3,197,849 downwards.
TGTAATAGCTTTTATTCTTATCATAAGTTATTTCATGAAATATTTCAAAAAGATTTCAAAATTATTTCATGTAAGATTTCATGAGACTTTACCAAAATATTGCATGAATTATTTCATGAAAGCTTTTTGAATGAATCTTGAAATGATTCGGTGAAAGAATACCTTAGATCATTCCGAAAATCTTTCTAAATTATTTTCTGATTTTAATCGTTGGAAGATTTCTGAGATCTTTCTTGTTTCCTTTCAAGAAGTCTTTACAAAGTCCATTCAGTAAGGATTTATGTAATAACTTTTATTCTCATCATAAGTTATTTCATGAAATATTTCAAAAAGATTTCAAAATTATTTCATGTATGATTTCTTGAGACTTTACCAAAATATTACATGAATTATTTCACGAAAGCTTTTTGAATGAATCTTGAAATGATTCGGTGAAAGAATACCTTAGATCATTCCGAAAATCTTTCTAAATTATTTTCTGATTTTAATCGTTCGAAGATTTCTGAGTTCTTTCTTGTTTCCTTTCAAGAAGTCTTTTCAAAGTCCTTTCAGTAAAGATTTATGTAATAACTTTTATTCTCATCATAAGTTATTTCATGAAATATTTCAAAAAGATTTCAAAATTATTTCATGTAAGATTTCTTGAGACTTTATCAAAATATTGCATGAATTATTTCATGAAAGCTTTTAAATGAATCTTCGAATGATTCGGTGAAAGAATACCTTAGATCATTCCAAAAATCTTTCTAAATTATTTTCTGATTTTAATCGTTGGAAGATTTCTGAGTTCTTTCTTGTTTCCTTTCAAGAAGTCTTTTCAAAGTCCTTTCAGTAAGGATTCATGTTATAACTTTTATTCCCATCATAAGTTATTTCATGAAATATTTCAAAAGATTTCAAAATTATTTCATGTAAGATTTCTTGAGACTTTACCAAAATATTGCATGAATTATTTCATGAAAGCTTTTTGAATGAATCTTGAAATGATTCGGTGAAAGAATACCTTAGATCATTCCGAAAATCTTTCTAAATTATTTTCTGATTTTAATCGTTGGAAGATTTCTGAGTTTTTTCTTGTTTCCTTTCAAAAAGTCTTTTCAAAGTCCTTTCAGTAAGGATTCATGTTATAACTTTTATTCCCATCATAAGTTATTTCATGAAATATTTCAAAAAGATTTCAAAATTATTTCATGTAAGATTTCTTGAGACTTTACCAAAATATTACATGAATTATTTCACGAAAGCTTTTTGAATGAATCTTGAAATGATTCGGTGAAAGAATACCTTAGATCATTCCGAAAATCTTTCTAAATTATTTTCTGATTTTAATCGTTGGAAGATTTCTGAGTTCTTTCTTGTTTCCTTTCAAGAAGTCTTTACAAAGTCCTTTCAGTAAGGATTTATGTAATAACTTTTATTCTCATCATAAGTTATTTCATGAAATATTTCAAAAAGATTTCAAAATTATTTCATGTAAGATTTCTTGAGACTTTACCAAAATATTGCATGAATTATTTCATGAAAGCTTTTGAATGAATCTTGAAATGATTCGGTGAAAGAATACCTTAGATCATTCCGAAAATCTTTCTAAATTATTTTCTGATTTTAATCGTTGGAAGATTTCTGAGTTTTTTCTTGTTTCCTTTCAAAAAGTCTTTTCAAAGTCCTTTCAGTAAGGATTTATGTAATAACTTTTATTCTCATCATAAGTTATTTCATGAAATATTTCAAAAAGATTTCAAAATTATTTCATGTAAGATTTCTTGAGACTTTACCAAAATATTGCACGAATTATTTCATGAAAGCTTTTGAATGAATCTTGAAACGATTCGGTGAAAGAATACCTTAGATCATTCCGAAAATCTTTCTAAATTATTTTCTGATTTTAATCGTTGGAAGATTTCTGAGTTTTTTCTTGTTTCCTTTCAAAAAGTCTTTTCAAAGTCCTTTCAGTAAGGATTTATGTAATAACTTTTATTCTCATCATAAGTTATTTCATGAAATATTTCAAAAAGATTTCAAAATTATTTCATGTAAGATTTCTTGAGACTTTACCAAAATATTGCACGAATTATTTCATGAAAGCTTTTTGAATGAATCTTGAAACGATTCGGTGAAAGAATACCTTAGATCATTCCGAAAATCTTTCTAAATTATTTTCTGATTTTAATCGTTGGAAGATTTCTGAGATCTTTCTTGTTTCCTTTCAAGAAGTCTTTACAAAGTCCATTCAGTAAGGATTTATGTAATAACTTTTATTCTCATCATAAGTTATTTCATGAAATATTTCAAAAAGATTTCAAAATTATTTCATGTATGATTTCTTGAGACTTTACCAAAATATTACATGAATTATTTCACGAAAGCTTTTTGAATGAATCTTGAAATGATTCGGTGAAAGAATACCTTAGATCATTCCGAAAATCTTTCTAAATTATTTTCTGATTTTAATCGTTCGAAGATTTCTGAGTTCTTTCTTGTTTCCTTTCAAGAAGTCTTTTCAAAGTCCTTTCAGTAAAGATTTATGTAATAACTTTTATTCTCATCATAAGTTATTTCATGAAATATTTCAAAAAGATTTCAAAATTATTTCATGTAAGATTTCTTGAGACTTTATCAAAATATTGCATGAATTATTTCATGAAAGCTTTTTAAATGAATCTTCGAATGATTCGGTGAAAGAATACCTTAGATCATTCCAAAAATCTTTCTAAATTATTTTCTGATTTTAATCGTTGGAAGATTTCTGAGTTCTTTCTTGTTTCCTTTCAAGAAGTCTTTTCAAAGTCCTTTCAGTAAGGATTCATGTTATAACTTTTATTCCCATCATAAGTTATTTCATGAAATATTTCAAAAAGATTTCAAAATTATTTCATGTAAGATTTCTTGAGACTTTACCAAAATATTGCATGAATTATTTCATGAAAGCTTTTTGAATGAATCTTGAAATGATTCGGTGAAAGAATACCTTAGATCATTCCGAAAATCTTTCTAAATTATTTTCTGATTTTAATCGTTGGAAGATTTCTGAGTTTTTTCTTGTTTCCTTTCAAAAAGTCTTTTCAAAGTCCTTTCAGTAAGGATTCATGTTATAACTTTTATTCCCATCATAAGTTATTTCATGAAATATTTCAAAAAGATTTCAAAATTATTTCATGTAAGATTTCTTGAGACTTTACCAAAATATTACATGAATTATTTCACGAAAGCTTTTTGAATGAATCTTGAAATGATTCGGTGAAAGAATACCTTAGATCATTCCGAAAATCTTTCTAAATTATTTTCTGATTTTAATCGTTGGAAGATTTCTGAGTTCTTTCTTGTTTCCTTTCAAGAAGTCTTTACAAAGTCCTTTCAGTAAGGATTTATGTAATAACTTTTATTCTCATCATAAGTTATTTCATGAAATATTTCAAAAAGATTTCAAAATTATTTCATGTAAGATTTCTTGAGACTTTACCAAAATATTGCATGAATTATTTCATGAAAGCTTTTTGAATGAATCTTGAAATGATTCGGTGAAAGAATACCTTAGATCATTCCGAAAATCTTTCTAAATTATTTTCTGATTTTAATCGTTGGAAGATTTCTGAGTTTTTTCTTGTTTCCTTTCAAAAAGTCTTTTCAAAGTCCTTTCAGTAAGGATTTATGTAATAACTTTTATTCTCATCATAAGTTATTTCATGAAATATTTCAAAAAGATTTCAAAATTATTTCATGTAAGATTTCTTGAGACTTTACCAAAATATTGCACGAATTATTTCATGAAAGCTTTTTGAATGAATCTTGAAACGATTCGGTGAAAGAATACCTTAGATCATTCCGAAAATCTTTCTAAATTATTTTCTGATTTTAATCGTTGGAAGATTTCTAAGTTTTTTCTTGTTTCCTTTCAAAAAGTCTTTTCAAAGTCCTTTCAGTAAGGAATCGTGTAATATTTCATGTCTTAACTTTCGTTTCCTTTTTGGTATTATTTTTGGAAAGACTTTATAATCTTCCTGTGTATTATTTCATAAATTCTTTTCAAAAGAATATAGTTATCTTTTTAAGTTCTTTTTAAATGCTCTCAACGTATTATTACTTGTAATATTTCATGAAATTATTTCAAAATTCTTTCATGCTGTGTGGGTAGAGTCATATATCGTATATTCTTTTGCGTTATAGGCAACGCATTTCTTCTTTAATATAAAGTTAATTCTCGCATGTAAGATTTTCGTAACAGTCAAGTGCACTACTTAAAATTTTAATTAGTTAATTATAATATTGATAATGCACTTTGATTTTCATAATGTACACTACAATGTGAGAATTTAGTTATTCTTAAATTATCAATAAAGTAGATTATTAATTCATTTAATATAACGTTACATGTCCCCACGTGCAACTTCGGTCTGTCTGAAAGAAGAAAAAATCTTTAATTTATTATACGGCGCCAGACAGACCTCCAGCTAACTCGTCGGCAAGCACACACCTTAGGCGTCTTTGGAACCGGAGGTGGGCGATCTCTGGTGGCAAATTTATTAAGCTAAAAGTTGGAGAAGTGTACACACACACAACAAAAAAAAATAATTTCAATGAACAATTTGCTTGTTAAATTAATCTGTGTAATTGATTTCAACGCGCACTCTCATAACCCATTCTCATAAGTAGATAAGCTATGCGGGTTCTAACCCATGCCGATTCTAACCCACCTGAATTAGAACTGGAATGGGTTAGAATTGACTTGAGCCAGGAACGACATAGAGTGGGGGAACCCAAGTGATGTTTTACGTAGTATTGCACGAGAATCAGCTAGAGTGGGGGAACCTTTTCTAACCCAAGCGATGTTTTACGTGATATTGGACGATTAGAGAAACAGCTGATTGAGCCAAAGGCGGTTTCGAGTTGCTGGCAGCTGGCTGGTGGACACCTACTGCTCAGTGAGCTAGGATCGACATGGTGTTTTCAAGCATAGTTCCCTTTACGTGGTATTGGACGATAAAACAGCTGATTGAGCCAGAAATTATTTGGGGTGGGGGAACCTTTTCTAACCCAAGGATTGAGAGAGAAGCAGCTGATCGAGACAGGGTGGGGGAACCTTTTCTAACCCAAGGATTGAGAGAGAAAAAGCTGATCGAGCTAGGGTGGGGGAACCTTTTCGAAACCATGTGAGTCAGGATCGAGCGGCGAGGACCCAGCCGCTGGTTACCTATTACGCTGCTGCGAAATTTCTAAAGTTTCACAATTTTCACTTTTTAATACTTTTAAATATTTATTTAATTATAATAAATCAAATAAAAATTATTTAAGCATTAAAAAAAATTTTTGACTTTTTTTCGGAATCGAACCCACGACCCTTTGGACGCGAGGCGAGCGCGTATACCACTACACCACGGAGCCACCGTGCTAAAGAGATTTTAAAACTTGTGTAGTAGATGCTCTCTGATTTTCACATTCTTCTTTTAATATTATTAATAATTATTGTAAATATATATACATAAGTATACACTTAAAGATTAAAATAATAAGGTATATAGAAAAATATTAACTATAATTATTAATATTATCTAAGTGTATAATATAGTTACAACTTAGAATAATAGCGATCTACTTTATCTACACGATGTATATAAGTGAACACTAGAGAGTCTAGAGAATTTTAAAACTAGTAGGAGTAACACGTCAGTTGCGCCCTCTATGAGAGAAACTTACTGACTATAAATTTCACAGTCTCAAATAAATAAATCTTATTGTTTATAACTATTTTATAGTCATATATATTTATAAAAACAATAAGAACATCAATTTGAGACTATTAATCTGTATTTTTGAATTTTGTCTTGAATCAAAGAAAATTGCTATTATCAATTTTTTCATATCTCAAAAACTAAAAGAGATAGGAGTCTAAAAATTGATATATAACTTTTTGATATTTAATAAATAATATAGAAAGTTATTCCAGGAGCCTAAGATATTTATTTCTTGACTTGTGCTTATACTTGAGATTTGTATATTTCATAACAGTGTGTATCAGAGTATCAAGTATGCATAATATATGATAAATAGTCTTAGAATAACTTTTGTTTTCATCTAATAAATGCAACAAATCATCATGCTAATTTCTAGATTCCTATTTCTTTTAGTTTTTGAGATCACACATATGGCTGATAGCTCTATGCAGGATACATTTTTCCAAATATATGTATTAAACTAATTTTTATTACTTTAAAACCTATTCTTATTGTTTTCATGAATATATATCAATATAAAAAACTAAAAGCAACTAAATTAAACTATTTTAAGTTCAGAAAACTTAAAAGCTATTTTACTTTGAACAATAAACCTTATGATTTATCTCGAAGCTATTAAATCTTTTACATTTAATAAATTGTATACATGATTGAGTATGTGTAATATGTTTTAATCATTAAGAATAGATAAATCTTATTGTTTATAACTATTTTATAGTCATATACATTTATAAAAACAATAAGAACATCAATTTGAGATTATTAATCTGTATTTTTGAATTTTGTCTTGGATCGAAGAAAATTGCTACTATCAATTTTTTCATATCTCAAAAACTGAAAGAGACAGGAGTCTGAAAATTGATATATAACTTTTTGATATTTAATAAATAATATAGAAAGTTATTCCAAGAGCCTAAGATATTTATTTCTTGACTTGTGCTTATACTTGAGATTTGTATATTTCATAAATGTGTGTATCAGAGTACCAAGTATGGATAATATATGATAAATAGTCTTAGCATAACTTTCTTTTTCATCTCATAAATACAACAAACCATCATGCTAATTTTTAGATTCCTATTTCTTTTAGTTTTCTGAGATCACACATATGGTTGATAGCTCTATACGCAGGCTACATTTTTTCCAAATATATGTATTAAACTAATTTTTATTACTTTAAACATATTCTTAATGTTTTTTATGAATATTTAAATATAAATATAAATCACTACATTGAACTACTTTAAAAAAAATTTAAAACATAACCTGTTTTAACTTATAGTATCTTATACATTATAATCAATGATTAATAACATTGAGTAGTTGTAATATGTTTTAAACATAAAAAATAATTAAATCTTATCATTAATAACTATTTTATAATCAAACATCTCTATAGAAACAATTAAAACATCATTTCAAGTGTATTAATGTTTATTTCAGAATTTTTAGCTTATTCGGCCTTTTCCACTACTATTCATTTCTCATATCTCAAAAACTAAAAGAGATAGAGATCTGAAAATTTATATACAACTTTGTTATGTTTAAAAAATAATATAGAAAGTTATTCTGATACTCTAAGTGATTAATTTCTTTATTTTCCCATTGCGAAGTGATGTATCAAACAAGCGAAAGATACAATTTCTCATAAAAGTCATTTATTAGACCAATTTAAATTTATATTTGCATGAAAGTTGTAACATTTTAAATATATTTATTGAAAATCATTATTTAGTCTTAATAAAAATTCTAAATTATTAAAAATTAACCTTGAAAAAAGAAATTGTCTTTGTTTTTCAAGTCTCAAATTGTTAGAGCTTTGAAAATTTTTATCTCAACTAATAAGATAGGTTATGAAAGGAAAGGTTATATTTTTATTAATCTCAAGTTTGATTTATTGAAATAAAAAATATAAATTACAATAATACCCTGGTAACAAAAAATTTGCAATTCTGACGCAATTCTGACGCAATTGACTTGACCGTCAGTGAAATTACATCAGACCATACGTCATATGCTTCCGATTTCTGCTATATTTCTGCTGATGTGTAATTACGTTAGGTGACGCTCAGCAGAATTGCGATGAAATTGCAAGATTGAAATTGCAATATCAAAAGGATAATTGCGAGCACTTGCGCGTTCGACAGAATTGCACCAGAAGTGCAAAAGTTTACTAACATTAAGTGCTGCGCAGCAGAATTAAGGAGCTTTACGTAATTACAAGTGCACTTAACGAGACCCTCTCATCACTTCCGCGTGCACAAGAATTGCAATGGAATTGAACAAGCCGTCTGCAGCAGATGACTTGTGGTAGAATTGTGATGAAATTGCAAGATTGAAATTGCAATATCAAAAGGATAATTGCGAGCACTTGCGCGTTCGACAGAATTGCACCAGAAGTGCAAAAGTTTACTAACATTAAGTGCTGCGCAGCTGATTTAAGGAGTTTTACGTAATTACAAGTTCACTTAACGAGACCCTCTCATCACTTCCGCGTGCACAAGAATTGCAATGGAATTGCACAAGCCGTCTGCAGCAGATGACTTGCGGTAGAATTGCGATGAAATTGCAAGATTGAAATTGCAATATCAAAAGAATAATTGCGAGCACTTGCGCGTTCGACAGAATTGCACTAGAAGTGCAAAAGTTTACTAACATTAAGTGCTGCGCAGCAGAATTAAGGAGTTTTACGTAATTACAAGTGCACTTAACGAGACCCTCTCATGACTTTCGCGTGCACAAGAATTGCCATGGAATTTCGCAAGCGGTCTGCAGCAGATTACTTGTGGTGAACAATTTGATTTTATATAAACTGTGAAAAAAAATTGACGTAAGCAAATTACCACTGCAACATGCAATTCCTCTCCCATAAACTATATTTTCAATTTACTTTTATCTATATCTAGGAGCTTCTTTAAATGTTCCAAAAGAAAGTTTTTTACTGTTTCTAATACAACCGTATACGTTTCTTTTGACCAAGATTTAAGCTGAAATGTATAATCGAGACTCATTCCTCAATACTCATAACCTTGATGTACATGAATTTATCTTATTTTTTCCTTTTTTTTTAACCAAATGAATAAACTTTTATCTCTTTTTCGCACAATACATAATTTAAAAATTCCAGAATTTAAATCGTTAGAAAAATATATTATAAACATTCAGTGGGTGAAAATTAGTCTGTTTTATTCCGTTTACTACGTATAAAAATGCTACGTATATCATGTTCATAAAATGCGTATTGAAAATACTTTATATTGAAGTCAAAAAAATATTATATTATCGATAAAAAAAAATACAGAATTATTAAGTATTCCAAAAGCTTATATCAAAATGAAAAGAAGGAATAATTTCATTTAGTTTCTAATAAGAAAATGTAATTCATTAAAATGTGATTCTTATCGTTCTACAAAATTTGTTATTTGGAATGAAATTGAATAAAAATTATTAATTAAATACAATTTTTGTTTAATATGTGGAAATAATTTTGTTTTTATAATACCTAAATGTTAGTAGGATGGCCATTGAACATCGTTTTATCAGACAAAATAATATATTTATAATAAATAAGGACGTTATACTACATATATATAAAAATTATATAATATTGTCAATAATATTAAACAAACTTATATATAAACGTAAAATAACGTTATGAAGACAGATTTCCAATACATTCTTATATTAATAGCAATGTTAACGCTGTTTGTCTACTAAGTAATAAAAATATATTTCATACGATGCTGAAATTTTTTTACAAAAACGCATGCTTTACTCCATCTTCTATTTGCACTGTATATGTTACCACTTCGCTCCAATGCTGCTGCGAAGTATCTGCTCTAAGCTACCTTCGTAAGTATATGCTGTGAATCTGCTGGAAAGTATATGCTTCACGTAGACTTGGTAAGTATGCTGCAATTCCATTGCAAGCACGTGTACACTACACCATTCTCTAAACGGCACCGTAAGTCAGCTGCAAAGCTGCTGCGAAGTAGCTGCTGCATGCTCACCTTCATAAGTATGCCGCAATTCTACTGTAAGCGAACGTGCAATATACACTTCTTTAAACCGCAATCTACCTGTCGTAAGTCTGCTGCTAAGCTGCTGCGAAGTAGCTGCTGCATGCTTACATTCGTAAGTATGCCGCAATTCTACTGTAAGCGCGCGTACAGTCTACACTTCTTTAAACCGCAATATACCTGTCGTAAGTCTGCTGCTAAGCTGCTGCATGCTTACCTTCGTAAGTATGCCGCAATTCTACTGTAAGCGCGCGTGCAATCTACACTTCTTTAAACCGCAATATATCTGTCGTAAGTCTGCTGCTAAGCTGCTGCGAAGAAGCTGCTGCATGCTTACCTTCGTAAGTATGCCGCAATTCTACTGTAAGCGCGCGTGCAATATACACTTCTTTAAACCACAATCTACCTGTCGTAAGTCTGCTGCTAAGCTGCTGCGAAGTAGCTGCTGCATGCTTACCTTCGTAAGTATGCCGCAATTCTACTGTAAGCGCGCGTGCAACCTACACTTCTTTAAACCACAATCTATCTGTCGTAAGTTTGCTGCTAAGCTGCTGCGAAGAAGCTGCTGCATGCTTACCTTCGTAAGTCTGCCGCAATTCTACTGTAAGCGCGCGTGCAATATACACTTCTTTAAACCGCAATCTACCTGTCGTAAGTCTGCTGCTAAGCTGCTGCGAAGTAGCTGCTGCATGCTTCTGACTGCAGAACTACAATAGAATGCTGAAGCATACGAAGCATGTTCTGCGCACTCGCGATTGCGTCAGATTGTGTTACCAGGGTAGTTCATGAATGGCAATAGTTCCAATTGATGCTCTCGCCTATGAGGCATAATCAATCATTCGCATAACCTCTACAATTGACGGATTATTCCTAACCTTAAATCATGTATTTTATGATGAACCTTGCTGACTGAAGCAAACCAAAGAAATGAATTTCAGAATCGAGCTCACCTTTTTTTATACTCCTGAAAAAGGTTAGGTCGAAAGTGGGGGTAGCCCTATTAAAAAAAATCAGGTGATAAATCACCTGATTTATCAGGTGATTTATCATGCCAAAACATCATGTAACGATTTTGTTGGTCTTTACACATTTTAAACCATGCTTAGTCAATTTAGAACAATTTTTGAAAATTTTGGAAAATTTTGAACTTAGAAAATTTTTTAGATAATTTGGTCTTAGAAAAAATTTTGACTAAATCACAAAAAAATTTCTAAGTTCAAAAATTTCAAAAATTTTTCAAAAATTGTTCTAAATTGACTAAGCATGGTTTAAAACATGTAAAAACCAACAAAATCTATACATGATATTTTGGCATGATAAATCACCTGATAAATCAGGTGACTTGTCACCTGATATTTTTCACCAGGGTAGAACTTCAACACGTTTCTCCCCTCTTCGCGCGCGCATGCATTCCCCCACCCAATTCTCGCGTATATAAGAAGGCGCTTTCGAGAGAGCAATGAGTCCGGCTATTTGCCTTGCATATCCACTAAGTACCTCATCCTAAATGAACCTTTTACTGAAGGGTCAGTCTTTTATAATAATTCTCCCACCATTTGGGTCTCCCACTCACACATGTTTTCAAACGTTATCACTGATGGCGCTGACTATCCGATCGGATAGATGTTTCAGATAGAAAATATTCTCTCTGTTTCAATTCTGGAGGGACGTTCAGAAAGCAAAGAAACTTTTGATTTTGTATGGTTGATGCTTCAACATTTATTTGAAGCATATCACCCCAAGTTAATATATATAACCAGCTTCTCGTAGTTCGTTAATTATAAAGTCTATCTCCTTGGTAGTATGCGGATTTGTATTAGTTGGAGATGTAAGAATACGAAGGCGATCAACTAATACATTGGGGTCGTCCCATTCTCCAATTCCATAATCTTTCAACAGGAGATCACTCATGTATTTAGATGAAGATGCGTTACTAATAGAATGATCTGATGAAGTATCATTGTAAGAATCTATGGAACTTAATTTTGCTTTTTTAAATTTATATACTGGTAAATTTTTAAAGTTAGATTTTGATTTACAGTTTTCGAGTTGAAGAAAAGTATTATTGGAAGAATCTGATGATGTATCACTATTAACATCGTTAGAACTAACTTTCGCTTTTTTACATCTTGATACTGATGAAGCGTTATTACGAAGTTTCCTTTTATAACTTTGAAATATGTTGTACTTTTTATTCTTTTGATAATTTTCTATTTCATCATCAGAGCTAGAATAACTATCTTCAAGTATTTTTGATTCTGGATACCTTTGCTGATTGATGGAATCAATATCATCTCTCCTCGTGAGTTTATCATTTGTATGATGTGTATTGAGAGCATCATTAGGCTCGCGTTTTTCCTTAAAAATCATATTTCTTGTTACATTTTCTTCCTTCACAGATGTTATTGTATGGTTATGTGGTGTACAATTTACAAGTTCCATGTCCTTCGTTACAGCACGACTTAAACATTGTTTTGAATAGTAAAGATGGCACTTCCAGTGTATATTACCATTCTTCATAACTTTATCCTTATAGAAAGTAATGTCATTTAAAAGAAGTTTATCTTTTCCTCTAGAACTTTTTATAAGTTAAAGAGATGTATTAGGCGTGAATTCATAAGTAATATTCGAAACAACATCAATCTTTGAATCATTCGTAAATAGAGTTTTTTTCTCTTGATTAGAATCAAATATTCGACAAATATTTGTATCTAATCGATTTGGAAGTTTGGATTTAATCATCTCTCTTAATTTCTCTGTTTCGAGAAAGTTTGCCATGTTGATAGCTTGAGCTTATCATGCATACTGTTCGTGAAATACAAACTCAGCTGTATTTATAGAAAATAACGGGTCATGCAAAACCTTTTTAACAAGATGATTTACAAGATAATAAGATGATTTAGAATACTAAGATGATTAAAAAAAAAAATCTAGCAATGACGTTAAATTTAGAAATGTCCATCTTATCTGTGACAGAAAAACGAATTTCCGGTTGAAAAATATAATCAATATTAATTTAATCTTTAATAATAATACTATATTGATACTATATTGATACTGTATTAATACTGTATTAATACTATATTAATACTATATTGATACTGTATTGATACTGAATTAATACTATATTAATACTGTATTGATACTATATTGATACTGTATTGATACTGTGTCGATACTGTATTGATACTGTATTGATGCTATACTAATACTGTATTGATACTATATTGATACTATCTTAATACTGTATTGATACTGTATTGATACTATATTGAAATGAATGGAATTATTCTAACCTTAATTTAAGAAATGTCAATTTTGGATCTCTTGTTACTGCCTGCTTCTTCTTCACTGGTTGGTTGGTGGGCTCTCTTGAGTGCGTCTTTTCTTGAAGAGTCAGCGAACTGAATGACGCTCGGCCGATTCTGCACCTTTTCATATAGAGCGCTCCCCACCACAGCAGCTATCCCCACTCCAGAATCTAGAGGCTCGGCTATCCCCACTCCAGGATCTAGCGGCTCAGCTACCCCCACTTCAGGATCTAGCGGCTCAGCTACCCCCACTCCGGGATCTAGCGGCTCAGCTACCTCCACTCCAGAATGTAGTGGCTCGATAGCAGCTTCGATATCTACTGGTTCTGGATTTCGTGATCTTGCTAGGTAGTGGCCCCAAGGAAGAGTGTCCGTAGTTTCTTCTCGAAGAAATCTTTTGTCGTCATGTGCACTGAGAGCGATCTTTGTCTCCTTCTCAATGTACAGTTGATGATTGCGAGATCTTATGTTTCTCTGTTCTCGAATCTTGATTTCATTCGTTTTCAAACAATCGATGTAATCATCGAAAGTGATGGTTGCTTTGACTACGGAACTCTTCACTCCCTTGGCTTTCTTTATCGTCTTCTGATTTTCGACTCTGACGCTGTACATTTGACTACTCAGTCCAACGAATTCCAGCATGATGTTTCCGTTGCATTCGTCCTTCATCAAACCAACAATTTTCTTATTGGCAGGAGGAATGTTGAACTGGTTTGGCTGGGGGTAGTCAGAGGTGTCGAATTCGTGGATGTCTCTTTTCATAATTTGATACATATCTATGTTGGTCATCTCATATACCAAGCTATCCGTATCTGTATACGATAGCTTGCAATTTCCTTCTCCTTTTGCAACATTATCCAGCATGTGATCGTAATGGAAGCGGTATACCAAGGTCTTGGACAAATCCAGTACAGAGAGCCCGATGTAGATGGGTTTTCTGATGCAAATTTCCGTTCGTAAAAGTTGAATCACCACAAGATTTTCATCGAAGATGGCGCAGCTACTGAAATTTGGTCTAGCGATGAGCGCCTCAGCACCGTAGCGTCCTTCCCACTTATTCACGAGCTTGATATCGACATGTTTTCGCTCATTTTCCATGGTTTTCCCATAAACAGCGTTATTGAAAAGTTTGAAGAGCATCTTCTTAAACTCATTCTTGGCATTCTTCCTCTTCTCGCTGTTCAAGTCGATATATTTCTTGAGCCAGCGACTTTGATCCAATTGGAGTGCTCGGTGGATTTTCTTGAGACGTAATCCGTGAAGTAATGCCTGCTTCAGTGCTCGATAATGAAGCACGTAACGCTCTTTGTCGTGTAAAGTGGTCATTAATTTTTTCTGTTTTGAATTTTCAGGCGCTCTGTGCTCGGCGCAAAATGGCATATCCTTGTGTTCGTCATGTAGAGATTGAGGATATTCCAAGTCCACTTCCAGTATGTAACCGAATGGATAGTCATCAGGGATATCAAAGAAGTCATATCTGTCCGGGTTATCCACCCATCTGAAGCCACCAGATGGTAATGGCTCAGTCATGGCCCAACCGTACAAGTTATTGACGTCGAAGTACATCAAGTATTTTTCATCCTCGTTCGGATTATAGTCTTGTTCCATGTAGGGATTATTCGCTTTGCCATAACGATTGCAGCACTGGCTGATTCCTCCTCGTATGCCTCCTTCGATGAACATGAGCATGTCGATATCAGTCAAAAGCTCTAATTTTACCTGTAAACATTGATATTATTAGTTATAAAAGAAAGAAATAAAATAGGGAAAAAATTAAATCATTACCTCAGTATACTTTAGCATATCATCCCACGTCAATCCAGGAGTAGTGTAATAGTGGGCAGGATCCAAGTCGTATGCCGCGAGACAATTTTTTCTGAAATTCTCAAACACTTCAGCAAGAAATAAAACATCAGTTTTGAGATATAAATCAGAATACTATCCGAGTGTTTAATTATTGAATGTCTGCCAAACATTTTTGGCATGCTCATAATCTTCATCACTTATGTGAGCTTAGTATAGGCTGCTATAGAAATTTTCTTTGGATGGAAGTTCAATTTCTTCCAGCTTATTCGAAGAGCTGATGTAGTCATACGGGAAGACACCTTTTCTCTTTAAAAGCATGATTTGATCAGTGGAATATCCATCAGTTTGTTCGAAGACTTTATCTACAATGTCATGCTTCTCCAAGTATGAAGACAGCTTGTCCAGCGATGAAGCCATGAATCGGAACGAGTCGATAAAGCGCAAGTTAATGTCTGTCCCTTCCACAAATTTTTCCTTTGTTTGTGGAAGAAGAGTCACTCACCCAGGGAAGCATGTAGCGATCTCTTTGATAAAAATGTGCGCATCATAACCACTCAGGTTATGAAAAATCACTGGTATCGTGCGGGAATCTTGATACATTATATTACATGCATTATGAGCAGGTCCACGATATCTGAAAAAATGTTTGTTTAGTCAAGAATTAATAAAGATTGTAAAAATATTAATACTTACTCTCCAGTGAGATGACAGTGATCTCTCACTTTCTTTTCTTCAGGAGTAAAAGGTTTTTGACAGATATGACACAAACGCGCACTATCAAATCTTATCTTTTCTAATGGTGTCAAATCTCTCATTGGTAGTGGATTCTTATACATACAGTGGGACCTCGATAACTTGCCGCGCACGGGGCTGTAGGGGAACAAAATTCTCAGAAAAGGCCAGTTACTGTGAAACCCCTCTATTGACAAGCGCGCTATATCTTTCTCTTTCTCTTTTACTCTTCGGGCGAAGAGGCGTGGTCAAGATATATACGTATAAGAGGTAGTGGGGGACGATGTTTGTTCGCGTACGGAGGAGAAAAGGCTCTCGCGGCAAGTTATACAGCGGCAAGTTATCCTGGTCCCAGTGTATCTTGCAATTTTAAGGCTAACGCGTGTAAATTTTCCACAAACCATTTGGCAGATGCTTCGTCTAGTTGATCATTTTGCCTGTAAGTTTTGTATTCTGATAAAGCGTCATCGTAGTTACATTTAACGAAATATCCAACGCTGAAAGCCTCATGCAGTTGATAGGCACGTTTTTCATTTTCTATTGGTTGAAGCAAGCATTCGAAGTCAGCATAAATCACAAACGGTACAGGAATATTGTTTGTGAAACTTTTAAATTTCAGTATATTGTCTTTTTTATTCGGAAGAGTAATTTTGCATTTGTTTAAATTCTCGCAGTCAGTAACGTGTGCTGCTAATTTTTCAGCCGTAAAAGAATAATGCAAACATCGATCACAAATGTGAATTTGGCGTTTTGTAGCACTCAATTGACTTCCCACTAATCGAGAAAGATTTTTTATCTAAACGTAGTGATGTTTATAATCAATGATGTTAAAAGAGTCGTCAAGTTCTTCTTCTTCTTCTTCGTCTTCATTAACGTAATATTTCTCAACTAAAAGAAGATTTACATGTCTATCTTTCTTGCTAGATGTTACATGTCGCGGTAGAACAATGAACTTATTTCCAGTCTTTTTCAAAAAATAAATATTTACAGAAATATTATTTTGTTTTTCGAATTTCCCAACATCTTTTGGGTCAACTGGAAACTCTATTCCGTCAAAATTTAATTCATCTTCATACTTTTTATACGAAGACACACGGTCTGCATGTTTTGGTACAGGATGTAAATCTGACAAAATAGTCCACTTAAAACACTGATCATCTCTATTCTCAACGTTTACACAAGCTCTCTTTTTCTTAATAAAATCAGGCACTTGAACGTACGAATTACTTCCTCTCATTGGATTATATTTATTAATATTCACAACTAAATTCAGAATTGCTCGTAGAGTCCAGCCTGATTGCTGTTCAGCAAATTCTTCCATGTCAGTCCTAATGGGTTGTTCAATGTTCAATGTATATCACTCATCGAGGTTAGTTGTTAAATATATATAAGCAGTCTTTGTATTGAAATACTTGACGTCATAAGTTTGAATATCATCTTTCACAATCATATATTCAGCAGCCAACGTTGTATTAACTTTTTTAGCAGGATGCTCTTCCAGAGACTTATTAACTTGCGCGATCAATTTACGTTTAGCATCTTTCAAGAAACGTTGAATGTCCAGATGCTTGTGATTAGTAATTACACCTGTTTTAATTCGATTTTCGAACGCACTGTTAACATCGTCCCAACTGACTCTAGGATCATTAGCAGCAGCGACACCATAACCTATAATTGCACTCTGATGAGCACCTAATAATTGTAAAACACTTTTGATAAGAGCTACGGCAGCTTGCAGTTTCTGTTTATCCGCGACAGTTAAGTTCACCGAACGACTCAACAAATTAGCGTTTTCAAGAGCTGCGTTACCGAAATTAAGCCAACTATGTATATCGTCAGCATTGGCTTTACCAGCTATCGTATGCTGATACGATTCGAACAGCAAACGTGCTGTATACTTGAAGTACTCTGCGGTGGCCATGATGCTTCTTCAAAGTCGATGATTCCCAATGAACTGAGTTGCCCTCTCGAAAGCGCCTCCTTATATACGCGAGAATTGGGTGGGGGAATGCATGCGCGCGCGAAGAGGGGAGAAACGTGTTGAAGTTCTACCCCCACTTTCGACCTAACCTTTTTCAGGAGTATAAAAGAAGGTGAGCTCGATTCTGAAATTCATTTCTTTGGGCTGCTTCAGTCAGCAAGGTTCATCGCAAAATACATGATTTAAGGTTAGGAATGATTGTAGACGACTTCATGTGTGTGCGTGTCTTATACCCGTACACACACGTTTGTATTGTCTTTTCCTTTCTATTTTGTTCGCTATACTTCAGACATATACAACAAAAACATTTTATTTATGCCAAAAAAAAAATAAAACATGGCTTTCATCACAGAAGAATAAAGAATGATTAAGTTATCATTTGCATAAAATGATAATATTCACTATATTTCAAATTTCGAAGTTCGCGCCACAGCGAAGAAAAACGCCAAAATATATCTGTGGGCTCCCATACCACGTACGCCACGTTTATATGTACGCGCAACTGCGTTGCGCAAGTAAGCGCCTAGCAAGCCGGCGAGAGTCATGTAAGCGTCGAGCACTTCAGTGCGTTCTGAGCGCTCAGTGTAGAGCCACCTTCACCTCTCCTTACTCCTAAGGCTCTTATTAATAAAACTCTTTTTCTCTTATATACTTGTAGTTGGTGAGTGGCTTTTCACCTGACCCATCTACATCAAGTAGGACCTCATAACCTACATATCGCACCAGAGTCAGGTATTGCCAACCTGACAACATTAAACTTTCTATTATGATAATTATTTTCATATTATTTTGAGAAAAATAATTTTTTTTTCCGAATTCCTGAGGTTTTTCTATTTTCTTCCTTTATTATCTCAAAATAGAGTGACCTACAAAAGGAAAATTCATTCTGATGATTAGTTTTTTTACAAAGTTAATTATTCGATTCTAGAAATTCGGTCTACGCTCTTCTATACTATTATCTTTATTTTCAGAAAATTCACTATTTTTCTGAGGTTTTTCTATTTTCCGCCCTTTATTATCTCACAATAGAGTGAACTGTAAAAGGAAAATTTGTTCTGATGATTAGTTTTTTTACAAAGTTAATTCTTTGATTCTAGAAATTCAGCCTACGCTCTGCTATACCGGTCGGTATAGTAGAGCGTATGCATGGCCTTAAATATGATGTATCACGCTTTCTTTCATAGCATTATAATCTATGGCATAACTGCATGGGGTGGAGCCTATAAAAATGACCTGGATTCATTCGAAAAAATACAGAATAGATTTTAAAAATTAGTCTTTAAGAACAATTTTATTAAAAAAAAAACCATGACTTTGCAGCAACTATTTTCTTTAGAAATTCTTAAGGAGGTTCAGGACGTTCATAGCGACGCAGGAGGTAAAGGGAAGGCTCCTATATTTAATCATAAGATAAAAGCAGTGTTGGAAATCTAAAATAAGAAAATCAACGTGTACAAGAAATATTATTTTTATTATTTTGTATGTCCAATATTACTGAAAAATATAAAAAATATTATAATTGATTTTTTTTAATTTAAGTTTTGTATGGTAAGAAAATATGAATAAAGTGACAGAAGCGCATCAATAAAATTTTTATTTTCTTGGATTGTCAGTCGCTTGAAAACATCAAAATGTATAGGTGGGATAGAAAATTTGTTGCTATCCTTCGCGCCTATGGAAGATATTATTAACATTAATATGGAGAAGAAATTATCAAAGGCTGGCGTTGATCATGATTCAATCGTAACCACGTACTTTTGTAAAAACTAAGATTTCAAACATTTATTAATTTTATAGTTAATGTGTTATTACAAATGTTTCTTTTAAGAAAGTTAGTTAAAAATGTTATGAAAATGAAATATTTGCATTATTAAATAAATTATATTTTTTAATTTATAATTTAATTTATCCTTTAATTTAAGGCGACTACGGAAGTTCGGTTCGATTTCATTTTGTAGTTTACAAATTACTCTTTCAGTTTCTAAAATTTTTTGAATTTTTTAATTTTCCACCATTTATTATAATCCGTAGAATGGTGGAAAATTAAAAAATCTGAAAAATTTTACATATTGAAAGAGTAATTTGTAAACTCAAAAATAAAACCTAACCTAAAATCCGAAGTCGCCTTAACTCTCTTTTACAATTGGTATTCGAAATCTTTCTCATAACACACATGACACCTTAAACAACTTTTTAATTTTATGCACTTTACAGAAACTTTTTATTACGTATTATCTTCTTTAACATTGCCATTAATTTCATTTATTGAAAAATTAACTAATGTGTGTTAATTCTTAAAAATCTATAAAAAAAGGCCGTTGTTATTTGCACAACAGATTTAGTTTTTTAACAAAAAAAAGTCGTAAAAATAATGAAATTAGTCCACTTTTTAACTGATTCTTACGTACACATTGTAACGTTTGGCTTTTCGGGCGGTTGCCGTAGACAACTCGTTGACGTCAGTGAATATACCCTTCTTACAGTATACAAACTAAAAGTTAAGAAAAGATAGACTATTTACAGGTTACGAGATTTAATTGATCTCTTTCTGGCGGTCGGTATTTATTTTTACCGGTGACGCGGTTTTTAACAATCTTATTCTTAATAAAGGAAAGATAACACAGCCACACAAAAAAAAAAATGTCAAAACCCACGGACCAGACCATATATACCTTATGTTTTTGAGGTCGCTGATTCCGAATCCGTGGTCCATTTGACCCCATCACCTCAGGGTCAAGGTCAGGTCAAGGTCAAATTTACAAAATTAACGGCAACCAAGGTTTAACAGTATACATATATGTTTTTGAGGTCGCTGATTCCGAATCCGTGGTCCATTTGACCCCATCACCTCAGGGTCAAGGTCAGGTCAAGGTCAAATTTCCAAAATTAACGGCAACCAAGGTTTAACAGTATACATATATGTTTTTGAGGTCACTGATTCCGAATCCGTGGTCAATTTGACCCCATCACCTCAGGGTCAAGGTCAGGTCGAGGTCAAATTTACAAAATTAACGGCAACCAAGGTTTAACAGTATACATATATGTTTTTGAGGTCGCTGATTCCGATTCCGTGGTCCATTTGACCCCATCACCTTAGGGTCAAGGTCAGGTCAAGGTCAAATTTCCAAAATTAACGGCAACCAAGGTTTAACAGTATACATATATGTTTTTGGGGTCGCCGAATCCGAATCCGTGGTCCGTTTGACTCTATCACCTCATAGTGAAGGTTATTTGAAGGTAAAATCGACAAAATTCTTGTAAAACAAACCAAACTTCATGCCATTTATTTTTTCTTACTATACCTTACACGTTTCTCATCAAATGATCGGTGCAAAGGTTTCCTTTTACGTTTTTTCCCAGTAGTTCTACAATCTCTTTTCAACATCCAGCAGTAGTCGGCCAGCATACTAGCATCCCATCTACCTTGATAACGCTTCTCCATTACTTTAATGTCTTGGTGAAAACGCTCTCCCTGTTCTTCGCTATAATCGCCACAGTTTTCAGGAAAACTATCCAAGTGATTGTGCAGAAAATGTAGTTTGTAATTCATTAGGCAACCCATATTCCCATGGTTCTCAACCATTTTAGATACAATTACTTTGTAATTTGGGCTTCTGCGATTACCCAAAAAGTTTTCAATAACTTTCTTAAAGCTAAGCCATGCAGCTTTCTCAATGTTTGTCATGGAACTAATGAACTGGTCATCAGCCATCATTTTTCTAATTTCAGGACCGTCAAAAATACCTTCCTTCAATTTTGCATCTGATTTACTTGGAAATTTACTTTCCAAGTATTTGAAGCACTGGCTATCTTTATCTAAAGCTTTAACGAATTGTTTCATCACACCAAGTTTTATGTGTAATGGTGGAATGAGAACTCTTTTCGGATCAACCAAAGGAGTAGCTATAACGTTACTCTTTCCGACTTCGAGAGATTTTCTTTCAGGCCATTTATGATTTGTATAGTGCTTTGCACGGTCTCTACTATCCCATAAGCACAAGAAACATGGCGTCTTTGTAAATCCAGACTGCTGTCCTAACAATATTCCAGAAACTTTCAAATCACCACATATCCGCCATTTATGCTTATCATACTGAATATTTTGTATTATAATTTTGAGATTATCGTATGTTTCCTTCATTGTAGTGGAGTGCGCTATAGGAACTGAGGCATAGTGGTTGCTATTGTGTAGTAATACGGCTTTTAAACTTCTTTTTGATGAATCTATGAACAATCTCCATTCTTCGTCTTTATACACATTAGGTTTAATTTCATTCATTAAACCTTTTACGTCTTTACAATATACTATTTTATCACCATTATGATTCATTTCTTCAAAGTATGGTTCGAAACTTTTGCTTCTTGTTCTGTAAAAAGATACTTTAGTAGATTTTGCCAACTGATTCATGCCTTTTAAAGCTGAAGCTAAATGTTCTGCTCCATCTTTAGGTAAGTTAAACTCTCTAACTAGGTCGTTTAGTTTATCTTGAGTCCATAACTTTACGCTTTTGTCTTTTTGGCCCGCTGAAAGGAAAATATCGTCATCGTCATCGTCATCATCATCTGCAGTTTCTTCATTACTATCACTTTCATAGGACTCGTTACATTGAGTAAAGGTAATTTCAAGGTGAAATGTACTAGATTCATGCAAAACAAACCTAAACCACGGTATCTGCGAATTTTAGTACAATATTGATTAATTTCATTGTAATACCAGGCTACTTTGAAGAACAAAAGATCATATTTAATTTTCTCTTATTTGTGAGATCGTACATTATACAATTTCAAATTGCATAAGAGTGTTCTGTGATGTACGTGAAGAATTGTGTAGAAAGTAAGCATGCATTTTCTAATTGTACAAATGTACGGTTAAATTAATAAGAAAAAATTAAACATGAATTTTTTTCGTCAACGTAGCCTTCACCTGCTTCCTCGACAAAAACTGTGACGGTGACACTGCCCCCAACGGGGATGTGTGGAATGATCCGCTCATAAGTTTGTCGGGGTAACGATGCCAGTGGAAGCGCACTGCCTCGCAGGGGGACGTTAGGGTGTGAGGATGAAGCTGTAGTGTGTCCGACGACGAGTTGACACTGTCCTCGTCAAAGTCGGAAAGCTCTTATACTTAGCCCCGGAGAGGTATAAGAGTTATCACCTCCGGGACAGTGGACTCACCTGCGATCGGACCAGGATCCCTAACGTGCGGGGTTATACTGAAAATCATGGAAAATTTACCTTCTACATCTCAAGGGCATATTTGCACAAAAAATTCTAATCTTTTTTGTTTTGTCTGCGGAGTATTCACTCCGCAAAAATCTCGAAGACATTTCAATGAGAATCTCAGAAAAATTTACAAAACTGGCTTCAAATTAGAAACTGATGTAGTTATAGAAAAGTGGACTCCATGTAGTATCTGCGAACAATGTCGTCAAATGCTTTGTAAGTGAAATAAAACAAAAGAAGATGACAAAGTTAAATTTAATAGCCCAATGGAATGGTATCAACCAGATAGAAGAGAGGATTGTTACTTCTGTAATACCGAAATTATTGGAATTAATAGTAAAATTAAAGCAACAGTGAATTATGCTCATGTTATTTCTGTAAAAAGACCTATCGAAAAATCGGGAAGCGATGAAGAGCTCGATCTTCTTGAGAGGCTATCTATTGAATCAGATACCAACGATGAAAAAAATGATAAAGAAGATAACGAAGTCAGTGGCGGCATTGATGAGGGTGGAATTAATAATAATGACTTAAAAGATGAATCGTATGAAAGCTATAGTGATGAAGAAATTGAAAATGATGATGATGATGATGACGATGACGATATTTTCCTTTCAGCGGGCCAAAAAGACAAAAGCGTAAAGTTATGGACTCAAGATAAACTAAACGACCTAGTTAGAAAGCTTAACTTACCTAAAGATGGAGCAGAACATTTAGCTTCAGCTTTAAAAGGCATGAATCAGTTGGCAAAATCTACTAAAGTATCTTTTTACAGAACAAGAAGCAAAAGTTTCAAACCATACTTTGAAGAAATGAATCATAATGGTGATAAAATAGTATATTGTAAAGACGTAAAAGGTTTAATGAATGAAATTAAACCTAATGTGTATAAAGACGAAGAATGGAGATTGTTCATAGATTCATCAAAAAGAAGTTTAAAAGCCGTATTACTACACAATAGCAACCACTATGCCTCAGTTCCTATAGCGCACTCCACTACAATGAAGGAAACATACGATAATCTCAAAATTATAATACAAAATATTCAGTATGATAAGCATAAATGGCGGATATGTGGTGATTTGAAAGTTTCTGGAATATTGTTAGGACAGCAGTCTGGATTTACAAAGACGCCATGTTTCTTGTGCTTATGGGATAGTAGAGACCGTTCAAAGCACTATACAAATCATAAATGGCCTGAAAGAAAATCTCTCGAAGTCGGAAAGAGTAACGTTATAGCTACTCCTTTGGTTGATCCGAAAAGAGTTCTCATTCCACCATTACACATAAAACTTGGTGTGATGAAACAATTCGTTAAAGCTTTAGATAAAGATAGCCAGTGCTTCAAATACTTGGAAAGTAAATTTCCAAGTAAATCAGATGCAAAATTGAAGGAAGGTATTTTTGACGGTCCTGAAATTAGAAAAATGATGGCTGATGACCAGTTCATTAGTTCCATGACAAACATTGAGAAAGCTGCATGGCTTAGCTTTAAGAAAGTTACTGAAAACTTTTTGGGTAATCGCAGAAGCCCAAATTACAAAGTAATTGTATCTAAAATGGTTGAGAACCATGGGAATATGGGTTGCCTAATGAATTACAAACTACATTTTCTGCACAATCACTTGGATAGTTTTCCTGAAAACTGTGGCGATTATAGCGAAGAACAGGGAGAGCGTTTTCACGAAGACATTAAAGTAATGGAGAAGCGTTATCAAGGTAGATGGGATGCTAGTATGCTGGCCGACTACTGCTGGATGTTGAAAAGGGATTGTAAAACTACTGGGAAAAAACGTAAAAGGAAACCTTTGCACCGATCATTTGATGAGAAACGTGTAAGGTATAGTAAGAAAAAATAAATGGCATGAAGTTTGGTTTGTTTTACAAGAATTTTGTCGATTTTACCTTCGAATAACCTTCACTATGAGGTGATGGAGTCAAACAGACCACGGATTCGGATTTGGCGACCCCAAAAACATATATGTATACTGTTAAACCTTGGTTGCCGTTAATTTTGGAAATTTGACCTTGACCCGACCTTGACCCTAAGGTGATGGGGTCAAATGGACCACGGATTCGGAATCAGCGACCTCAAAAACATATATGTATACTGTTAAACCTTGGTTGCCGTTAATTTTGGAAATTTGACCTTGACCTGACCTTGACCCTGAGGTGATGGGGTCAAACGGACCACGGATTCGGATTCGGCGACCCCAAAAACATATATGTATACTGTTAAATTTTGGTTGTTGTTAATTTTGGAAATTTGACCTTGACCTGACCTTGACCCTGAGGTGATGGGGTCAAATGGACCACGGATTCGGAATCAGCGACCTCAAAAACATATATGTATACTGTTAAACCTTGGTTGCCGTTAATTTTGTAAATTTGACCCTGACCTGACCTTGACCCTGAGGTGATGGGGTCAAATGGACCACGGATTCGGAATCAGCGACCTCAAAAACATATATGAATACTGTTAAACCTTGGTTGCCGTTAATTTTGTAAATTTGACCTTGACCTGACCTTGACCCTGAGGTGATGGGGTCAAATGGACCACGGATTCGGAATCAGCGACCTCAAAAACATAAGGTATATATGGTCTGGTCCGTGGGTTTTGACATTTTTTTTTTGTGTGGCTGTGTAATTTATATTACTGATTAATTGATATTAATTAATAATTATATTACTATTTCTTAAAATTATTAATAAATCAAGATAAAAAAATAATTCTAATAAAAAAATATTTATATTTCCTAGTCTTCTGACATCTTTATTTCTTAAATAATTATAAGTAATTGAGGAAAGTTGAAAAATTTCACAAATTTAAAAACTATTCCAAGCGGTAAAAAAAATAGAAAAAATGACTTAAAAAAATTTTACAGTACCTATAATAAAATTCGTATTTTATCTCTAGTTTAATTTTTTTTTAATTTTTTATTCTATGTTTCTGTTTGAAACTTCTTTACCAAAAATTTTTCGGAAATTTTCGCCGGGTATTGAGAAACTAGAAAGTTTTATCGCTTCGTTTTTCTATATCAATAAACTTTTATAAGCTACGTATGAACATTTTTTTCTTAAAAGAACCTTTTTATTTAAGCCAAAACATATGTGTAACTTATAACGAATATTTTCACTATCGTTTTAACCCTTTCAGAACGGAATTATTATTTCATCATGAAAAATTCTGATAACCATTTAGCGATGATAAGTGTTCATTTATTAAGCAATTTTTGCGATAAAAAAAATTTTTTTTTTGTTTTTTCTTTTCAAGTTTTCTCAGTTTCTATCAAAGATATAATAACTTAGGCCCTCAGTTTGAGATCGGAAATAGTCCACTTCAATCTAATACACATATTTTTTTTACAAAATTTGAAGCCACTTTTGCACAATTTCAAAAAAACCAAAAAATGTCAATGTACATTGTAATGTACATTGGTTCTGAAAGGGTTAAGAAACAATTTTTACTTTAGTCTTGACTAGCCACTCCCGGTCAAAAAAGGTTAGCTATAAAATATAGCTAAAAAAATAGTTAAATATATAGCTGTATCGAGCTGTATTTACAGCTATATCGATGTGTTTTTTTTAGCTGTTTTTTATAGTTAAAAATGTACTTAATTTTATAGTTAATAATTTCGTTATACCGAAAATATTAATAGCTACTTTTTCAACTATATTTTATAGCTATTATTATAGTTAAAAAAACACTTAAATTTTTAGTGTACTAGGTGTTTTTTTAACTATAATAATAGCTATAAAATATAGTTGAAAAAGTAGCTATTAATATTTTTGGTAGCTAACGAAATTATTAACTATAAAATTAAGTACATTTTAACTATAAAAAACAGCTAAAAACACATCGATATAGCTCTAAAACAAGCACGATACAGCTATATTTTTAACTATTTTTTTAGCTATATTTTATAGCTAACCTTTTTTGACCGGGTATAAATACACTAAAAAATTAAAGTGTTTTTTTTAACTATAATAATAGCTATAAAATATAGTTGAAAAAGTAGCTATTAATATTTTTGGTATAACGAAATTATTAACTATAAAATTAAGTACATTCTTAACTATAAAAAACAACTAAAAAAACACATCGATATAGCTGTAAAAACAGCTCGATGCAGCTATATGTTTAACTATTTCTTTAGCTATATTTTATAGCTAACCTTTTTTGACCGGGATTACAATATATTAATAGCTATATATTTAACTATACTTTATAGCTGAAAATAAATGGTTTTTTAGATATCCTTTATAGTTGAAAATATACCTAAATTTTTAGTTGATAATTTATTTATTACTCATAGATATTAAGCTGAAAAAACATAAATATTGCTATAGTATAAATAAATATAGCTGTATTTTACTTATATTATTAGCTGTTTTTATAGATGTTTTTTTTTTATCGAGAACAACTGAAAATATAACTGTAATTTAAGCTGTATTTTTAGCTGTTTTTTAGCTATATTTTTAACAATTTTTTTTAGCTCAATATTATTAGAGTAGCTTTCAGATATACTCGAGTTTATTTATATTGTCCTTCCCTACCTTCGCTGTAAATTGATTAACCTATACATACACTAAATCTAAGTAATAACTAGCAGGGGTCGCTAGAAAACACGCGCGCATTTTTTAGTACCGGTAAGATGGATCGGTCTTATATACAAAGTGTACTCAACTCTCACCACTTCTGGGAGTTGGACACAAATTTCAACGCGTCAAAAACGTTAAGCTAAAAAAATTAGCTAAAAATTAAGCTTAAAATATAGCTGTTTTAACTCGTTGAAATTTGTGTCCAACTCCTGCAAGTGGTGAGAGTTGAGTACACTTTGTATATAAGACCAATCCATCTTACCGTTACTAAAAAATGCGCGGGTTTTTTCTAGCGACCCCAAGGACATTATTACTTAGATTTAGTGTATGTATAGGTTTATCAATTTACAGCTAAGGTAGCGAAGGACAATATAAATAAACTCGAGTATATCTGAAAGCTACTCTAATAATGTTTAGCTAAAAAAAATTGTTAAAAACATAGCTAAAAAACAGCTAAAAATACAGCTTAAATTACAGTTATATTTTCAGTTGTTCTCGATCAAAAAAAAACATCTATAAAAACAGCTAAAAATATAAGTAAAATACAGCTTTATATTATAGCAATATTTATGTTTTTTCAGCTAAATATCTATTAGTAATAACCAAATTATCAACTAAAAATTTAGTTATATTTTCAACTATAAAGAATATCTAAAAAACCATTTATTTTAGCTATAAAGTATAGTTAAATATCTAGCTATTAATATATTGTAATAAATACACTAAAAATTTAAGTATTTTTTTTAACTATAATAATAGCTATAAAATATAAATGAAAAGGTAGCTATTAATATTCTCGGTATAACGAAATTATTAACTATAAAATTACGTTTTTAATTGTAAAAAACAGCTAAAAAACACATCGATATAGCTGTAAATACAGCTCGATACAGCTATATATTTAACTATTTTTTTGCTATATTTTACAGCTAACCTTTATTGACCGGGTATAAATACACTAAAAAATTAAGTGTTTTTTTTAGCTATAATAATAGCTATAAAATATAGTTGAAAAAGTAGCTATTAATATTTTCGGTATAACGAAATTATTGAATATAAAATTAAGTACATTTTTAACTATAAAAAACAGCTAAAAAAACACATCGATATAGCTGTAAATACAGCTCGATACAGCTATATATTTAACTATTTTTTTAGCTATATTTTATAGCTAACCTTTTTTGACCGGGCTAGCTTTGTAAAGATCTAAGTTTGTAAATATATAAATATAATAAATTATTTGACGTATTCCTATCTCATTTCCAATACGAATTTTTTAAATACATAATACATCGAATTAAAAGTAACAAATTATTATAAAAAAATTAATTATGATTTTCAAATGTCACACTTGCTAGTTTCTATACATATAGTGAAGCATAGCTTCTGTCGGCCAGTCCCACGACTGCCACTCCTGTTTTTTAAAAATAATTTCGTTTCATAGAGATCTCTATTTTTTCAATTAATATTTTTAATTAATTCAATGGAAAATATGAGTTTTCTGTAAGAACCTGTGTAAAAATACTCAACTTTTGGAGTATTATATTTTGATAAAATAATCAATAACATATATGGGTGATTCTATTCGAACGGGTCAAATTCTAATTTTGAAATAATAGAAAATAAAGGTGTTTATTTTAAAAATTTTACTCAGGTTTTTTTATGGTTATACCTAATAGAACAATATCCCAAAGTAGCCAAGCTGTCCATAGGTTATTACCAGAAAAACTGATAGATAAAAAATATACTGATACAGAGAAATTACTTTTATTCCAGGGGAATTACTTTTTTTATTACCATCACTTAATATATTATTTTCTACTAATATTTATGTCGAACAAAGATTCTAAATTATCTGAAATACTTTAGAATCAGCTATTACCATGTATGGATGATTTTGCAGCAAAAATATGTATTCTTAAACATTATTAGAAGAAAGTTAAAGAACAAATATATCCATACTTGAGAAATTTTGTTTTTTTAAAATATATAATAATATTATTTTTGTGGTTGGGCGTGGAGTTAAGTGTACTTGATGATAAAGGATTAGTAGGAAGTTCGCCACATCCACGTGTAGAAACCATTTTATTACCAATACAATCTTAAATAATATATTATTAATTTATAGATTTTCCAATTCAGATTTTTCAAAGACTTTCATTTAAATTCAAATAATTATATTGTGGGTACACAGGCATAGAGAGCGTGTGTGTATGAGTAGGTAGGCATTAAATGTCACGCGCAACCTGCGGTGCGCAAGCAAGTGACTAAAAGCGTAAGCTATGTGTTACGCGAGAGCTATGTGTTTCTCATAAGATAAGTAGCCGGTCATCGTCAGGTAATAAACGCACATTCTAATATAATAAAAGAAATCTCTTTCTTTCTTTCGAGCACCTACTATCAACCTCCCACACAGCATGAAAGATTGCTGCAATGTTGCTGCAAGGTTTCATGAAAGTTTCGAAACTTCGCAGCAACTTTTCATGAAAGATTGCAGCAACATTTATATGTCCGCGCTAGAACCCGGTTGAAATATTTCTAAAAACCTCGCAGCAATCTTTCAGAAAACCTCGCAGCAACCTTTCATGAAAACCTCACAGCGATATTTCAGAAAATGTAACAGAAACATTTTAAGAAACCTTGCAGCAATCTTTTAGAACACCTCGCCGCGACCTTGCAGGAAACCTCGCAGCAATCTTTCAGGAAATGTAACAGAAACATTTCGAGAAACCTCACAGGAATCTTGCGGGAAAAATAGCAAAAACATTTCAAGCAACCACACAGCAATTTTTTAGAAAATCTCGCCGTAACCTTGCAGAAAATCTCGTAGCAACCTTTTATGAGATATTGCAGCAACATTTATATGTCCCGGTGTATTTATAGAACCCGGTTGAAATATTTCTAAAAACCTCGCAGCAACCTTTCATGAAAACCTCGCAGCAACATTTCAAGAAACCTTGCAGCAATCTTTCATGAAAGGTTTCTCGTAATATTTCATGAAATTTTTCCCAAATTTTGCCGCGAACAACGCTCAGACCTTTCCGTATGGTTTCCTGCAATATTTTGTAAAATATTTCTTAAATCTTGCCAAAAGCTTGCTGCAGTAATATTTAATAGTAGGCAGGATTTTCTGTCCTTGTGTGATAAAGTTTTTCTTATTTGCTTAAGTATCAATCGTTGTATCTATAAATTACTAGTTGAGCACAATAGTATTATTATCAATATTTGTGCACAAAAAGAAAAAATTCCTCAGCATCGTTTTTGAGAAAAGTAGAGAATATTGAAATAAAAGGTTTTGTTTCTAATATTTATGCGTTCTTTACTTTTTTTAATAACAATTCGATGGGTTTTTTTACCCTACGCATAAATATTTATAATAATAGCATACTTATTGCGCTCAACTTCCCGTTTCAATACAACTACAGCAATAAATACTTGAGTAAATAACAGGAAACCAAATATAAGGCAAGAACAGCGAATCTGGACTGCTCTTAGAATCTTTTATAAAAACTTGCGGAATTATTGCTGAAACTGTTTATGAAAGGTTTGCTGCAATTTCATTTTGAAATTATTCATGAAACTTTGCTGATACTTTTTGTGAAACGCTTTTCTGGAATATTTTATAAAGATTGCCAAAAATATGGTAATAACCATTGGCGAAATGTACATAGCAATATTTTTTGTGATATCTTAGAAATCTTGTCAAAAACCTTGCAGAAATCTTACTCCAACTTTTAATAAAAGATACCTCGTAATATTTCATAAAATATTCATCAAATTTTGCTGGAAACCTCGTTGAAACCTTTCATAAAAGGTATCTTGCAATATTTCGTAAAATGTTTCTAAAATCTTGCACGAACCTTGCTGCAACCTTTCATCAAAGGTCTCTTGCGATATTTCGTAAAATGTTCCCCAAATCTTGCTAGGAACCTCACTGAAACCTTTCATGAAAGGTTTCTTGCAATATTTCATAAAATGTTTCTAAAATCTTCCAGGAACCTCGCTGCAATCTTTCATAGAAAGTTCGATGCAATATTCCATCAAAATGTTGTCTAAATCTTGCTGGAAATCCCGCTGAAACATGTAATAAAAGTTTTTTTGCAATATTTCATGAAATGTTTTTAAAGTCTTACAGGAACCGCGCTGCAACCTTTCATGAAAGGTTTCTTGCAATATTTCATGAAATATTTCTAAAATCTTGCTGAAAACTTGCTGCAACCTTCCATGAAAGGTTCCTTGCAATATTCCATGAAATGTTTTCTAAATTTTGCTGAAAACCTTGCTGAAACCTTTCATGAAAGGTTCCTTGCAATATTCCATGAAATAATTTCTAAATCGTGCTGAAAACCTCGCTGCAACCTTTCATGAAAGGTTTCTTGCGAAATTTCATGAAATATTTCTAAAATCTTGCAGAAACCTTGCTGCAACCTTTTATGAAAGGTTCCTTGCAATATTGCTTGAATTATTTTCTGTAACCTTGTAGCAAGTTTGCAGCAATATCACACTGAAATGTTTCATGAAACCTCTTAGCAATGTTAAGACAAGATTGCTGCAATCTTGTGACAATATTTCAGCACAATATTTCAGTGAAAGTTTCACTGCAATATTTCATGCTGTGTGGGCTGCTCCTTTCTCGAATATCAACTCGACAGCGTAGCTTCTACAAGGCGTAGAGGCTAACATTGGTGACCCCAACAACCGTTAGGGGAAACAGGACAACGCAGCAGCTAGCAAGACGCCTGAGCAAAAGCCATTGGCCAGCAAGGGTCCGAGCAAAGGTCGCTATCGTCTCGCCGGAAATACATTTTATAGGTCAGAATTATAATTTCGCGAGCGCGTTGTAAATACTTATCTTAAAGTAAAAACAAAAATTTTGTAACATATATTGAATCTTAACTAACGAAAATTTATCTTGAAAATTACAGCAGAAATTATTTTTTCTCTACATATATAGTATTAACATAAAGTAAAGTAATTGTTCGCTCGGAAAGATATATATATATATATATATATATATATATATATATATAACATGTACTAACAGAATAGATATAGCACAGTAAGTGAGAGACTGGCTTTCTCCAGCTGCACGTGGGAGAGAGAATAGTGGATTTTTTTTCTTTTGAGGGTTTTAATGTTCTTAAGGGGACGGTGGGTGCCGGTGTAGACTCGGCACGTGGTGCAAACCATCGAATTTTTTCGTCTCTTTGTCCACGAGTCGTGGCTGCGTCGGTTGCCGGCAGTCATATGCCTTTTATAAATTTTTCTTTTTCCTTTTTTGTAATAAGAGATAGAACGTGCAGACTGGAGGGTATAGGAAATCTCTCTCTCTTCCTTCATAAAAAAAGGGGGAAGTTATACGTAAGGAAATAAGAAATAAGAAAATCTATGCAAAGACGCGAATATAAGTAAAAAAAAATTAGAAAAGGGTGAACCTGTTAATAACGAAGAAAAAAACAGAGTAAGAAGAAAACAAAAGTGCAAAAAAGAAAAAAAAAGTGATTCGGTTGTGCGGGTAAAGTAAAGCGGTTAGCGAGAAACGCGTAGAAAAGTCGAGACGCGACGGTTATTTTAAGGTTAGATAAAGGTGATTCGTAGGTGAGTCGCGTGTGCGCGTGAAAAAAGAAATTTTCGTAAGTATAACGAACAAGAGTTAAAAGTATGATTGCTGGCATGTTATGGGCCAATATATGACCTTGAGAGATACATTCTAACCCATACATTTGTGTAGCTCTTAGGTGTTCTCAAGGGGTCACGCGGAGGTCGCGCATGCCGGTAAAGACGCGAAAAATAAATAAGAATTGTATTGCCGCGCACACGGGACGAATTAACGGCGATTTTTAAAATTGTAATTAGTTTTCTGTGGTTTTATTAGTGTATTTGCGTAGGCCTTTTACACCTATCGCAATCAACCTTGGTCGATAATTTTAAGCAATTGTTTCTTTACGTATTTAAACATTGTGTTTCGTGATTATTTATTTTAACGGTCGTGTAACGTGTATTATTTGTTTATTTATTTATTTATTTATTTTAAATGTTTGTATTACCGTGAACATTTATTGATCGTTCGTGTAAGCTATTTATGTATTTATTTTAATGTCTTGTTAATTTAATTATTTATTCATTGCGTGTTGTATTTATCGAATCTAGTCAACGTAAGACTGATTAATATCGATCAAGGTCGGTTAAAATTTATAGCGAAGATTGTTTTGTATTGTATAAAACCTCGAATTACAAAATGGCTACCGAGAATATGCTACAGAACGTAGATGGCGGAACTGACGACGCAGTAGCTAGTATATATAATAGCACACCTAATAATAGAGAACGAGACGCGTTTAGAAATCAGGTAGATAATAACAGAGCTCTTGCGGATCAAGAGACAATGAATAGTAGTAGTATACTAGGAGCGAGCGGTACGAGAAAAGTAGAAGATTATTATAAAAAACAGTTATTAGAAATAAAGAAACATTATGAAACGAATATGGGATTTTTAATAAAAAGAATAGAAATGCTCGAGTTAGACCGAAATAAACCGGGAGAAAGGTTAGCAGCACACGATGTGCATAACAACGAGCAAATACCGACGCACGCAAATAAAGAGAATACTGACGACGCGCAAAATAATTTTAGGTTAGGTGGACAACGCGCTAACATAGTGGTACCCAGTAACCTCATGCAAAACCGTCAAATTAATTTTCCCTTCTGGAAGCATAATCCGGAAACGTGGTTTGACTTATTTGAAGCCCAGGCTAAAATGCAAAATGTTACGGACGAGAGCGTAGCGTTCGTATTACTCATAAATAATTTAGATAGTGATGTAATTCGCGAAACATCGAATTTAGTAAAAACATTAAAGCCGGGAAATAGATATAACGGGTTGAAGAAATACCTCATGGAGACTTATGGACAGTCACAAGAAGAGAGGTTTAATAAATTATTCAGAAAATATCGGGCGCTCGGAGAAAAGCCATCGGAATATTTAAGAGAATTGCTCGACGTGGCAGACGGTATAATAGAACGCGAGGTTATCTTAAGGGTATGGAAATATAATCTTCCACCCAGCATTAAATCGCACCTGGTGGGAGAAATAAATTTAAGAAACGAAGGAATCGTGGTAAAAAACGCGGATGAAATATATAAGAATAAATGCGAAGAAGAGGTCGGTAAAATGGTTAGCATAGTAAATCAAGGTAAAAAAGAAAATGATAGACCGTACACGGATAATTTGGGTATTAAAGCTCATATCGAAGCAGTTATCAAAGAGACGCTCGGTAAAGTAGGGAACGAGTTTAGAGGTGGAAGACGCTCGCGAACCAACAATCGATATAACAGTAAACGTTAGTGCGTATACCATGCGAAATACGGAAAAAACGCGTATAAATGTTTAGAACCCTGTGATTGGATTAATTACGAGAAGAGGCAGGATACCGTTCCACCTACTATTGATAGAAAAAGGCAAGGGTCTAAATCACCCAACCGCGGAGTAGCAAGAAGCAATAGCGTTGGAAAAGAAAAGAACCACACGCGAAGTAAAAGTAGAGATAGAGAACATTTAAACTCTCGAACCGGCGGGTAGAGGGGGCAACCTCGTCGGACACGGAAGGAATATGCCTCCACGTCATAGATAAATTAGTAAACGAAACCTTTTTGGTAGATACGGGTGCGGAAGTATTGTTAGTTCCGAAAGGAAAGAATAGTAAAAAGAAAGCAACGTGCGTTAAATTATACGCAGCAAATAATACGCAAATAAACACATATGGTGTAATATATAGGGAATTAGACTTCGGGTTTAAGAATAAGATCAAATGGACGTTCATCGTAGCAGACATACCATATGCGATACTAGGTGGCGACGTCATTCAGCACTACCATTTACTCCCAGATCTGACCCGACGGGAGCTCGTGGATGCAAAAACGGGTGAGTCAGTCGCAGGCACGGCAAAGAAAAGAACGTATGTGCAAGTGTCGTTAATAGACCCGAGGAATAGGAACGCACATATAATAAAAGAATTTCTATCATTGCTTGGGCTTGAAAAGCCGAAAATTAAAAGAAAAATAGATGTGTACCATCACATCACCACAGTGGGACCGCCAGTAGCGCAGAAACCGCGCAGATTGGCACCTGATAAGCTGCAGGCGGCAAAGCAGGAGTTTAAGAGGTGGTGTAAGAAAGGCATTTGCCAACCTTCAAAAAGCCCTTGGGCTACACTTATCTATATGGTCCCCAAGAAAAATGGTGAGTGGAGGATCTGTGGCGACTATAGAAAGTTGAACACAGTCACGGTGCCAGATAAGTACCCAATTCCCAATCTCCAGGACTTCGCATATAATTTAGAAGAAAAAACTATTTTTTCCGCACTCGATTTGGAAAAGGCATTCCTGCAGATTCCTATATTCCCAGAGGATGTACCAAAGACAGCGGTGACGACTCCATTCGGACTTTATGAGTTCCTAGTGATGACATTCGGATTTCGAAATGCTGCGCAGACATTTCAGCGATACATAAACCAGGCCGTGGGCGACCTGGACTTCGTGTTCGCATTCGTTGATGATATCTTGGTTGCATCTTCATCAGACGAGGAGCACCAAGAACATCTTAGAGTCGTCCTAGAGAGGTTGGAGAAGTTTCACCTCAAACTGAACATAGATAAATGTCAGTTTGGAGTCGATAAACTTATCTTTTTGGGCCATCTCATCGACAGAAATGGTTTCAAACCAGATCCATCTAAGGTCGAGGCGATACAAGCCTTTAAGAAGCCCCAGACAAAAGACGAGATGCGTCGATTTCTGGGAATGGTAAAATTTATAGAAAAAGCATACCAAGAGCCGCGGAGGTACAGAGACACCTAGTAGCTATGATAAAGGATATTAAGAAAAAGGATAAAAGACCCATGGAATGGACCGAAGAAGCAGAACGAGCATTCAAGACAATAAAAGAAGAATTAGCGAATATTGCGTATCTTGCATTTCCGGCTAAAAATGCGGAGATTAGGTTAGTTACGGATGCGTCGAGTTTCGCGATGGGCGCAGCGTTAGAACAGAGAATAGAAAACGAGTGGAAGCCGCTGGCTTTCTTTTCGAAAAAATTTGCCCCCGCACAATCGAATTACGGCACGTACGATCGTGAATTGATGGCTATTTACGAGGCTATCAAATATTTTGGTGACTACTTGGAAGGTAGAGAGTTTGCGGTATGCACAGACCATAAACCATTGGTGTATGCGCTAGGCAAAAGCTTAGATAGTTGCACAGCACTGCAAGCAAGGAAGTTGACGTATATCGCAGAATATAACGTGAAAATACGCTATTTACCAGGAAAGAATAACGTGGTGGCTGATGCACTATCGAGAGTTGATGACTTCCGATTTCCGACAATATTCTCACTAGATGAGATAGCTAGACAACAAAGGGAAGATCAACAGCTGCAGGACATAATAAGTAATCCGCAGCATCAACTTAAGCTGGTAAAATTGCAATATGGTGTAGAAAACATGCCATTTTATTGCGAAATAGCACAAGACTCCCTCAGGCCGTATACCGGAGGCGCTGAGAGCAGTCATCTTTGAACTCTTCCACAGCAAAGCACATCCATCTGCTAGGTCAACTAGTAAGATGATAAGAAAGCAGTACGTATGGCCAAATATGAACAGACAGATAACATCTTGGTGCAGAGCATGCATGGAGTGCCAACGATCGAAAGTTACTAGGGAAAACAAGTTTTTACCTATGAAGTTTAGCGAACCAGATGGACGGTTCGCCCACGTGCATGTCGACTTAGTTGGTCCGTTGCCGCCTAGCGAAGGTTACAGATATCTTGTGACCATGATAGACAGGTATACTAGGTGGCTGGAGGCGGTGCCCGTATACGATGCATCGGCTCCTTCTGTCGCACGCGTTTTTTATGACACGTGGGTGTCTCGTTTCGGTGCACCTGTCATCATCACTACAGATCAAGGCAGACAGTTTGAGTCCGGCATGTTTCAGGCACTACTGCAGTTGATAGGATGTAAGAGAATACGTACCACGGCATACCATCCAGCCGCGAACGGCATGGTTGAGCGATGGCACCGTGATCTTAAGGCAGCATTGATGTGCCATATGGAAGGTTGGGATTGGACAAGAACCTTCCCGACTGTTTTATTAGGGTTAAGAACGCGTTTAAGAAAAGACACGGAGGCCAGCCTAGCGGAATTTCTTTACGGAACAACGCTCACCATACCAGGTGACATGTGCGAGTTCAGAGAGACAGATGCTAGAGAACAAGATTTATTTTTGGCAGAGTTTAGAGAGTACGTGAGACAGGTCAAACCCGTACCTGTGGTACATAACCACTCAGGGAAAACATTTGTATTCAAGGATTTGGCGAACTGTACTTATGTGTTAGAAAAGATAAAAGCAGTTGAACCACCTCTTGTGCAACCGTATTCAGGGCCATATAAGGTCATCTCTAGGCATGAAAATGGCCGTAATTACGTCATAAGAAAAGGAGATAAAGACGTAACGGTGAACGTAGAAAGGTTGAAACCAGCCTATTTTCTAGCTAATGAAATTGAGCCACAAGAAAGCGAAGTAGGCAGGGGAGTGGCACCTCAGAGTAATAGCCAAACGAATAGTAGCAACGGAGAACTGAGCGAGAATAATAATAGAATAGAGGAAGAAAACGTCATAGTAACGGAAGCTCAGATTCATGACGAAGTTCCACCCGCAAGTGGTGAGGAATATGAAGCATTGGACGAAGGTAACCCGACACAGGAGGTACCAGAATATAACCATAACAAGGCGGATAATAGCGAATTCGACGAGCTCAATAATGAGCAAGTAGACATTACGGATACGTGTAATGAAACAGGTAACGTAACAAATGACAAAGAAATAGAAACCGGTAACAGGGTAGAGCACGAAACGATAGGTAGCGAAAAAGATAAGGGAAATAGTAAAAAGAGAGAGAGGTTTATACCCAACATTTTAAGGCGTAGAAAAATAGATAGCATAATGTTAAATAAAAAAAATAATTGTAAAAAGAATGAGAAGGGTATTAAGAAAGTTAGATTTTGTACAACAGTGTCTCACTTTAAAGAGAAATGTGATTAATTTTAGGCAATATTGTAATGCGTTATATTAATAATGTTTGTTTTTTTGTTATATATAGGTGAAGCTGATTGGGCTCTCCTCTGATATTTGTATCGCTAAAGAGTACCGTCAGCCGAGCCAGAATGTTTTTCTTGGAAGAATTGGCTAGAGGCCTATTGTGCAAAATCAATGAGACGCATGATCTCACAAAGAAAGCTGAGTACAGATTAGCGGAGGTTTATCTGTATGAGTTCATAGATCCATATACGCAGCAATGTATGGGAAAGATTAATGCTGCCAGCAGAGCCGGTGAGAAGAATGCGATGAAGAACGCACAAGAACACGAGTTCAAGAAACCATCGCTCTTCATCGGTGATGACCCTGTGCTGGACTTATTCTTATATAACATGCCAATGAATGCTGGCAAGAAGAAGCCACATTTGTAAATAATGTATATGTTAGGTTAAGATTTTTAGACAGTAAGTTATTTTCTAGCTTAAGAAGTATGTAAAAGAGTAATTGTATGCGCATATGTAAAAAGTAGTCAAAAAGTCATGTAAATAATGTATACTGATGTAAACGTAACTAGAACTGCGTATGTATAAATACAATTATGTAAAGGTGTAGCATGAGTAATTGCGTAAGCGAAAAGTATGAGTAATCGCGTGAGTAATTACACAAAAATGTAAAATAAAATAATCATACGAGTGCATGTGTGAGAATAAACGCATATAAATTGTAAAGTAAAAACGAGCATGTAAACGCAGGTAGAAATGTAGGTATGGAATGACCGCATTTGTGAATTGTATAGGCGAGAATAATCGCATAAGAACAAATGTAATTGCGCGAGTAATTATATATAAAAAATGTAAAAGAGATCATATGTCGAATAAAAAGTACCCACTGTTTATGTAAAATAAAAATTAATTCCTTTTGATGTAAATAACCATGGATGGTTATTTAGGGGGAAGTACTGTGGGTACACAGGCATAGAGAGTGTGTGTGTATGAGTAGGTAGGCATGTAAATGTCACGCGCAACCTGCGGTGCGCAAGCAAGCGACTAAAAGCGTAAGCTATGTGTTACGCGAGAGCGAAGAGAGTCATCAGAGCGTTCTTGACTTCTCATAAGATAAGTAGCCCGTCATCCTCAGGTAATAAACGCACATTCTAATATAATAAAAGAAATCTCTTTCTTTCTTTCGAGCACCTACCATCAACCTGCTCCTTTCTCGAATATCAACTCGACAGCGTAGCTTCTACAAGGCGTAGAGGCTAACAATATACTTACTTTGATATCAACGACAAACTCTTCATCAAGGCTAATGACAAACTGATATTTTTATTTTCTGAATACTACGATGTAACCTTTGATTTCGCTTTATTTATTTGTAGTATATACGTAGTATATAGTGTAGTATGTAAATATGACTACAGTGATTGTTTACAAAAAGATTTGAGAATGCGTGAGAATGTGCTTACTCGGAAATTCTCCACAAATATATATATATATATTTAATTTTGAATATATAAAAATTATAAGCAGTATAATATGTATTAAATTTCAAGTGTACAAATAATATAAACTTTATGGTATGAAATTCATGAATAAAATTGTTGACTTTATTATTTAATTAGAATTTTGTGAGAGCATCTCAAAAAAGGCAGGGGAATTATATGCCAGGGGAGATTACCTGATAATTTGAATACAATTTTTACCGAGTAAACGGTCTCCAACATTCACTGCTAAACAAACTTTTTTAGTTGTACTATAGTGTATGTATGTGTATACAAGGTATTTATACACATGCATACACATAAGCCGAAATAACGGCGCGTATATTTAAAAAGGTGTAAAACAGAAAATGATTATAGGAATATAAAAGAAAATACAAATAGGAAAACACTTGCCACGATAAAATTAAGAAACAGCATAAAAGAGAGAGAAAATACTTAAGCAGCACACAAAGGCCAGGTTTTCCCCAACCGTTTAAATCTTTTTATTACTCAGGTCATGAACGATGCATATGTGCACATCGACATTCAAAAATACAGCTAGTTACTGTTTAGCAAATATACCCAAAGTAATTTTAGTTTTTTTATAATCGATAGATCTTATGTATATTAGTTTTAAGAAAAGAAAATAGAGGCGAGGGAGGGAGAAAAGACCAAAAGTGTAAGCCTAAGAAAACACACTCGGGACACTTCGTCCTCGAACCTTGTACAGGAACTTATTGAGAAAATATAATTCTTCACTTACAACATTTAACATCAGTCTATTGTCATTTTATTTGCATTCACTTCCATATACAACAGATTCTTTATCCAAGGTGCTTGATGCGGCTTTGATTATAAAACGCAATATCGGACATCAAGGCATTGTAGACGCGCTCAAATCTACATACTTCAGTACATTACTACTTTCTTAAACGTCTATTACGTATTTGAATATGCGCTTATATCATCTGTGACAGTTGAATGTTTAGAGCCAGGGGAATTATCGTAGAAAAGGTAACTTAGCTTTTATAAGTGAAATGATGTTTACACGTAAACAAAAATGTATTCTATGATCAACAAAGCAATTTTTTAGCGAAATAAACATATTATAACAATATTTCCATGTGATAGGAATAGCTCATATTTTCATAAGATTCAAATATAACATTTTTTATTATTATTGTTTTTATCTATGAAAAAATATACATCTTTTTTTATAATAACAGAGGGTCAAAAAAAATATTTTTTTTCCAACCATTCTGCTGAAATGTATGTACGGATGGAAAAAAATATTTTTTGATCTTTCAGAAGTATTAATTCATCTATCCTAAAAAAAATTTTATATATGATTACAGACAGGGGAGATTACTTTTTATACTTTCTAAGGGTCCCTACAAAAGCTACATTGAAATTAGCGATTCAAAAGTCAACGGATCATAAAGTTACAAGCTGAAAGTATAAGAAAAATTTGTGGTTAATAATATTTGAACCTTGTATTGATAGTTTATTAAACGATTACATGTGATTATCCGTTAGAATAGAATCACCCATGTACTGAAAAAAATTAGGTTACTTTTTAAGAAATTAAAAAATGATATTATCAATTATTTTTTTATTTTCTCTATTTTTTGAGACTCCTGAACCTCCTTAAATTAGTATATAATAATCTCAAAAATCTTTTTCAATCGTATCATTACCAAGGGTATGCAAGACTTTAAATAACAAGAGTAGCTACATAAAAGCAATAAAAATTTTTAATCAATTGTCAAATGATGAAAGTATTGATATAACCAAAAAATCCTCTAGTGAAAAACTAAAAGAATGGATTTAAAAAAACATTTTTATGATTAAGAGATAATTCTTATATCAAATTAAATTTTTAAGTACAGAGAATAAATAGGAATCTTATTGTTTCCTTTAAATTTTCATATATCTAATTAAATTATATTCATGTAAGAAAATTCTACAAATGTTTTTGTTATTTGGTGGCTTTATACCACGGTGGAAGAATAAGAGGTGATTCGACTTACCC
This sequence comes from Anastatus disparis, assembly GCA_017163975.1. Lineage (NCBI taxonomy): Eukaryota > Metazoa > Arthropoda > Insecta > Hymenoptera > Eupelmidae > Anastatus > Anastatus disparis. The sequence continues at coordinate 3,155,846 of JAFFSR010000316.1, read as the reverse complement.
CCACTTTCTGTGATGCTTATTGAATTGCCTGCTCTCTTCTTCTCCGCGTGGCGGAGCCACTTAAGTAGATACCCCACGTGCACACCTACACTGAAAAATAAGTGGTAGTCCAGGAGTCCCTCGAAGTACTTCTGCTCCACGAAACCGTAAGAATGCTAATGCTTTCTCTCGTGGGGAACGTGACGCCCCACTGTCGAAGCTAACAGCTCTTTTTGTTGTGCATGTGTATTCCCACTCACGTGGGATTTCGTTTGGCGTCATGCGAAGTACTCCTCTCGTCCCACAGTGGCACCACTGTTTTCCCGCAATGGCACTCTGTGCGCACGAAACGAAAAGAGTATAGTTTCGTTACCGATGGTAGTGCTTCTTTCCCACTTATTTTTCAGTGTACATAAGCCCACTGAGTACGCATCGTTGTGTGCATGCGCTGTTCACGAACAGCGAATTACCGTGTGTAAGTGAACACGTACGGCGTCCGGCATTGTGTCAGTGGAGTAAATTATAACTATATTAATTTAAATGTTCATAGCAAAAGTTTAGATTATAATTATTAATTACAAATGTATTTATTTAATAAATTTATTTATTAAATTTTATACTTTTATAGTAAATATTAAACTTATTTTATATTTTTACACTATCTAAAGTGTCAATAAGATTAAATAAGTATCTTTTTACTTTTTTATGAAATAAATAAATTAATATTTGTGTATAATAAAATTTAAATTTTCATAATAAAATTCTCAATTAAAAAAATATTGAAATTTAAACTTTTGGAAAGTATATATGGGCAGATGAGCATATCATTTCATGTTTACTTATTTATGATGCTGCTTTAGCGTAATGGCTACGATGTGCGCTTTGAAAAGGTTGTCGCTCTGGGTTCAAATCCGGTTACATTCAATTTTTTTTTTTTTTTTCATAAAAGGTGTATTTTAATTTTTTAAAATATTTTATTTTACAAAATTATATTTTTTAAATTATTGAAAAATAAATAATTGAATCAGTTGATCAATAAATAATAAAGGTGGCTGTAGCGTTTCGTGCCGTATCAAGCTCGAGCCCCGACAAAAAGAACAAAATAATGTTTTTTTCTTTTAAGTAAATTTTATAAAAACTGTTTTTAATCAATTACTATATTTATAATTTGTATTAAACTTTATTATTTGACAATAAATATTGACAATTTACGTCTGATAGCTTTGTAATCATACCAATTTTCATTAATTTAAAGTTAAATTTCGATAATTTTTTTCTCTGGAATTAGGGTGTTGATCTTATATTTTCAAAGTTACTCTGAAATAGTAATAACTTATACTTTTTATAGTATTTTTTTACTAAAAATCCAATTTTTTATCAAATTTGCTCGAGCCACCTCAAATTGAAAATTTTATTTATAAATTTTTTTATTAAATTATTTCACAAGTAACTGAAAAATTACTATAAGTACTAAATGTAAATTATTTACAGAAGTAGAAAAATGTAAATATGTTATATTATCAATTTATTTTAATTATATTGATTTTCTACAAATTAAAATGAAATATTTACAAATAAATTAATGAATTTTAATTACTATACAATTTAGCAATTTTATTAATACTTTAGTAGTAATTATCAAAATTCAATAATAGATTAGAAAGAGTAGAATAAAAATTGCACTATAAGAAACGTAGTTCTTTTAACAATATCTGAATTTTTAAAAGTGCACTAATAGCTGGAAATAATTTGTCAATTTACCCTACTGAAAAAATCCACCTGGATTTCCACGTGGATTACCCATGTGGAAATCCACGTAGGTCTTACATGGATTCCATGTGGATTTGCATAGGAATCCACGCGGATTACCCGCGTCGATTTCCACGTAAAAAATCCATGTGGATTTTATAAAAGCCATGTTGATTTTATAAAGCCCTCGTGGACTGTTAAAGAATCCATATGGATTATATGAAATCTATGTGGACTTTCAAGGAACCTGCATGGATTTTATAAAATCTGTGTTAATTTTATGTACTTCTCGTGGATTTAAAAAAAATCCATAAGGGTTTTGTGAAATCTATGTGGATATTATTAAATCCATATGGATTTTTAGGTAATCTACGTAAATTTTTTACTTGGATATCTATGTGGATTTAAATAAAAACCTGTGTTGATTTTAGGTACTCCTCATAGATTTTTAAGAAATCCATATGGATTTGGAAAATCCATGTGAATATTTAGAAATCTATGTGGATATTTAGAAATCCATGTAGATCTTTGGAAATCCATGTGAATATTTAGAAAAATCTATGTGGATATTTAGAAATCTATGTGGATATTTAGAAATCCATGTGGATTTTCAGGTAATCTACGTCGATTTTTTATTTAGATATCCACGTGGATTTAAATAAAAAGCTACGTGGAAATCCACATGGATATTTTGAATAAGAAATAACTCAATATTAATTTCGCATTCAAAGTAAAAACCAAAAACGAGGTAAACCTCGTAGTTTCAGCTCTTTGAAGATCAAAGAGCTTCTACGAACTAACTAAAAGTATTCTGGCCTTATATATCTGCGTCTTTGAAATTTGTGTCAGGGATCACAAAACATAGAAAAACGTCACCTATAGATTCAAAATAGAATCGACGTAATCAATCATCAATTCGACAGTAAGTCACAAGGTGGCGTTTCTCTAAGTTTTGTGATCCATCATATGAATTTCGAAGTCACAGATATGTAAGACCAGAGTACTCTCAGTTGAATCATAGAAGCTCTCTGATCTTCAAAGAGCTGAAAATACGAGGTTTATCTCGTTTTCGGTTTTTACTTTGAATGCGAAATAAATATCGAGTTATTTCCTATTTCAAACGTCTATGTGGATTTCCCCCTGGATTTTCATTTAAATCCATGTGGATATCCAAGTAAAAAATCTACGTATTTTACCTTAAAATCCACATGGATGTCACAAAATTCATATAAATTTCTTAAAAATCCACGAGGAGTACATAAAATTATCACAGCATTTATAAAATCTGTGTGGGTTCCTTAAAAATCCACATAGATTTCATAAAATCCACATGGATTTTTTTACGTGGAAATCCACGTGGGTAATCCGCGTCGATTCCTATGCGGATCCACATGGAATCCATGTGAAATCCACGTGGATTTCCACATGGGTAATCCTCGTGGAAATCCAGGTGGATTTTTTCAACAGGGTAATCAGGGAAATTTGTTAATTCTTAAAGAGTTACAACATCGTATATTTCTGATTTTACACAATTCATTATGGGGTTATGCATGATTATATAAGTATTATGAAATCAATATAATTAATAAATAATAATTATTTACTTACCTTGAAGCGTAGACAAATATTTATCTAATCCGTACTTCTTAAATAAATTATCCATTCAAGATAAAATTCAATAAGGAATCTTAATAATGTTGTGGTGCAAAAAATTTATCAACGAAAATCTAATATATTATAAGCTATGGTTTTGCTACGTACTTTTGAATTACATATAGTATAATTATGAACTTATAAATATTTTAACTCAGTATTTCTACATATTTAATTTTTATTTATGAAATGATTCAATTTCATTTTAATCAAATAATTTTTAAAATTCAATTAAAAATAAAGTCAAACATATGAAAATAGTAGGGCCAACTATATTATTCTCACAGCGTATATATTATTATGTAACATTTGGGATGGGCAAGTTTTCTAAACTTAAAAATAGAGATATTAAAAAATAAGTCAAGAGAAAACAAATTGCTGGATTGTATAGTAATTAAAATTCATTATTTTACTTGTAAATATTTTAATTTGTAAAAAAACTGGTGTGGCAGTCTTTGAGGCTGGCCGACAGAAGTGAAACTTCTTTACGAAATCATAGAACTCATAAATGTTAATTAAAGTTCTATTACTGTTTCATTCAATTTTTAAATAATTTTAAAATTAAATAATTATAAAATTAAATAAAACTAAATTAAAATAATTTAGTTTAGTTAAAGAATTAATTTTTTTTAATTTCAAATCAGATAGTGTATGAAATTTTTGTTAATAATATTTATTTTACAAAAATACAATAATAGGCTAATTTTCTTCACAATTATCAAAACTATTATCATTTGTAGCAAGAGTAATGTTTTAAATGATTGGCTTATGATAACATAAATAAGAAACGTTTGCTTGCGCATACATGTTTAAATAATGCAGGGAAGAGAGGGGTTTACCATCGAAAGAAAACGCGCGCTATTGCTTTCTTTATTTATTCAGATTCAGATATTTGTATTGTACACCCACCGTTAATGAATTCTTTCCGAATGTTTTGAAATCCTGAACTTTCATTGGACCATTCCGTTGTTTTCTATGTTTCTATTGGAACATTTTAAAAGATTCGGAAAGAATCAATGAACGTTGGGTGTACATATAGTATGTATACTATATCTGTACGTTTGACATCAAGTCAGTCCCGCGAATTTTTCTTTATACGTATTTAGTAGCTTAAGTTGCATATAGGAGGCGCGGACGCTCCACTTATATATATACACTTCCGTTTCATTAGTTCCGTTGCATGTACCGTTATGAAATCAATTCACCCCCGTATAATTTTTTTTATGTCTCTTATGGGTATACCGTCGGTAAAGAAGTTTCACTTCAAAATCAAAATAATTAAAATAAGTTTATGATAATATAGTATATTTACATTTTTCTACTTTTGTAAATAATTTATATTTAGTGTTTCTAGTAATTTTTTAATTACTTGCGAAATGAATAAATAAATTTTTCAACTTAAAGATTTTTATTAATCAACTGATTTAATTATTTATTTTTTAATGATTTAAAAAATATAATTTTGTAAAATAAAATATTTAAAAAAATTAAAATACAACTTTTATGAAAAAAAAAAAAAATTGAATGTACCCGGATTTGAACCCAGGGCGACAACATATCAAAGCGCACATCGTAGCCATTACGCTAAAGCTGCATCATAAATAAGTAAACATGAAATGATACAAGCTCATCTGCCCTTATATACCCTGGTAGCACAACTTTTTCAATTCTTGTGCAATTCTGCTGCAATTTCTCTGTCTGTCAGTCAAACTACAGCAGATCTTAACTAACATGCTTCCCATTTCAACTATATTTCTGCGCTAAGATGATTGCACCCGGCTCTAAGCATCATAATTACGTTAGACTTGCGCAAGCTTTAGTGCACTTACAAGAGGGTTTCCAAATGCACTGGGACTTTCAGCAGGAATGCGATGAAATTGCATTCGAGCACGTACGTCAGACACTGAGCAGCATAATTACATTGTCTTGTGCAATTAAGCGTGCTTAATCTGAATGATTTGATCACGAGCTCGGGCGTCATAATTGCAGCAGCTTTGTGCATGGCATTTTTAGCAGATTAATTGCGACATACTTGCATCAGAATTGCAGCGGCTTTAGTGCACTTACACAAGGATTTTTAACTGCACGGGGACTTTCAGCAGAATTGCGATGAAATTGCATTCGAACACGTACGTCAGACACTGAGCAGCAGAATTTGATTGTCTTGTGCAATTAAGGGTGCTTAATCTGAATGATTTGATCACGAGCTCGGGCGTCATAATTGCAGCAGCTTTGTGCATGGCATCTTTAGCAGATTAATTGCGACATACTTGCATCAGACTTGCAGCAGCTTTAGTGCAGTTACACAAGGATTTTTAACTGCACGGGGACTTTCAGCAGAATTGCGATGAAATTGCATTCGAACACGTACGTCAGACACTGAGCAGCAGAATTAGATTGTCTTGTGCAATTAAGGGTGCTTAATCTGAATGATTTGATCACGAGCTCGGGCGTCATAATTGCAGCAGCTTTGTGCATGGCATCTTTAGCATTACATGAGACTCTTAGGGTGCACTTTATCTGCTGTAAGTATGGCGCACATCTGCTGCAAAGTGTCTACTGCACGTGACCTTTATAAGTATGATGCAAGTCTGCTGCGAAGATCCGTGCATCCCATGACACTCTTAGGGTGCACTTTATCTGCTGCAAGTATGGCGCACATCTGCTGCAAAGTGTCTGCTGCACGTGACCTTTATAAGTATGATGCAAGTCTGCTGCGAAGATCCGTGCATCCCATGAGACACTTAGGGTGCACTTTATCTGCTGTAAGTATGATGCAAATCTGCTGCAAGTATCTGATGCAATGTTCTGACTGCAGAACTCTTATTGATTTGGGAAGCATGTTATATAAGATCTGCGCACTGATACTTGCGTCAGATTGTGCTACCAGGGTACTTTACAAAAGTTTAAATTTCAATGTTTTTTCATTAATAATTTCATTTTTATAAAATTTTAAAATTCAATATATCAAAAAAAATATTAATTAATTCCATGAAGAAGTAAAAAGTATTTTTTACTTATTTAATTTTATCGAGACATATAAGAATATAAAATAAGTCTATTATTTACTATGAAAGCAAATAATTTAATAAATAATTTAATTTATTAAATAAATATATAAGTAACTAATAATTATATTTATTTAATCCACTAAAACAATGCTACACGCCGTATGTGTAATGTGTTCACTCACACACGGTCATTCATGAACAACTCACGCACACAACGATGCGTCTCAGTGGGCTTATGCCCCGAACACAATAGTCCGCAATTTGTTCGGCGGACACGCCAATTCACTAGATCGTGCCTAGAGAATTTTTAGGGCCAACCTTAAGAAAATAAATTAAATTTTAAGTAATTCATGCTAACATACCAATAACAGGGAGCGCGGTGGCGTAACGGATAGAGCTCTTGCCTTCAACGCGGTGGGCATGGGTTCGAATCCTGGCCAGGCACCTCTGACTTTTTTTCGAAAGAAAATTAGTGTATGTGCTACCCATATCGCGACTCTTAAAAAATCCAACCTCATTGAGTATCGGTTGATTGTTGGTCACAAAAAGTGGCTGACCATCCATCGGTAGTCAAAGTTTTCGGTATGGTGGGTCTGTCAGTCTAGCCTGATGTAATGTGTTAAACGGGTACTGGGCTGGACTCCCTCGACTTCACCATATAAAAAGGTTAATCATATAGAGGACAAAATCCTTTATATGTTAATCTTTTTCTTAGAAAAAAAAAAAAAACATACCAATAACAAAAATTTATTTTCTTAAGGTTGGCCCTAAACATTCCCTAGGCACGGTCTAGTGAATTGGCGTATCCGCCGAACAAATTGCGGACTATTGTGTTCGGGGCATTATGTAAGTGTGCACGTGGGGTATCTATCCAAGTGGCTCCGCCACGTGGAGAAGTAGAGAGTCAACTTAATAAGCGACACACGTTTTAATGGTGGGGGAAGGATAGTCGAATCACCTCTTATTCTTCTACCGTGCTTTATACTAAAGTGGGAAATATGTATTTTTATCAGCAAGATGCAGACTTCTTTATAAGATATAAAAGCATGAATGGTAGTGCATGACTGATAGATGTATAGTTGGAATACTTTTTAGTGTTCTGGAACAAACAATAATCTAACTCGCATTATTATATTTATCTTTTTCATATTATTGATTGATAGTTATACTTTGAATGTCTGTAAATGTTATTCTGTAACTTTGGGATTTAAACAAATAAATATTATTAAAAAATTTGTTGTACCAGTGGTATTTAAATAAAATTTAATCAGAGAATAATTTAAAAATACAAAGTACAAAAAAGCATATAAAACATTTTGTTATAAAGTGCTATTTTATTGTATGCATTATGTATATACATGTAAATTTACTTTCTAGGATTGTATTAATTTGAAAACATGGATCCAAATTGTTATAAACTAGAGAAAATGAGATACATTGTTATGTAATTGGCTGATTCATTGATGATATTAATATCTCATAAAGTGAGTTGTGATAAACATACTCTAACAATTTTCTGGAGTTGATTTATCACATGGTCAGTTCCTGAAACACAATAAAAGTGAAAAAATTAAATCTGCAATAATATTATTTTTAACAAGCTTCATTAATGAATATTCATGTCAGTCTGCCAAGATTTTCATCACAAATATATTACTGCACGTGAAACAATAAGCGAAACCTTTCACATTTATCATCATTAATTTTTTATTGAAAAAAAGTTAATTTAAATAATCAATAATAGCTATTTACCATAATGGCATTGACAATATCATTTTGATTATTTTTAAGAGCTTTAATAGCTTTCCCTCGAGAAACACTAGCTTGACCCATAACAAGTTCAATATCTTTTTCTTCCACACCAGTTTCATCAATTTCTTCTTCAGATTCTTCTTGTATGGGAGCAACTATCTGAATGGATAAAAAATTGTTTTTCTTAACAAGTAATTTAAATAATTTTAAATGAATAAATTATATGCTACAAATATAGGAAAACTTACAGTTGTACTACCACCAGCTTCAGATGATGAAATAACTGTTGGTTCTTTAAATTTCTCTGCTGCTGCTACTTGAGCTTGTTGACTGAGATCTTCAATCTAAAATAATGTATCCATAAGTAATAATATATTTATACTAGTATTCTTAATAGAAGTCATTTTTAAAAATAACTATGAACAAATGGACATAATTGTAAATAGCTGATGATTTTGACATTGGTGAAAGTTATATTAAGTTACTTCTAGTAATTAAAAAACTGTAGTATTAAATTATTAAATTAAACACTTCAAAAAATATAAAATATTAAAAATAATTGTATAAAATTATTCAAGGCGGCTAGTTAATTAGAGCTGAAGACAAAAATGAGTTTATAAAAATCTTTTTATTTAAATCGTAATCTAAATTGAATTTTGAGTCAATAAACCTATAAAAAGTATAAATAATTAAAAATCGAAATAATTTAAAAATATATTTGACTAAACCATTACAAAATCATTTTTAATTTTGTTTTGTAATTTCAATTTGTAAAAGGTATACTACACCTGTAATTATAAGTATTTGATGTTTTTTCAATCATTAAGAGGATATCGTAGTTCTGCTCCTCCTAATAATATTTTTATTCAAAGTTCATGAGTAAACAGTGCGTCAAATCAAATTCTTTTACTTCAGTAAGAAAATTCGTAAGATTAATCCTTAGCGCGGACAAGTCAAGAAATTTATCAAAATAATAACCATAAAAAGTTATAAACAAACTTTCGATATATACTATTTTGAGGTTAGGTTTATCGAGCTTGATATCTAATTTTCATTCAAAGTTCATAAAAAAATATGAAGCTAAATTGAATTTTTAATTTAACAAAAATTATTGTATTAATATAGTTTTAGCGCAGAAAAGTCATTATATTTGCCCAAATAGTGAATTTAAAAAGATATCAGTAAGATAAAAAAAGCAAAACTCAATTCCAACAACTACGACATCCCGTTAAAAAATTTTAGAAAAAAAAATGCATTACTTGTAAGTATCATAAAGATTATTTCAGTTAAATTTTTAAATAAATTAATTCATTAGTTATTAAAAACTTCGAATTTCTGGTACAAAATCGAAAATTTTTATTACATAATATTAGAACTCAATATTCTCCATAATTAACAAATGAATTTATTTAAAAATTGAGCTGAGTAATCTTCATGGTATGTAATACAAACTAATACATTTCTTTTCCTAAAATTTTGCAATAAAACAAAAAGATAGGCAATATTTATTAGTACAGGTGTAGTATCCGTTTTACATCTCCTTAGAACAAGTGAATCATACCATATCTATTGATATCTTATTATTTTTTTTCCTTTAACTGTAACTATTTGGGTTTGAAAATTTTAGTTTATTATTCTTCTTTGATTTCATAACAAAATTTTTAATTTTCTCTTCAAATTTTGCAAGTTTATATTTAAATCTATAAGGGAAATTAAATATAAAGCATACAATTTAAGGGAATGTAAAACAGACACTACACTTGTACTCATGGATATTGTCTATCTTTTAATTTCATTGCAAAATTTCAGGAAAAGAAATACATTAGCTTTTAGTATGTACCGTGGAGATTATTCAATTGAAATTTCGAATAAATTTATTTATTAGTTATTAAGAATTTTGGGTTCCAATAGTATATATATTAAAGTTTTTCGATTTAGCACCAAAAATTCAAAATTCTTAAAAATTAATGAATAAATTAAAAAATTTTTTGGAAATCCACGTTGGATTTCCAATTGGGATTCCAATAAGATTTGCAATTGTGGATTCTGAGAAAAATTTTAATCATGAACACGAGGGATGACAAATTTTTAATATATTTATTTAAATATTTTGTTGGGAGTCTATGTTAGATTTTAATAAGATTTCTAATTGAAATTTAAATAAAATTATAAATATGATTAGAAACAATATATTTTAACAATAAATAAAACAGTTGTATTTTATTTCTTTTTACATGTAATACTTTACTAAAGGTATATACATGAAGCATATAAAATAATACAAATTATTATTAAAAAAGACACAGATATATGACCTGCTTATTAGTTATTGATATGTAAGTCCTATAACTTTATTTAAAAAAATACTATCGTGTTAACTGTTTAAATATTGATTAAATAATTTGTATTATTTTATATCTTTCATATATATCTTGATTAAAATATTAATAAAAAGTTCATATGAAAAAAATTAAATACAGTTGTTTGTTAAAATTCATTGTTTTCAATTATATTTATAACTTCATTAAAAGTTCAATTAGAAATCTTATTGGAATTCCAATTGAAAATCCAACATGGATTCCCAACAAAATATTTAAATAAATATATTTAAAATTTGTCATCCCTTACGTTCATGATTAAAATTTTCTTCAAATCTATTTGGAATTCCATTTTTTTAACAGGGAAGAGAGAAAGAAAGAGTAGAGAATATAGGTGTATGTATATTTGGCAGCTTATGTATCTGTTGCTATAGCAACAGTCAGAATCATAATGCACAGTTTTTATGCGTTTAATCATTGTGTCAGCCCAACCTTGCATAAGAAGCATAGCTTCAATAATACTGTAATTTGTCAACATAAATAAGTAATATAATTACCTTGAATATATAAAAAGCATGAATTTTTAACAATCTCATATGCCAGTCTTATTTAGATTATGAAATACAAAAAATGTCAAATAAGAATAGAGCTTTAAATGTAAGACTTTTCGAAGAAAGATATTATTCTACAAGTATGAATTTGGTCATACTGAGAATAGTCACTGTATTTACAAAGATATAAAAAACATCCAAGTCAAAGAATCAATGAAGAATGTGAAAATATGGATTGTAAGTCCACAAAAATAGAAATCAGAATAATTGATTAAAAATGATATTATTTGTTTGCCTTATTTAAAACAAAGCAAAATAATTTTGAAACAATTTAGTTACGTATAATTTTAAATAAATTTAAATAAAAATTATTTGATTTGATATTTCTTATTGATTTAAATATTTAAAATTTTAACCACAGATTTAAAAAACAACTTTCAAAATAGGATTGATTTTAAATTTTTTCTAGATGTAGACAACAGCCTTAAAGTGATTATATTCTAAAAATAATTTGAATTTATATTAATCGTTCATTACACGTGCTCAAAGACATAAAGGATAGCATAAGAGAAAAGTAAGATAAAAGAGTAGTGATAAAGAGATATAGAAGTGAAAAAGAAAATAGAAAAGAATAGTTAAAAATGAGTTTAAGCATGAGAAGTGAAAAAGTGAAAAGCATGGAGAGAAGCGTTAAGCAAATAAAAGGAGAATTAGAAAAGCTAAGCAAGAGAGTGGAAAAAGGAGAAGCATGGTTTGAGAAAATAGAGGAGAGGTTAGGAAAGCTGGAGGAGAATGGTGAAGAGATAAGAGAAATGCAAGAAATAATAAATGATTTAATAAAAGAAAATCAATGCAGAAAGTTAGAGATAAAAAAATTAAAAAAGGTAGCAAAAGATACAAACAGAGTCATGGTGGAAAGTGAGGACGAATCAGAGATGGAGGTTCAAGAAGAAAGAGAGAATGGTGAAAGTGAGAGTGAAAAGGAGGGTGAGACAGAATTTAGGAGAAAAGGGAAGAGCTTGGCTTACATGTGTAAAACATATAGAAAGGAGAGGATACTGGTTTTAAAAAGAGGAGAGAGAAGCATCGAGGAGCTTGAATGCTAGATTGAGAAAGGTATCGGAAAGGCCCACTGGGCATTAGAAGCTCTAGGAGAAAATAAGAAAGCAGAATGGATCATATTTGAAGATGAGTTGGAAAGAAATTTACTTCTACAAAGATTCAGAAAAAGGAGAATGGAGAAAAGAGTAATCGTGGATGAACCATTAATGGTATGGGAGAGAGAGGAGCGGGCTAGAAATGAAAGAGAAAGGAGAGGAAGAATGAAAAGCATAGTAATAAGAGGTAGGAGCAGTGAAGGAAAGGGTGTAAGAGACAGGTCTGTGCAAGAAAGGTTATGGAGAAAGAGGAGGTTTGAAGAAGATTAGGTGCTAAGAGGAAAGAGAGTGAATGGAGAGGAGGAGTGAGAAAAAAGCAGGTAGAAGAAGACGTTAGTGTGATTGAAGAGAATAAGTGAAATGAATTGTATAAGTGAAAGGAATTGTGCAAAATATAATATAAAATTGTTTATAATGTATAGATAAAATCAATACAAGACAACAATCATACACATGCACACACACAACACTAAACTATAGACAAATGTAAAAAGAGGAGAGAAATAATAAAATTATTATTATTATTATTATTATTAATCGTTCATTAGAATATTTTAAATAATTTAATATAGTGTGAAAAATGAATGATCTTAATGTGAACCAAATTAAAATACTTAAATAAATAATAATTAATATTTTCAGATGTCAGAACAAGTAGAACAAGTAGATGTCAGAATAAGTAAAAGTAATCGAAAAAAATAATTTTTTAGATTTTCTTTTATACTTATAGTTATTTTTAAAAATAATTTCCATAAAATGTACAATCAAAATTTAATTGCAAAATATATTTAACTTTACCTTTGCTTCACCAAAAATGATGTAAGTATCTGAAGCTGGATTTTTAAGTACATCAGGTTTATTAATAACAAAAAGAATATTTTTTGATTTCCTGATTGTTACTCTATTCACACCTTGTACCTATTGTGTCAAACAATAAATATTTGAAATCTAGATTTCATGTGCATATAAATATACTTACAGGTTTAAGACCAAGTTTACTCATTAATTTTCTGGCTTTTTTTTCTCCTCGACTTTGTTTAGCTTTCGATACCATATCGATTGGCATACCAGATACATTTGTTCCCGAGAAACTGACATTACCTCCTGTAGCTGCATCTTCTAATTCTGGAATTGTATCATCAGAATCAGAATCAGTACCTGAACCAGCTACTGTTGTTTCAGTTTTTGTAAGCTCTGAAGTAGCAGCTTTGTCAAGCTCAGTTAATTCTGGCATTTTATCTAGAATTATGAAAAAGTTTAAATAATATTATACATTCTTTTTTTTACGATAATTTTATGAATTATTACATTAAAGTATTTGGAATTATATTTAAACTAAAAAAATTATAAGCTAAAAGCTTATTTGGTTTGCATTCACGAACAATTGTTTCATGAAAATTAAAGTTTGGTATGAATGCACATGTTTACGGGAACTTAAGGGATCGTTTTCCTATACTAAGATTTTTTTTAAATCGAAGCTCTTTCGAATCATTCTTAATACATAAAGTAAATTATTTGAATTAGTTATCAAATGAAGAACAATACTAATAATATCTAATGATAGTTTACTTTATTTTTTATATCACTGGATGTATATTATGAAGCTAAGAAAAATATATAATAAAAGTTATGTTTATGTTGTTTTCCTAAACTCGATTATTAGCCTTCCACTTCTTTAAAGATTTATTACAAAAATAAGATAATTTTTTAATAATATTTTCCATATAAAGAACAATGAAAATTTTATCGAATAATATCAAATATGATGTTCGAAGAATTAGTGTCGACATGGTTCTTAAATGGAAGTTAAAAAATAATAATGCAATTGTACGTTTGATAAGATTATTCTAATATGCAAGTTTTATATTATATTGATTTAATTTTAATATTATCATGAACAAATATTTTGCGATGCGTAAAAAATTAATGGATTTACCTTAATTGATATTTTGTCTAAAAACACTTTGTTGAGGATCAAGCGTGTAAATTCATGAACTTAAGGCTAGTTTCCGTGTTTTAATGGTTCTCCTGGTCCTGTGTGATGATTCAGCGATGCCGAAAGTAGCAGTGGTGCTATTCAACCCGGGGGACTGCTCCGGAGCGATAAACTTAGTGTATCGATATATGATATCTTTGTTTAGCACATTGATTTAATATCTTCAGGCCCCTTGCTCCAGAGTGATAAACTATATAGTACTATCTTTGTTTGATACGTTAATTTTATATATGCTAAAGAAAGACAGCAATATGTGGTATATCGTTCGGGAGCAACCCCCCTGACTCAAGGGGGTCGCTCCGGAGCGATAAACTTAGTGTATCGATATATGCTATCTTTGTTCAGCACATTGATTTCATATCTTCTGTCTCCGTGATACAGAATTGTGCAATTTTCTAGAGCAGCTCCTCCGGGGCTCTATTCTGAAATTTTTTTTTTTCGATAAATGGTTTTTTTGACAAGGACAGGAAATACAATACTAATGTGTTTGACAAAGACAACAACATACGGTTTATCGTTTAAAAAGTTTGAGAATAAGGGTGAAATCAGATGGAGCGGAAAATAGACGACGGAACGTCACAAAACATTCATTCCGTCGCCTTGTTTTCCGTCAAATTTTTTCCCTATATTCACATGGCGCGGAATGTAGCTGAAAAATTGTTAAAAATAGCATACAAATGTATCCGCGAATTTTAAATTAACAACAAAAATGTTAAAAAAGTTGGAAATAATCACCTATTGTTATTGTAATGAGATTCTTTTTTTATAAAAATAAAATATAGTTTGTTATTATAACCAAATATTTCAATTAACATCATTATTTTTTAATTATAAAATTGCTAATCAACGTCACAGAACTTCTATTCCGCTCCATGTGAATATAGGGAAACAAATTTGACGGGATAATAGAAGCGTCACAGACTTTTTGAAATTGTTTAAACAAATAGTTAACCAAAATAGAATTTAAAAGTTTGATTGAAATTAAAAGTACAGCTATGGAAAGCAAATTAAAAATATTACGTGAGGTTATTGAAGCACTAATAATTTTTTTAAACAAAATAAAAATTGATGTCGTCTATTACGTCGTCTTTACTCCGTTGGCGGAATACGAAGATGCGGAATTGAGGTTCTGTGACGTTCCGTCGCCTATTTTCCGCTCCATTTGATTTCACCCTAAGGCCCCCGTGAGTGAGAAAGTTCAGTTTGTGAGATAAACCGTGATGACACATGACAAGCAGGCCCCTTGTTTCAGAGTGATAAACTATATAGTACTATCTTTGTTTGGTACGTTAATTTTATATATGCTAAACAAAGACAGAATATATGGTATATCGTTCGGAAGCAGCCCCCAGTTCTGTTAAGCTAACCACGTCTATCTCACAAAGTGAACTTTCTCACTCACGGGTTGAATAGCACCACAGAAGAACTTGGGGGCTGCTCTAGAAAATTGGACAACTGTATCACAGAGACAGAATATATGAAATCAATGTGCTGAACAAAGATGCATATATCGATACATTAACTTTATCACTCCGGGGGCCTTATTCTCAAACTTTTTAAACGATAAACCGTATGTTGTTGTCTTTGTCAAACACATTAGTATTGTATTTCCTGTCCTTGTCAAAAAAAACCATTTATCGAAAAAAAAAAAGTTTCAGAATAGAGCCCCGGAGCAACCCCTCTACTCTGCAAACTGTACAACGTTTTATCGACCCTTTATCACAAGAACAGAAGGTATAAAATCAATATGCTAAACAAAGATAGCAATATATGGTGTATCGTTCAGAAGCAGCCCCTCTGCGTTAGAGAGTGTATATCAAAAAACATAAAGTGTAAAAAGAAAATTTCAAAAAATTATTGATTCATAATTATATAATCACAACTATTAAATGGCTGATTCCATTCAGATTCATGCAGGCCGTCACTGATCGAATTTTTTTTTTTGTTCTAAGTAATAAAAATACCTTCTATTATGTATATGAAGATAAAATTTACCTCATAGAACGCTCAAAATTTTTTTTTTTTACTACAGCAATTTTAGTGTTGGATGTAAAAACGAAAATTCAAAAATTGAAAATGAACCTCTACTTTTAAATGACTATAGCTCCGTCAATTTTCAACCTTTTTGGACGTTCTTTTAACGAAAGTATGCGAAATTTGGTCTAGTTTTAAATGCAATCTTGATTTTTGTAATACAAATTGATCTCGCTGAGTTATTTACGAAAAACCGAAAAAAAGCGATTTTTTTCAAACACGATTTTCTCAAAAACTATATTTTTTTTTTTTTTTTAATTTTTATATGATTTTATACATAAAAAATACTAACTTTTAGGGTAGGTGAGAATATGCGATTTTGCCTTATTTTTTTAAAACAGATTTTTAAACGTTTTTTTTATATTTTCGATTTTAAAACATTGATACCATGGCGCATCGTACTATTTTTCCAACTTTACGTGTTCTTACAACTATTTTTATGCTTTTATTTATTAATATATCGAAAATATCAACAATAATCTTTAAAATAAACCCTGGATCGAATATTTTGATCAAAAATGCTGAAACTTTAAATAAATATATTTATTTTGAATTTTGAATTTTGAATTTTGAATTTGAATTTCAAATTTTAAATACTAAAATATATTATTTGGTCATTCCCAATGAACAAATAATATGCGATACAATTAAGAAATGAACACTAATGAATTGAGAACTAATGTGAATAAAAAAATCTGAATTTGAATAAAACCTTTCAATTTACTTCTTGCCACTCATGTCTCGAAGTTTTGGCAGTGTAGATTTGGTTTCGCTTACTTTTTCTACAGTGAATCTTTTGAATACCTTTAATTTCTTTTGCATTTCCTAATCATTCCATTTTTTTTTGTCTGTCGAAAAACTTCTAACTCATCCTTGCGGATAACAAGAATGTTAATCGACGGAGTATATTTTGATACGTGAGTGGCGAAATTTTCAGCGTTTCTAATAAAATCTGCATTCTTTTTGGACAGATTATGCGTGGTAGCATAATGTATAACTAAACCACCAATACCATCACAAGCGCCTTTGCCATGATCTGTTGCAGAAAAAAGCCATTTTCTGTTTACTTTTGAGTTTTGAAACTCATAGAATTGATATCTATTTTTAAAATGACTGGTAGCTCCATCAGAAATGGTTATGATTTCATCAAGATCTTGCGCAATATGTTTTTGTTTTAAGTTGTCGATAATTAAATTTATAGTCATTAGGGCATGAGACGAATCATGTTTAATATCGTCAGAGACGGTGACATAACTAACTGTCTTATCATTTCCAAAATAGCATACTGACGTAAATATTGATACTTGGTTTTTACTCTAATGATAGCTTTGAATTTCATTTTGAAGCAGAACTGTCCAATTTTCTGCAAAATCGACATGAATAACTAATTGGAAGTCATTATTTTTCGCTAAAAGTTTAACCTCTTTAATTGCTATACGTTGAATTTCTTTGACCAATTTATGAGCTCTTACAGTGAGAGCACACTCTCTTAACTCTATTAAGAAATTTTCAATTGTGCTAGTTTTATTCAGTAAATTTGATTTTTCTGAATAAAATCTGCAATGTCTTGTTTATTCTCTTTTTTATAATTATTCAAAGCATCTGTAAAATATCATATTTATTTAAAGTTACAGCATTTTTTTTTAAACTTTAAATCATCATAACTTTTGTTCTAATTGATCAAAATATTCGATCCGGGGTTTATTTTAAAGATTATTGTTGATATTTTTGATATATTAATAAATAAAAGCATAAAAATAGTTGTAAGAACACGTAAAGTTGGAAAAATAGTACGATGCACCATGGTATCAATGTTATAAATCGAAAATATAAAAAAAACGTTTAAAAATCTGTTTTAAAAAAATAAGGCAAAATCGCATATTCTCACCTACCCTAAAAGTTAGTATTTTTTATGTATAAAATCATATAAAAATTAAAAAAAAAAAAAAATATAGTTTTTGAGAAAATCGTGTTTGAAAAAAATCGCTTTTTTCGGTTTTTCGTAAATAACTCAGCGAGATCAAATTGTATTACAAAAATCAAGATTGCATTTAAAACTAGACCAAATTTCGCACACTTTCGTTAAAAGAACGTCCAAAAATGTTAAAAATTGACGGAGCTATAGTCATTTAAAAGTAGAGGTTCATTTTCAATTTTTGCCCTAGTGGAAATCGAATCTGTGAATAACTGGGAATAACTGTGAATAACTGGGAATAACTGTTATAAACTGTTCAGTTTGAGACAGGAATAACAGTTATTCCCAGTTATTCCCAGTTATTCCCAGTTATTCACAGTTATTCCCAGTTATTTACAGTTTAGTTTAATAATAATTTGAAAAATATAAATTTGAAAAAATGAAAAAAATATATATTTTTTTATTTTTTTTTATTATAAATATATTTGGGAATAACTGTTATTCGTACCTCTGTTTTTTCAAATTATTTTTAAGTTATAAACTGTGAATAACTGGGAATAACTGAGAATAACTGGGAATAACTGGGAATAACTGGGAATAACTGGGAATAACTGTTATTCCTGTCTCAAACTGAACAGTTTATAACAGTTATTCCCAGTTATTCACAGTTATTCCCAGTTATTTCCAGTTATTTCCAGTTATTCCCAGTTATTCACAGATTCGATTTCCACTAGGGTGAATTTTCGTTTTTACATCCAACACTAAAACTGCTGTAGTGAAAAAAAAAAAAAATTTTGAGCGTTCTATGAGGTAAATTTTATCTTTATATACATAATAGAAGGTATTTTTATTACTTAGAACAAAAAAAAAATTCGATCAGTGACGGCCTGCATGAATCTGAATGGATTCAGCCAAATAAATCAAAGTAATTGAGTAACTATGAAAAATTAATTCTGTTTATTAACTAATGCTTTCTTTTATTAATTTTCAAAATTTGCAAATTACAAAATAATAAGTAAATTCTTGTAAAATGGACATGATATATTATCATATATATTTAGGGAGAGTCCAGATGAAGGAATTTTTTCGAGACCCTACCCATACCCTACCCGTACCGTACCTATACCCTACCCCGTACGATTCTCGAGTGGAGTGTTCCATCTAGACTACCTCGTGTTCCCTGAGAAGTTTGATAGTAAACGTACGATGTCTTTCTACTAAATTTTATAAGAAATTTATATAAGAAGAAACGTACGTTGCCTTTCTACTAAATTTCATAAGAAATTTAGTAGAAAGGCATCATACGTTTACTATCGGACTTCTCAGAAAACACGAGGTAGTTTAGATGGAACACTCCACTCGTGAATAGTACGGGGTAGGGTACGGGTAGGGTATGGGTAGGATTTTGAAAAAATTCCTTCATCTGGACTCTCCCTTATGTTCTATTAGATGAGACTTGAGTTCATAGACCCAACTCATGTAACGATTGTTACTTAAACCTCATTCTATCTTTGTCTCTCTCATATTAAGAAAACAAGAGATGATGCAACCGTTACTTGAGTAACGTTTATGAATTTGAACCTTAACTCTTTATGAAAATGGATATATCCGTAAGGTTGCCTCCAGACTAGTTCGATGCGACGTGCGAAGCGATCGGTCACTTGCAATGCGTCACAATTTCAAAACATTTATATTGTTCATCATCTATGGTTGATGCATGATCCATGATTTCAAAAATTGGAGCAACGGAATAAATTAATATTTTATAATTTAACAGGGCCCTGTTAAAAAAAATCAGCTGAGAAATCACCTGATTTCTCAAATGATCTATCATGGCAAAACATCATGTGATGATTTTTATTTTGTTTTTACACCTTTCCAACCATGCTTAGTCGATTGAAAACTATTTTTGAAAATTTTTTTAAATATTGAATTCAGAAAAATTTTTTTTTTGTAGAATTAGTCAAAATTTTTTCTAAAATCAAACTAAAAAATTTTTTTAATTTCAAAATGTTTTTAAATTTTGGAAAATAGTTCTCAATTGACTAAGCATGGTTCAAAACGTGTAAAACCCAAAATAATTATCACATGATGTTTTGGCATGACAAATCATCTAATAAATCAGGTGATTTCTTACCTGATTTTTCTTACCGCTATCCCACGAACTACCCTAAATTTTTTGGAACTACATAACATCAAAGTTTGGCTGTTTACTGATTTTTTCAATTTTCAACCCTTTTTAATTATTTCTAGCTCTACATATAAGCATTTTTGGATCAGTTTGGTTTGAGTTGCCGAGAGGTGTAGACGTGTTTTCAATCGTTCCGCGAACGTAAACACTTGTATCAATACGAGTTCATTCGAAGAAATTAGGAACACAGTTCGGAGTGATTAAGTGAAATAGTCCGTAAACCAAGCCCAAGCTCTGGCATTTTCGAACTGCATTGTAGTTTGATAGGCTAGTGCACTCTTTTAGCAAGGCTTAGGCCCTGCAATTAACCAGTTACAAAATAAAAGTTCCACTCAAACCCAAGTTAAATCATACGCTAGTACGGCAGCTCTAAATGTTCACCCATCATAGCTACAAGGAATAGTAATCGAATCAGTTGAAGGATACACAAATGACGACTATATAGATGGTTTAAAAAAATTAATCGACCCTAAAGAAATTCGTTACATCTCTAAAATGTCAGCAGGACGTGTATGTATATTTTTGTCAAGTGAAGAGTAGGTTGAAAAATTAACCAATAAAAAAGTGAATTTTAAAGACATGATCTTGAATATCAGGCCATATATCGAGAGAAATAAAAGGGTAATCATCTCAAACGTTAACCCAATCATTTCAGACGAAATAGTGCTGACTTCTCTAAAAAATAAAAGCATAACGCCCGTATCAAGCATACATGATTTAAAAGCAAGCCTAGAAAAATCAGGCAGAGCGCACATTCTATCTTTCCATCGCCAAATTTAAATAAAGGAAGAAGAAATTCATTTACTACCTGAATCAATGAAAATTATTTAAAAAGAATTTAGATTTTGGATTTATTTCAGTACGGACTTGACACGCTGTTTCATTTGTAAACAAAGCGGCCATACAGCAAAACTATGCCATAAAAAATTCCAGTTCTGTTACACAAAGTATCAACACAAAAATAATTAACGACAACATTACACCAAAATTTTCACAAGAAAATGTCAACCTCAACTTAGAACAACTAACAAATACAGGCAAAACACTAAAAAGGCCCCCACCACCATCATCTACCGACAGCAACACATCGACCATCAGTGAACAAGAAAATCATACTACTACTACAATCGATGCAAACCCAGAAAAGAATTCAATAAACACCGAAAAGAAAACGTTCAAAGCATCACAATCAAAAAGACTATGAAATGATGGTACACAAGACAAAAACGCAAACAAACCAAATATAAGAAACATAGTGATACCTACCATCAGCGCCCTACTGGATTCGAATACATTTCTCACACTAGACCGCGAAACATTTACAGAATTCCTTGAAGGATCACACGGATGTCCTAATGTAGTTGCTCTCGCCAGTAATTACACAAACAATAACGAAAATATTATAAAAATGATAGAAAGTGTTTATCCATTCCTCGATGATCGTTGCCTCAAGTCAAGATGCATACGTATAAAAAACAAACAATTGGGCAGTTCCGATCGGTACGTTAGTGACTCAGAAAACTCTCAAAAAATGGATGAAGAGTAACAACCCTATTTAAAAAAAACATGTTATTTTCACGTGTTAGAAAACACGTAAAAAAAGCATGTGAAAATAACACTTGTTCTAAACATGTTAAGTTTGCATGTTTTTCCAAGTGTTTTTTTCACGTATTTTTTCACATATTTTTGTTGACGTAAAATTTTGTGAAAAATTCTTGCCTATTGAAAAAAACACGTGTTTTTTGTATGTGTAAATAACACATTTAAAAGACACGTATTTTTTACACGTGTTTTTCACATGTAAAGTTTTCGGGTTTTTTCATGTATTTTGTTATTTTTTCTCGTGTTTTGAACACATCTTTTTTGTATATTTTTTCATATTGAAAGCTATGCATTTTTCATTAATGAACTTTTTATTTTTATTACGATAAACATTTTTTATGAGTAGTATTTATAATACTTTATTTCGACCCTATTGACAAAAAATACGTGTTTCTACACGTATATTTAATAACTCCTCGAAGGTCGAAGAGCTTCTACGACCCAGAGTGTCTGGCTTCTTATATCTAATGTGTCTTCAAAATTTATATAAGGGATGACAAAACTTAGAAAAACGCCACCTAGTGACTTAAAGTCAGACCGACATAATCGATCATCAATAGCGATTTTAAATTACTAAGTGGCATTTTTTAAAGTTTTGTCATCCCTTATATAAATTTTGATGTGTAAAAAAGATGTGCACAAAACACGTGAAAAAATAACAAAATACATGAAAAAACCCGAAAATTTTACATGTAAAAAACACGTGTAAAAAATACGTGTCTTTTAAATGTGTTATTTATACGTACAAAAAACACGTGTTTTTTTCAATAGGCAAGAATTTTTCACAAAATTTGACGTCAACAAAAATATGTGAAAAAATACGTGATAAAAATACGTGATAAAAACACATGAAAAAAACACATGAAAAAAACACATGAAAAAAACACTTGAAAAACATGCAAATTTAACATGTTTGGAACAAGTGTTATTTTCACGTGCTTTTTTCACGTGTTTTCTAAAAAAAATAACATGTTTTTTTTAATAGGGAAAGAATAATATGCCTACAAATAAACTTAAAATAAAAAAACTGAGCAATTACGAAGCAAAAAATCTAAAAATTGTTTTTTATAACTCGAGAAGCATAGTAAATAAAAAAGAAGAACTTAGGAAGAATTTCGTCAACATCGACATATTTATATGTGTAGAGTCTTGGTTAACAGACTCAAAAGAAAACTTTCATCTTCCTGGACTCAAAACGTTCCGTAAAGATCGTTATCATTCAAAAGAAGGCGGTATACTACTTTTAATCCGAAACAACCTCGCTTTTTACGAAATAACTGACATAAAAAACTCCGCGCCTTCAACAGAAATAACAGGTATAAGCCCCATACAGCATGAAAGGACTTTGAAAGGATTCTGAAAGGATTCATAAAAAGACTACAATCTTTCAGAAATATTTCACTGAAAGGATTCTGAAATAATTCTATGTCCGAGGTATTATTCTTTTAAAAATAATACATAAAAATATTTCATAAAGAATTCACAAGTCATTTCAAAATCCTTTCAATGAAAGAATTCTGTAAGGATCCATGAATTCTTTGGGTAATAATTCGTAAATCTTTTCATACATCTTCCATTGAAAGGATTCTGTAAGAATAATATGAAATATTTTTAAAATATTTCATTGTATTATTTCTAAAAGGAATATACCTCGGACATAGAATTATTACAGAATCCTTTCAATGAAAGAATTCTGTAAGGATCCATGAATTCTTTTGGTAATAATTCGTAAATCTTTTCATACATCTTCCATTGAAAGGATTCTGTAAGAATAATATGAAATATTTTTAAATATTTCATTGTATTATTTCTAAAAGGAATATACCTCGGACATAGAATTATTACAGAATCCTTTCAATAAAAGAATTCTGTAAGGATCCATGAATTCTTTTGGTAATAATTCTTAAATCTTTTCATACATCTTTCATTGAAAGTATTCTGTAAGAATGATATAAAATATTTTAAAAATATTTCATTGTATTATTTCTGAAAGAAATATACCTCGGACATAGAATTATTACAGAATCCTTTCAATGAAAGAATTCTGTAAGGATCCATGAATTCTTTTAGTAATAATGCATTAATCTTTTCATCTATCTTTAGTTGAGAGACGTGTAAAGTTCTAGAAATTTTATTCTTTCCTGTATTATTTAAGAATCAATTTAGAATCAATACACACACACACACATATATATATATAACGGATATATGATGATATAATTATTCATAGGATTACGAATAGTTTTACAGCGGTTAAAATCGAAGTTATCATAACACAGACATCGCACGCATAACAATTTATAGTTTCCATTTAAGATTCTTATTTTCCTTATATATGAAACGGGAAGCACTCTTACCGCTTGCGAGAATAAGAGATACCGCCATCAAGCGGATAAATTATAAACTAATCCCGAAAATATTTCTAAATGATTCTGTTATCTTTCACGTTTTCTTTCATAAAGTCCTTTCAAAGTCCTTTCAGTAAGGATTCATGTAATAACTTTTATTCTTATCATAAGTTATTTCATGAAATATTTCAAAAGATTTCAAAATTATTTCATGTAAGATTTCTTGAGACTTTACCAAAATATTGCATGAATTATTTCATGAAAGCTTTTTGAATGAATCTTGAAATGATTCGGTGAAAGAATACCTTAGATCATTCCGAAAATCTTTCTAAATTATTTTCTGATTTTAATCGTTAGAAGATTTCTGAGTTCTTTCTTGTTTCCTTTCAAGAAGTCTTTTCAAAGTCCTTTCAGTAAGGATTTATTTAATAACTTTTATTCTCATCATAAGTTATTTCATGAAATATTTCAAAAAGATTTCAAAATTATTTCATGTAAGATTTCTTGAGACTTTACCAAAATATTGCATGAATTATTACATAAAAACTTTTTGTAAGTATCTTGAAATGATTCGTTGAAAGAATACCTTAGATTATTTAAAAAATCTTTCTAAATTATTTCATGACTAGAATCTTTGGAAGATTTTTGAGTTATTTCTTATTTCCTTTCAAGAAGTTCTCTCAAAGTCCTTTCAGTAAGGATTCATGTAATAACTTTTATCGTCATGATAAGTTCTTTCATGAATTATTTCAAAAGGTTTTAAAATTATTTCATGTAAGATTACTTGAAATATTACCAAAACCTTGCTTGGAATTATTACATAAAAGCTTTTGTAAGTATATTGAAATGATTCGTTGAAAGAATACCTTAGATTATTTCGAAAATCTTTCTAAATTATTTCATGACTAGAATCTTTGGAAGATTTTTGAGTTATTTCTTGTTTCCTTTCAAGAAGTTCTCTCAAAGTCCTTTCAGTAAGGATTCATGTAATAACTTTTATCGTCATGATAAGTTCTTTCATGAATTATTTCAAAAAGGTTTTAAAATTATTTCATGTAAGATTACTTGAAATATTACCAAAACCTTGCTTGGAATTATTACATAAAAGCTTTTTGTAAGTATCTTGAAATGATTCGTAGAAAGAATACCTTAGATTATTTCGAAAATCTTTCTAAATTATTTCATGACTAGAATCTTTGGAAGATTTCTGAGTTATTTCTTGTTTCCTTTCAAGAAGTCATTTCAAAGTCCTTTTAGAAAGGATTCGTGTAATATTTCATATTTTAACTTTCATTTCCTTCTTGGTATTATTTTTGTAAAGACTTTGTAATCTTTCTGTGTATTATTTCATAAATTCTTTTCAAAAGAATATGGTTATCTTTTTAAGTCCTTTTTAAATTTTTTCAACGTATTATTACTTGTAATATTTCATGAAATTATTTCGAAATTCTTTCATGCTGTGTGGGGCGTAACCAACCTAAAATTCCCTATACAATTTATAATTTATTACAGAGCTCTAGGTGTCATTTTATCAGAACTTGAATGGGATACTATTCTTGAAAATATTAACAATGGTAAACATTCCATCTTCCTAGGCGATTTCAACGCGCATCATGAGAACTGGAATTGTACAAAAATTGATAAAAACAGAGAAAACCTTTACAACAGTTTTGCTAGCAAAAATATAATCTTGCACAATTCGAACACACTCACTCACCTAGACTCACACACGAAAAAACATTCAAACTTAGACTTAAGTTTTACCAATACTCATCTTGTAGACAAAATTAATATAACTATAGAAGATGACACGTGGAGCTCTAATCACTATCCTGTAAACATAGAAATTAATACAGAAAAATCTATCTACTTAAAAAAATCATTCAACATTACATCAGTTTGAACAAACTGGAGCAATGTAAATTCGTACTTAGGCGATAGTACATTTCAACTATACACAAGCGATTATGATTGTTCTAGCGCTAACGAAAAATACACATTATTTACTAACATTATGAGAGAGGTAATCAAACAAAACACGCCAATCAAGAAAAAGGTAAACATTGAATCACACAACAATCCTGTTCCTTGATGGGACTCAGAGTGTGACAGAATCATAAGGTTAACAAAAACTAAATTCAAAAAGTATAGATTTACAAATTCAAAAAACGGTTAGCTTATATATATTTAATATTGCTCAGAAGCGCGTAAAACTTTTAAGAAAAAGAAAAGAGATTATATTAAATTTACAGAAAAAATTGACATAAATACCAATTAAAGCTACGTTTGGAAAACAAGTAAAATTCTGAAAAATAAATGGACAAAAATCAAACCTAGTCACACTCCCAAAAACCACCAAGATCAGAAAAAAATTAATGATATTAAAAAAATTAATGACTCTTATTGTAAAATGAATAAATTCTTAAGCTCTCCATTTAGTTTTGCAGAATTTAACGGGATGTCGGAGCTGCAGCAATCGCGTTTTGCTTTTTTATTTTATCAATATCTTTTTAAATTCATAAATTAAACAAATATAATGACTTGTCCGCACTAAAGCTATATTAATACAATAATTTTTGTTAAAATAAAAAATCATTTGGATTTGTTATTTTTTTATAAGCTTGGATTGGAAATTATATATCAAACTCGACAGACCTAACCTTAAAATACGATATATTGAAAGTTTTTATTATAACTTTGTATGTATAATATTTTGGTGGATTTCTTGAGTTGTCCGCACTAGAGTTTAATCTTACAAATTTTTTCTTTGTAGCAAAAAAACTCGATTAAACGCATCATTTATTCATAAGTTAAGATTGGAAATATTATTAAAAGGCGGGCAGCTTCGTCATGCTCTTAATGCGGTCATAAATAGCTAAAGCACACGATCAAGTCCGAGTATCGATGGAATCGATTACAAAATTATTCAATGTTTACCTTTGACATATAAATTAATTCTTTTAGACATTTTTAATGAAATATTTTCCACTAATTCCTATTCCAAAGATTGGAAAAACTCCTATATTCATTTTATAAATAAAAGCGAAAATAAAAGTGTTAGACCAATTTGCTTAGCATCCTGTCTTTGTAAAGTATTCGAGTCTTCAATTAAAAATAAACTACAATATTGGATAGAAATTAATAACATTTTACCACATTCTCAAACCGGCTTTAGAAAGGGGTAATGTACGATCGACAATCTTGTAAATCTAACACTTCATATAAACCAAGCTTTTGTTAACAATAAAGACGTACTTGCCGCCTTTTTGGATGTCAGCGCCGCATTTGATAATGTTAACATCGAAATATTATTTAAAAAATTAGCAGAAATTAATTGTTTTTCAAACTTGATACAATTCATTGAATTCTTGCTAACAGACAGAATAATATTTTACGGCTCTATGGAAGCATCGGGGAGATTAGTAAATAAAGGAGTACCCCAAGGGGAGTAAATTAAGCCCGTTACTATACTGTATATATGTATCTAATATCATAGCGAATCTTCCAAAATCGATTGTAGTATCGCAATTCGCTGACGACATCGCGCCATATTGTAGTCGCGCCTCTACTTCTTCGAGCAAAAACCTACTAGTTGAATCAATAAATAAAATATTTATTAGCTTACACGAACTAGGACTAAGCCCAAATCCTAGCAGAACCACTTTCGTTAGATTTAGCAAGCAAAATCATGATCCAAACGAAGACACAATTAACATCGATAATGTTGAAATTAAAACTAGCACATCAGTTAAATTTCTCGGCATAATATTTGATAATAAATTGACATTTGAAGAACACACCTCATATATAATTAACAAATGCCTAAAATCATTGAATATTATAAAATTCATGAGGACCACCTGGTGTAGAACGAAAGCGGACACTCTTATATTGCTATATAAGAGTTTTGTGCACCCTATCATAGATTACGGCTTTTTTATTTATTTCCCAAGTCAAAAAAATCTTAGTTATAAACTAGAGCAAATATAACACACAGCTATAAGATATTCCTTAGGTTACAGAAGATCTACACCTACTAACATATTAACAGCAGTATCTAAACTAACAACTATAAAAGAACGAACAATACTCTTATACAAATGCTATTTGCATAAAATAATGTCTCATACTGAACTTCCAGTTCACAAAAACATCACTATGCTCAAAAAAAAATTGAAACTAAAAAATTTGAAAACAATAAAAGGCTTCTTTTTGAAATAATAAAGAATTTACAAGGGATGGAAAATATTTTAGCCAGGAAACATTACAACATGTATAATTATAATTCGAAATTAACAAATGCAAAGCTGATATTAATATAGAGATTGGTGGAATGCAAGCAAAAAATAAAGACTCGAACACTATTATTACCTCTTAAATCAAAGAAAAAAACGCCACCGTGATTTACACGGATGGAAGCAATTCCACAGAGTCTAATTCCGCGGGAACCACATGTATTTGTACTTAACTTAACTTAGTTGACGAAAACAGTCTAATCAATAATGCTTTCATTTGTACAGCTAAAAGCATCGCCCTACTAAACGCAGTAGAAATCGCCTTATCAGACCCAAACCGAAATTACTGTATTTTTAATGATTCATTAAGTGTGTTAACATCTCTCAAACATTTTAAAAATAATATCAAAACAAATCCTTATATTTATGAAATAAAAAGTATAATACATGAATTTAACCTAAAATCTTCCAACAAAATAGAGTTCTTCTGGATTCCAGCCCACAATGGAATCCGGGGGAATGACAAAGCAGACAAAACAGCTAAAGAGGCATCGGGCTCGATGCCAATTGAGGTTTATAAAATTCCTTTCTCAGATTTAAAAGAGACCGCGAAAAAACGGTTAACAAAAACACGCATGATTTTATATTAAATGAAAGCAATATCAAAGGAAAAATATATTTTCAAAATTATTATAATAGAACTCCTAACCCTTGGTTTTAAAAAAAAAATTTAACAAGAAGCATAATATCTACAATAAATAGATGCCGTTTCAATCATTACAATTTAAACGCTTCACTCGCACGTATAAACATTACAAAAAGCCCACAATGCGAATGTATAAGCGGAATGCAAGACCTTGACCATGTACTATGGCGATGTCCTTTATTCGACACCCAGCGCAAATCATTTGTTGAAAAACTCAAATTCAATTATACCCTACCAATGATTTCTAGCTCTCTGCTTTCCAATCTGTCTATACCAATATATAGAATATTATACTCTTATCTTAGCGATTGTAATATCAAATTGTAATCACAGCACAAGTTTCTCTAATCATGAATACACTATTATGTAACCATAAATTGTGACCAATTATATTGTTAAGTGCAAAAAAAATTATATGTAAAAATGTATTAGAGCAAAATAATCTCTCACATGAAATTAAAATTGCATAAATAAAAAAAAAGCATTTTTTGCTATATGTTTATTTATACTTATTTTTAGGAAATTTTCTGAATTTTCAGAAAAAAATATTTCCAAAGTCATATAACCACATAAGAAGTTGCATATGTCAAATTCAAATCTTAAAGCCTAAGAATTTGAGAGTGCATTCCTTCCAATGAACACCAAAAATTCATAAAGATAGCTTCTTTTTAGTACAAATGTAGTGAAATATGTCATTAAACAGGAACTTATCTGTACTTTCTATAGAGAATTAAAATAATAGTCAAATTATACGAAAAAAAACATTTAAAATGGCTATTAATCTTTCATAAAATGGGCGGTGCAAAGTCTAATTTGGTTTACTTTGTATGCACATACATTGATAACTCTCTAGCGGCGTTGTAAGCGCACTCAGACATAGACTAGTGAATACATGTGAACGCCTCTGCGCAGGCATCAGATTAGAGTAGGAAGAAGCATCAGAGCGACAACTACTGTGTAACAGTCTCGCTCTGACAATCACAGCACTTACAAGGAGAGAACCCCATCTCCAGGAAACGGATTCGGCTGAAACTGCAGGATATGATTTTTTGATGAAAAAAAAAATGAACCCGTGTGTTTTCTTTTCGTCGAATAGGCCCCCTAATAGACAAGGATATAGACATTTTTTCAGAAATATGGTGAATAAGAGCCTTTATAAGAACTCAAATAACTAAAGAACTAAGATTCTTACAGAAAAATGAATGAGAGATAAAATAAAGTATGAACTGAATGCTTTAATTTAAGCTTTGTTACATTAAAAAATCTTTAGTGGTTCAAAAGTTATAGGTGATTAAAATATGTTAATGAAATAACGTGAAAAATTGATCATATTTCATATGCTAAAAATTTTAAGTAAATACGTGGTAATATTTCATTAAGAATAACTTTCGAACAAGAAAAACTTTTTTAATGCAACAAAGCTTAAATTAAAGCATTTAATTTGTGCTTCATTTGATTTTTTATGCATTTTTTTGTAAGAGTCTTAGTTCTTTGGTTATTTAAGTTCTTATAAAGGCTTTTATTCACCATATTTTTGAAAAAATGTCTATATTATTGCCTAGGGAGCCTATTCAACGAAAAGAAAAAACACGGGTTCATTTTTTCCATCAAAAAATCATATCCTGCAGTTTCAGTCGAATCCTTTTCCCGGAGGTGGGGTGCTCTACTTATTAGTCGCTTGACTAGTAATAAAGTCGCAGTATACTTATATACTTTTCTTGTCTTATTAAAGACCTTTACCATCATTCTCATTCTCTACATCTTGCACTCACAACAACTTACACCGAAATTAGACCAATCCTCGTGAAAAAGTATGACTTTTTTAAAACGTGCGGGAATGCCTTATTAGAAAAGAAGAAGTAGCAGCAGTGGCAGTGTGTATACGTTACATGTGACGACCCTTCCAGCATCCATCCAGTTTAGCGGCCTAGTGTCCAGTACGTATTATGAAAGTATCGGTCTCACCGTATACTTTCGTGTGGTGGGGGGAATGTAACATGGTGGATTTCCATCCACATGTTATAATTCCATAAAGATACCTACGTTAGGCGCCATTGAAACATGAGATTTTTTAAATTAAAAAATATGCGGACACCGTTCCTCGAGATCTCCAGGCACGAGTTCTAACCACTGAGCCAGTGTCACGCTAGTATATACAAGCTAAAATACTGCACATAACGACTTTCGTCGGTATAGTAGGCATCTTTATGGAATGATAATATGTAGATGGAAATCCACTATGTTACATTCCCCCCACCACACGTGAGTATACGGTGGAACCGATATTTCAATTCGCCTTGCTTTAATGTCAAAACTTGAAACTAAACACTTAATATTAACGCTTAAAAATGCTTCCTTGGGTTATTACGTTGGTTTTGTGGGTTATTACGTTGGGCGCCATTGTTAAGGAGTGGCAGAGAAGTTGGGATTTATCAATTAAGAGTCGGTATACCTATCAATTTTTTCCGAAAACAGAGACACACTGAGAAAAAATTTAGTTGAGTCAATGAAATAAATTTAGATATTAAATATTTTGTTGATAAAAATTAATTTTGATTGAAGTAATATGCAAGGTTATTAAATAACTGAAATATTTAGTTGGGATAAAAAAAATTGATACTTAAGTTAAAAAAAAATAAATATTTTTTTAAAATAAAGAAAAATTTATTGTTTTGGTTAAATTATTTGATTGATTTAATAAAATCAATTTCAATAAGGCAGCTGATAAAATTTTATAAAATATTTATTTGAAACAATAGAATATGTTTGTAAATTATCTATATATTTTTTTACAGTAATTAAATATTTATTTTAGTAAATCGTTTGTTAAATTAACAAAATCTTTTATAACAATAAAAAAATATTGATCAATCATCAATATAATATTTGCTTGAATTAACGGTCATCCGATTAAGTTAGAGAAGCTTATATTGTAAATAAATGCTTCACTAAGTTAATAACATTGTCATTTAATTAATAATATATGTGATTGTATAAAAAAAATATTTTGTTGTATATAACACATAAAATTTGATCAGCATTTCAATATAGATTACAATCAATTTAAAGAAATAGGTTCCTTAAAATGAACAAATCCAACTTCAATGAATTTACAAAAAGAAAACCAATAAATTATTTTTTTAAAGTCAAGAAAGGTGCAACGTAAAATCAGATATTAAATTTTTTTTAAAGATATATTTATTAAACCAAATATATTTATTCTATTATTTCTATCAAGTTGTTATTGAATCAAGAATATATTTCACTGATTTAATTATATTTTATATTAACACTTCCATTAGATTACTTTAATGTTTAATAATATATTTGATTATCTTAATGAAATATTTATTAAGCCAAATATATTTATTTTATTATTTCTATCAAGTTGTTATTGAAATAAGAATATATTTTACTGATTTAATTAAATATTATATTAACATTTCCATAAAATTACTTTAATGTTGTAACGGCTCATATTGATTTTGGGTATAATTATTAAATTAAACACAAATATGTCATAAGAATGACTATATTATTTAAAAGATAGAATAAATTTTAGTTATAAGAAATTTAAATTACATTAAAAGAATAAGTAGGACTTCATAGTTACCTACTGAGGTCGATAAGATAACTCAAATGTATATATATAGATATAGTAAAATGATTATAGAAATGGAATGTTCTATTTCTTTTAATAAAAAGTATTATCAATATTTAATGGTTAATAATAAAATGTAACTTTCTAAAATAATTGTGTATATATAAATAGAACATTCAATTTATATAATATGTATGAAACTGATTACTCTGTTTAAAGTTTAAAGATATTAATTAAAATATAAAAGATTAACTTTTTCAATTAATAAATAATAAAATTAACTATAAAAAATAGTTATTTGAAATGTAAAGGAAATAGAATGTTTCTTTTACTAATACATTTATCTTAATTAAATGTTTCTTTTGTAAATATCTAAAATAAATGTTATGGAACATTCTATTTCCTAAAATATAATTCTTCAATAAGAAATAGAACCTCATAGAAGGTTTAAGAAATAATATAAAAGAGCGTGAACTCAAGCAAGCTCTCTCATTATCTTTTAGATGTTCGACCATGTAACATCTAACATGGATACTATATTCATTCAATCTTATACTGTCAAAAGTATAAGATTTAAGCATTCTGTCTTAAAATACTAAGTAACTTTTGAATCTTTGTAAAATATATATTTTCTTAATTTTTTAATAAAAAGATTAAGTATTTCAAATTTAAATGAGACTGTGTTTAAAAAGTTATTGATAAAAGTATAACTCATCTCATCTCATTAATCATTTTTCATATAAATACTAAACAAATTAATTATCGCACATTGAAGAGTATTGCACTTGGATATGTCGTCGATAATAATTTGTTTATTCATTTTGCATTAAATAGAAGTGTTATTTATCGCACATCTAAGAGTATTGCACTCAAAGATGTCGTCGATTTAAACACTTTTCTACATATCTCATATAATAAAAAAGTTGATTATCGCACTCTTTAGAGTATTGCACTCAACGGAGTCGTCGATAATAACTTTTATCATTCTACCCTCTCCTCCACACGTAAAGAAAATTATAAATTATCGCATCTCCAAGAGTATTGCACTGGAGGAGATCGTCGATAAACATAATTTTCTTATACAATATTGTTGTATGCACCTTGTATATGCATGTAATTAATTAAAATAATGAAGTAAATTTAAATTCGGTAATTAAAATATTACCTGGCGACCGTGAATAAAGTCGGGAACGCTTCACTGTACAATAATATATTTGATTATCTTAATGAAATATTTATTAAACCAAATATATTCATTTTATTATTTCTATCAAGTTGTTATTGGAACAAGAATATATTTCACTCATTTAATTAAATATTATATTAAAACTTCCATAAAATTACTTTAATGTACAATAATATATTTGATTATCTTAATGAAATATTTATTAAACCAAATATATTTATTTTATTATTTCTATCCAATTGTTATTAAATCAAGAATATATTTCTCTGATTTAATTAAATATTGTATTAACACTTCTATTAAATTACTTTAATGTTTAATAATATATTTGATTATCTTAATGAAATATTTATTAAACCAAATATATTCATTTTATTATTTCTATCAAATTGTTATTGAATCAAGAATATATTTCACTGATTTAATTAAATATTGTATTAACACTTCTATTAAATTACTTTAATGTTTAATAATTTATTTGATTATCTTAATGAAATATTTATTAAACCAAATATATTTATTCTATTATTTCTATTAAATTGTTATTGAAACAAGAATATATTTCACTGATTTAATTAAATGTTACATTATCACTTCCGTTGAATTACTTTAATGTTCAATAATAAATTCGATTATCTTAATGAAGTATTTATTGAATCAAATATATTTATTCTATTATTTCTATCAAGTTGTTATTGAAACAAGAATAGATTTCATTGATTCAATTAAATATTATATTAACACTTCCATAAAATTACTTTAATGTTTAATAATATATTTGATTATCTCAATGAAATATTTATTAAACCGAATATATTTATTATATTAATTCTATCAAGTTTTGATTGACATAAGAATATATTTCACTAATTCAATTGAATATTATAATACTTTTACTAAATTACTTTAATGTTTAATAATATATTTAATTATCTTAATAAAATGTTTACTAATTCTAACGTATTGATTCTATTATTTTTATTAAATTTTTATTAAAAGAAGAATATATTACATTGATCCAATTAATTATTATATCACCTCTATTAAATTACTTTACTGTTCAATAATATATTTAGTTATATTAATGAGATATTTAATAATGTCAAGATTGTTTTATTTATTCAATAAATTTTTAATAGCCCTGGTAGAAAATACACTATCTAAAAATGATCAATGATCATTTATTTATCAGTTTTTCATGACCAATAAAACTGATTATTAACTGATAAAAAAATAGTAAACTCGCTTTAAATATGTAGTCGCTCAGTCGATAACGGCCGTCCCTATTCTTGCAGTTTTAAGTTGTTTACTTGCGCTCATGTATCAAAAGATAGGTCAAGAGACTAACAGAGAGAAAGAGAGAGAAAAACAATTTAAAAATTTTGAAGCAACGTTCGCTAACTACAATTGATTGCGTAGTACGCAGGTTATGTTACTTGAAACATACATATCTGCTTTAAAACATTTAATAATACACTATGAAGAACATTAATAGAAAAAGTAAATATGCTAACAAAAAGAAAAAATGTAGGCTAAACGATCTAGTTGAGAAATACACTAGTTGTATAAAAAAGAGGAAGAAAAGATAATTTATGTATTATTAAATTAAATATATATATTAGATTTCATAATAAAATATTTTTATAATCAAAATGTTTTATTTATTTTCCCTGTTTATTTAACATTTTCTAAGTATAAAAAATAACAAAATGAGTTAATATATTTTTTTTAATAATAAAATAATAAATAAAATAAAATATATTTATATCAGGAATCATATTTTATAAAATAGCTTTGAAGTTTGCAATGGTAAATAATGTTATGTTTGAATATTATGCCAAATATATTTGAAAAAAATAACCTAAAAAATTAGAAAAATAAATTTATTTTTCTAATTTTTTAGGTTATTTTTTTCAAATATATTTGGCATAATATTCAAACATAACATTATTTACCATTGCAAACTTCAAAGCTATTTTATAAAATATGATTCCTGATATAAATATATTTTATTTTATTTATTATTTTATTATTAAAAAAAATATATTAACTCATTTTGTTATTTTTTATACTTAGAAAATGTTAAATAAACAGGGAAAATAAATAAAACATTTTGATTATAAAAATATTTTATTATGAAATCTAATATATATATTTAATTTAATAATACATAAATTATCTTTTCTTCCTCTTAAGCTTTTAATCTTTATAGATCTTCTTTAAACCTTCACTTTAACTCTCTTTATAATTCAAATTAAATTTTCTCATTAATTTTCAAATACTTATATTTATCAAAGAATCAAATAAAAATAAATATATTTAATAAAACTATTATTCTAAAACTACCATAATTTGACCAGTTTTTGATTATTAACCGTCGTCAGTTATGAGATAAACTGATCATTTTTTAATGAAAATTAGTCAGTTATTGATCATTTTCGTTAAAAATGGTTAAAATATGATCAAGTTATAATGAAATTTTCTACCAGGGAGTAACAAAAAGATATTTCATTGTTCTAATTAAATATTGTATGACTTATATTAAATTATTTCACTGGTCAATGAAATACCTAATCATTTTAATTCAATATTTAGTTGCTTTGATGAATGCGTTTTTTCTTTTTTTGAAATATATGATTGATTCTATGAAATATCTCATTGTCTTTTAATCAAATAATTTCATTGCTATATTATAATTGATTGGATGCATTAAATTAATTAAATTTTTAATTGATTCAAATATTTGATTTATTTTGTTCTATAAAATTATTTTATTACTTTTATTATTTAATTATATTGCGTCTATGAAATCGGTGATTAATTGAATTAATTACTATTTTTAACAATTAAATATTTCATTATTTATGTTCCAATTAAATATTTTGTTGTGTTAATTAATTTCTTTATCAAAATAATTATTTGATTATCTTAATGAAATATTTATTAAAACAATCAATTATTATTTAATAACATATTTATTAAATCGAATGAAATATAATGTCAAAATTAATATTTAATATTATTGAAAATTATTTTTTTGTATAAGTTATCATTCTTTATACTCAAACAAACTCATGTTTTAAATACGTGTCTTGCTAAGTGAATAACTTAGCAAAATATGTACTAAAGTTAATAAATATTACAGAGAAATCTGATTAAATACTTGTCAAAATCAAGTAAATCCACTATTTGATTCAACTACATAATTTATTTCATTCAAATAACACATATTTGATCTAAAAGAAACATTTATTGTTTTAACAAAATCATTTAGTTCGATGGTTTAATGATACTACCACTTGGTGGCGTCGTTAATTTTCGATCTCGCAAGCGGTAAGAGGGTCTCCAAGTTGATATATAAGGACGTTAAAATTCCAAGATAATACGTAAATTGTAATGCGAGCGAAATTTATGTTAGATTTACTGCGTGTGCGATCACTGTATAAAGCATACTAATGTTAGTATGTTAATAATTGTTATTCTTTACCATATAAATAAATGTAATTATATTCACCTGTCCTTTGATGAGAGTCATCAATTCATTGATGTTAATAAATAAATATAAATCACTGAAAGCAAATACTGTTGATTAAAGACAGTATTTGTTCGATTAAAATATCTATAAATCGAATTAATTAAATATTTCTTTACTTTGAAGAAAAATTTCATTTGTGAAACCGAATAATTTATCAATGTCGAGTAATATTTGTTTTGATTAACAAAACTTAATATTCAAATGGACTTCAATTTTACTGGATGGATTTTTATTCAAATAGACTATTATTTTATTTAATTGGTAATACAAAATATTTTATTACTTTTAAAAATAATTCATAAATTCAAAAACATATTTGTGTAGATCAAAAAATCTTAATGTTCAAATTAGAATTAATTTGATGAAATTATTTATTAAAAAACAAAATTTTGTTTGAATTACTTAAATATTGTATAAAAACAATGAATTAATTTTATTAAATCAATATTTACGATATTAAATGGATTTGATTTTAAGTGCGGAAAATAAAATACATAATTAATTTAATTAAATATACTTTTGATGCGATGAATTTTTTTTTAAACAATCAATTAATTTTATTGAATCAATTTTCGCAATATTCAATAAATTAAACTTTTATTTGAAAATATAAAATATTGAACTAATTTAATTTCAATATAGCATTAAAATGATGAAATAATTAATTAGAAAAACAAATGGATATTTTAATTGATAATTTTTTTTGTTAAAACAATGAATTAATTTTATTGAATCAATCTTCGCGACATTTAGTAAGTCAAATATTTATTTGAAAATACAAAATATTATTTGATTCAGTTACTATATGCATATTGATGTAATGAAATAAGCAATTGGAAAAACAAATATACATTTGAATTAATAAAAAATTTTTTTAAAACAATAAATTAATTTTATTCAACCAATATTTGTGATGTTTAGTAGAATCAAATATTTATTTTAAAAAATGAAATATTTATTTGACTCAATTAAAATATTTGTGTTAATGTAACAAAATATTTTATGTGCCGCCCGCACCTAAGGAATTTCATTGATTCAATTAAGCCTTACTTAATCCAACTAAATTTTTTTCTCAGTGCATGTCTCAAGTGTGATTAGGTGAGACTTGGAAAATATGTCTCCCCACGTTGGGCGCCAATTGTAACGGCTGTGGGGATCAGGTGGCCGCACAAGAGTAGCTAAATGTATTAGCTAGGTATGTATTATTATTATTAATTACACTATAAACTACACATACACAAAAAAAGAAATGAGCTGGAAGGTACAAACTTATAGATTTTATTTAGATACGAATTCTAGCTATACAGAAAAAAGGGTGCCAGTCGCGTGATGTGGACGCGACTCCGTGAAATATCTTAATCGTATTAATGTAAATCAACGCAGCGAAAAAAGAGCCAACGATGCGTTTGATTAATTTATATGGGTATGTTACCCGAAAGCTACATTGAGATTGAGCTTGAACGAAAGCTAGAAAGGAAAAACGGACGCACTATTTAATGCCGCGTACGTGGTCACCAGCACATACGCGCACAAAGCAAAAAAAGAAATGATATATCTTTATCGTTAAAGCCCAAAAAAAATAGAGATTATTACGAAGCATTTATGCTTTTAAAACTTACGCAATAATATTATATTAGTGATTCACTTTTAAGAATAAGTTAGTTGCATTTTGTTTAGCAAATGTATTATTTTAGTGTACTTTAAATTAGTTTTAATTTTAATGTAACTAAAAAACTGTTTCTCTCATGATATACATCTAACCTAGTTAAATATCTATTAATATAAGCGTATTAAATCTTATCGATATAATCCTAAACATTAATTCAATAAATATTTTTTTCTTTTATTTAAAATCATGCATTTTTAGTTATTTTCATGACAAAAATGCAAGAACTGTTAAAGCCAAAAAAATCGCGCCTTAGGTTAAAATAAAGTCTGTTTTCGTTTAATACACGACTGTTATAATTGGAATTATGTTGCGCAACCTTGTCAATTATAAATGTGTTAAATTTTTATTTGAATTATGTAATGCCCCGACAAAGAATTATCATTTGAAATAGATTTATATTAAAATTTCTGACTTTCTGTGTAAATATTTATAGAACTATTATTGTAAGTACTTATAATCTATTGTAAACTTTGTTTTGTATCTTTTTTATCTCTTTTTATTAAAAATTAGCCATCGTAAGCTTAAAGAATTTACTTTTAGAAACAATTTTTTCATAATAACGACAATAGTAACTTGTTGTCTTAATTTTTAATTTTAGCAACGATTTCGTATAGTTTAGTTTAAGATGTACTAACTAGAAATTATTGCGTATATTTAATATTAACAATTTAATATGAACTGATTTTCTTTTATAATTTTCGAATAATTACATAAAGAAAATTGAGTGAAATCATGATTAAATTTTGTAATTTCTTATTTTTTATCAGCGATATTAATTGTTTTAATAATGATACAAACAACTATTAACTGTCAATAATACTTTTTATTGCTGGTTAATCATACAACGTTTCAGTCATATTTATGATGACCCTTTTCAAGTGCAAAAAATTGATTTAAATTAATTTACATAACTATGAGTAACATTCTTTTCCTTTCAACTCTCCAAAACCAATAATAAATATTATAAAATCCATTAAAATAGTATATTACGCACCAAGGGAGGGAAGGGGGACATTCTAACCCGCGCGTATGTTATCGCCCGAGCCGAAGGCGAGGGCGATAAACGCGCGGGTTAAGATGTCCCTCTTCACTCCCGTGGCGCGTATACAATTTTTTACCATAGCCAAGCCGAAAGTTGCCAACTAAAATTACGTATAACATAAACGTTATGCTATATTGTTCTACTAGATACACTACACGATATCACACTACACGGTAACACTCGTAATGATAATTCATTAATAAAAAAAGATGTTATGAATTATTCCAATTTTCATCACACACATTTTTAAAGATTCTATGCTTTGTTTTATTATACACACTACACAATAACACACTACACGGTAACATTAGTAATGATAGTTCATTAATAAAAAAAAAAAATTTATTATTCAATCTGATAGAGTTATTCTTCGATACACTCTGTTTCTATGCCCACATTTTTCATCACACACATTTTTAACTAAATAACAATATAATACAATGTATACATATACATTATAATGTATACAATTTGTTTTTTTTTTGTTTCAAATTTAAGAGATTTTGAAAAAGAAATAGAAAAAGATTTTGATATCTGCCTTTGTTTTGTTCTTACTATGACTTTTGATGAAGAGCAAAAAGGCTAGGTATATTAGAGATTATATGGGACATTAATAGTTAAACAATGTTTAACTATTGTTGTAAACGACTTCACGGCTTCTTGTTTGATCGTGTTTCTTTATAGCTTATTTATACTATAGACTGAAACCTATACTACTGAATGGTTTCTATTATTAATTGTTTAAATAGCAATGTTTATTGTAAAATTGTTTTTTAATGGATTTTATAATATTTATTATTGGTTTTGGAGAGTTGAAAGGAAAAGAATGTTACTCATAGTTATGTAAATTAATTTAAATCAATTTTTTGCACTTGAAAAGGGTCATCATAAATATGACTGGAACGTTGTATGATTAACCAGCAATAAAAAGTATTATTTACAGTTAATAGTTGTTTGTATCATTATTAAGAGGCGGTCGGAACCAAAACGGTGACTTGCGGTATATATCAATTCAGCATTTTTCGCTTTACGATAATATTTTGTATATTTTTATGGCTTAAACTATTTCAAATTATTCTTTATATATATGACTAGAGGAAATGACTATATTTTTACCATATGAATAAGTAAATAAATTATTATAAGCATTCATTACAAATATCAAACTGACTTGACATATACCGCATGCAAAAAACTGTCGTGTCGATTGTTAGGTGGCATTTTTCGCTTTATAACAATATTTTGTATATTTTTGTGGCTTCAACTATTTTAAATTATTCTTTATATACATGACTAGAGGAAATGACTATATTTTTACCATATTAATAAATGAATAAATTATTGTAAGCATTTATTACAAGCACCGAACTAGTCACCGATTTGGTTCCGACCGCTTCTTAAAGGAATTATTTACACTGTCGTTAAACTCTACTAATGAATAATGATATTAATTGTTAACATTACAATACTAATTATTATTTTAATTTTCTCTTAATAATTTACTTTAGTTAACTATAACTAAGAATATTGTAAAGATATAAAGAAGGAAGATAAGGCAGGAAAGTTGAAAGTACGCTCCTCCCACGCTTTTTCTTTCCTTTAATATGATCTCTCTTCTCTCTCTCTCTATCTCTCTCTCTTGTACCTTAAGGGAAGCAAATTGGAGAAAACTGAGTGAAAACTATTGTTTTCTTTCTAACACCAATGCATTTTCTTATGCATGAGTGTGCGGTATAAGTATACGGAGAAGGTTTTGCTTCACAAAATGTGATGCAGTTAAATAAGACACCGAAAGGCGGCGTGCATGTATCTATTTTCATAAAGCATGCTTCACAAACCTTGATGCTTGCCTGCTCTACGTTTTTCGATGCGTTTGTGTTCAGGTTTTGCTGCGCATGAATCATATTTTGTGATGCAAAATATTTAAAGCATCAATTATTGTTGTGCAAAATTTAAAAATTTTATGTGCTGGATTATCATTTACCATGGATGAAAAAGTTAAACCTTATCATGTAATTGTGACAACCTTGGGGATTAGGAGGTTGCACTAAATATATGTATTTTAAGGAATTATGCATAAAATTATATATAGAATAATGATACAGACAATGTACTTTATTAATTAATTACAGAGTTAAAACACGCACGTTCAAGATGGACGCCAGCCGCGTATAACGTACGCGACGCCGTATTTAATAGTAGAGAAACTATCGGCAAGAGAAACGCAGATAGTTTCAACAATTACGCACTAAAAAAAAAGGGCACAAGCACACAAAAAAAATAATATTAATAGCACGAAGGGTATTTAGCACTAGTACGCGCACGAAGTCGCCCGGCACACACGTCGCACAACAAAAAGAAAGCAATAACGTTAAGCTAGTGATAAAGCACGCTGGCACTAGCAAAATCAAGGCTCAAGACTTGATTTTATTAGATACAAGAAAAATAACGCTAATGAGTCTCACTCACACAGCAATTTACTCTCTATAGAGCACAAAAAAAAGAAATAAGGAAAATACTGTATAATATTACAGTGACAAACGCTCTTTACTTCGTGACGACGACAGAAAGAATAAAGCAATGGCGATTTCTTTCTGTCGACCAAGCTCGTTGCTCTTGCGGTCTGCTGCGCGCGCCGCAAGAGAGAGACAGACGATCCTCAACGGACCCCAAGTTAGCTACTCTAGTCAAGCGGCTTGCTAGCCCTATGCCAGCCTTATATGCTCGCGCGTGTGTGCCAACGAACTCGTGTACGGGGCTAAGAGTTTGACTCGCGTGGTCTGCTTTCCTTCTTGCCGACAGTTGTAGGCTTCTTTCTGTCGTCTTGACGCTTAATATTATACGTTTAAGTAACATGGTCAAATTGCCATGTTACAATTCCCCCCCGCCACACGAAAGTACTTCGGTGGAACCGATAATTTCGTTAAATATCGAGAGCACAAACTAGAAACAAACAAAAAAAATTTTTGGCTATATTTAAATATTAGGGCTTAGTCTAAGATAACCGGTGTTATCTGCATCGGTGTAAAGTGTATATAAGAAAATCTTCTTCTGCTATGTCTGTTGATATTACTTATTTAAATTAAGGGTAAGTGTTCCGCGCTGTATGTGAGGGAGCTTAATGTAAAATGACGCGACTGGCTGGTCCATTTAATATCATTTACAAAAGTTATATTTCTTAAATCTAGTTATATGAATATTTACCTAGTTAAAGCACGCATATCCCATTCTTACATGTAGTTACATTCATACGCCTAAGAAAATTCTAATATATTTATTATTCATACAAAAAAAACACTATTGAATATTTAGATAAAGCAAATTTTACTTACTGAGAGATGACGCTCTGGTATTTTGTCGATGCATGCTGGGTTCTGTGATTATTACATTGCAGCAAATTTTTATAATTATATACGCCATTAAATTACATTACATGAAATTTAGCTAAGATAATTTTTTTATGTTGTATTAAATGGTAATCAATTAAAACAAAATATTGCATGAATAAGTTTTTGAGTAAAAAAAATCGTTACAAGTAGCTATCAATTTGAATGAGCTTAATAATGAATATGAATGAATGAAGGGTAATTTAACAAGCTTATTAAGTACACACAAAAGAATAATGATTGTAGATAATGAT
Organism: Anastatus disparis; assembly: GCA_017163975.1. NCBI lineage: Eukaryota > Metazoa > Arthropoda > Insecta > Hymenoptera > Eupelmidae > Anastatus > Anastatus disparis. The sequence goes on along the minus strand of JAFFSR010000316.1, from coordinate 3,111,976 downwards.
ATAATATGCTGAAAGGGTAATGGGTTGGTAAGGTTCTATAATTAACTAAAGAAATTTGATTTTACTATTTATTACTTAGATTTTTTAGCGACGTTCGTGGCGTCTACACCTAAGACACGTACGCTTGGTCACGCCTGGTTCGCCGCACCCATGACAAAAGGTCCGTTTAGGTGCCCTACACACGGTCCAATTATGATTGTCCCCTTTACAATTCCAGCACTTTGGTCTTGCAGCTCCCAGTGCTGGATCGGGCTTTTCTCCAGCCGCGACAGGTCGCGTAGGCGATTTTTCACGAGCTGGAAGGGCAGGGATTGGGAAATTAGCTGGAGGGGATATTTCTAGGGACATCAAGGAAGGGATATTTGGAGGGGTAGTTTGGGAAGTGCTAGGTATAGGACAGGGTGACAGTGTAGCTAACAGTGGCGGTGGTGTATGTGTTGAAGGATTGTGTTGGTGATTGGATGGTATGTGTAGGATGGGATATGGTTTTTGGGAGGGAAGCTGGAAGGGGTTAATGGCTGCAATAGATGGTAATATGGATTGGAGACATAGGACAGCTTGGGAAGGGGAAAGGGTAGGAGTTGGAGCAGGAACAGGGATTTGAGGAAGAGGTGGTGAGGTTAACCGGAATGGGTTGAAGGAGGGTGAGTTGGGGATAGGATTTGGTAGTGGTTGTTGTATGGCTGGAAGTGGTGGTGATGTTGGAGCTGGAAGGTTTTGTGGTGGAGCTGGAAGGGTGGCAGAGGCTGACGGCGCATCTATCTCCTCGTTAGCATCGCATAAATGGCGGGTGCCTCTCATGCAGGCCCTAGTGCGTGGGCATGGTGGCTTTTCGTGGTCTTCCACGTTTGCGCACATCTCCTCGTGCGGTGGACGGAACGTCAGATCGTTGTATGGCCCTCTGCCGGGTCCTACGCACACTTGCCGCCTCATTTGATGTAAATTGGTCGGCCTTGCTCGTTGCATTTTCTGAAATAGAAGAGGATGGGTTATGGTGCTGTTGTCGTCGAGGCGGTATATATCTTTTAAGATCATTAACAAAAACTTTAGTCTGTCGCTTGGTGTCGACGTCTTCAACTAGATATACCACCGGTGAGAATATCTTAATAACTTTGGCCGGGCCAATGAATTTTGGCGCTAACTTTGCAGCGAATTTGTCTACAGCTGATGACAATGCATGGTTTCTACGACTTACAAGATCTCCCGGTTCAAACGTTACATGCCGTCTATTTTTATTATAATATTTAGCTTGACGAGCCGTTGCTTGATCTGCATATTTCTTAACGAGATCATGTATCGCAGGCAATCTTTTTGCTCTGTCTGCCCATTCTTCTATATTACCTTGCTGAATTGGTGTAGGATTTTCTATGGATTTACGGAATAGGATTGTAGGGATAGGATTGCGACCCATATTTAAGAATGCTGGAGTAAATTTCGTTGACGAATGTAACATAGTATTTAACGCGAAGCTAAATTCTCCTAAGTGTTTATCCCAATCACGATGGTCTTGCTCTATAAAACTGTTAATCATAGGTTTTAAATTACGATTGATTCGCTCTACCGGATTTGATTGCGCATGATAAGGGGGAGTAGTAGAATGTTTAATGCCATACATCTCTAAACGGTCATCTACGATTTGATTTTTAAATTCTAGTCCGTTATCGGTGACTAGACATTGTGGACAGCCCCATCTATTTATGACAAGTTCTTCGAATGCTTGAATCACGTTTTTACCGTCTGCTTTACGGAGGGGTTTTAATTCTACATACCGAGTAAAAAGGTCTTCAAACACTATAATATATTTATAACCGGCTCTTGAAGGTGGTTTTGGGCCATTTATATCTGCTGAGACTACCGTCCATGGGCCTTGAATATACCTTTCTCCCATTAGACCGGCTGGAGCCTGTTGAGACTGTTTATGAGCTTGACACTCTTGGCACGCTCTTATATACTGACAAGTGTCGTGGTAATATCCCGGCCAATAATAATAAGTAGCTAAACGAGCGAAGGTTTTCTCCATTCCCATATGGCCTGCTTGAGGGGTGTTATGGGCTTCAAAAAGGGCTTTTTCACGATCAGCAAAAGGGAGAACTAATTTCCAGGCATCTAGGTCGGGGATAATAGGGTCTATGTTATCATTTGGGTGATGGAAGTAAAGTAGTTCATTTTCTATTCTGAAATCGGGGTACTTAGTGGGGTATTGCTGCACCATTTCTTTTCTTCTTTTGTACCAGGTATCATCGGTATCCAGGGCTGCAAAAGGGGCTAAATCAATAAGGTTTTCTTGAGCTCGTGAAAGAGCATCGGGGACTTTAAGCTGGCTTCCGCGGCGATGAGTTAGTTTAATATCAAATTGTTGTAATCGTGTGTGCCACCTAGCTAATCTACCCGTTGCATCTTTTAGATTTTTCAGCCATAGAAGGCTATGGTGGTCAGTGATTACATTTAATGGGGTCCCTTGATGATATGCCCTGAGTCGTTCTGCTGCCCAAATAACTGCTAAGCACTCCTTTTCGGATACGGTGTAGTTACGCTCGGCACGATTTAAGGTTCTACTTATATAGTAGATGGGGTGTTCTTCTCCATTGATCTCTTGAATTAATACACCTGCAATGGCGAAGTTACTGGCATCCGTTTGTAGAATAAAAGGATAATCAAAATTGGGACGTGCTAGAACGGGTGCTTCGGTGAGGGCTTGCTTAAGCTGCTGAAATGCTGATTCTTGCTCTTCCTGCCAATGCCATCGCGTTGTTTTCCTTGTTAAACAAGTTAATGGTATTTTTATTTGAGCTAAATTGGGAATAAAACGTGCGTACCAACCAACCATTCCTAAAAATCTTCGTAGTTGTTTAAGATTGGTTGGCGCCGGATATTCTAAAATAGGTCGAATTTTCTCTTCATCGGTTCTTAGACCTTTTTCATTTACAATATATCCAAGATATCTTACTTCTGAGCAACAGAACTCTGATTTATCTCTATTGATTTGCAGATTTGCTGTTTTTAGGGCCCTTAATACTTTGCTTAACCATTGTAAGTGCTCGCTAAAAGTGGTGGTTGCTATAATGACATCATCTAAATAGGAGAATACGTACGGTTCCCAGCTCGGTTTGATTAAATTATCCATGACTTTTTGGAAGGACCCGGGAGCGTTGGTCAGGCCGTACGGCATGCGATTAAATTGAAATAGGCCTCTGCCTGGGACTGCAAACGCGGTAATCTCCTTGCTATCAGGATCCATTGGTATTTGGTGGTAAGCTTGACTTAAATCTAATTTGGAAATATACTTAGCACATCTTAATTTATCAAGAATATCATCCATATTTTTGATAGGGTAGGCGAACTTCTTAGTGACATCATTCACTTGCCTATAATCAATGCAAAACATATATTTTCCATTTGGTTTAGGAGCTAAAACGGGGCAGCTACTCCACGGACCTGTTGAAGGTTCTATGATACCTTCTTTTAACATTCGGTCGACTTCTTCTTGGGCAACCTTCAGCATTTGTGGTGAGTATCTCCTAGTTTTCTGGCGAATAGGGTCATGTCCTTGAACATCAATCTTGTGTATAGCTAAATTAGTAACTCCTAGGATCTCGGGTGTGGGTGGTATTAAATTATTTAACACAAGGTTTATTTCGTTCTTCTCTGCTTCAGTGGCTCGTATTAAACCTCCAAGGGTAGCTAGTGCAGCGTAGCTAAAAGGGTCAGTGCTATAAGGATAAAAGTAATGAGGAATCTTTTTAGGGGTACACCAGGTATCGTGCTCATAATCGATGCTAATTTTCATTAAACGCATGAAATCGATACCTAAAATGCATTCGTAAAGTATATTTTCTGCAACTCTAAAGGGTATGGTCTGTGTATCGTCGTCTATCGTTACTGTGACCTGTAACAGCCCATCTATATTGACTGAAGTACCATCAGCAACACTCACAAAGGTAGACTGAGGCGTACTTTTATCTTTCCATTCTAATGCTACATTCATGCCCAAATACGAATGCACAGAACCACTATCCAATAAGCCCTTTATTTTATGTCCATTGAGGTTTAAAACTAAAAATTGCCGTGGTTCTCCCGTAATATCAAGGTTTTGTTGCACCAATGATACAGGTTTGGGTGATGCTACATTGCTCGTGGCTAAAGGTGAATATTTTATGTTGCTAGAAGGGGTAAATGGGCACGATTGATTAAAACCTGGGTTATTTGTCCCAGTTTGTGCTATTTTGCTATCTATGTTCTCACTAGAACGTATTGCTCGTTTGCTCTGCTCACTTTTTAGTTGCTCGCTCTTTAAAGTCGTCGATTTTTCGACGCTGTAATGGCTATCTGCTATATTGCTCTCTTTTAACTTATGACCCGCTTCTAATGGTCGAACTACGCTTTGCTCTAGGTTTTCGTGGTTCGAGCATGTAGACGGACTACTTTGTCGATTTAGAAGCGGTCGAGTCTGACACGCTTCATCGGAAGAAACACCGACTCTTAATGTTCCCTCCGTTGTTCGTTTCCCGCTAAATTACATCGTTTGCATTCTTTGATGTGAGTATTCAACTGCCCACAGCCGTAACATTTACGAGGTTGAGTGCATTCCCGCAACCAATGGCCCAGTTGTCCGCACCTGAAGCACGGTTCTTTTTGTTTTCGCCAAAAATCCTCGACTATAGGGGTCGGGTTCTTGTTTAAGGGACGCTTGGCACTATTTTGGTTCTGCGTACGCGCTTGGTTGTTGGGAGGCCTGACTTGATTAGTATTTCCGGATTTATTAGTAAACCGCGCGTTGGAATTTCTTGAAGCGGGTTTTGCTGAATTCTACTAGGTTCCGGTTTCCTTGGTGGTTGGGTAACAGCAGAGGGGTTTGTGACGGGTGCTTGAAGGGTACTGGTGACAGGGGCTAATATAGGAGTTTGGTCATGATGCTGTTGCTCATCGATGTGATCAAGAGGAGAAATGAGAGCAGTTTTATTTAATCGAGACTGCTTAGTACCCGTGCACGCTGTAGTAGGGAATAACGACTCGCTAGGGGCTGGAGGAGGCCGGTACGCTTTATCTTGGGCTCTGCGGGTTTCTTCTCTCTTGCCAAGGCGTTGTAGTTCCGTGAAACTATTGAACTGGTCCCTGTAGATTCGTTGACGGTAGCTAGGATGCAGATTTCGGTATGCTCGATTCAATTGTTCATCTAAGGTCATCAGCGGACGAACTTGGTCCATAAGGTCTCTCAGTTTAGTCAGATAAGTACTAACATCTTCCTGAGAGCCTTGCGTTCTGCGCTCGAGTTCAATTTTAAGATGTTCTTGCACGTTTTCCATGCAGAACTGCAGGCGAAAAGCTTCAACTAGATCTTCGAAGGTGCGCCAACTTGGATTCTCCCTCCGAAACCATTGATAAGCCTCTTCATCCAATACTGCAGGTAACGCCTTAATAATAGTATCTACAGTGAGGTCATGTGCCGCTCTACACCCTTGCAAATTAGTTAAAAAGGATTCAGGGTCCTTTCTTCGGTCTCCCTTGAATGAAACATGCCAATTGGCAAAAATTTGACTAGTATATTTCTCACGATTGAACATTGACGCGTTTATGCTTGACGGGAAATGTTCGGTAAAAGCATGAGCCGAATTCGCCTCCAGGGGGTTATGTGGCCTATAGATTGTGGGCCTAGTCATAGGTTGCGCTGGAACAGTAGGGAAAAAAGGTGGCGGTGGGATCAGAGGTGGTGATCGGGGCACATATCCAGGAGGGGGTATAATGGGAGGGATCTGACTCCACGGATGAGAATAGGAAGGTGCTTGAGTGTAATGGTATGAATACGAAGCTGGTGCTTGGGTACGTCCTCCGTAGTTAGCTTGAAGGGTGCTCGCTGCTCTATACGACTGGCTTGAAGTAACTAGTGAAGAAGGGCAAACATTGGTAGTATTGGTGACAACGACATTATTGCTGGCACACGTAATAAGGTTAAGTGGCCCGTTTCTTCGATTGGCAGCTGCGGTGAGATCCATCGCTTCAGAATACTGGGTGGCATCTGGCCACGTTACCGCTCTTGATGTAGTGGGGTATTGGGTGGATTGGGCTTGAGGAGTGGTCAACGGTTGACCAACAACATTACCAGCGCTGGGAGGCACATGGGTTCCAGATTCACTCGTTGAAGGTAGGAACGGGTTGCTACGCGATTGTGCAGTCGAGTTATTAAACGTTATTGGATCTCGGTACATCCCTAGTGTTTGACCAGTAGGGAGTACTGGCTCGTTACTAGCATGAACGTCCGCCTGTATAGTCGTCTGAGCTTCGTGCTGTTCATTGAGCAGAGTGGTGGAGTTGCCGGTGGGGAGCGTACTACACCCTAATCGCGATTCATCCGCGACTTCATCGACCATTGGGTCCCACGCCGCGCTTCGTTCGCCCAAATGTCTTCTGAGCTCATATCTCAAGACTCGATACTTAAAATTAGCTTGACATCCCGCCGTGCTGATTCCTCTACGACTATAGGCAAACATTTGATCAATTGAAAGTCGTTCGACGAGGTGGGCGATCTCGTCAGCCGCTCTAAAAACATCTCGACGGCACAAATCAGCCGAAATCAAAAGGGGTTCTAATTCTAATTGTCGGTTCGCCATTCGTATATATAAAAAAATCTTTCAAGCTAAATCCTATCTAAAGGTTGCTAACAAAAATTCGCTAATAATTTTATACGAGACGTTATCTCAGGAGGGTTGCTCTAAGGAATGTCTCAGTGCTGTATTCCGTAATTAAATTTAAAACACGTTGATCTTTATTTACAACAAAAAAAAATCATAAGCTCAACTTTAAGCTTAGGCACTATTCTACGGTTAATTAAATTACTTTAATTATTAGCAGTAGGCAATGCAATCTTAGCTTCGTAAGCAAGAAAGGAAAAAAAACAAGCACAAAACTTATTCTACTTTGAGAAACAAAAAAAATTTTTAATAGCAAAAAAAAATGTTAATTACGTACACTAAAGCACAACAAAAAAAATTGTATTAAAAAAACGAATAATAATCGTCAAAGCCAAGCAAGAAAATGTTCACGTATAACGAACTATCTACGCCGACGGTATTGTCCGGTCGGTATAGTCACTGCGCGCGGTGGATAAGGATTCGAAGCACGTGTAATAAGCTACTACCAAGCAAACTTGCTAAAGATGGCGTCGCTCAAAGGAATATATGCTGGATGGTTAGGATGCTATAAGGGTAGGGATTGCAAGAAAAAAAAATGGACAAGCACAGACAAAAATAAATGATATATATGTATATATATATATATATATATATATATATATATATATAGATAGATTATAACGTAGTCGTGCTACACGATTTAAGACTTAACAAAAACTACTTAGTTTTATAGTTAAGCTTCTACTCTCAAAAGAGCCGTATAGTTATTTTATTAAATCAGGTAAATACTAAAAATTTGAAAAGTTTAAACTATTATAGGGAATATAAAAAAAATTCTGGACCAATATTTAAGTACATAAAAGCAAAAGAAAATTATGAAATGAAGGACAAATATTATTATGAAAAGTTTTAAGTAATAAAAAGAATTATTTTTAACAGCCAGCACAAAAAAGAAATTTTCACCGAAAAGTACTTTACGAAGCACAGTCAAAGGAACGATTTGTTCTCTGACTGCGCGGCACGACTACGTGAGAACACGATACAAATATGAATATGCATATGTATGTATAATGATTGCTCTATATAGTTGCACACTTGTGACAAGCCAAGGCAATAAGCATTAAAAAAAATCGTGCTATGCTAATTGAATTGCGCACTAATAGTTCGTAAACGATAGCGTCAATTTACAGCGACCAAAATTCGCCACACTTGAAATACTAACGAAACTTGTCGTTGCGTTGGCTTGTATAATGGCGAATCAAACAATTTGTTCGATCACCCAACTGTGCAGCTATACATATATAAATTAAGCTACTAATTTTAAGCAAAATCGAAGCAAAAAACTTTTTATAATTTTAATACCCAAAAAAACTTATCTCAATGCACTCTAGAAGCAAAAAAAAATTTCATGTGAACGCACGAAACAACTAGAAAAAAAAATTTATTTTAAGTGTCAAAGCACACAACCAAAAAAAATTATTTTTCGTTAAAATAAAAAATTTTAGTTTAAAGCGATTAAAAGCTAACGACAAACTTGCTGCAAGATAATTAAAAATTTTCTCTATACTTTACCAAGCGACAGCATCAAGGAAGGACAAGAGAGAAAAAAAAGAAAATGGCTGCCAGAGCGTCCTCTTTCAGCTTCGTCGTGTGTGCGTCGTTCGTAATGGCGACCACGTGGCGAACCGGAAACGCGTGAATGTTCGCACAGCCAAATGTCTTTCACTTTTAGCACTGTTTATATTTTTGATTTATGCACAAAATTTTCTCTATTAATTTTTTCGCACAAACAAAAAAAAGTCTTGTTCAAGTTGTAACAGTTTTTTTTTTTTTTTTTTTTTCTATTTCGTGTTAATTTTATAAATTTTTTCGATTAATTCTACGCACAATTTTTCGCACAAATTTTTCTTTAATTTTTCGCACAAATTTTTCTTTTAATTTTTACGCACAATTTTTTTCTCTGAATTTTTACGCACAAGCACAAAAAAAATTATTTTAATCCCGTGATTTTAACAAAAATTTTCACTGAAATTTTTGTCGGCCCCACGTTGGTTGCGTCAGTTGTGACAACCTTGGGGATTAGGAGGTTGCACTAAATATATGTATTTTAAGGAATTATGCATAAAATTATATATAGAATAATGATACAGACAATGTACTTTATTAATTAATTACAGAGTTAAAACACGCACGTTCAAGATGGACGCCAGCCGCGTATAACGTACGCGACGCCGTATTTAATAGTAGAGAAACTATCGGCAAGAGAAACGCAGATAGTTTCAACAATTACGCACTAAAAAAAAAGGGCACAAGCACACAAAAAAATAATATTAATAGCACGAAGGGTATTTAGCACTAGTACGCGCACGAAGTCGCCCGGCACACACGTCGCACAACAAAAAGAAAGCAATAACGTTAAGCTAGTGATAAAGCACGCTGGCACTAGCAAAATCAAGGCTCAAGACTTGATTTTATTAGATACAAGAAAAATAACGCTAATGAGTCTCACTCACACAGCAATTTACTCTCTATAGAGCACAAAAAAAAGAAATAAGGAAAATACTGTATAATATTACAGTGACGAACGCTCTTTACTTCGTGACGACGACAGAAAGAATAAAGCAATGGCGATTTCTTTCTGTCGACCAAGCTCGTTGCTCTTGCGGTCTGCTGCGCGCGCCGCAAGAGAGAGACAGACGATCCTCAACGGACCCCAAGTTAGCTACTCTAGTCAAGCGGCTTGCTAGCCCTATGCCAGCCTTATATGCTCGCGCGTGTGTGCCAACGAACTCGTGTACGGGGCTAAGAGTTTGACTCGCGTGGTCTGCTTTCCTTCTTGCCGACAGTTGTAGGCTTCTTTCTGTCGTCTTGACGCTTAATATTATACGTTTAAGTAACATGGTCAAATTGCCATGTTACATAATATATCATTTTAAGGTTACATTTATTGATAAATCAATGTTAATTGTTTATCAATCAAATTAAATGTTTATTTATAATTTGTTGTTTGAAATCATTATTTCATAAACGTTATGAATTTTTTTTTATTGATAAAAAATTGATAAATAAAACAGATTTTTTATTAAATTGTATATTAAACATTCAAGTAAAATGTTTTAGTTCAATGATTTTAATCAAACTTTTTAAATAAATTTCTGAAAATTAAATCATGCAATCGGCAAAGTTGTGAAGGCTAATGTTGCTTTTATCTTAAAACATTAAATAGTAATTTTTAGAAAAATTGACATATGAACAATCGTGTTATAATGAAAAATTATAATTGTGGATTACTCATAATATACTAATAATATATTAATGTATATTAAAACAATACATAATATTTGTTTCAAAATAACCGTTTAACAGAAAAAAACTCATTCGTTTAATATATTTTTCCTGATAATGTTACATGTCAAGAAATAATTGATGTATTCTAAAAAAATGTTTTTAGTTTGCTCCAAATTTTATCTTCTTAATTTCTTGAATGCTATTTATAGAAACGTTTACATATTCCTTAAGAAATATTTTATATTAAAAACGATTATTTAACCCTTTCAGTCATGCAATTCAATTCAATTTTTTCGTATGTATTTGTTTATAATAATAATTAATAGTTATAAATTTATAAAATATCATCAGCATTATAAATAGTAAGGCTATGTGTATCTGAAAATACAAAAAATCCAAGAATCAAGCATGATATTGCAAAAATATTGAGGTAAAAAAAAAGAAGATTAGGTAGCCGATATATCGGCTCCTGTGACTGTAAGGGTTAATTAATCAAAATTATTTTTCAATTAAATAGTAGTTAATGAAAATTTTCAAATATACAAAGCAAAAATAGAATTTTAGTTGAAAAGCGTAAGTTTTGTATCGCTCTAACCCTTGAATTAAATAGAATTATTAAATAATCTATTATATGCAGAATTAGTACATTACGTAACGGGTATGGAAACGAGAAGTTTACGGCCTGAGCCGAAGGTGAGGGTCGTAACGAGTTTTATAAAAAAGCCTTTCCATACTAGTTGCGTAGTATATTTTTCGCCATGAGATCCAAAAAAGAGCAACGAAGTTGCGATTTTAGGGTTAGAATGGCGAAAAATATATTATTTTGCATATAATAGACTATCTTTTTGTCATTAAATTGAAATTAAAACAATATTTTTTCATATAAAAAATAATTTTTAAAATATCTTTATAAAACGATATATATTATATAAATTTTCAAAATTACTAACAAATAAATAACATCTATTAAAAACGCGCTTTCCTCTCTTTGCGTTAACTCGTGTACGCACGACATAAAGTGATTTATACTTTGTAAAACGCGAAGCGGGACGCACAATGAAACATAGAGCATTTTGCATCAAAATTCGATAAGCATGAGCGCCATCGTGTAGTGCAAGTAAGCATCATCTTTTTTAGTGCGACTTGCATCACATTTCTCGATGCAAATCCTTCTCCGTGAATTTAAAATTTTATTTATATATAAAAGGACCAATTACAAGTTGCATAATCGTGACTTGTATCACAACTTTGCGTAAGCTTATTTATGGACCTCCGGGTCTTTTCAAAATTCTTTTCTGCAGACTTTTAAGTCTGTTATTACATTTTTTTCATTTCTTCTCAGACCTTTTTGTTTAATTTCAAAGTATTTTTCTTTTCCTAATTTTCAATTTTCTATTTCCCGTTTTCTAATTTGCTTCCGAGGTTTTTCTTGTACGAGTTTAGCTTAAAAAAAAAATAAGAGCGAGTAAAATTTAAAAATTAATGTTTTTTTCTCTTCTTTTTTTTACTTCTGAATACACGATTTGGTGGATGTAACTAATCCTTCAAATCGATTACTATTTATAATAGGAAATTAAAAATCGAACGCATGGTTAAAGGATATAACTGACTCTTCAAGACAGTTTCTATTTTAGAAACACCAACCTTTTGAACGCTAAGCGAAAAGAATTATCTATACTCTTCGCTTTTTTCTATTTGAGTATAAAACTCAGCTTGTTTAGTCACTCAATAGTTTTCTTTAAAAGGAATGATTGAAAGATAGATGATGGGTGTTACTAACCCAACAACTTTTCTATTCAATTAATAGAAAAATAATTACTCCTGTAATTCGAACGCTAACTGAGAGGTACACAGTTACTTGCTTGCAAGTTTCTAACCCATCAGTATACTTTTACTGGGATAGTAATGATTGCGTAAAAGATAGGGCTAAATGGGCATGAATTAGCATTATGCTATAACCCATAAGCTAATAACTCTAGAGGATATATGTTTATCAAGTGAAGATCACTATGACCCTTTGACTTCTATAATTATATTATTATAAAAATTTTTGTTCTTATTGCGTTCAGTAACTAATGCAAATCCAGAGCTCTTAAGCTAATGCTTAGACTTGAAAAAGAGTAGCCACAGTAGTGATCTATTCACTTTTAGTATTAATTTATTAATATTAATATGATTTATTTATTAATATGATCATGAACAGCATCGAAGAAACTTTAGAGTTTCTACAATTGTAATAAAAATTCTTTGCAGACTAATATCATTTGCAGCATTTAAGGATGTTCTATGATGCCAAAGGGAAGGTAGCGGGGACAGGGGAGATATGGGTTAAAAGCATTGAAAGATGTAGAGCTACCAATCTTACAAAAAAAAATCAGTCTAAATAAATTACATAAAAAATAAATGTAAAACCATAAAATGTCATTGGATATTAACTTTTTTAGTTTTTATATAAATTATTCATTTACTTTTTATATAAATTATTGACGCATCACAGTCTTCCTCAAAACTTACGTTCGTAAGTCAGCTGTTATAAAGACTACCAGATAAGTATATCTATATATATTTGTACGGCGCTGCCAACTTTTTCATTTTTTTGTGATAGTGTTCCGATAATGAATGAAAATATAAACTTTAAGTACATTTATCTTTGCGAAATTTCCGATGAGGTATAAAAAACAAAATATCAAATTATTCCTTAAACCTATTCTTTCATAATATCAGTTTTTTTTTTAATTCTGTACATTGCGTATATGAAAAATTCAAGACATAAGCAAAAATTGCATTAGTCTCCCATAAGAGCAATGTTATTTGGGACTATTTTTAAACTAGATTTTTAATAAAAAACTCGCGATAAAAAATACTGAAAAAATTCTAGCTTGTTCTTTATATGTTAAATTATCATATTTTGAAGTTTCATGCATTTCTGTATATTTTGATATAATCATAGAACATCCTTAAGGTGGTTCTTCCATGCAGGTCCGTATGTTGCGGGAGCTTGGCCGGGGGGCCCCACTCAATGCATAAATTCTTAGTATTATGAATATAGTAAAATTCATTCTAAACGCTTTATTAATAAATATTAGGTAAATTCATGCAATATTTTCAAATAATACTGAAATAATATGTAATTTTATAAAATTTGATTATTCATACGTTCCTGAACATATTGGAATTTCGGCAACGTTGTGAATTTCGATTTGTTATATTATTATTTATTACATAAGGTTAGACTCATTATAACCTCAGTAGAATGTCACATTTTCTAAAGAAATAAGATACGTGTTTACATTTTCATTCCACAATATTGTCAAGTATTACAGAATCATAATTTAAATTATTTTTTTAAATTTTTTTTTTAATATTCAATATCTTTCTAGATGATTCATCAACTTACTACTTTTTTTATGTTCTAAATCTATGAATTCTGCAGAATTCAATAAATAGTTTTTTATTAATATATGTTCATTTGAAATTATAAAAATATTAAGTTTAAACATGAAATTAAGGGTTAGAATACAAAATTATATCATAAAACACTCAATTTCAAAATCATTATTTTCTATTATTTTATCGATAACTGAGTCTGAAATTTAATAGATATAAAAAATAGGTTTGATCTATGACCTCCTAAATTTTTATAATATTTTGTTCATTTATCTTTCATGGAAGAACCACCTTAAATGCGAAATACTATGGTGAACCTAATACTAGATTCAGGATCATAAGGCAACATAATTAAGATTGGATTAATACCGGAACAATCAACAATGAATTATAAAAATGAAGTATATTTAAAGGAATAAACAACGACCCTGAATATACTATAGGTACTATTAATATCAAGATAGGTGGCGCTATAAGAAATTTGTATTATATAAGAAACAATATCGCAATACCATATTGCGGAATTTAAGATGCCATCTTTTTTAGAGAAACTAAATTAATTATTGACTATGGTGCCAAAACCATTACGTTTAATAACATAATAATAAAATTCAATCAAGACAAAAGAAATCACCAAGACTAGGAAATTTCTCGCTAAGCAAACAGAAATTTAAATCAAAACGATAACTTACCGTTTTTTGAAGTAAAAAATCATAGAGGAAGAGACAATGACGTTATATTGATTAATACTGGTTCAGAAAGGAGTGTCATCAAGAAAAAATTAATTCCAAAAAATTATATGATGGATGAGTCTGATATTGCTTATCTTCAAGGAATTAATGGTCAAACCACACCACGGCTAGGAGTGGCACGTATCAAGGTCAATGAGCACTTGATTGATTTTAAAGTTGTTTATTAATTGCAAAAAGAAAATTAAATAAAAAAAATTTTAACTCTGACATAGAAAATTTAGAGAAAGAGTTAAATATACAAGATGTTGACCTTTCTAGTGGCCCAGAGATTGAAAACGATTATAACTTCATGGTCAGTAACATCAATATAGATAATGAGAATTTGTCTAGTATTGGTAAAGCATTTAAGTATATTGACTCTGAACAAAATGTATTTGAAGAATCGGGGGTGAAAACAATTAAACATTTTAACGTTTACCTACTAAATGACAAAATAGAAAAGGTCACTTTAAATAACGATGAAGGAGTCTCAATGAGAGAGAATATTAAATATCATCCATCTAGAACATTTAAATAAAGAAGAGCGTGAATAGGCTAAAGGCTTGATAGAAAAACACTCTGATGGATTTCACTTAGAGGGTGACGAACTAACAGTCACAAATGTGACTAAATATAAAATAAAAACGACTGATGATATACCAGTCAATAACAAGCAGTATAGACTCCCTCATATGCTTAAAGAGGAAGTCGAAAAAAAAATTCAAGATTTATTAGATAAAGGCATTATCAGACCTTTAAGGTCTGCCTGCAATACAAGCTTATGGGCTATGCCTAAAAAGGCCGGTCCTGATGGTAAGCCAACCCTACTGAAAAATCTCAAATGAGATCTCAAATGAGATTGCATGCCGAAATCTCATTTGACAATATTTTTTATTATGGTAAGTTTGAAATTATCGATTAGAGAATATTTTTGAAAAATTCGGGCTTGGAAAATTTTTCAAAAATAGTGTAGGCACACACACATTGATTACTCTCTAGACGTCTAGTAAGCTTTTCAAACATGATAAGTAATATTTTTTTTTATATTTCACGTAATTCTGTGCCCGATAATCACATGCAAAAGTAAAAATTATTAAATGCTTAGTGCATGCAATTCTTTTCACGCGATTGCAAACTTTGAAATTATAAAATCACAAGTAAGAAACGGCTAGTTCCCAACAAAATAAATAGAAAATTCAAGATCATCATCGTGAAAAGGTACTACCTCGAGGTCAACAAATCATCGTTTGAATTAGCGTTGCTGAGTGCGAGGAACCGGTTTTCTCAGCATAATTATTTTTAAAGTAATCTCTTTTATATTTTAACTTCCTTGTTTAATGAAATAGCAGGTTCTTTAGCTCAGATGATTAGGTGTGTAGTATTCGTCGATCCCCTGGAATCTTTTACGGTACACACACTTGGTTATTGCGTAAGAGCGGAGACACCTGATATCATAAACTTTACATATATTTTTACATACATTTTCATATATATTTTCGTGTGTGTTTCTGTATTTCTCTCTATACTATAAAAGATTTTCACCGCTGTCGCTGTCAGTCTCTCAACTTCCTACCTTGACTCTTCCTTTTTACTGATAAATTTAGCTAATTTATGGTAAATTTTAGCTAATTTATTGTGAATCTTAGCTAATTAATTGTGAATTTTAGCTAAAAATTTCATGTTTTAGCTAATTTTAGCTGATTTATTGTGAATTTTAGCTAAAACTTTAATATTTTAGCTAAGTTTAGCTAATTTATTGAGAATTTTAGCTAATTTATATTAATTTTAGCTAAAATTTTAATTTTCTCTCCATACTATTAAAAATATATTGCAGCTGTCGACGCTGTCGCCGTCTGAAATACACCGCTTATTTTTAGTTTCTAATTTTTATTTAAAATTCAGCTAAAATTAGTTGCAAGTTAGCTAGAATTAAGCTAAAATTAGTTGAAAGATAGCTAGAATTTAGCTAAAATTGGATGAATTTATCTAAAAGTCAGATAAAATTTAGCCAGGAAAATAATTGAATTTTAATATAATTTAAGTATGTACTAATATATTAAAAATTAAACATATTGAAATTGATATCCTTTTATAATCATTTCAGAGCTGATACTCTAGATAGATAGATAAATACTATTTATTGTATATCATATCATTATACAAAGGGCGTGTAATACAATTCATAAATATAATAATAAATGTTGCACATAAACAATGTATGAATATAAAAATATTGCACATAAAACAATGTATAAATATAAAATATTGCACATAAAACAATGTATAAATACAAAATACTGAAATTGATATCACAGTCAGTTACTAAACCTAATAATACTGAATAAGTAAGTCACAACAAAAGAAGTGATATCACAGATACAAAAAAATAGTAAAATACACGCAACAATCCGATAAATTAAAAGTCACTCATATAATATCTATCAGTCATAGTATATAAAAATTTTTATTTAAAATACAAAATGAAAAATGATAAATAATGCAATAAAATAATAAAGCGTATGCAGTAGCACAAAAACGCAGTCAAAATAATAAAAACAAGTAAAGCGTTCACTCACTAACCATTCAGCCAATAAATACAATCACACCTTAAGCAAAAGAGTATATATACGGGACGTCACATTATCTTATATTATATTAGAGTAAAACCTCTTTTTTCCGTTTCTCTGGTTCTCCGGTTCTCCAGTTCTCCGGTTCTCCGCATTTTTTAAATAGGTCTAATCTTTTGGCAATAAAAGTAGCAATTTTTTATTGGGCCCTATATAATTAGTACTCATTAGCCACAAGCTTCTTTTTGAGCCATATTTTTTTGGGTCTTATATTATTTTGGGCCCTATATTTTTATTCAGTGTCCATTTTTTTGGGCCCTTCTTTTTTTCATCCTTATATTTTCTTGGGCTTTTTATTTTTATGAGCCTTATTTTTTTGGGTCTTATATTTTTTTGGGTCCAATATTTTTTTGGTTCTATATTTTTTTGGGCTTTATATTTTTTTGGGCCTTATATTTTCTTGCACCTTATATTTTTTTGGACTCAATATTTTTTTGGGCCCAATATTTTTTTGGGTCCAATATTTTTTTGGTCTCTATATTTTTTGGGTTTTATATTTTCTTAAGCCTTATTTTTTTTGGGCCCAATAATTTTTTCGTCTCTATATTTTTTGGGTCTTATATTTTTTGAGCCCTATATTTTCTTGCGCCCTATATTTTTTTGGGCCCAATAATTTTTTGAACCCAATATTTTTTTTGGTCTCTATATTTTTTGGGCTTTATATTTTTTTGGGCCTCATATTTTTTTGGGCCCAATAATTTTTAGGTTCCATATTTTATTTAGCTCTATAAATATGCAGCCAATATATATTAAACAGCGCATCCCAATATGCAGCCAATTCAACAGCGCATCCCAATATGCAGCCGATTCAACAGCGCATCCCCATATGCAGCCGATTTAACAGCACGTCCTCTTATATAGCTGATTCAACATCATATAAACTATTTTGAAAGCGTCAGTTGATATCATATATATATATTTTAGTAAATATTATATTTTTTATTATATTTCGAGTTCAACTATTACACAATCTAAAACATAAATATAAACAACATCTCTTGACATATTCTTTATAGTATCTCTTTATAAACAATGTTTTTTGTATATATTGTGTTCTGATCATTTTTATTTTCTCCGTTGACAATAGCGTGGTCACCTAAAAATAATTTTTAATTATTTTTAAATTTCGTCCTTGAAAGAACAACATATAATTGCCCATGACTGAAAACTGGTGAATGCAAATAAATACCAATTTTTTTATAAGATTGTCCTTGTGATTTATTAATAGTCATTGCAAATCCTAATCTAATAGGAAACTGTTTTCGTTGCATATTGAATGGAATTTCTTCCGTAGATGGAAATAAACTTATTCTTGGAATAAAAACTAATTTACCTTTGTTTTGACCAGTTGCTAATTCTGCTTGAACGGAATATTTAGGCAATTTTTTCACTATCAACCTTGTTCTATTACAAAGTCCCTTATTGACATTTAAATTTCTTAAAAGTATTATTATAGCCCCTACTTTTAAATGTAATTTATGTGGTGGAACTCCATTAGGAGTTAACATATTTAAAAATTCTGTAGGTAACATAATATCTAAATTTTCTTTGTTATCATCTTCAGCTGTATCAATACTTAAATATTCAACATGGTTTCCTTCCATTGAATTCAAAACATTGTTATTGATTTCAATATTATCATTATTTTTAGGAGCCTAAATAACTTTTTCCGTTAGATTCGTATTGTTTATTTTAATGATAAAATTATCTGGTATAGCACTTAGTTCATTATCATCTTCAAAAACATTGCGGCATTTCCCTTCTCCGATTTCTAATAACCATTGTTTGAAATTATTATCACTATCCGAAACTCGCAGATTTTCATTTAACTTCATTTGCTTAAAATTTTGCCATGATAAACTAAATTTAACTGAATTTTCAATAATGTTCATACGGCTATTATGTCGTACAATTGGTAATGTTTGCCTGAAATCTTCTGATACAATTACAGTTTTACCACCGAACGGGTTGGTTTACATCGCATAAATCTTGAAAAAACGATCAACTGCTTCAAAATCAAATTTTGAAGTCATGGATGTTTCATCCCAAATAATTATTTGTGTTTTCTTCAATTGTTTGCCTTCTGCAGAATTAGGCTTAACATTACAACTTGTACAATCTGTTATATTTAACGGTAGTTTAAATGTTGTATGCACGGTTTTTTCATCGACTAATAAATTCGCTGCTATACCTGTCCAAGCTACACATAAATAATGTATGGTATGATATTTAAAATAAGCTATTTAAACGTTAAGTAAATAACTTTTCCCACTTCCACCTGGTCCATCTATAAAAATATATTTTTCTTTACTTTGGTTGTTTAAACTTTTTATAGTAGAGTTGAATATTTGCTTTTGTTTATCATTAGAATTTATTTTCATTTCTAATTCATTAAGAATATTATTATTATGATTTAAAATTGTTTGATTATTATCTTCTTCTATAAATGTGCTTATGTTAGGTAAATTAAAATCGTTTAATGAAAATCCATTGACTTGTAAATTATTTTTAATAACATTCAATGCATGATCTTCACCTATATTTTTTTTGTATTCAGGGTGCTAAAATTTATCTTTATCTTTTTCATATAAATCTCGTGCATTTATAGGATAATGAAAAACGCAAATAAAAGCAAATAATTCACAAAGAGCATAAGGGGATCCTGTTAAAGATGCTTCTTCCAAACATCCATTCCATTCTTCATCTTCATTAGTTAATTGGGTCTTTGCATGAAGAAATGCATTACATCCGTCAGGTAGAATACGAAAAAATAAAAGACCCGTATTTTTTTGTTTTTTAAAATATGATGAATTGCAAAAGTTATAGCCAGTAGAAATTAATACAATTTTGATATATATATATATATATAGCACCAATGTATATGACGTCACGATTGCTAAAATAACCTTGACGTCGCACAATTTTAACTGCTTCTATCTCTTTGAGTTTTCATTTTGATGATATAAGAAAAAATACGTGTCTTTTATTTTTTCTTTTTCTAAATGACGGATATAATGGATTCAAAAATAGTAGATTTTCTTACAAGGAGATAAAATGAAACTTCCGCACGTACGTGTTATGACGGTCTCGGCTGACGCCTCGACCGTCATAAACACGTACGTGCGGGCGTTTCATTTAATCTCCGTGTAAGAAATAATGCTTTTCTCTATCCCTAGGCGAAACCACGTAAATATAATTGTTATATAAATTAACAATTATATTTGCTTTTTTTGTTTTAGCGCGTGTATGTGTTGTTCTTTGCTGCCGCCCAGCATTTGTCACGCGAGTGACAACGAGCGTGACGGGGCTGGCGGCGGCAGCAAAGAAAAACACATGCACGAGCCTAAATCACGAGATAAAGAAAGACACATAAAAAACACGCACACAAGAATCCTCTTTTATGAACGAGAAAGACACTACACTACTTATGATATAAGATTTTAAAGTTTAGAATCATATTTCATTAGAATACAATTCGTTTTAATTTATAAGCGCAACGTATATACCGTCTGTCTTTTTTTTTGTTATGAGAGAGACAAAGACAGAATACAATCATAAACACGAGCCTACGGCTTTTACCAACAGTTTTGGTTAGGTCGCGTGGTTTCGCCTAAGGGATAGAGAAAAAAATTTTCATGCGAAGACCCAATTGTTTTGCCTTAGCTGCCTCATAAAACGAATTGTACATCACATCATCAACAATACGCAAAATCAAAAGCTTCAAAAGATGTGGCTCCTTTCACATGTAATAGTAATAACTTATTAAAATAACGTTCTCTATCTTTCGGACTTACTAAATACATTCTACTAAGTATTGGTTTTTTTTTCTTTTATTCCACTTTTTCAGTTTTTCATCAAATGTATAAAAATTTGGTATTTCTGAATACAAGTAATTTCGTGCTTCAAAATCTTCTCTATTCAATTCAAAATATGCTATTAATGTTGTTCCCACATTTTTTTGCACGATCATTTCTTCTTTTCCTTCTTTAAAAAATACGTTCTGTTGATTTTCTTCATGAACGCTGAGACGTTTTATAGTATGTGAAATAACATGTAAAGGATATTCTCATAATCTGTGCATTGCTTCAGGTGGACATAAATACCGTGTATTAATGTATTGTTGGATTTCGTCATATTCATATTCAACATTTTCACTATTGTCATTTTTAAAAGTGTCTTTATTTTCTGATTGAAAATCTACATTTACTTGATGTATTTTAATGTATGCACAATCATGATCTTTATAATAGTATTTGAATAAATATTTAATGCATTGTACAGTGGAACAAACTTCTACGCAGGGTTGCGAAAAAAGTAATTAAAAATTATTTGAATCACGAATCATTTTTGAATTTGTAATTAAAGTTTTATTTAATTAACAATTCCTTTTACATTAATAATTAAAAATATTTTAATTAACAAATCAAAATCTAATCGTGAATTGAAAAGGCTTTAATTAAAAAATCAAAAGGAATTCTCAATTAAATGAATTTCAATTAAGAAATCAAAATGTAATCGTGAATTGAAAGGGCTTTAATTACAAAATCAAAAGGAATTCTTAATTAAATAAATTTCAATTAAGAAATCAAAATTTAATCGTGAATTGAAAGGGCTTTAATTCCAAAATCAAAAGGAATCCTTAATTAAATAAATTTCAATTAAGAAATCAAAATGTAATCGTGAATTGAAAGGGCTTTAATTCCAAAATCAAAAGGAATTCTTAATTAAATAAATTTCAATTAAGAAATCAAAATTTAATCGTGAATTGAAAGGGCTTTAATTCCAAAATCAAAAGGAATCCTTAATTAAATAAATTTCAATTAAGAAATCAAAATGTAATCGTGAATTGGAAGAGCGTCAGTTATGATTATGATTTGTGAATTCGAGGGCTTTAATTAAAAATTCCACAATTCCTTTTTAATTAAACGTACTAAGGAATTTGTATCATATATATGTATATAGAAAAACATATGTGGACGCGCACATACATACGCACCTAGGCTCGTATATATGCAACATTTCATGTCGACCCACACGCACACATACGGACAAGTTGATATATATATATACATATATATATATATATATATATATATATATATATATATATATATATATATATATATATAACGTCCGTTTCATGTCAACTTGCACCCGTTGACCCGTATATATTTTGGTTTATATATATGTATATATATATACATACATACATACATACATACATACATACATGGGATATTTCATGTCGGTTAGCACGTACTCATAAGTACAGGTTTTCTTTATATGTGGTACATTTCATGACAACACGCACACACCCATTCGTGTACCCTTAGATTTACATATATGGGACATTTCATGTCGATTCGCATGCATGCACACGCACGTTAATAAACATAGGATTTTTCACGTCAATTCGAAAGCACACACACAGGTTTATATATATGGGACATTTCATGTCTATTCGCATGCATGCACACAGACTTTAATAAACATGGGATTTTTCACGTCAATTGGAACGCACGCACTTACAGGTTTAGATATATGGGACATTTCATGCCAATGCGCACACACACACACACACACACACACACACACACACAGGATTATATATGGGACATTTCATGTCAACTCGTACATACTCATAATGACAGGCTTTTTTATATATGTGGGACATTTTATGACAACACGCACACACCCATCCTAGTAACCTTAGGTTTATATATATATATGGGACATTTCATGTCGATTCGCATGCATGCACACGCACGTTAATATATATAGGATTTTTCACGTCAATTCGAACGCACACACACAGGTTTACATATATATGGGACATTTCATGTCAATTCGCATGCATGCACACAAACTTTAATAAATATTGGATTTTTCACGTCAATTGGAACGTACGCACATACAGGTATATATATATATGAGATATTTCATGTCGTTTACAGGTTTATATATATATATATATATATATATATATATATATATATATATATATATATATATATATATGGGACAGTACATGTCGTTGCGCATGCACGCACACACACACAGATTTATACATATGGTACATTTCATATCGATTTGCATGCATGCACACACGTTAATATACATAGGATTTTTCACGTCAATTATTACCCACGCCTATACAGGTGTATATATATGGGACATTTCATGACAACTCTAACACACCTATCCAAGCGCCCTTAGGTTCACATATATGGGACGTATCATGTCAACACGCACGCACCGGTGTTCATATATTTGACATATCTTGTCAACTCGAACACGCAAACACATCTAAACATGTATTTGAAATTTGTATTTATATATATGGGACCGTTTCTGTCAATTCGCATGTACGCACACACATGAGCTTATGAATATATATATATATATATTATATATACACACATATATATGTGTGTATATCTGTGTACACGTATACATGGGATATTTAATGTTAATTCACACGCGCGCACATACACACAGGTTTATATACACGGGACGTTTCATGTCAATTTACATGCATGACACACGTACTTGAGTTTATTATATTTTTCTTTATATATATATATATATGGGGCTGTTCCTGTCAAGGCGCATGCACGCACACACATGGGCTTATGAATATATGTATATACATATACATGGGATATTTTATGTCAATTCACATGCACGCACACACACACACACACAGGTATATATATATATATATATATATATATATATATATATATATATATATATATATATATATATATATATATATATATATATATGAGTGCCACCAGATTTTTTTTAAACAAGTGAGCAGTTTTTAATCAGTTACACAAATAGGTTATTTTTTCTATGTTACTTAAAATAAAAAAAATTCTAATTTAGGAAAAATTGCTAATATTAATACTGATAAAAATCTTAAAGATTTTTAAGGAATGGTTTTACTTTTTGATGGATAATTTGATAATATGATTTTATTTTCAAAAAAGTTTTCCCCATAATAGTTATCTGTAATAAAAAAATTCTTTTACAATGTTAATTACTTTTTCCTGACATTCGTTTTGAAAGTTTATGCTTAGCAATTTTAAAATTTGGTTGTGACACTGATGATGCTACTATAAATTATTTTGGATGTGTTATAATTAGTGTGCTGCCTCAATTTTCAACTGAAGGATTATAAATTAAGGATATTCTGGATTGAATTGCGGAAATAAAATAAATGATTAAAGAATTACAATCAACAAATCAATAAATTCAATTATTAATAGTTAAAAAAAAATGTTACCATGTCAGTGAGTTTTTTCAACAGGGTTATACATAAATTAAATTAATTAAAATTAATATTTTTAATCAATCATATACCTATTTTTTTTATTAAAAAGATATATTTTTACAAAATATGTAACAGTAAAAGAGTAGTTCACAGAAAAAAATTGTACTTCGTTAAAAAATTTTATAAATTATAAAAACACAAGTTTTTTAAACTTCATAAAATAATGAATAGCGTACTGTACATATTGTTCTTGTAGCAAAAATTCTACATGTAAAAAATGTAATAAGATTAAAATACAAATAACGATTAATTAAACGTATTTATAAATTATAACATAAATTTAGCAAATGAAATAAAATTTTAGGAAATCTTATTCTAATCTCTGCTGCACTGTAACAATAGTCTCATTCTAATATGAAAAATTGAAAAAAATATAAAACTTATTCTTTTTTATAACTTTGGCATGAAAATTGCATGAAATAAGCGACAAAATGTTTTTTATTTAAAAAATAGACTTTTCAAATTTTTGGAAATTATATCATACAAATTTTCCTGGACATTTTCCGACTTCACCCCTTTAAATTAATGTTTAGTGACAAAATATATAAAAAAATTTTTGGAACCGTGGACTTTAATGTTACTATAGCAATCTCCCTATTTTCCGACCTGACTTTTTCATGTGAGCACCGTTGCGTGGTACTTTCTGAATAAGCGGTTCAATTATTCGTGAAAAATTAAAGGAAGACCGCAACCAGCCTAAACCATTCTTTTTTTATCAACAGTTGGTGGATTAAAGAATAATTTTAGCTAATTAAAATGTAAAAATTCTTAATTATATTGGTCACCAATGATTAGTGCAATAAAATAAAAAAAATCATTAAAAATGGCAAAATGATTTTTTTTATATTTATGATGTTTTTACAGCGAAATGGTGCAATGTACAGCAAAATTGATAAGAATATTTTCGACTTAATATTTGATGAAAAACACGAAAAATTATGTTTTTCTGCGAAGAATTAACAACCAGAAAATTTACTTTAGAGATTTTCCTAACTATTTTCCAGCTATCCACCCTCGAAATTCGTGTTCAAGGCACCAAAATACATAGGAAAAACTTTGGTGGAGCCGTGGATCTCCATCGGCTACGGAAACTCTCCTAGCTACCTATATTAGTTATAAATGTCCTCCGTATTCAGGTGAAATACCCCGGTGAACATATACATTAAGGTTTGGAAAAATTCTGATGTAAAAGAACCTTTCTAATTTTTTGCGGTTTTTGGTACCAGTCCATAATACAACTTTGTGAACTCTTATGAAAAAAATTGTCATGATTTTCGTTGATACCTTCTGAACTTTTTTGATTCATTAAGTTTTACTAAGGAATAGTAACCTTAATTTTATCGTATTCACAATTAATAAACAATTAAGATCGCTTTAGAATTGAACAGCACTGTAAAGTTTTCAGGAGAATCCTTCTAGATTGTATTTTAAAAAATTCTTTAGAAATATTTTTCACGTTTTATCATCGTATGAATATATTTATTAAATTATTGGTAAATAAATGATTATAAATCTATGAAATCATTTTTTTTTTTTTTTAACGTCGCTATATTTATGCTATGCTATTATTGCTATGCTAATCAGCGACGGAGCTCGTAAGTGTGTTTGTGAACAAAGCACATGTAACGTACAGTGGTGCTTGTATCAATCGGCCGAGAGCGGGATTCGAACTCCGAACCTCGAGATTACGAATCCAACGCTGTACCGAATGAGCCACAGACCGACTCCTATGAGATCATTTAAGAATACGGATGAATCTTTATATTTTCTGTATATTGATTGAAAGGTTAATGAAACTTCACGAACTCTGTGGAAGTAAATCGAGATGAATTATTACAATCTTGTAAAGAGTTTAATAGCTATTAAAGATCCTTAAGAGGAGGTCGAGTATATATGTCCTATTGTAATCAAAAAATTGATTTTTTTACAAAAACTAATAATTTTAGCAAAAAATAAAGAGAAAGCCCCATCTTGTATCATAAAAAGCAATATTTTCTTTGATTAGGAAAAAATTTTTTTATCGATTCGTTTTGAAAAAAACCTTGAAAAACATCAAATATCGAGGTTTGGATGGACAATTCAGTTTTTCAAAGTTTTCTTTGAAACGAAGCGATAAAAATAATTTTTTCTCATAAGAGAAAATATTGCTTTTTAGTATACGAGATGGGGCTTTCTTCTTATTTTTGCTACAATCATAAGGTTTTGCAGAAAATTGAATTTTTTTATTATAAAAGGATAGAGATGTGCGACCTGCTATTAATAAAATACCGTGAAAATTATTTATGATTCTCAGTAACGATCTTGAAGTTATAAAAAAATATACATATTATTAAATTTTTTTAACTCTTGAAATAGTTAAGCATACCATAGAATTGTTTGATAGTGGAAATAAAGCCATTTTACACGACTAAGCTATAAATTTTTTTTGGTGAATAAATACAATAAATCGCACTAATTTATTAATACTAGGCAATTTTTCAGTTTATTAATAAGTTAATTTAATTAATACTATGATATGCCCTTCAAAAATCACTATTCAATATATTAGAAATTCATAAAGAATCTGAAGAAGTCATAATCATATTTTTTGATATATGGGGATATCCACAAAACTTTTAATTGTCTAGTAACAGGTCATATTACAGCTGTTACTGGGTTACCGCATGATGCACATTGTTTAAACTAGGTTCAAATCTTTTGTGCTATCCTGTAACTCTATTTCCGATGTATTTTGTAAATGTTTAACAAACGGCGCAGTAGATATTTCTATGAAACATTCATTTTTCCACATAAAAAATTACCGTAATTTATCTTATGTGTAAATTTACTTTTTATAGAATTATCTGCTGCGCCGTTTGTGGCACATTTACAAAATACATCAGAAATAGAGTTAAAGGATAGCACAAAAGATTATAACCTAGTTTAAATAATGACCTGTTACTAGAGAATTTAAAGTTGGATGGATATCCCCATGTAATACCATAGTGGTACACATGAAATTGGAAAGGTTCTAAAAATATATAAATTACAATAACTTTTCAGATGAGGATATATTATTCAGATTAATATTATTTTTAAAATTAGATAACATTATTTTTATTTTTAAGAGCATGACGAAGCTTCCAGTCTTCTAATAATATTTCCAATCCCAAGTTATGAATAAACAATGCGTTCAATAACATTTTTTTGCGACAAAGAAAAAATTTGTAAGATTCAACTCGAGTGCGGACAACTCAAGAAACCCACGAAAATACTACATAAAAAGTAATAATACAAACTTTCAATGTAACGTATTTTAAGATTAGGTTTGTCGAGCTTGATATAATTTCCAATCCAAGTTCATAAAAAATTTACAAGTTTAAATGATTTTTTATTTTAACAAAAATTATTGTATTAACATAGCTTTAGTGCGGACAAGTCATTATATTTGTTTTTCTCATCCGTGCTGAGTAAGCGGCCTATAGCGCATGCGTTTTCGGGGTAGTAAGTAGCTAATAGCGCGCGCTGCGTGTGTTGTTTTTTGAGGGCGTGTGTTTCACAGCTATGTATAATATTATTTTGTATTAAATCACGTAAATACGTTACATTCTGTAAAATAATGTCACGCAAAAGCGTTAATTAATGTAAAATCGCAAAGGTTTATACAAGCGCAGCGCCCTCATACTGTATCTCATCGACCATATGATGAATTTTATACTCTATCTCGCTTTAACTTCTGACAAAGTAAATCGTATCATCTATTCTTGTATTATTTTTACATTAACGAAATCGTAATTATTCCGTATAAACGTGAAATTGGTGAACTAAAAGTATGTAATTTAATTACAAATAATAGTACCAAAAAGTATTGAAATATACTATTGCGAGTCAGTCGTACGGCAGATATGAGAGAGAGAGAGAGTCTCGGGCAATGGCGCTATTCGCTACGCTCGTGCGCCAACTTGCCCTCGTGCGCAATAGTCAACTAAACCTTACTCGTTACACAATATACTATTAATTTACGAATTTAAAATGATATTAATGAAATAAAAAAAGCAAAACTTGATTGCTGTAGCTCCAACATCAGATAAATATTACGGAAAGAAACATAATGAATTACCCTAATTCACAATTTTATAAATTACAACTGAATCACTGGAAAAATAGTTGCATACAATAGACTTTTCCAAATTTTATGAGTAACGGCTTATAATTGAAATTTCAATGTCGGAACGATTCGGAAAACTTGAAACATTTATCAATTTTCATTTCATAATAGTTCTTAAACATTCTTTAAAGACCGGAAAAATATTTGTTCCGATTCTTTTAGAAATTTTAGGGTCATTTTAACGAGGATATAACTGATGATGATGTAACAAAATTCAACTGCAATAATCACAAATTTTCCAATCGAAAACGTTTCCATAAATAATTTCCATAACTTTATAATTTCACGGAAAATAATCATAATCTTCATAATTCTGCAAAAATGACGATTTATATTGACTTTTTCATAAATTTAAGTAAATTATAGAAATTTTCTCAAATTCAATTTACTTGTTTTTGTCATAAAAAACGAAAGATAATTAGTCTCAAAGCAGACTTAACGTGGGTAAATATTATTTTTTTATATACGCTTTTCTTATATTCGCCTTCATGTCTGTTTGCATGTTTGTCTGTCTGTAATCAAATCTTGCGCGCTCGATTTCAGGCACTTTTTGACAGATATAAATTCTGACAATTGGCATAGACTTTGGTCTTGGATGACAATACAATAATCAGTTGTCATTTTGGTACCTGGACATCCAGGTCGATGATAATGGGTGTGAAAAGTCATCTCCGAGGAAGTATAAATGGGGAGGCTTTCTTTGGGTCAAGGCGAGTTTCTCGGGGGTTTTCAGGGTTGCTAAAACCGAATTTGAGATCAAACAATTGCCACAAAGTGATGCACGTTGTCCAGAATACGCATGGACGTCGTCTCCGAGGAAGTACAAGTGGGGAGGCTTTCTCTGGGTCGAGGTGGGTTCCCGGGGATTTCAGGGCTGCTAAAACCTAATTCAAGGTTTGAAAGTGAATCTATAATGCATAATAATGATTTAGGATGAAGAGGTCGAACTGGAGTACCAAGTCGCCGATAACGGATGTACCTGAGTGTAATCTTCGAAAAGTCTGGTTGCAATGTAACTCTAAATGATAATAAAAACAATTTTAACTTAAAAATAGAAAATACAAAATTTTAAAAACATGCTTTAAAAATAAAATACAATAATTGAATAAATAGACTAAAAAGTATAAAATAAATAAATTAACTTTTTTTAAATTTTTTAAATAATAGCGCTTATTACCTGTATATCGGAATGATGTTTGATGAAAAAATGTTAAAATTATTCACTAATTACAATAGTAATATGCTTTCTCGAAGTTAAATTTCGCTGGCATTATTCGAACGAAAAATTCATAAATTAGTAGGGATACTACCGCAAATTTATATGCGAGATGATTTGTATGAATGATCTTTATATATGGGTATCGACTACGAGTAAATCAACATATTTCATGGAACTTGCATGAATCTTAAACAATTGTTCTTTTAAAATCTTTTTATTTCCGAGTATTCTCCAACCTAATCAAACAACCTTAGAATCGAAATCTAAAAGAATCTCCAAGTTTCATTTGACGTAGTCCCTGCAAATATCTGTAAACTTCATAATCGGTATGGAAAATTTCAAAATTCATTCATATAGACGATTTCCAGGTAGCCAGGATCACCTGGATATTGTGAGATGTCATCTCGGGAAACGTACATGTTATTAATAAATAATGGCTAAATTTCAAAAGATATTCTTGTAGACAATGTTTATCTTACTCGGAACATCCATGTTTGGCTAGATAACATTTGAAACAACTTCAAAGTAGTTATTAAACTATAAGTTGAAATTTAAAAGTTTTAGCTGTAGATGATGTTTAAGTTGTCATTAACACCTAGGTATCCAAAGACGGCGATCGTGGGTACCACAGCATAATAAATAACTATTTTTTAAATATTGTCTACATCGATAAGGTGAAGTATGTATATATATATATATATATAAAGTTAAATATGTGTTTGTATGTGTGAGCGTGTGCGTGTGCGTATGAGTTGAAATTAAATGTTCCATATAAACTTGAATAAACCTGTGTGTGTACGTGCGATTCTACATGAAATGTCCCTTATGTATATATATATATGTTTATATCATGTTTGTAAGTCGACATGAAAAGTCCCACGTACATGAACGCGTGTGTGCATGCATGCGAATTGACATGAAACGTCTCATATATATAAACCTAAGGGTACTTAGATAGGTGTGTACAAGTTGTCATGAAATGTCCCATATATATATAGAAAAACCTGTGCTTGCGAGTACGTGCAAGTTGACATGAAATGTCCCATATATATATATATATATATATATATATATATATATATATATATATATAGAAACAAAAAAATTGCGGGTAAACGTGAGCAATTTGATATGAAATGGACCATATATACATATGCAAAAACCTGTCAGTAAGGTCGTACATGAGTTGACATGAAGAGTCGCATGTATATAAAAGCGTGTATGCATGAATGCAAATTGACATGAAACTTCGCATATATGTAAACCTGAAGGAACTTGGATAGGTGTGTGAGAGTTGTCATGAAATGTTCCATATATATAGAAAAGCCTGTGATTATGAGTACATACGAGTTAACATGAAATGTCCCATATATATATATATATATATATATATATATAATCCTGTGTGTGTGCATGCGCATTGGCATGAAATGTCCCATATATATAAACCTGTATGTGCGTGCGTTGAAATTTACAGAAAAAATCTCATGTATATCAACGTGTGTGTGCATGAATGAAAATTGACACGAAACGTCCCATGTATGAAAACCTGAGAACTCGGATAGGTGTGTGAGAGTTGTCATGAAATGTTCCATATATATAGATGAGCCTGTGATTATGAGTATGTACAAGTTGACATGAAATGTCCCATATATATATATATATATATATATATATATATATATATATATATATATATATATATATATATATATATAATGCTGTGTGTGTGTATGTGTGCGTGCGCATTGGCATGAAATGTCCCATATATATATATATATATATATATATATATATATATATATATATATATATATATATATATATATATATAATGCTGTGTGTGTGTATGTGTGCGTGCGCATTGGCATGAAATGTCCCATATATATAAACCTGTATGTGTGTGCGTTGAAATTTACATAAAAAATCCCATGTATATTAACGTGTGTGTGCATGAATGAAAATTGACATGAAACGTCCCATATATGCGAACCTGAAGGAACTCGGATAGGTATGTGAGAGTTGTCATGAAATGTTCCATATAGATAGAGAAGCCTGTGATCATGAGTACGTACGAGTTGACCCGAAATGTCCCATGTATATATATATATATCTCCCTATATTATATAGTTATATGAACCAAAATTCAGTCGGTGCCCCCCACATCCCCCCCACAGCCCCCCAACAGCTCCCCACATGATTTTTATTAATTAAATAACGTAAATTTACGTTATTTTATGTTATCGATCATTACCCCCACGTCCCCCCACGTCCCCCCCACAGACCCCCACTAACCCCCCCCCCCCCCACAACTTTTTAGAACCATCAAATACTGCATAATATAGTTTTATATTTTTTTATTATATTTTATTTATGTATAATATTACATAAAAATATAAAAATTTTAATTTTTTTTTTGTTGAAAACTCGAAAGTAGTTGCATAAAATTACAATTTATAATATTTAAAATGAAAAACATGTGCCTCATCAGATATCTTATTACCATTTTTTACATAGTTTATCTGAAATTAATAAATATAAATTTAAATTAATTCTATTACAATTCCTCAACACTATAATTAATTCATTTGTTGAAAACATAATGATTTTTAATAATTTATTCATATTATAAATATTTTATTGTATTAAAATAAAAATAAGCATATAGTGTTGAGGATTCAGATTTCCACACCACCTTACATTATAAGCCTTTAATAGTATTGATTTATGCAACTTTTAAAATTAATTGATATTAATATTTATGTTTAAATTTATATAACTTTCAAGATTAATAACTATTTATATTTATTTATTGAATAGAAAAAGGTGTATAATATAGCGGTACCGTTATTCAATTATATATATACGATAATTCCACTGCTATTGAAAAAAGATTAAAAAATAATGATAAATTAATTAAAGAACATATTCAAATCATAACAGTGATAATGAATAAAAATCCAATGGCTAAAAATTTTAAACATTTACATCAAATATCAAATATTAAAAATATTCCGAATTATAAATTATATTTTATAAGAAAAAACGATAAACAAAAACATAGATATAATAAACCTGTAACATCAGAATGTGGAGCTATTATTGTAACTAATTCGGGAATTCCAGATGATTATGATATTTGCATTTATCCCAATAATAAATCAGGAGAAAAAGTTACTCATACTTATTTAAATAAATTATTTCATCATGTGGACCCTATGATTTTTCCTTTAATGTTTCCAGCAGGAGATTTAGGTTGGAGTGTTGGATATAAAAAAAATTATAATATTACAAATAGCGATTATCTTACAATTTTACAATATTATTTATATAGAATAAATTACAGACAAAATAATGTAAATTTTAGTCCTATATTATATAGTGGACGATTAACTCAACAATATATAATACATGCTTACGTAATGGTCGAAAGTAACAGAATGAACTTCTTTCGTAATAATCAAAAACAATTGCGAATAGAATGTTATCAAGGTTTATTAGATCATGTAAAAAATAGTGCTTCAAATGTTTCAACAAATTTTGAAAATAAAGAAAGAATTGGAAATCTTTTTATCTTACCGTCAACATATATTGGAAGTCCAAGATATATGCAACAATATTACCAAGATGCAATGGCAATAATGAGAACTGTAGGAAAACCTGATTTATTCATAACAATGACATGTAACCCAAAATGGAAAGAACTTAAAGAAATTTTAAAAATTTTCCTGAAGGAACAACTCCTAATGATATACCAAATATTACAGTAAGATTATTTTATGCAAAATTTAAAATGCTATTAAATGATATAATAAAAAATGAAATTTTTGGTCCTGTAATAGCTTATGTATTTTCCATAGAATTTCAAAAAGAGGATTACCTCATGCACATATCATTATCACATTACACCATAATCATAAAATATTTACTGTAGAATCTATTGATAAGTATATTTCAGCTGAAATACCATCATCGGAAAATATATATTTACAAAAATTAGTAATTAAACATATGTTACACGGACCATATACTAGCAAATCTCCATGTTATGATGAAAATAAAAATATATGTAAAAAAATTTTCCAAAACCATTTACTGAATGTACTAAAATTGAAGAAAATAAATATCCACAATACAAACGACGAAATAATATTTCTGATAATTATATCTACAATTTTAAAAATAACAAAAAAATTATAAAAGTTGATAATTCAATGGTAATTCCTTACAATAGTTTTTTATTAGCAAAATATGCTGCTCATATTAATACTGAACTTTGTATGTCAATACAAAGTATTAAATATATTTACGACTATATTTATAAAGGAGTAGATAAAGCATATTGCAAAATAAAAGAAAATAAAATAAAAGAAAATGAAGAAGAAGTATATGATGAAATAACACAATATATAGATGGTAGATACTTAAGTCCAATGGAAGCAGCATGGAGATTACAAGAATTACCATTATGTGGCAGAAGTCATTCTGTAATAAGATTAAGTATTCATACAGAAAATCAACAAAAAATAATTTTTAATGAAAATGATATAGATTCAGCATTAAATAAATACGAAACAACGTTAACCGCATGGTTTACTTTGAATAAAAAAAGATGATTTTGCTAAAAAAATTAAATATGTTAACATACCACAATATTATATTTTCAATTCTAACACAAAATCTTGGATAAAACGATCAAAAAATAGAAAAAACATAGCTATTGGTAGATTAAATGTAGTATCTCCTAAAGATAGTGAACGTTTTTTTAAAAATTAATATTAAATAGAATAAAAGGTGCAACATCTTATACAGATTTACGAACTCACGAAAATATTACTTATAATACTTATAAAGAAACAGCTTTAGCAATGAATTTAATTGAGCACGAAAATGAAATTTATTATATTTTTGAAGAAGCATGTCAAGTTATGTTACCAATACAACTACGTAAATTTTTTGCATGTTTTTTACTATGTGAAAATATTCAAGGTAAAATTATTTGGAACAAATATAAAAATTTTTACAGAAGATTTTAAAGATAATAAAGAAAATAAAGCTTTATCACATATTAATCAAATATTAAATTTAGAAGATATGTCATGTGAAAATTTTGGTTTACCAGAACCAAATAAAACATACATTAAAGAAAATGAAGAAATTAATGATGAAATTATAAATTTTAGTAAAAAAAATTTGATAAAATGTATAAACAATTAAATAATGATCAAAAACAAATTTTTGAAAAAATAATAAATAATAAACAAAAAATATTTTTCATAGATGGACCAGGAGGTTCCGGAAAAACTTTCTTATACAAAACATTAATATATTATTATATAAGCATTAAAAAAAATTTTTATCGATGGCTTGGACCGGAATAGCTTCAATTTTATTACCTAAAGGTTTAACAAGTCACAGAACTTTTAGATTACCATTGGATTTAAATAACATTGAAAGCGCATTTTTAAAATTTAATTCAGATAAAAAAAAATTAAGAGAAACAGATATAATTATATGGGATGAAGCATCTATGATTCCTAAAAAAGCTTTAGAAATCGTAGACAAAACTTTAAAAGATGTTTGTCATAATGATAAAAGTTTTGGTGGAAAAATAATTATTTTAGGTGGAGATTTTCGACAAATTCTACCAGTATTAAAATATGGAAGAAGAAATACTATAATTGAAGAGACTATAAAATATTCAAATCTTTGGCCCTTATTTCATATTTTTAAATTAAAAAAAAACATAAGATCTAATAATGACAGTTTCTCTTCATTTTTATTAAATATAGGAGAAGGAAACATTAATCCATTTATTATTCCAGAAGAATGGAAAACTAATGACGTCTGTGCCAAAATTTATAAAAACATTAACGAAAATTATTGTTTTTCAAAAAATGTCATTTTGAGTACACATAATGAAGATGTAAATATTTTAAATAACAGAATTTTAAAATTAATTAAGAATGAAACAAAAACTTATTATAGCATTGACTATGCAACATACAAAGGTGTAGATCAAACAGATGATAATATTCATTTGAATTATCCAATAGAAATGTTAAATAACATAAGAGAAGGATTACCTCCACACGAACTGAAATTAAAAGTAAATACCATAATTATGTTAATTCGAAATTTAAGTATAAAAATGGATTATGTAATGGAACGCGATTAAAAATAACTAAATTATTCAAATATAACATAGAAGCACAAATAATTACTGGAGAAAATAAAGGAAATAAAGTTTTTATACCACGTATTACATTAAACACTAATGAATCATCATCTTTACCATTTATTTTATATAGAAAACAATTTCCTGTTATATTAGCTTTTGCTATAACAATTAATAAATCTCAAGGCCAAAGTTTCGAAAATATAGGAATATTCATCAAAAAACCTTTATTTTCTCACGGGCAATTATATGTTGCTCTTTCACGTTGTAAAAATGTAAATAAAATATATATTCAAAATGAATCGGAAAACAAAGATATTATACCTAACATAGTTTGGAAAGAAATATTAGAAAAATAATTTTATTATAATTTAACAAAAATTTAATGTTATTTAAATAAATTTTTTATAAATTATTTTATTAATTAAACTTTATTTTTTTCAGGTTATATTTATATTAATTATAAACATTAAAAATTTTTAATAATATATAAATAAAAAAAACATAATGGAATGGAATTCAATTAATGATGTTGAAATTGACAATGTTAATGATCAACAAATGATTGAATGGGATCCAATAGAAGGTCATTATGTTGAAATTAACAATGTCAATGATCAACAATTGATGGAAAATTTAAATGATCAAATTGAAGAACATTTAAATTTCCAAGAAGAATATGAATATTATTTAGAAAGTCTAGATAATAATAGTTCAATAAGCAATACAATAATTTCTAAATTAAATAATATTATTAATTCGTATATAGAGGAAAATAATGAACAATTTGAATTTAAAAATTGGAATGAAGTACCAGAGTATTATAAATATTATGCGAATGAAATTATAAAATATAAAATAAATATAAGCGAACCAATAGCAGAATATTACTTTAATCAAAGTCATGAAATTTATTCTAATTATTTATTAAGATTAGCTAACATTATTAATAAAATATGAAAAATTAAAATAAATCATAAATATTTAAATATATAATAATAAATTTAAAAAAAATTTTTAAATTATTAATATTATTAAAAACAAAAAAAATTAGAATATTTAAAAATTAACTAAAATATTTAAAAGTTATGATTATTTAAAATTTATAAAACGAAATTTTAATAAATAAATAATTTAACTAATAACAACAATAAATAAAAAATTCATATTCATAACTTTTATACAGGTAAATATAGTATAAGTAAGTATAAAATAATTTAAAATTATTTTATTTATTTATTTGTTATATAAATAACTAAATTTTAAATAAAATATGATATAATGATCATGTAATAATTTCATTTACAATATCATAATAAATTTATAAATTTTAGTATGAATTTTTGATATATCTCATAAAATGTTTAAAATGAGAAAAAGATATAAAAAGGAATTATAACAAAATAATCCTATAAATCTTATAAAACTCAAAATCATTACGATATATCAAATAATATACTAAATTATCAACAAAATTTTCAATATATTTTAAACTAATGATCATTAATATCATAACAATAATAACACTATTTTTAAGTTATACTACATATAATTAAATATATTATAAATATTTAAAATAAAATATATTTTATAAGACTAAGTGGTTTTTAGGGCTACTGGCGAGGGTTTCCACTAATCAAAAAATCTAACGCGCCATCAAGGTACCTCTATGTTACACACCTTTTTTAAAACTTCATATATTATATAATTATATTAACAAAAAAATTTTACAAATTTATTCAAAATTAATATTGATTTAAAAAATAAATATTTATAAGTTATATTGATAAAGGTTTGAAATGTAAGGTGGTGTGGAAAGCCGAACCTCAACACTATATATCTCTTCTTTTTTTATAAAAATAAAAAAATAATGAATTAATAATAATTATATATATCTCTTCTTTTTGAAATATAATGAACAAAATAGTGTTGAGGTATTTTTATATAAAGTAACATAAATAATTAATATTAATAGAAATAGTAAAAATATTTATTTAGAGTTTAGATAAAAATTATATTATATAATAAATTAAATAATATTACATTATATAATATAATATTAATAATAAATGTTTAATATATAATTATATTTATAGCATAACTGGGGGTTGGCGAGCAGCGCGAGCAGGGGGGTACCCCCCCTAGTATATATATATATATATACATATATAATCCTGTGTGTGTGCATGCGCATTGGCATGAAATGTCCCATATATATAAACCTGTCTGTGGGTGCGTTCTAATTGACGTGGAATGTCTCACGTATGTATGTATGTATGTATGTATATATATATATATATATATATATATATATATATATATATATATATATATATATATATATATATATATATATCAACTTGTCTGTATGTGTGCGTTTGGGTCGACACGAAATGTTGCATATATATGAGCCCAGGTGCGTATGTATGTGCGCGTCCACATATGTTTTTCTATATACATATATATGATAAAAATTTCTTTAAAACGTTTAATTAAAAAGGAATTATGGAATTTTTAATTAAAGCCCTCGAATTCACAAATCATAATCATAACTGACGCTCTTTCAATTCACGATTACATTTTGATTTCTTAATTGAAATTTATTTAATTAAGGATTCCTTTTGATTTTGGAATTAAAGCCCTTTCAATTCACGATTAAATTTTGATTTCTTAATTGAAATTTATTCAATTAAGAATTCCTTTTGATTTTGGAATTAAAGCCCTTTCAATTCACGATTACATTTTGATTTCTTAATTGAAATTTATTTAATTAAGGATTCCTTTTGATTTTGGAATTAAAGCCCTTTCAATTCACGATTAAATTTTGATTTCTTAATTGAAATTTATTTAATTAAGAATTCCTTTTGATTTTGTAATTAAAGCCCTTTCAATTCACGATTACATTTTGATTTCTTAATTGAAATTTATTTAATTAAGAATTCCTTTTGATTTTTTAATTAAAGCCTTTTCAATTCACGATTAGATTTTGATTTGTTAATTAAAATATTTTTAATTATTAATTTAAAAGGAATTGTTAATTAAATAACACTCTAATTACGAATTCAAAAAGGATTTGTGAATTAAAATTTATTTAAAGCCCAAAATGATTTAAATATTTGCAACCCTGCTTCTACGTTTATGTGTGCATTAGATTTCAATAATAAGTAAGGATTGTAAGGAGCAACAAATCCTCTATCTGCAATTTTTTCTGTAAATTTATTTTTGAAAATAATTTTGACGCCATCATTTTTGCGTTTATATAGTGGATATGGGGAAATCCATAAAGTTGTTACTTTTTGTTTAAAAAAATTTTTTTTTATTAATTGTGGCTCGCTGTATTTAAAGTTTTTTCACGTTAATACATGTATGAAGAACCATATTTTACCATCGCAACAACTTTTAATAATTGTTCATGAAGTTCTACTTAATTAAATAAAAATACCGATGATAAAATAGCTTATTCTAATTTAATCGATTTAGTAAAAGAATCGGATAAAAACGTGTGTAATTTTAAGAAATAAAAAGGTTATTGTTGAACATTTTTTTATAATATTTCTTGAACATAAACTTAAAAGTTTCTCTATGTATATAAGTGTTACAACAATGTTTGTGGATGTGCCAGTAAAAAGTAAGAAATTTGGATATGCGTTTCGCAAGATGCATTGTTATACTCTGAATTATAAATATTTCATTTTTGGTGGCACGCTACTTTACTTTAGTTTGATTTTTTTATTATTAAAAAAGCAATCATTTTGAGCTTGGAATTTTATATTTCAAAGCTTGATCAAATACCAGCAATTAAAAAAGTACAAAAATAAAAAATTTTTAAAAAAGTTACGACATAAATGCTACTAACGGTTATTTATTCCAGATCAGTGGCACGTTCTTGAAATTCTAAAATAATTTAAATTTTTATATCATCTTCCATTACCCGGAGTCTCAA
Organism: Anastatus disparis; assembly: GCA_017163975.1. Taxonomy (NCBI): domain Eukaryota; kingdom Metazoa; phylum Arthropoda; class Insecta; order Hymenoptera; family Eupelmidae; genus Anastatus; species Anastatus disparis. The sequence continues at coordinate 3,072,491 of JAFFSR010000316.1, read as the reverse complement.
AGTCTCGTTTCTAACGATCAAAAAGTTATACGGAAAAAAAAATTATAATTTTGACGAGTGACACACAAAAATTTTTATTTTCGTCATTTTTCCCCTTTAAATGTTGAATCATTAATCTTGTTATTTGAAAATTCCATATATTTCACATTAAACATATTGTTTATTTAATATTTTATGAAAATAAGCTAAAATAATATAAATTTTTGCTGTAAGGGTTATAAAGAGGAGTGACAAGAAAATTAACAACTTCGTGGATTTCCCCATATCCATTTGATTTGAATGTTGTTGTATTATTAAATTTTTTTGGAAAATTTTTCGTACATTGTTTCGTATTTTTATCCATACATGGACAATTTATTATACACATCAAAACCATCTCTTAATTTCTACCTCCAGTAACTAGTTTTTATAAAAAGTAAATTTTAAATACAGTTGGTAAAACAGGTATCTGTGTTGGTATAGAGCAGTCTCTTAAGAAAGAAATTGAGAATTAAATAATGAAATAACGAAAATAGATATATTTTTGTTAATATATTGATTTTTTTTTTAAATAGCTAAACTGCAAACTTAAAACTTGTTCATCTCTATTTATAAGCAATTAATCTAAAAACTTGATCACCTCTATTTATAAACAATTAATTTTGAAAATTTGAATAATATTTTATATTACAGGGATCAAAATTCAGTTGTCTATTTTTAATGAAAGATCGATTCGAAAAGTGCATGCTAAAACCAAGCAGTGAAGTATTGAACTTACAAATCGAAAATTTGATGTTTGCGCACAAATTCCGTCACTTTTTTTAATAATGAAAATCATAAAATATTTTTTTAAAGAAAGAATTTGCAGCAATCAGAAAAAACATGGTGTAAAAAATGTAACTTTTATCAATTTAAAGACAATCAATAGATTGATTTCAAAGAAGCTTTAGAGAGTCAAGAATCTAAAGTGTATTTGAAAGTAAAAAAAAGCTTAAAAATCCGGGTACCCTGTTCACAGATTTTATCTTCCAATTTTCTTCGCAACTTCAAATCGCCATATCTGGGTAATGAAAGCACCTAAAAAAATTTTTTTTAAATAAATAAAATTGAAGGTCTCAAACATTTCTTTTTGATGGTGTAAATTATTTTAGGCTTCAATGTTGATTACCTGTTAATAATTCCAAAAAACCATAAAAATAAGTACATTTTTGTGAATTTTTAGAAAATTTAAGAGCTAAATAGTTGACAAAAAAATGTTTTTCGTTCCAAAATTACCACAGGGGACACTGTTCTCACCCACAAAGATAATTTAAGTATATTTTAGCTTTCTGAATTTTTTTTTTTAGAAAAAGCAATACATGGGAATAAAAAAAAATGTAAAAAAAATACGAAGAAAAGCGTTTTTTTACAATTGAAATAAGTTTTTCTTCTTCGGAACCAAATTTTTTTAATGCGTTCATAGTTTTTGGGTTTAACGAACAGATATCAGGGATGAGAGCCGGTATTCAAGAAGTTTAAGAGATAAGCGCCACCCTAATATATGTATATATATATATACTAGGGGGGTCCCCCCTGCTCGCGCTGCTCGCCAACCCCCAAAATATTTGAATTTCCAAATATATATTTATCAAATAATATTGTTATTATTATTATAAACAGTTATGAATAATTTTGTAACTAGTAAAGGTTTAGCGATTATTTGTATACAAATATTGTATTACATATTGCGGACGTTGTATAGAAAATTAATACTCAATATGTAAAGTATTTTTTAGCAGGTAAAAAATAAAAAGTAAAAAATTTCAATATTTTTTCGGGCCCAATATTTTTTCGATTCTTATATATTATTATGCTCTATATTTTTTTAAGCCTAATATTTTTTTGGGCCCGATATTTTTTTAGTCTCTATATATTTTGGGCTTTATATATTTTTGGGCTTTATATTTTTGGGCTCTATATTTTTTTGCGGCCTTATATTTTTCAGGCCCTACATTTTTTTGAGTCGTATTTTCTTTGGGCCTTATATTTCCTTGAGCTCTATATTTTTTTGGGCTTAATATTTTTTCGATTCTTATATATTCTTTGGCTCTAAATTTTTTTGTGCCCAATATTTTTTTGAAATTTATATTTTCATGGGTTCTATAATTTTTTTGGATCTTATATTTTATTGAACTCTATATTTTTCTGGACCTTATATTTTTTAGGCCTTACATTATTTTTAGTCCTATTTTCTTTGGGCCTCATTTTTTCGGCATGTTATTTTTTGGGTTTCATATTTTTTTGGTCCTATATTTCCTTAGGCCTAATATTTTTTTGGACCTACTTTTATTCGAGTCCTATTTTCTTCGAGCCTCTAATTTTTTTTAACCACTTATTTTTCTGGGCCTTATTTTTTTTTAACTTTTTTTTTGTTTCATATTTTTCTGGGCTCTTTATTTTTTTAAATCTTATATTTTGTAAGCGCAATATTTTTTTTATCATTATGTTCTCTTGGTCTCTATTTTTTTTAGCCCAATATTTGTCTGATTCTTTTAATTTTTTGGGCCCGATATTATTTTGATTCTTATATTTACTTAGGCTCTATATTTTTTTTATTCTTATATTTTCTTGGGCTCTATATTTTTTTGAATCTTATATTTTTTTGGGCGCAATATTTTTTTCATATTATATTTTCTTGGTCTCTATATTTTTTTGGGCCCAACATTTGTCTGATACTTTTAATTTTTTGGGCCCGATATTTTTTTGATTCTTATATTTACTTAGGCTCTATATTTTTTTGATTCTTATATTTTCTTTGGCTCTATATTTTTTTGAATTTTATATTTTTTTGGGCGCAATATTTGTCTGATTCTTTTATTTTTTTTATTCTTATTTTACTATAGCTCTATATTTTTTTGAGCCCAAAATTTTTTTGATTTTTATATTTACTTTGGCTCTATATTTTGGGCTCTAAATTCTGCCATAATAAACTAAATTTAACTGAATTTTCAATAATGTTCATACGGCTATTATGTCGTACAATTGGTAATGTTTGCCTGAAATCTTCTGATACAATTACAGTTTTACCACCGAAGGGTTGGTTTACATCGCATAAATCTTGAAAAAAACGATCAACTGCTTCAAAATCAAATTTTGAAGTCATGGATGTTTCATCCCAAATAATTATTTGTGTTTTCTTCAATTGTTTGCCTTCTGCAGAATTAAGCTTAACATTGCAAGTTCTCCAATCTGTTATATTTAACGGTAGTTTAAATGTTGTATGCGCCGTTTTTCCATCGACTGATGAATTCGCTGCTATACCTGTCCAAGCTACACATAAATAATGTATAGCATGATATTTAGAATAAGCTATTAAAACATTAAATAACTTTTTCAACTTCCACCTGATCCATCTATAAAAATATATTTTTCTTCACTTTGGTTGTTTAAACTTCTTATAGTAGAGTTGAATATTTGCCTTCGTTTATTATTTAAAGGATTTATTTTCACATTTACTTGATGTATTTTAATGTATGCACAATCATGACCTTTATAACAGTATTTGAGTAAATATTTAATGCATTGTACGATGGAACAAACTTCTACGTTTATGTGTGCATTAAATTTCAATAATAAGTAAAGATTATAAGGAACAACAAATCCATTATCTGCAATTCTTCCTGTAAATTTATTTTTGAGAATTATTTTAACGCCATCATTTTTACATTTGTATAGTGGATATCGATTGGATTTAAATGTTGTCGTATTATTAAATTCTGTTGGAAAATTTTCAGTACATTGTTTCGTATTTTTATCCATACACGGATAATTTATATTTTGCATACCACAGGTACCGCGTATCATAAATTGTTTAACAATACTATATAATTTTAGATAAATATCTCTATTTGGAAGTTCTGTACTTATTATTTTATCATTTTTTCCGGGAATGTCAAATTTATCATTTTTCTCTAAGAGTAACAACATATGCATATGCAGTAATCCTCGTTTTTGAAATTTAATTACATAACTATATGCAATACATTTTCCTAATATTCCCTTTTTTATTACTAAATTTTTTAATTCTTCCACTTTTTTATAAAATACTTTTATTATAATATCTGGTCTATCTATTGCATTTTTATAAATTTCCAAGTTTTCAGTTATTTCTTTCCAAAGTGGGTTAAAGGTCATAGTTACAATGAGGTCAGGTTTACCATAATAATTTACAAGTGTCATTAGGTCAATGTAATTTTGTTTTAAAAATCGTGAACTTTCTGTAAAGTTTATCGATAATATTACCATTTTTCCAATTGTTGAAGAATCTAATTCTATTTTGTTATGTAAATAGTCCATAACATCTTTCTAACAATCACTTCTTAATACGTTTTGGTTTTTTTCGTATGAAATATACTCTGGAGGTTTCAACTTTTTCAAACGCATCAACAATAAACTGTTGAGATAATTTTTCCAAATTAAAGAATGGATTAAATTCATTTCTAACACTAAATCTATAATTATAAAATTCCAAATTTAAAATATTAGATTTTCCAAATTTACTTATCATATTTGGCATCCATCCAGAACCACCATTAGGATAAATAAGCGGATATGTCATAGGATTTGTATGTTTGCTAATTATCGGTATACTAATTGGTTAATCATACTTAAAGTAAATGAAAATATCACGTTCAATAAGAGGAAGATCGTCTTCTCCAACATATACTATTGCAACTTCATTACAGGTAGGTAAATTATATCTATTTTTATCCAAATTATTATTGCGGACAATAGACATAGTAACAGTTCTTGGAGGATAATAGATTTTTGCACAATGTTGTAGTTCTTCTTCTTCTACTTTATGCATTTATTTATAGGCTTAGGCATGAGGGTTTATGTCATTTATTAAGATATCTAAATGTTTTGATAATGTTAAATTTATGTTAAACTTATTCCGTTTAATCGTTGCCATTTCATTATCTAGAATATGTAATTGTCCATATTTACGTGCTTCATCTTTATTAGGATGTAACGCATATATATTATGGTGAATTTGTCCACATATTCTAATAACTTGTGGTCCTTTACCCAGCAATGTATCAAAATTAGCACCAAAATTTGCGAATGTTAAAGCATCATTGTACAACCTAACATTTCGTCGAAAATCAATTTCTTCCGTTAATTCAGTTGCTAAAAACTTTAATTGTTCTGGGTAGGGAGGATTTTTTAACAATTCCACTTTACCTTTATGACAACAATTGGAGATATCGTTACTTTTAGTATATTTGAAAGCGAAATGTTTCGCATCACAATAATAAACACATGTATTTGTCATGGAACCAATGTTATTTTCAGATATGAGATTTTCATCGAAATATATATTTGCTATTCAACCATTCAGTTTCAAATTAATTTTTTTAGTTAATATTTTTTTATTTAATTTCTTTAATTTTTTTTCTACTTTGCCCTTTATTGTTTTATCAATAACTTTATTCAATACAATGTTATGATTGTTATTATAATTATCATTATTGTGATTTTCATTATAATTATTGTCTTCAATTTTTAATCGCTTACACTCAATAAATAATGTCTTTGATTAATAAGAATCATATTTATGTTTTCGCTTTTTTCCATCTATTGGTTTATTTATTGTAGTATCATCATTAACATGTTTATTGTCATCAATTTCTAATTGTTTACACCTTGTGCATGATTCTTTTAATTGGTAACAATCATTTTTTACTTGTGTTTTCTTAATAATATCGGCTTTTTCCAATTTTTAATTTTTAATTTGAACCATTCTCTTATATTCATTATATTGTTCACTAATAAGTTTTCTATAAGTCTCTTTTTTGCATAATTTTTCTTTCGTATGCAATTTTTTCAATTTATTAGTATCTCTATTTTCAATTGAATTCATTTTTTATATCTTAATACTTTCAATTTTTTTTATATATATTTGGTTGTTCTTTCATTTTTATGTGAGCTTTTTTCTTACGTGCAGCTTTATTCGCACGTATTTGTTCCAATTCATCAATACTCATTGTTTCCACGAATTTCAATTTTGTTATCTTAGTATTTTCTAATTTTTCTTCATATTTTTGTTTTTTTTTCTTTAATTTTCATACAAGCTTCTTTCTTACGTAAAGCCTTATTCGCATGTATTTGTTCCAATTTATCTGTACTTATTTTTCCCTTAAATTTTAATTTTGTTACCTTAGTATTTTCTTATTTCTGTTTATATTTATTTGGTTGTCCTTTTTTCATTTTCATAAAAAAAAGCTTACGTAAAGTTTCTTGAACACGTCTTAGTGCTAATTTATCGTCACTTTTTTTTCCTGTTTTTTCACAATAATGTCTTTTTCTGACATTTTTTTATATTTATGTGATTGTTCTGTTACCATTTTCCTATTAACGGGATATCGGAGCTGCAGCAATTAAATTTTGCTTTTTTTATTTTATCAATATCTTTTTGAATTCATAAATTAAACAAATATAATGACTTATCTACACTAAAGCTATATTAATAAAATAATTTTTGTTAAAATAAAAAATCATTTGGACTTAGATATCAAACTCGATAAACCTAACCTTAAAATACGATACATTGGAAGTTTTTATTATAACTTTATATGTATAATATTAAGGTGGATACCTTAAGGAGGTTGTCAAGTACTGGTCGGAGACAAAAGTTTTATTGCTCGAAGTATAAAAAAAGCGTCTACGCGCATGCGCTATAGTTTCAACTTTTGATTCCGACTGTGCTCACACACGTGGCGCGGTATATATGTACACGCACACACTAGTCGTTACCCCACCACTACTTTCTGACTGTTTCACGTCCTTAGATTCATACATTTTCTATAGACATTTTCTATTTGTATATAGGTTTGAGTTGTAATTTCTCGAAAACGGTACCGCTAGTATTTTTTAATTTGTGATCTATATATTCTTTATGAAATTCTAAATTACATACTAGTTTTTGGTTTAAATCTGACACAAAACAAATTCAGAATCATTGAAAACGTCCCTTTTACAGCACGTCAATATAGGGATTACGTGTTAAAAGTTGAAACTTTAGAAGTTTATATCTCAAAAACGGTACCGCTAAAGCTTCTAAAAATTTAATGGCAAGTGCATAATGTTATTATAAACATGTGATAAAAATTTCAAAGTAATCTGACACAACTCGATTTACTTGATAACCCCCTTACGTTGTCCGTACTAGAGTTTAATCTCACAAATTTTCACTTTGTAGCAAAAAAACTCGATTAAACGCATCGTTTATTCATAAATTAGGATTGAAAATATTATTAGAAGGCGGGCAGCTTCGTCATGTTCTTAAGTCCTGTTACAAATGAAGCATCTTTTCCATCTATTTTTTTAATTCTTTTGTTTCTTCATTTAATTTAATCTCAACAGTCCTAATTTTATTATCGTTATAATTTAAGTGGATATTATCGATTCACATTATACTATTATCAGGTTTTAAAAAATTTGTATCTGAAATGTCATTGTCAATTTTCATTAAAATTGTTTCATAATTCGAATTCTTTTGTTTACAATACATTTCCATGATCTTTTTTTGTTCTGCCAATAAATGCATTTGTGAGTTTTTTTTCCAATAGTTTAAGTTTGGCAGAATCTAAATTTAATGGTATTTAATTTAGACGTTACTCATGTCAAAAACTCCTCCTCATCATGTCCGGTGGATTATCGTAACTAATATTTGCATTATTATAATTTTGTAAAACTGGAAACATTCTTATTTGTTGCGTTTAAAAAATTCTCGATAAACGTAATTGCATTTAAAAAACATCATATCTTAAACAACATCGACCTAAATTATAAAATATTGCAACAGCAAAAACAATTGCATAATCGCCACAATCATAATTATTTGTTTGTTATTGCACTGTTTCGAATACTATGCTTAATTCTGATATGTTTGGAAATAATCTGTTTATATAAATCTTATGCTCATCTCATAGATATTTGAGATTTAAACTGTCATATACATATATGAATTACCTTATTATTATAATACGCACAAATTCGGTGACCTTTTTCCAAATTTCCGGAACATAATAACTGTATAAATTCTCCATCAATCGGTACTGTATTAATATATCGTGGACTTTGAATTAGTGAAGTTGATTGCATGTTAAATGAAATGCAACGATTTAAAATATTAATAAGTTGTAATATATAAATATCAGATAACATGGAAGCAATTCCACTATACAATCCCTGTCTTTTAACAATCAATTTATCTTTCTCAGTCAAAACCATTATTAAAAATTAAAATTCTTTTAAAAATTTTAATTCATTTTTAATAAACTTTTTTCAAAGATATTCACAAAAGAATTGCTTTTATATTAACTAATTTAATTTACTACCTTTTTACTTTAAAAGATGAAAAATAAAAGAAATTATGAAAAATGCTATGAATTAATTGTTATATGATAAATAAATAATAATGAAATTTTTAAAAATAATAGAACGATAAAAATTGGTTATTTTTTGCAATTATACATTTAAGTTGGTGTGAAATGTCTTATATATATATATATATATATATATATATATATATAAGACATTTCACACCAACTGCAAGAGCGTAAAAATAAAAATCGCTGAAACACTGAGAATATATTATGTTTGTTACCCAAAATGTGTAAAAAAACTTTCAAGGATTTTGATTGGAAGGATCACGAGCCATAGATACTTAAAATTCAGAAATTTTTCAAAATTTTTGGAAAAGTCTTAACTGTATCTTTTTTTTCTGAAAATCCTGATGTTTTAGAGAGAAATTTATAAGAATACTTCTTGTTGAAAATGAAGAGAAAAGTTAGCATAATTCTTTACAGACCTGAATTTTAAAACTTTCTGTTGGTTCAAATATGTATTATATGGTAATTGAAATTACTCATTGTTCGCCACTTCAGAAATTGCATTTCGCGGGCTTATTTTTTTCTATTTTACATGAACTTTAAAATAAATTTTTAATTATGTAAGTCAGAGCCATCAATAAGGAGTTATGACCGTTTAAAATATATTTTCAATATGAAAAATAAATCATACATGAAAATATATATTTTAAACTGTCATAACTCCTTATTGATGGCTCTGACTTACATGATTAAAAATTTATTTCAAAGTTCATGTAAATTAAAAAAAAATAAGCCCGCGAAAAGCAATTTCTGAAGTGGCGAACAATGAGTAATTTCAATTACCATGTAATACATATATGAACCAATAGAAAACTTTAAAATTCAGGTCTGTAAAGAATTATGCTAACTTTGCTCTTTATTTACAACAAGAAGTATTCTTATGAATTTCTCTCCAGAACATCACGATTTTTAGGAAAAAAAATAATTAAATTGGGACTTTTCCAAAAATTTTGAAAAATTTTTTTAAGTTATCAGTTAATAATAATTTTTTAAACTTTTTAATTATAGTTTAAAATAATATTAAATATATGATAATCATTTTAATAGTTTTTATAAAATATTATGTGAATTTTATAAGTACCACTTCTCCCTCCATCTGTAAGTAGTTAAACACGTTTTATTCTTCACTCTTATTTTCGTTCTGGTACTGCATTTTTGTGCCCTAGGGCGTTTTTCTTACAGACTCTAGCACGCTCAATTTGCAAGGAACCGTCTCAGTTATAAATAATCAGTTTTATCAGCGGTCCTTGCATTTTATCTGGTATTTTACATCAGGGTGCTGTTCGTTGGAGGTTAGAATCATCGCAGTTTTGAGGTTAGTTTGGAGGCAATTTTTCATCTGCAGGCAGAGATCCTGGTGGCGAACTTTTCCGACCGATAAAATAGAAGTCTACCTTACCCTATAAGGAGGTCAGTTTTAGTTACTGTAGTGTACACTAGAGGTCGGAGTAATGGACAGTTGTGCGATTTGTAAGTTATCCACCAATGATAAATGGGGTATGGCAAAGCTCCATTTGTGTTTCACGTGCCGGCAGCGTTGTCATGCGAAATGCATGACTCGTTTAAAAATGGAAAATGGCACAAAGTATGAATGTAAAAGGTGCATTGAAAAAATAAAAAATAATTCAACATCATCAGCCAGTAGTAGCATCAAGGTCAATGACACCTGTCAACACCGCTCAGAAGCAGCCTGAAAGAGTGAAAACTACTTTGTCATTGCAAACTTCGACCATTAACAACAACAGCGGTGCCACGGCGGATGGAGGGAGAAGTAGTTTAAGTATTCATTTATCTGATAAGCGATTGGGAGGTGGCGCTGCGCACGCTGCCCCGAATAATAATAATAGTAATAATTGTAAGAAAAATAATTTTGATGTGGTCCGAGGTGACTTAGATTTTTCCTCACTGCAGGCAGCTGTATCTGCTCTAGAGGGCACACTATCTGGCAGGCTTGATAAATTATTTAATTCATTTGATCGACTTTTAACTTTTGAAAGCCAAGTCCAAAATTTTGACAAGGGCCTGCGGGATATTGTGTCCAAAATTGAAAAACAAAATGAATTTATTAAAAATTTAGAAACTAAGCAGATGCAGCTGTTAGAGGAAAATCGCAAACTTAAGGAAATAATAGTCACTTTGGAAAGGAATTTCCTGTCTGCTCTAAACAATAAAACTGAAACGTATAATAAAATCATCAGTAATAAATTTGATAACATTCAAACTTTTCTTAACAACGCGTTTCACGGAGTGGGCAGGGGTTTCTTTAATCTTACAACCGGGGTAGCTGGCGTAGCGCAGGCCGTTGCGGATCTCACGGGAATGAATGAGCACACTTTACACGCATCTGAATCTGTAGAAATAACACAAGCACCACATACACATAATATAATTAGTGAGGAGGCACCTCGTCAAGTTGAGACGTAGTGCGGTTCTGGGAGTGGTACATTGGTGATCTCTGGCGGGTTTGACTGTTCAGCAGTCAATGTTGGGCCGGATGATTACGCCTGTGCCGTTCTTGGTACCATTCTCCCGACAATCAAGCGTACGAATATAATTTCTGTTAAGAAAATTGATAAACATGACAATGTAAACGATGTGTCTGCAGATCGTGAGATCAGTGGCGGCCCGAGGGGTTCATTCTCATTGCTCGTTAGACTTTCTGAGGAGGACCTGGTGCAAAAGGTGATTGAAGCTAAACGACAATTCACAGGTTATTCGACGGCGAATCTTAATCCCTCCCTCCTTGGCAGTCTTTCTTCCATCAAACACCACAGCTTGATATTTATTAATGAATTTTTGCCTAGAGAGCCATATGCTAATTTTAAAAAATTGAAACAGTATGCCAAAGAAAAAGGCTTTCAATTTGTTTGGCACAGACATGGCAGATTTCTGATGAGGAGGGAGAGAGGGGAGAGAGCACACAACTTTTTTAATGAAAATGACTTAGATAATTTATTGATAGATAGCAAGAAACTAGATAACGGTGTAAATACAAATAAAGACAATTCTGAAATTCTATCGAATGTTAAGTGCTATAATAAATGTGATACTAATACTACTAAAGCCTCTGATCATCAACGAAATATACTGGCGAATAATGGAGTAATGTCAAGTGTGGCCTCTCCCCAATGACTGCGCCTGGCCTCCTCGGGGAGTCGTACGGGGAGGAGGGGTGAACTGCGAGCCTGCTTTCTGAATTTGACCTCTTTGAGGGCTCACATTGGGCAAGTACGTGAGTTTCTAAGTGATGGTCCCTCTTGCGACATATTTGGAGTGGCTGAGACCTGGCTGGGCCCATCTGTTTCGGATGACGTCATTCGGGTCAAGGGGTATAAAGTATTCAGACAAGACAGAAACTTGCGTGGATTATAGATAATTAAAAGTGCACTATTTTGGCTACTTCAAAATAATCATAGTGAAGGTAAACCGGAGGTACCTGAATATATTTTTTGTTTCGTGCAATTGGGCAGCTCCGAAGCCGCGCTGGTTTCTGTTATTTATCGACCTCCTGCAATTTCCTTTTTTAGAAATACTGATTTTTTGGATAACTTAAGAAATTTTGCCTCTGAATACTCTCATAAAATCATAATGGGAGACCTGAATGCCGATCTCCTGCGTGAGAGCAGTGATGCCCAATTTATTAATAAATTATCGGCTGAGCTTTCATTACAGTTGGTTCAGCACGGTGCCACGCATCACTCTCCGACGTCTCACACGTGGATTGACCTGATTCTTGTGGACGATAATGACACAGTACTTAACGCACGCAACTTACCGGCGAATTTTCACAGTCGGCACAATTTAATTGATGTATGCATTTCTTGTAATTTTATGAAGACAGATGAAAAGATGATTAAGTATAGGAATTATAAAGATATCTGTCCAAACTTATTGGTGCAGAGTTTGGCCAACTGTGATTGGACGCCATTTACAGTTGGTACAGTTGACCCGGAATCTGCGCTTGGCTGCCTCTGCGACAACCTTACGGCAGCAATACAAAATCTGGCGCCACTAAAATCACTTAAAATTGGTAAAGATAAATTTCCTTGGATAGATAAAGAGTTGTCGCAGATGCGGCACAAGAGAGATGCCACGTATCGTAGGTTTGAACGGACGAAGGAGGACTGTTATCTCTCTGAATTCTTGAAACTGCGTAAAACTATAGACGAACAGACAGAACATGCTAAGACAAATTATTATCATAATAGACTATTTGATGCTCTTGCTGGAGGTAATGTCTGGAAGGATTTAAAAGACCTGGGACTCCTGTCCACACCTCAAGGGGACTTGAATGGATTCACTCCTGATGAGCTTAATGCACATTTTGCGGGGGTGTCAGTCTCGCCACACGATAATACTGCGGAACGTAAGAAGATTCTTTAGGAGTGTAGTGAAAGTGGCTTTGCCTTCAAGCCAATTAATATTAATGATGTAATTCTTGCGATTTCGCATTTTTCATCACAGGCTTGTGGCGAGGATGGCATTCTGCAGAGTGTGATACTTAAAGCACTACCGTTTATTGGAGAGCATCTTGTGACTCTTTTTAATTCCTCTTTTGCGCGGGCGATATTCCCTTGCCTTAGAAAGCGTGCACGCATTGTGCCTTTAAAGAAGTGTCCTGCACCTAAGATGCCTAAAGATTTTAGGCCCATAGCAATATTGTGTTTTCTTTCAAAGGTTCTGGAGAAGATTGCCCATGACCAACTGCAAGAGTATATTACGACACACAAAATACTTGACTCTTTGCAGACTGGTTTCAGAAAGCACCATTCTACGCAGACTGCCATACTTAAACTTATAGACGACATAAGATCAGGTCTTGACAAGAAACTTGCCGCGTTACTACTTCTATTTGACTTTAGTAAGGCTTTCGACACGATCTGCCCCTCCAAAAAGAGGATTCAGATTAGCTAACAACCAATCTAGGAGTTTCACAGGGTTCAGTGCTGGGGTCTCTGTTGTTTTGCCTTCACATTAATAATATACGTAACACACTCGACCCCTGTTTCGTCAAGCACATATTATATGCTGATGACCTCCAAATCTATAAAAAAGGTCCCTTATGAACATGTGAATGAAGGTATTCGTATTTTGCAGAGGGCGGCCAGGGCGGTGTCGGGGTGGGCTGTCAATGCTTCTCTCACATTAAATGCAAGCAAAACTAAAGCAATCGTTTTTGGCAGTAGTCGATTTATTAATGACTTCTATACTGGTGAGTCGAGAACGATTGAGCTTGAGGGTGGTGTTGACATATCTTTCTCTGATACCGTTGTGAGCCTTGGTGTTGTGCTTGACGCTAGGTTGTCATGGGAGCCGCACATTAATATGATGACTAAAAAATATAATAGGATAATGTATAGTTTGCGGTTTTTCCGTCGGTACACCACTGAGGCCCTGCGTAAACAACTCGCAGCCGCCTTGCTGTTTCCGCACCTCGACTACTGCTCAGTAGTTTTGCTCGATGCTTCGCAGGGGTTGAGGAGACGCTTACATAGACTACAAAATTCATGTGTGAGATATGTAATGGGTGTGAGAATAGGCGATCATATCTCTCCTCATAGAGCTGCTCTTGGTTGGCTGCGTACTGATTCAAGGAGACAGTATTTTATGGCTGTACTTATGTACAAAATCGTGCGCATGAATACTCCAGAATATCTAGTGAGTCTCTTTACTAGATATGTACCTAGGGTAGCCACTAGAGGAGAGATTAAGGACTTCGCGGTGCCCTTCATGCGTACTGAGACTGGAAGAAATTCCTTTCAAGTTCAAGGTGCGCATTTTTGGAACTCCCTGCCTGCCGATATAAAAAGTCTTCCATCGCTTGGCAGGTTCAAGTCGTCTTTGAGGACGTACTTACTCGACCTCAAGTGAAATTAATTTTAAGTATTTTAATTTTTATGTTAATTTATTTTGTTTTGTCTTATATATAGATTTAAGGTGTGAATGTATTTATTAGCGCGAATGATAGTTGAATGAATGCAGAAAGAATGGGTGATTCTGTTTCTTTTTATTAATAGTCATGACATCTTCGGTATCAAGTTTTTATTTTTGAATTTTATTATTATATTATTTTTATTTATTGTTGCATTGTTATGTCCAATTTTATTTTTATTTTATGTCATGACTATGCTTTATGCTTTATCTTTTAAATTGTGTTATTTGATTTTAATTTGATTTCAATTTTATGACTGATAGATATTTAAGACTGTTTTTATTGTAATTTATGTTTTCATGCTTCCTGCGTGTATTTAGAGTAGTCTGTGATATCGCTTTGATATAGTGACTTACTGATACAGTATTATATATTAATTTTAATATTTGACTGTGATATCTTATCATATTATGTGCAATACTTCATACAGAATTATTATTTATTGCTTGTAATGTAATCTAATGTATTACACGCCTTTTTTTACTCTTTTACAAAATAAATTAATATCTATCTATCTATCTATCTAAGTATAAATTATAAATAATTTAAGGATATGTAAAATGGACAGTACACTTGCACCCATAAATATTGACTATATTTCCATTGTAGTTCAAAATTTTGGATAAAGAGATGCATTAACATTATAGTATGTATTACGAAGATTATTCAGTAAAATTTTTAAATAAATCTATTCATTAGTTACTGAGAAGTTTGGGTTCCAATATTATTTACTAAAATTTTACTATTTGAAATAAAAAATTTAAATATCTTGAAAACTAATGATTGGAATAATTTGAAAATTTAACTAAATAATCATCATGGTACATACTACAAGTTAATACATTCCTTTTATGGAAATTCAGCAATAGAATGGAAAGACAATTAGATATGACAGTTAATTTTTATATCTTCTTATAGTAAAACATAATCAAACTTTGACAGCAAATTCAACATAATGAAATAATTGTACTTTTAATGATCATATTTAAGAGGCGGTCGGAACCAAAACGGTGACTTAGTTCAGTGCTTACTATAAATGCTTATAATGATTTATTTATTCATTTGCACGGCAAAAATATAGTCATTTTCTCTAACCATAATCATAATGAATAATTTGAAATGGTTATAGCAACAAAAAAATATAAAATATTGTCATGAAGCGAAAAATGCTAAATTGAAATTTATTGCATGTAAATAACAGCCGCATCAACTGTCAGATGGCATTTTTCGCTTTATGACATTTTTTGTCACTGAAAGTGTTTCAAATTATTTGTTAGAGGAAATGACTATATTTTTGCCGTGCAAATGAATGAATAAATCATTATAAGAATTTATTGTAAGCATTGAACTAAGTGACCAATTTGGTTCCGACCACCTCTTAATACAAATTTTAAAGTTATATTACAGAATATTATTTTTTTTCTGCATTTATAATAAGTGTTTCGCAAATAATAAGTAATTTTCTTTTGAAATATTTACTCTTTTAAGGGAAATTTGATTTCTATCTAGACAGTTCATAAATATAAATTCATAATTATAGACATAATCAGAAAAATTTATTCATATTTCATATATTTTCCTATCTTTATAATTGACCATTAAAAAAATTTAATATCACATAAATAATTTTTTAAAATTGTATTTCATAAAATTTATGTTCAAACGATATTAAAAAAAATATTTTTATATCATGTAATGATAATTTTTCAAATGAGGTAATTTGTTATATTTTAAAAATTAATATGTTTCTCTTATTAAAAATATTATTCCTTTAATGAAATGAATTTTAATATATTTAATTGTTAACAATTTTAATATAAATGACAATTCATTTGAATACAAATACGTGTACAAATGAAAATGTAATTAAGGTAAATATAATTTTAATATGTTTAATTGTCAACAAGTTTTATATAAATGACAATTCATTTAAATACAAACATGTGTACAAATAAAAATGTAATTGAGGTTATATGTATGTTATTTATAAAAAATTGTTAATGAGTAACTTTTTATATAATATATTTTCATGAAAACTAATTTAAATACTTTATTCTCTGAATGATAACTGAATAAAATTTTAATTTAATAAATTTAGTTATAGAATTATAAATATATTATATTTATATAACTGTTTATCAAATCAAATTATTTTTTCTTTAATATATATATATATATATATATATATATATATATAAAACGTATGTACGCGGCATTATGCTGACTCATACAGTACAGCCTTTGTTTAGTGTCCTGCACACGTCGCGGGTGTGTGGCAGTCTCCTATGTTATCCCTTCCTTTGTTACTTACGCATATGTTAAATACGAATTTATTAAAACTTTGATTGGTGGGCACATTTGTTCTCGAAATTTGATTGGTGGGTGCGTTTTTGTTTTGTAGAATTTTTTCGTAACTCAACTCAAGAAAAATCTACTGTATGGAATTGTCAGCACAAGTATCAATAAATAAATGAAAAACGGGTGGCATTATGCGGACGTCAGCATAAGTACGCTAATGTCTGCATAAGTCACGATTCATCTATGATTTTGTCTGCATAATACCTCATTCATAAAAAAAAAAATATATATATATATATATATATATATATATATATATATATATTAAAAAAATAATTATTACAATCGATTGTAGTTAAATAAAAATGTTTATTTTAATAATTATAGCGTTGAAATTTATTTTGATGAAAATGTTATTTGATTGACATTCACAGTATTATTTTAACTATATTTGCTTGTCATCAATAAAAAAATATTTAATTTTTTAAATTATCAATTTATTAATATCAAAAATTTTCTAAAAATTATAATTTTTATGATATGCAAACCTTACTTGTGATACATACACTTGGTAATATTTGTATCTCATTAAAATTTTATATCAGATGCAAAAAGGATTGTTAAGCAATTGCAAACAATTATTTTATTATTCTGAAATATTCAAATTTGAAATTAACCAAAAATGTGTATTTCAATCTTATAATTTTTTTAATTTAAATTTCGTATTTCATATACATAAAATAAATTTGTGAAGATATTTTTATTAGAAATAAACACGAAATTTTTTTTAAGCATGTTTCACGTAAAAAGTAATTCCATAATTCAAATTCATGGTCATATATCAAGGTCTGCAAATTATAGTTGTTACTAAGTTCCCAGTTTTCAGTTTATTTATATCAAATATCGTACTATCTTTGTTTTTCTTATGGAAGTAGAGTGAGAAATAGTCACTTGATGGAATAAATTGAACGCTTTTTTACTTTAAGCACATGTGTACATATATTTTTATATTATGTTTCATCAAATTATTTTCAATTTTATTCAGTACTCAAAATAAACTTAAATTAATTAATTCCTATTTACTTAAAATTAGTCATTTATACAT
The DNA here is from genome assembly GCA_017163975.1 of Anastatus disparis. Lineage (NCBI taxonomy): Eukaryota > Metazoa > Arthropoda > Insecta > Hymenoptera > Eupelmidae > Anastatus > Anastatus disparis. The sequence continues at coordinate 3,054,742 of JAFFSR010000316.1, read as the reverse complement.
AATAATATAATAAAAGAAAATTTAACCGAGCGACGTTAGCAGCGAAAAACTTAAATATAATTAATACCTATCAATATAGAACCCATTAAATTAAGTAACAATTTTCAACGGTTGATAAATATAATGTTAATCATATAATATATATACATATATCAATTTTAAATTACTAATAATTAATTTAAAACTCAAAAGTAACTATTTTAAAACGGAATATGGAAGATAAACATGTATCGTTTTATTCCTTAAATATCACGAATTAGAATATCAACTATTAGTAATTTTAAAGTATCATATTTTATGAAAATAATTCTATATTTAATAATTTTTAATTTTAGTAACAGGAAAAGCCGTACGGAAAGAGATTAATAATCACATTTTCTGCGAAATATTGCCCTTGAATCGAGTAGGTAAAATATCAGTCTTAAGAGCAGGTCGTATATCTCTGTCTTTTTCTAATCAAAGAATTAATTTTTTTGCAAAAACTAATAATTGTAGCAAAAAATAAGGAGATAGCTCCATCTCGTATAATAAAAAGCAAGATTTTCTTTGATGAGGAAAAATTATTTTTATCGATTCATTTTGAAGAAAACCTTGAAAAACTTAAAAAATAGAGGTTAGGATGGACAATTCAGTTTTTCAAGGTTTTCTTAAAAACGAAGCAATAAAAATAATTTTTCCTCGTAAAAGAGAATCTTGCTTTTTATTATACGAGATGGGGCTTTCTTCTTATTTTCTGCTACAATTATTAATTTTTGTGAAAAAATCAATTCTTTGATTAGAAAAGGACAGATATACTCGACCTCCTCTTAATATCAAAAAAAGACACTAAGCATCGCAAATTTATGCTCTTACTTCAGAATACAATAGTACCAACATTGGTCCCTAAAATTCAAGTTATAGTACTAATTGAAATTATATCGTCACTCTTTTTGTTTTCTCATAGAGAGAGCATTGTATCGATAAAAATTTTTTTTTCTATTTTTTCATTAATTTGCACATATTAAGACTCAGGGAGTCGAAAAAAGTGGTTTCCAGAAAATGTCTGTATGTATGTGTCTGTGTGTGTATGATTTCAGTACGACAAAAATATCTCGAGAACTACTCAATAGATTTGCTTCAAATTTTGCATGCGATTTATTTATTTGTTTAACTAAGGGGGGGGGGGGAAGCTATTAAAAAATGATCTTGTTGGCTTAGTTTTTTTCAGAGCCATTTTAAGAATTTTAAAAAAATTTTGATTTTTCATTTTTTTGGTATTTTACGTAAACTACTCGAAGAATTTTCTTGGAAATTTGTATGGATAAATAGATAGATAGATATTGATTTATTTTGTAAAAAGAGTACAAAAAGGCGTGTAATACATGAAATAATAAGTAATAATTCTATATAAAGTATTGCACATAATAAGATAAGATATCACAGTCAATTATTAAAATTAATACTGTATCAGTAAGTCATCATGTAAAAGTGATATCACAGACTATTCTAAATACACGCAGAAAACATAAATTACAATATAAAAGAGTCTTAAATATCTAACAATCATAGAATTAAAATACATAATCACACTGTCATGACATCAATAAAAATAAAATTGGACAATACTACAAAAATAAAATTGGACAATACTATAAAATAAAATTAGACAATACTATAAAAATAAAATTGGACAATACAATAACAGAGTAACAGTAAATAATTAAAAAATAAAATAATAATAACATTTGAAGAATAAAAACTTAATGCCGAAGATGTCATGAGTTCTAATAAAAACAGAACCACTCATTCTTTCCACATACATTCATCCATCATTCACGCTAATAAATACATTTACACCTTAAATCTATATATAGGAAAAAACAAAATAAATTAACATAAAAATTAAAATACTTAAAATTAATTTCACTCGAGGTCGAGTAAGTACGTCCTCAAAGCCGACTTAAGCCTGCCGAGCGATGGTAGATTTTTTATATCAGCAGGCAGGGAGTTCCAAAAATGCGCACCTTGAACTTGAAAGGGATTTCTTCCAGTCTCAGTACGCATGAAGGGCACCGCGAAGTCCTTAATCTCTCCCCTAGTGGCTACCATAGGTATATATCTAGTGAAGAGACTCACTAGATACTCGGGAGTATTCATGCGCACGATTTTGTACATAAGTACAGCCATAAAATACTGTCTCCTCGAATCAGTATGCAGCCAACCAAGTGCAGCTCTATGAGGAGAAATATGATCGCCCATTCCTACGCCTAATACGTATCTCACACATGAATTTTGTAGTCTTTGTAATCGTCTTCTCAACCCCTGCGAAGCATCGAGCAGAACTACTGAGCAGTAGTCGAGGTGCGGAAACAGCAAGGTGGCTGCGAGCTGCTTACGCAGGGCCTCAGTGGTGTACCGACGAAAGAACCGTAAGCCATACATAGTTCTATTAAACTTCTTAGTCAGCATATTAATATGTGGCTTCCATGATAGCTTAGAGTCAAGCACAACACCAAGGCTCGTAACGGTATCAGAGAAAGATATGCTGACACCATCCTCAAGCTCAATCGTCCTTGGCTCACCAGCATAAAAGTCATTAATAAATTGACCATTGCCAAAAACGATCGCCTTAGTTTTGTTTGCATTTAGTGTGAGAGAAGCATCAACAGCCCACTCCGACACCGCCTTGGCCGCCCTCTGTAGAATACGAATACCTTCATTCACATCCTCATAAGAGACCTGCGTATAAATTTGCAGGTCATCTGCATATAATAGGTGCTCAACACAACCGGGGTCGAGGGTGTCACGTATGTTATTGATGTAAAGATCTAAATCCTGCATTTTTATGTTTAGGTAGATTAGATCATAAAATTGAATTCCATCTGCCATAGATGATTGATCATAGACAAAAATGATTAATTTTCTCAATTATTACTGGAGTACAAAAATAACAATTTTGCAAAATTCTTAAAAAATAATTCATATTATTTATCGAATTGAAGAAAACGTAAAATCCTTTAAGTCAAGAGATTTGATAGAACATGTGTAACATATAGATCAAAATAGAACAAAAGATACATATAACCTCTTAATCAAAATTTGATGAATTCATGAATCAATTTTTCTTCAGTTGAATTTACAAATTTATTTACAAAAAAATATTTTCTTAATGATTGATCTAATCTTATTAAATAAAAGAATACCAACAAATATAAAAATTTTAAAGTTTTAAAAACTTTGAAAGTAAATAATTCATTGAAGAGTATTCATTTACAAAACAATATTTTTTCATAATAATTTTCTTCAACATTTATCTAAATATACAAAACCATTAAGAAGGGGCCGAACTATCTGTCTTTGTCTAATAGCGTTTTTCATCATTTATGTAAACACTATCCGGTATAACAAGAAAAAAATAGCAGCCCCCGCTAGATATTAGTATAATAAGTAAATTTTGTAATAACAACCAAATTTTTTCACTGCGTAGTTTTTGAATAATTAGAGACCTACCAAAAAAAGATAGGTTATATTCTAGATTGCTAGTAGGTCTCTAATTAGTCAAAAACTATGCGGTAAAAAATTTGGTTGTTATTACAAAATTTACTAATTATACTAATATCTAGCGGGGGCTGCTATTTTTTTCTTGTTATACCGGATAGTGTTTACATAAATGATGGAAAACGCTATTAGACAAAGACAGATAGTTCGGCCCCTTCTTAATGATTAACCAAAAAATTTAGCAATATCTTTTTCAATGTATGTCTTAACAATTTGATCTATGAGATGAATAATTATAAGATCTATGATGTTGACTGAATGATGCCTGATGATTACTATGTCTGTCATGATTGTGTCTTGATCATTATGTTTATCGACATCTTGGTAAGTTCCTCTTTTAAGAAAAAAAAATATTCTGAAAATAAAAATCATTATTAATCTAAGTAAATAATTTAAAATAATAAAAATAAAAAATATATATAAACTTACAAAAGTTTCTATATCTGGTGGTCTATGGCCCAATGTTAGGCTACAAATATGACATACCTCATTGCACAAGGGCATCTCCTTCGTCTCCTCGTGGCAGAGAGGCCCTTGCGCAACATCTGTAGAGCAGAGTTCATCATCTCCGAATTCTTCCTGAGCTGATAAAAAATCAAAATCTATATTTTCAGGTTCTTGTTCCAAAATTTCTTCTGGTTTCTCCACAGTAAATTGTATTGGATAAAAAATAAAATAATTATAGTATATATAAAAACAGTTAATCCTAAAATTTTTTGAATAACCTTACATAAAATTTTTTTTTTTTTATTAATTATATATAAAAAAATTGTTATTTAAAAAGTTTTTTTTTATCATTTAAATATTATAATAAGTACTTACTTCAGCTTCAGCACTTGTAGCTTCTACTCCAGCAACCATTTCTATTAAAAATTTAAAGTTTCTTTTCTTCTTTGAAAATGTTTTTGAATCAAATATTTAAAATTGTTTACAAAAAATGTCATAATTTACATGAATGTATATATATATATATATATATATATATATATAAACAAAAGACATGATTACGGCTATTCTGAAATTTGTGTAGAACATTAAATAATATATTGACAATATATTTAAATATAGTATTGACATTTTCGTTTATAAGAAATGTATATATATGAAAATAAATATTTTTGTCTTATAAAAAGAATTCTTTTTTAAATAATAATGTATGTTCATTAATAATTTAACATAAAAATGTATAAAGAAAAGAAATTAAAAATAAGCTTGAATACATTGTTGAAAAAGTAAATAATAATGATAATAGTAGTGTTAAAATTAATTGTAATGATAGTATAGAATCATTACAATAATCATTTTTGTTGAAAAATAATCAAATTTTTAAAAGATTTAAAAGGTATTTATATTACACGGAGGTTGGCGCGCTTGCACGCAAAGGGCTTGCCCCATTACATTTATTTACAGTTCTTTGCAATTTCTTACTATTATTTACAGTCATTAACAATTATACGCTTTTTAAAAATTTTTAAATTTTTTATATATAGGCACAAAATTTTTGTGCTTGTAAATGTTGGTAACTGTTAATAACTGCAAATAACCACTACTTCTGTCTCAAACCAAACTATTTATAACATTTATTAGCATTTGCTTGTAGTTATTAGCAAAAATAATTTTAAAAATTGCAAATTCTTGGAAATTTTTTTAAAGTCATTAAAGCAGGATGGGGGTTCGCGAGCTTGCGCGCAGGGGGCTTGCCCCCTAGTAACTTATTAATTCTGTATTCGCATGCGTGCCCGTTACTTATTTATTTATTGATGTAGTCCTATTTATTTACTTACAGTATTATATCTTTTAACACATAAATCTAAGCAGCCATAAAATGGTTTCTCCTGAGAATAACCTCAAATTTGAGTTTTGTTTTAATTCTTATGCAAAAGTAAAATTTTCAGCGCACTGGTCGTCGATTCCCTGGAATCTTTTACGTCAGGCGTCGGGAGTTATCCTGGTCACGCGGGAACACGCAATCCTTCTGCGAAGGAGGAAAATCATTCATACACGGAGAAACTTTTTGGGGTGAGAGACCTTAGTAAATCTTGAGGTGTGAGACACTTATTAATGGAGTGATTCGATGAGACGTCATGCCTTAAGTATAAAGGTCTGAGACCTTTATTTTGAAGACTGAAGGCATAAAGCCGGGAAAAACCGAATCCGTGTATACATCAGCCGAACGTAATAAACGCACGGCCTCGGTGACAAAGGTCTCAGACCTTTATGCTCAAGATGGAACAACTCACTTGCTTTATAGAGGCGCCCGGCCCTAAACTACCAGAGGTCTCTCACCCCAAAAAGTTTCTCTGTATACTCAAGCACAGAGAAGACTTCTTGTGCCACGTTAAAGTGGCAGATTTCTTTTTATCTAGTGATCTTGGACACCACTCAGTAATCTTACTACCAATGCCTATCCATCGTCTTCGGTATCGTTGGTTCAAGAAGTGACAAACTATTAGTAAGCGATGACACGGTATACCATCATGTTGTAGCCATAATCAACGTCTTGTTTCCAAGTCCACATCTTCGAATAATTCTGGTAACTCATTCTGCAGGAAATCAAGATATACTGCACCGTTGACATTTCCATAAAAAAAATAAGGTCCTATAAGATAACCATTTATTATGCCGCACCAAACTACGAGGCTCCATATATGCTGATTATCAACATGACGTACCCAATGAGGGTTCTGGATAGACCAATAATGACTATTATGGCGATTGAGTTGCCCATCACCATGAAATATAGCTTCGTTCGAAAACATTACGTATCTAAAAAATTCAGGATCTTCACGGATACTTGCTTGTGCCCAATTGCAGAATTTGAGTCTGCGGCGGAGATCATCTGGCATCAAAGCTTGAGTCAAAGTTATGTGATACGGATGAAATCTGTGAAGCCGAAAAATTCGACCGGCTGTTGATCTTGGGATTACAGTACGTCTCTCAATGTCACGCAAAGAGATATGATGATCCAAATTAACCATTGCCAAAACGACGAGAATTCGTGGATCATCCTTGTTCTGTATCATAATGCGACGACGATTTCTGCGTATTCGTGGTCAACGTCTCTCTCTTCGCTCAATGATTCGGATTCTCACGTGGTCCGGGTAGTGAAGCCTCCCTGAGTAATTTTGGCGGTAATACCTTGCCACAGCACGATATCGGCCTTGACATGCCCCGAGAGACAACAGAATGTCAACAATTTCGTTTCTCGAATAATCCGGCATATTTAGTCATTTTGAGTCGCTAGATACTAAGAAATTTCCACGTGAACTAGCCTAAGAAGGGCTGTTCACGAGTCACCTCTTTCATAAATAATACTAAAGAAGTGTTATTTAACGATTCAGATGGAACTTTGTAGGCTTGTCCAGAATCACACCAGAAAAAAGAATAAAAATAATTTGTTTTCCCACAAGATGGAAAATAATTCTTCTCATGAAGGCTTCGAGTACATAAATTTGGCTTTGAAGATGAAGATAGAGTTCAAACTCAATTTTACTGTTGTTTGACCCCTACTATTACCTATAACTCATGTAACGGGCGCGTTTTGCTGGATGCACGGTCGCCAGGTAATTTTAATAATAAATTACCAAAATATAGATTAAAGTTACGTTTATAAGTTCTTGACATGCATTAGTCACATAATCCATACAGCAGGCAGAATTAAAACACCAGAATCGACGATCTCTTCTAGATGCTTTACTATTAGAGATGCGATAATTGATATTTTAATTATTATGTAAGGCTATATAATCGACGACTTCCGCTAGATGCTTTACTATTGGAAGTGCGATATTATATCCTTATTTTAGATGCAAATTATGTTGGTACAATAATCGACGACATTCACTGGATGCTTTACCATTGAATGTGCGATAATGTGTACTTTCACGATAAGATGCTTTTTTGATTGTTATTATCTGAAAATAAGTTTAAATTAATAAATTTAAAATCATTTTATATCTTTTAATTTTTTAATTTTATTTAATAAAATATATCTTTTTATAAAAATTACAAATGAAATGAGAACGTTAAATTAATCTAATCTCTACATGCTGTCGTGTAGAGAGTCGGATCAAGAATCATAAAATACATCTTAGATGTTACATGATCGAACATCTAAGAGAGAATGATATAGCTTGGATGAATTCACGCTCTTTTATATTATTTCATAAACCTTCTATGAAGTTCTATTTCTCACTAAAGAATTATACATTAGGAAATAGAATGTTCGATAAAATTCATTTAATATATTTGCAAAAGAAACCTTTAATTAAGATAAATATATTTGCAAAAGAAACATTCTATTTCCTTTACATTTCAAAAAACTATTTTTAATAATCTATTTTATTATTTATCATCTAGAAAAGCTAATTTTTTATATTTTAATTCCTATCTTCAAATTTTAACTTATACATATTATAGAAATTGGATGTTCTATTTATGTATAAACAATTATTTTTAAAAAATTACATCTAATATATTTTATTATTAATAATCAAATATTGATAATACTTTTTCATTAACAGAAATAGAACATTCCATTTCTATATTCATTTTACTATCTCTGTATATATACATTTTGAGTTATCTTCGTTATCGGCCTCAGTAGGTAACTATGAAGTCCTACTTATACCTTTAACGTAATTTAGACTTATTATTACAGAAAATCATTCTGTCTTAAATAATGTTCATTTATTTATAAAACATTCATATTCAATTTAATAATTCTAAATAGAATTGATATGAGCCGTTTCACTCAAGACAATTTTGTTTAACTTTCTTTCCGAATCCGAAATTAAAAAGTTATGTGTTTTGAAGAAAACAGTCGACTTTTTTATTTATTGGGGTTATTGGGTTATTGTTATTATTATTATTAACCTCACCCTTGCCCGATCATTCGTGTGCATAGATGAAGAAAATAATAAATTTGACCCCTACATGACCTTGGAGGGGTCAACCACACCTCACACATAATACCTTATCTGAACGTAGAATTTCTTGCTCTTTCCGAATCCGGGATCAAAAATGGGGGTCCCAATTAAAAAAATCACTTTGACCTTCAAATGACCTTGAAAATAAATATCAAGATCAAAACTGATTTCATAAAAAGTTAGCCCCCATTGTCCTGAATAACTTTCGTCTGAACAATTTTTTTATACAAATATATATATATATATAATACTTAAAACCTTCAATTTTAATTTGTTCCTATTCGATTAATCGTTTTTTTTAGTTATTACATTTTTTTTGTTTTTAATATATATTTATACTCTTGTTTTTTAAATTTTGACGTTGGCTTTATTTTCTTTTTAAATAATTCTTAAATTTTCATTTAAAAAGTATATAAATGTTTATTTGAATTTTTAATTATGAAAAAAATTTAATATAAATTAAAAAGTTTTTCAATAATTATAAATTTTCATTAATTAACTTTTTTGAGAAGCGACTTTATCATTAATATTTCTGAAGAAACAATTTTATTATTAACCTTTTTGGAGAATCAACTTTATTATTAACCTTTTTTAGGAGAAGTGAGTTTGAAATGAACCTTTTTTTGAAGATAAAGAGGTTAGAGATTACTTAAAAGTTATTTTATTTTAATTTCATATTATTTTGAATATAAAATAACATAAATTTTGTTTTTATTAAAAGTACAATATCACTCTATTACACTAAAATTTTAGTTTTTAATATTTTGTTTTTGTAGTTGAAATTTTAAAGGGAAACTTCATTAAAATTTTGATAATTTAAATTAATGTATTAATCAAATGTTTCGTTTCAATGTAAAATATTTAGTATAATGTAACGTTTGTACAAATAATGTATTTTACTATAGCTAATGCATAACGAAGCGCAATGTCAATTTATATACATAAATATATATATGAGAGTTAATGGTATTGGCAATCATTTTTCCAAATGCTTTATAAGAGAATAAGTACATATATGCATATATTTATACTATTTTAATATAAACGAATTTATAAATTGGGGGGTTGACGAGCGGAGCGAGCAGGAGGGAACCCTCCCTAGTGTATATATATATATATATATATATATATATATATATATAAAAGAAGAAAATGCTATCTTTATATATATATATATATTATATATAAAAAGAAGTAAATGCAATCTTTATGTGATAAAATTATTGTAAAATACAGAAAAATGACTGTAATAAAAAGCATTTTGAATAGCATGTAAATTCTCGACTGTTATATATTTTTATGTAATAAATAAAACCATAAACATTTAAATGTTGGGGGGGGGAGAGGAGTGATGTAGGCACACATACATTAATGACTCTCTAGCGGTGCTGTAAGCGCACTCAGACATAGACTAGCGTACATGTGTACGCCTCTGCGCAGGCGTCAGATCAAAGTAGGAAGAAGCATCAGAGCGACAACTGCTGTGTCACAGTCTAGCTCCAAGTCACAGCGCTCAGCCGCTTGACTGGCAATAAACTTAGAGTATACTTATATACCTGTCTTGTTTCATTACAGACCTTTTGAAAAAAAATTTTTTTGTTAATTTTTAAAAATGGATATCATTTTTATACTAATATCTTGTATTTGTATTAAAAAAATACTGTTGATATCAAATTTGAGCTTAAACACTGATGTACTCTACAAAATCGGTATTCTATGTTAACAGAAGTTACTTTCTTTTAACGGAGTTTACATAACTATAAAAAAAATAAAATCTTACAAAATAATAACTTTTATTGTTCACTTAAAGATGAAGTTATTTTAAATAACATTCAGTCAGTATGTTACAATTTAAATTCATAATTATTCAAATTATTTATGTTTTAAGTAATTATTACTACTTTTTGTGAATACTTCTTTTTGTTTTCTTCTTATTCTAAACTTCACTTTTTTTTCTTTTTCTTTTCGTTGTCCACTTTACATTTTTCATTCACTATGCTTATTAATGAGGAATTGCCTATGCTATTATGAGTACACTTTCCTCTACGAGAGCAGTCATAACAGCTCCTACTATTAAATTGGATGTACGTACTTACGCATGTACTCACGCTTATTTTTAATAACATCTCGTGTTAAAGATCTGTCATTAATTTCTAGAGAATAACTTTTCTTTCAAGTTTTTATTTTGTCATACTATTAATGCAGAAACTTGACTGTTCAATAAATAATCCAAAACTAAATCTAATCATACTTATAATAAACCCAATGTAAACAAGAGGACGGAAGTAAGACACTTCAACTATGACTGCTTACTAGGGAACTCTGTTTGTCAACATAAAGCATACAAGCGATTGATGCGCTTACACTAAAAAAATTAAGGTACATCAACTTAAAAATCTTGAAAAATTACCATTTGGGAGATATAAAGTCTTATCGGCTCATTTATCAGACAGATTTAACTTGGGCCTCAGGATATTCAACTTTTGTTTTAACAACAATAGCGATTGTTTTAGCCACTCAAGCAAATTCTGCTTGGTTACCTAATGTAAAAAGAACCCAAGAGGCGCTGCTTCGCTCACTAAGGTTATAGTAACTTAACTCCCCAATACGAGTTACTTTGTTTTTTTTCAGTGTAGCTATATAGCACGCATTATACAAAATATACCACTTTTAAGGTAATTAAATGTAATTTATAATAAAGTAAAGAAAATTAGCAGGTTAATGGAGGTTACATTTCTAAAGAAAACACCTTTGAATCTGCTTTAAAAATTTTAAAATTATCTCTATTAAGATTGTAATTTATAAAGTTTCAAATTTTTTAAATATTTTGATACATTTTGGAATCATAATTCTAATTATTTTAACCGAACGGTCAGTTAACGGAGGTTACGCGTAATTAAAATAGAATTATATTTTTAGTAGAATTTTCTATTCTGATCTTATTTTAAATTAATTTTTCTGTTTTACTTTAATAATTTATTACACAAATAACTAATACGTATCTAAACTTTTATTTATTTTTATTTTTAGAGTCCAATGATTACACATATAGCATGTAATTTATAACTTCGTTAACTTTTTTATTTTGCTGTAGAAAATATATCTTTGCTAATAATTACAAAATAATATTAAAAATAGATACTGTTTGTTTTGTCGTGAAAGCTTACTTACCTTAGACGGCAAATAAGTCGAATTAAAAAATGAATTTAATAAAAATGAATTTAAAAAAAAATAAACTGAAACAGTAAAAAAAAATAAATTAAAACCCAAAATTTAGATAAAACGAGAATCCTCAAAAAGAAAAATTAAACCCCTTTTTTTAAATAAAATTGACTCTAAAACCCCACTGAAATTTGTACTTAAATTATGAGATACACTACACTTATTTAGATAAAGGAAATGAATAAAAAAAACAGCACTTGTGGGAAAAAGCCGACCGGCAAAAAAAACACAATTTATTAAGAACTACAGAAACTGAATTGTTGAACATTAAATTTCGAGACTATAAGAATATTGCTGGTGACGTCACACGCACGTACTTAAGTTCTAGGAAACGCAACTTTTATCTGACACTCGCACAGAATGTGAGACGCACGCACTTTGTATAATGAGTGTAATGAGCTCGAAGTAGATTCGAGAGGGTTGGTACACCCGAGTAAGCTTTGGTAGCTATAGACTCGAACTTGCGTCGAGAGGGTTAGACCCTGATGAGTTTGTATTGTAATGAGTGTACAGTTGTACGTTTTGTTGATCTATTAAATAAACCTTAGTTACGGTATGATCTTTAGAATGAATTTTAACACGTAAACGATTTGATTTAAGCTGAGGCGAGAAACACGTGGTGTCTCTACTGGCGTTGCGCAAAACTAACTTACCAGAAAAAGGCATGACCACTTATCCCTCTCCCCTGGCGCGTAAGAAATGCGCGAGGAAGGAAGAGCCAGTGGTTATAAAGCTGCCACCCCCCCCCCCCAAATATACGTGTCACAACGGAACACTTTCAATTTAATATACTTCTAGTTTCAAGTAAAATGAATACTTGAAAGCAGTTAGATAAGTTTTCCTTTAAAAAATTTAATAAGTATCAACAAGAATATCTTTGTTATTTGGTGTAAAGAAACTAATGGAGTGAATTATTGCGATAATAGGTTGTATATTTGAGACGTATTGTAAATAAGGATAGTCTCAAATCAGACCTAAAAAAGATAGAAGCTACTAAAGAATTTCCTCGACCAAAAACAGTCAAAAATTTAAGATGGTTCATGAGGTTAGCTGCACTGAAAAGACGTAGGGACCGCTACAGTCACCCACCTGACCGTAGTTACGCCGAATCCTACAGCCTGTATAGTTTGTGAAATCGGGACCGTAGCGGCGCCGGCCCGCGCCTTGAGAGCGCCGCAAACGACCTCTTGCGGCGCTAGTTACCGCGTCTATCACACGGCTTATTAGGAGCTGCTACAAAACGGGACCACTCGAGCGCCGGTCTTGCTCCGTAATGGATTGAAAGAGGGAGCGCCGTTACGGATATACCAGTGTGGCGGGGAGAGCACCGATGTCTTTTCAGTGTGGTTATTATCAAAGGTTTATTAAAGACTTTGCTAAAATATCAAAACCGCTAACCAAACTGTAAGAAAGTGATCAGAATTGAAAATGCTGAAAATGCATTCAATTCAATTCAATGTTCAAAAATAAATTACGCACAGCATCTTTATTACAATTTCCAGATATGTCTCAATCTTTCATGATTACTACTGACGCATCAGGATATTACAAGATAAAATTGGTAGCGACAAGCCAATCGCATACACGTCTTGAGTGTTTCGAGGATCCGAATTACATTATGATACGTATAAAAAGGAAGCTCTTGCAAAGATACATGCTGTAAAAACGTTCAGACCTTATATTTTTGCTCGACCTTTTACGATCATCACAGATCATCAACCATTAATTTGGTTTAAATCTGCTGACTTGAATACAAGAGTTCAAAAATTGTGTTTTAACCTTTAGAGGATGGGGGTGGTCCCTTTAGGGATCTCCCTAAGAGAACAAACTATTCAATACATTAAGAGAAGGTCACATATCTCTGTCCTTTTCTCATCGAATAATTAATTTTTAGCAAAAACTAATAACTTTAGCAAAAAATAAAGAGAAAGCCGCATCTCGTATCAGGAAAAGCAAAATTTTCTTTAATAAGAAACTAGCTCGCCACATCGGTCCTTTAGGCCACTGTGGCTCGCGCCTCGGTCCTTTCAGAGCTTCGCTTTGCTCAGCTCTGAAATACTCTCGTGCCTTGCATCAAGAAGCGATGCAAGGCATGCAAAAAACTTCCTTTCTTGTATATAAGGCACGACCGAAAGCGCTCGTGCTTCGCACTCGCTATTTGAAATTTAAAGAATATTAAAACAAATCATTTACAAACGCAAAAGCATAAAAAGTTAATCTTATTTCTTTTTTTCATTGTATTTTTTACCGCAACTTGCAACAGGAGATTTGAATTTATTGTATTTATTGGACAAAACAAATTTATAATTATTTAAATTTTTCTTGTGAATTAAGATGATTAATTTCGAAAAAATTTATCTTATGTGAAAAAAAAACATATTTTCATCAATTTATACTTTTTAAAGTTTTGGATAGGATAATCTATCAAAAGTTACAAGAAAAAAAATTATTTTATAGTTTAGTAGCTTAAAATTAAAGTTTGGTATAAAGTTTTTATTTGTTCAGAATCATTCTGACGGGGGATGATTCAAAACAATAATACAAATAAATGTTGGCAGTTTAAAAAAAATCGTTTGAGAAAGTTTTAAAACAGTTATCCCTTTAGAGGTTGAAGAAATTATTTTTTGGTGATAACTTGAAAAAAACGAATTTCGAAAAAAAGTATATAAAAAAAATTTATAGGAAAAAATAAGATACATCTTTTTAATATTGTATATATATTTTTTTCAATAATATTTATTAAATTATCATTAAAAAGCCTTCGATTTCAACATTTTTCATGAACAATTTGAAAAATATCAACTATAGAAAAAAATATATAATATAAAAAAAATTTATTTTTTTATATTCTATAACTTTTATTTCATATACTTTTTAAAAAAAATCGTATTTTTCAAGTTATTACCAAAAATCCATTTTTTGACCATTTAAAAGGCACCTATTTAAAAACGCTTCCAACGATTTCTTTCAAAATGGGAACGTTCACTTATGTTATTATTTAAAATAATTCCCCGTTTGAATTATTCAGATCGAATAAAAACTCGTCGAAAAAATTTATTAACTTGATTTCTCACACACATACATCCATACATACATTTTAAGGAAGCTTCGTAATAGTCTTATTTTGCTATAAAAATAAGTTTTTTATCATAAAATAACATATTTTAATGGGTTACATTTTTCGCGATGTCGAAAATATAAGGCACTTCCGTATAGCGGTCGTGCCTAAAAATTAATTTTATTGCTTCGATTTCAAGAAAACCTTGAAAGACCAAATTGTTTACCCTAATCTCTGTGTTTTAAGTTTTTTAAGATTTTCTTGGAAACGAAGAGATGAAATTAATTTTTTCTCATCAATTAAGATACTACTTATTTTGATACGAAATGCGGCTTTCTCTTCATTTTTTGCTAGTATTATTAGTTTTTGTAATAAAATCACTTCTTTAATTAGAAAAGGAGAGATATACTCGACCTCCTCTTAAAACATTAAAATAAACATTTAAACATTAAATAGTTTGTGTTCTCAGGGTGATCCCTAAAGGGACCATCTCCGTCCTTTAAAGGTTAAACTCTCAGAATATGATTATCAGGTCGTATATAAGCCTGCAAAAATCAATCTAAACACCGATGCTCTTTCATGAAACCCTGTAATAACAGAAAATGTTAATGTTATTACACGTAAGCAAAGGAAACTACACGAGGTCGACAAATAGACTAAAGTTTTTATTAATCAACAAACAAAGAAAGTTGACTATCGACTATCAAAAGAGAAGTTGATAAAGAAACGTAAAAGGATATCAATTTAGAGAAAGAAATACCAGAGATAAATATAAGAAAAAAACGGAGAAAAAAGAGATAAATGATGTCGAAGGCAGCGACGATAGTGATCGCAAAGCCACACTTGATGCTCAACCCATAGTAAAAAGACCAAGAGCTAGACCTCTAGGACGATTTCAAGTCAAACGACCTAGCACCATCAGTTAGACTATTGATTTTTTATCGCTGTGGTCTGGCTATGATACACAGTAAAAAATTTTCCACATTCCTGTAAACAATTACATATTTGAACGATGTGAAGTTACATTTTCATGTAACTTTACATCGCTAAGCGTAGGTCCTATTATGATCGCGGTATTTTTACCGTGCTTAGCAGTGTAATGTTGCAGTCAGTATCAACCTGATTATCCGGTAAAAATTCATGACATGCGTTAACTTTTGTGACAACAAAAACACATTTTATACACAATAAGAAATATTTTATTCTTATTAAGAGGAGGTCACGTATCTCTGTCCTTTTCTAATCAAAGAAATGATTTTTTTTACAAAAACTAATAACTTTATCAAAAAATGAAGAGAAAGCCGCATCGTGTATCAAAAAAAGCAATATTTTCTTTAATAACAAAAAATTAATTTTATTGCTTTGTTCTCAAGAAAACCTTGAAAAACCAAATTGTCTACCCTAACCTCTATGATTTAAGTTTTTCAAGGTTTTCTTGAAAACGAAACAATAAAATTAATTCTTTCTTATCAAAGAAAATATTGCTTTTTTTATTATGAGCTGCGGCTTTCTCTTCATTTTTTGCTGAAGTTATTAGTTTCTGTAAAAAACTCAATTCTTTGATTAGAAAAGGACAGAGATACGTGACCTCCTCTTAATATCAATTAATGTTATTACATTAGTTTAAAATAAAGTTATTAAATGTTTTCAAATTTTATAGTGTCATAAGAGATGAACGTTCAACCTGTATTTTTTATTAAATTATATCAAATGTAGGCTAGTAACGATGGATCATGTAATTTTACCGGTTTTAATGTATATTTAACACGCTCAGCATCGGTCCCGATATTTACCACGCTAAGCGATGTAACGTTCCGAAAAATTTTTTACTGTGTATATACACATGTAGTTATTACTATGAATAAATTCAATGATTCAAGTTTCAAATCTCTCATGAGGCAAAAACTCTTAGGCTCGAATTCATAGATCCAATTCAAGTAATGATTGCTACTCAAACCTCATTTTGTCTTTGTCTCTTTCATGACGAAAAAAAAACAAATGATACAACCGTTACTGGAGTTACGTTAATGAATCCAAACCTTTTTTTTATCATAAAAGAGACAAAGACAGAATGTTGTTTCAGTAACAATCGTTACTTGAGTTGGGTCTATAAAGTCGAGCCTAAGAGTTTATCTCGCATAGGAGTTTTAAAACTTGAATCGTTAAATTTATTTTTAAATATATTTTTATATTTAAGAATAATAATAAAAAATCTACACAACAGACTACACAAGCATATATCGACGGTGCTCACGAAAACAATTATTTTAAAACAGTCGATGAAGACTATAATTTCCACCATATACGACGAAAACTATTATTTCAATTTTTATGTAATCGAAGACTATCACTCCTCAACGATTTTAAACGAAAAGAATCATACTTCGATGTGTGTTGACGAAAACTATTATTTTAATTTTTATGTAAACGAAGACTATCACTTCTAACAAAGAGAGCAGAAAAAAATTATTTTTCATATTTTTGCAGATATAAGCATAATGCATCGTAGAATGCAAGTTAGGAAGGTTTTCAAATATATAAAGATGAATTTATAAGACACTTTCTTTTTTGAGCTTAAAAAAGGCACGTTAATCATATTATGATTTCTTTTTAACGTTCTATCTGTAGATTTAAAAAATTGAAATTATAATCGGAAATAAAAAGTATTTTTATTTACTGTAAATATTTCAGAAATGATAGTCTTTGCTGCCACAAAAAAATAGTTTTTAACGCCCTGTATGAAAAGTAAATTTTCTTCGCACTTTGTTAGAAGCGATAGTCTTCGTTTACATAAAAATTAAAATAATAGTTTTCGTCAACATACATCGAAATTTAATTCTTTTCGTTTAAAATACTTGAGGAGTGATAGTCTTCGTTTACATAAAAATTAAAATAATAGTTTTCGTCAACATAATCGAAGTATAATTTTTTTCGTTTAAAATCGTTAAAAGGTGATAGTCTTCGTTTACATAAAAATTAAAGTAATAGTTTTCGTCAACATACATCGAAGTATAATTCTTTTCGTCGCAAATCGTTCAGGAGTGATAGTTTTCGTACAGCACGTCGATATACTGTGTATTTATCATAGCCAGATCACAGCTGATAAAAAATCAATAATTTAACTGATGGTGCTATGTTGTTTGACTTAAAAATGTCCTATTAGACGTTTCATCGTCAATTTAGTTGTATGGCCTAAGACAAAAGTCAAATAAGAGCTAGTCAAAAAGCCAATTAAAATTAGAAGAAATTTAGATCTGTTTTTCTATAGTTTAAATTTTTAATATTTACAAGTTTTTTTTGTATCAATCTTGTAATTTGAGAATTTATATTTAATTAAAAGTATTGAATTAAACAAAGATTAAAAGGCCAAAATAATAAAAAAAGTTGTATTAAAAATTAAGTAATCGTGAAGAGATTATATGTCAGATAAGTATTGACCACTTTGAGGTTAGCCTGATTAAATAAATTTAATATAATAGGTCAAAAGTAAGAATGGGCAAAATCCAAGTGAGAAGAAGACAATCAAGTTCATCAACAAGGTTCCTGTGATCATAAGGACTAAGGAAGACTCAAAAAACTAGTTGCCTCTGGTGAGGATAAAGGTATGACATTTTATTATCAGAATGCACATGATCTGCGTTCTACGCTGAATACTCTTCGTGATAATTTATATAGGTTCACCGTGTTGCCTGATGTAGTAGTTTCAACAGAGACATATCTTGACCAGAGTATGGATGATTTGGAGTTAGGATTTTATGAATACAATGTTTTCAGGTGTGATCGATCTGAGGTCACGAGCTCCAAGAAGTCTGGTGGTGGCGTGTTGGTAGCCATTAAAAAAACTGTTAATGCTCATAGGTTTGAGGTTGAAGGAGTGAAGGCTGAGCATCTTTTTCTAGAAATGGGACATCATCTAAACGTTTTCTGCTGTCTGTTGTAAACCTGCCTCCATGTACTGATAATGACATTGTTGATGGATATGCTCAAGGGATTGAGAGAGCAGTGGAAGATTTTCCGAATCGTGAGTTAATAGTTATTGGTGATTTCAACATTCCAAATGTCATCTGGTCTTACGATGAATCATTGATGTATGTACAGACAGGTTATTTGTCACCAGGTTTGAAATGTAATGCGGATGCTGTGCTATCTGCATTTTCCTTTTTGGATTTGAAGCAGATTTATCCGTCACATGGATCAAAAGGATATACACTGGATTTGCTGTTTACATCTATGCGAGATTTGGTCATTGCTGACCTACAGGAAGAGTTGCTTCCGACTGACGATCATCATGAGAGTTGTAGCTTCGTTATGCGTTGTGAATGTCTTTCTTCACAGACTTTTAATGTTACGGGTTATGATTTTCGTAGGGCGGATTATGTATCAATGAGAAATTATTTCGCTGAGACCGATTGGGGCTCACTCCTTGGGGGTGCATGTCTGGAGAGTGATGTTCAAGCTTTAAATGATATTTTTAATCAGCGTAACATGAATTATGGTTTGCGCGGTTTTAGGCCATTGTCTGAGTCACTTCATAGGGTTAAAAAATTCTTTTACTATCCAGTGCCACGATTGACAATGATATAGAACGGTTTGCCTGATGAGGTGCGTGCATGTGCTGATGTTGGGCAATTTAAAACTTGAGTCATGTGTGCAGTGGGTAGATATTATGAATGAGGTTGGTCATGGGTCATGAAAGTTGGGATTTTGTGTGTGCGTGTCTATTATGCGGTATATTTTATAAATATTGTTAACATTAGCAATAATTTATTGTGTTATCTTGAATTGTTATTTTATATATGTATTTTATAATGTACTGTTGTGCGCTCTTAAGCTGCTTTTTTAATCTGTGTGCTATCTATTATATTTCCTTTTTTTTGTATTGTATTTTTGGGCTTTTTGGCCCGTATTTTTCAAATAAATAAATAAATAAATAAATAGATAAATAAATATAAAGAATTGCCCATATGAAAAAAATTTCTGGAAATAATTGTAAATAAGTGTGAATAACTGTAAATAAATGTAAATAACTGTAAATAACTGTAAATAAGTGTTAAAATATGTCGGGACCAAATCAGGACATAAATAACAGTTATTTATAGTTATTTACAATTATTTACTGTTATTTACACTTATTTACAGCTATTTATATTTATTTACAGTTATTTACATTTATATATTTTTTTTACAATTATTCACATTTATTTACGATTATTTATATTTTTTCACAGTTTTCTTATAGTTTTTTACAGTTAATTACAGTTATTTACAGTTATTTACATTTTGACAAATTTATTCAATCTTTTTATATGTATGCGAAAATTTTTAAAAACGTGAATAAATGTAAATAATTGTAAAAAACTATGAAAAATTGTAAATAATGGTAAATAATTGTAAATAACTGTAACTCTAAATTACTGTAAATAATAGTAATTGATAGTAAATAACAGTAATTAATAGTAAATAACAGTAATTAATAGTAAATAACAGTAATTAATAGTAAATAACAGTAATTAATAGTAAATAACAGTAATTAATAGTAAATAACAGTAATTAATAGTAAATAACAGTAAATAACTATTATTTATATCTCAATCCTGTCATTTTTTAACAGTTACTTACAATTATTTACTATTATTTACAGTTATTCACAGAAATTATTTCCATATAGTTGATACTTTGTGATTATTTTCTGGTAATTCTTTCATAAAGCAGTAGCAGTAGCAGCAGCAGTAGAAGTAGAAGTACACTAAAAAAAAATTTCGGAAAATCACGATCTAACTCATTTAACCTAAAAATCTCGTGTTCAGTTTACGTCAAATCACGCAGAGCACGTTAAAGTGTCGCTGTTGAACGAAGTTAAATAGCCTCGACGGTGCATGGTCGCATTGAAATCGTCGAACAACGACGTGATTTTCCGAAATTTTTTTTACAGTGTAACAGCAATCAGAAAAATAATTTAAAAACAAATCAAGTCAAGACGAGAACTCTCTGCTTAAAAGAATCTATAAAAATCGATGAATTCCTTTTGAAATCAATTAAATTTAAATTGAATTGAATGAATACAATAGAATAGAGAATTTCTGACCTTTAGGAAATGAATAGGGATTAATGGATACAGAAATATTATATTTCTAAATAGATTTCTATTGTAAAGTGGTCAATTACTTACTAAATTTTATCTGCTAAAAAAGATTGATTCCAATAAAATGAATTTCAAATTATTTTTAATAAACTATATACATTTAAAATTTATAAAAGAATTTCTGCTTAATGGGATATAAAAGTTAAGTTTCCCTTGTAGAAAAAAGCCTGGATTTACGGGTTCATTATGATGTATTTTATGGTTTGCAACCATAATATGGCCACAAACCCAGTCTTATTTCGACGGAATATGGCCAGCTTATGGACTTGATAAGAAATACAAATTTATAATTTTGGAAAGATGATTAAAATTTTGAAATAATAATTAAGGAAATTATAATTTAGGATTATCAGAAAATGATTCATTTTAATAAATTATCATATACTATTTATTTTTGTAAATTATTTATTTTATAACTTATTTTTCATTAACTATTTTTTATAAACTATTTATTTTTATAATTAACAATAACATATTTTAGTTTCATTTATAAAGTTAATCTGACATTATTTACAATTAATAACAATTACTTGTTAGTATATCACTCAAATACACAAAGATTATAATGAACAATACAAACTTTATAGGTTATAATTTATGTCAAAAATAAATTTTGTATTAATATAAATTAATGAGATATTAGTATTATTTAATATTGATTGTAGTGACACTCATATAAAATATCAATTAATTAAGAACTTAAGGTATCAGGTCCAAATTTAAGCCTAAAATAAAAATTAAATTTAAATGTCACAATATTTTTTTTTTAATAATATTAGTTTTTTTTACCTTAGATATATAAAATACAAGACTTTTTTTTTTTTTTTTTTTAAAGAAAAAAAGTTCCTCTATATAATTAACTTTTTTCATATGATAATATCAGATAGATTCTAGCCCGGAACCGTTTAACACATTACATCAGGCTAGCCCATCTGATACACCATACCGAAATCCTTGACTGCCGATCGATGGTCAGTCACATTTTTTTGTGACCAACAATCAATCGATACCCAATGAGATCGGATTTTGTAAGAGCCGCGCGATATTATTAGCACATACACTAATTTTTCTTTAGAAAAAAAAGTCAGAGGTACCTGGCCAGGATTCGAACTCGTGCCCACCGCGTTGAAGACAAGAGCTCTATCCGTTACACCACCGCGCTGTCTAAAATACAAGACTTTAGCTCATGAATAATTTTAAGTAATCTCATTAAATGATTGAAATCTTTTCCTTTATTCGAACACTTGATTTTGGTGGTCACTGCAAGCTTTCTCAGCCAATTTTCAATGAATTGACTTCAAAATTTTCAGAGATCTTTAATTTATATATATTCACAAAATATCACTTTTATTTAAAAATAAAAAAAAAGAAAAAGAATTTAAAAGTTTGTCTAACAATTTGTTGAAAATCACTGAGAAAACTTACGACAAACACCAAATTGAAAAAAATCACATTTTTGACTAATCAAAAGGATTTTAAGCATCGAATGAGATATTTTAAAATTATTCATAGACTTTGTAAATAAGTTTAGAATATTCTTTCTATTATAATATCAATACAGATCCATGTAATGCAGGTTGTATTGTAATTTCACTATAATTTCACATGAACATAATGCCAATGCAAATCAATGTAATATAGTTTATATAATAAAACATAACATTGAATTATATAGTTCGAAAAGAAATAGTCTGGTACGTATCATATGAAGGGACTCATCATATACTAAATTAAATATAAAACCGCTTACCAACTTTTTTAAGCAAAATAATAGTACAATCTAAATTACATTCATAAGCATTGATACCATGCTCGAGGAAGATATTTTAAAGCAATATACAAAGTATCATAGCTTTGGGTACTATTAGTTTAAAATAATAATCTAACACGTATCACGAAAAATTTTATTTAATTTAACATAGACTAAAAATGAAACTGGACATCAAGCTTTTCAATTAACAAAACTTAAGAACCACATTAGCGCGTCTATTTTCAAAGTTTATGGTTAGGTTAAGATGTCGAATATAAAGTCATATAAGAAAATTAGGTTATAATAAAAAAAAATTCATTTTTAATTAAAATCTAAAGAATAGTGAATAAAAAAATAATAAAGAAGAATAGAGAAAGTTCACAATTAAAGTTAAACTTATTATACTACAAATACAAGTTTATTATAGTATTACGCACAAATTACACATTTAAATAAGTCTATGTTATGGCTAACTTATGGTGAAATTTAACAATGTAATTACACCGTACAAATATGGTCATATGTTGGTAGACACGCCATATTTTATACTAAACTTTCTACCAGGGTTACAGTACAGATTTTTTGGGTTTATTTGAATTGATTTTAATATTAAATGAATTTTTAGAAATTCAATCTTTATCAAATGACATTCGACTTACTGATTTGTAAAAACTATGCGTAATGAACTTAATTGTTTATTTTATTTTTAATATTTCTATGAATTTTATTGAATTGAACAGGTGATTATAAAATTGTATTTTTAACTACATCAATATTTGTTGTTTTTGGTTAGGGAAATTGATAAATGGTAAATGTCCTATTTGGTAACAATCAAAAGACTTAATTGTATGGAAATGGAATGTTGCGTTAACTTTTTATCATTCAATACTATTAAATTGTATATACTATTGAGAACATGTTTAAATTGGATTGAATTTGCAATATGTTATCAAGAATTGCTTTGGTGGTGAATCGGTTTTAATATAGTATTTTCCAAATTAATTTAATAGAAGTTAGTGGTTTAAAAGCCAAAAGTTAATAAAAATGTTGAACGGAAATGTATAGTACTTTATTCTAGTTGAGTAGGATATGTTTAAATTGGATTTAATTTGCAATATTTTATGAAGAATTGCTTTGATGGTGAATCGATTTTAATATAGTATTTTCCAAATTAATTCAATATAAATGAATGTGTCAAGAGCGAGGTTTTCCTAAAGGAGTTTTACCTCCTCAATCAAAACTCCGTCCTTAAATAATTCTTTAAAATACTAATGTTACTATCTTATTCTTTAAAAAAATGAATGCGTTACTGTTTAGTAATTTTACTTTCTCTTTTTATTCAAATAGTTTTAGCATATTTTTTTATTTTTACAAATGAATATTTATTTTTATGAAAAATGTACATATAATACATAATATAAAATGTATGAATAACTTTTAGTAATTATGTTCTTATAGTATTATAGAAAATACAGTTATAATTTTAGCCTTTCAAATGTTCTATTTGCGAGAAAATTGAATTAACATTATTCATGACATATAAGCCTTCCGATCAACATCATAATGATTGGATAAATTGTATGTTTCTATAAAGTTTTCATGATATGTAAAAATTTCGCTGTTGATCAAAATTTCTTCTAATTATTTATTTTTAATATGAAGAACATGATGACAAATGTCACTCATGGAAATAAAAGCGTAGCGCGTCTTATATTTTTTTTTGAAAAATATTTAAGAATTAGAAGAAGCAATTGAAAACTAGTGTTATTATCAAAATCTCAAAATGTAATTCTAGATGTCATTTGGCCGATTTAAAATTTCCCATAATCTTTGCATACAAATTTAACAATTGTTTTATTTCAATTATATTCATTATTCTATTAATTAGTTTGGACAACGATCCCAAAATTAAAAAAATACAAAATTGTAATATGGAATTTTTTTTATAAAATTACAGATAAATTTCGTTCGAACTTGTAATCAATACGTTTATCCGTTATTAGAGATAATGTAGGTGACAATAATGAGTTAAATAAGATGTTCATTTTAAATGACGTGTACGACAATATCTACGTTCATAATCTTCAAAAAAAAAAACAAATTTAATAATTTGTTGGTTATTAACTTAGCCATAAAATAGACTAATGAAAATATAAACGATCGTTCGAACCTATCTTTATGACATGAGACTGACAAAGTATACAAATAAGTAATCTTTTTCCGAAAAATATAAGATAATAATATTTAAAAACTTGGTTATCCTTTTTTAATTAGGACCTGTTTTTATTATCTACATCGAAACAAACGAGCTTAAAACTAGTACAAGTTCATTACGACACGGTAACTTTTTAGACATTATTCATACAAATTTACGAAGGTTGCGCTATAATTAGTCAAGACCCTTTTCTTTTGATTGATATATAAACAATAACTTTTCTTAAAAAAA
Source organism: Anastatus disparis (assembly GCA_017163975.1). NCBI lineage: Eukaryota > Metazoa > Arthropoda > Insecta > Hymenoptera > Eupelmidae > Anastatus > Anastatus disparis. The sequence continues at coordinate 3,029,659 of JAFFSR010000316.1, read as the reverse complement.
AAAAAAATCAAGATAATCAGTTACTTATTTTTTATTCTACAACGGAGGCCGGCTGGCACAGCATTGCCGGCTTTCCTGGATCTCCTCTACTTGCTCTTTAGCGACGCAAAATACTATGAGTGATTCCATAGGAGCACTAGATTACCCAACACAATGAACGGTACACGAGAAATTGCAAACAAGAAATCCAGTTTAAACACGATTTCAAAAAAAATTCCCAAAGTAAAGTTATTATGAATTTGGCACCATAAAAGAAAATGGAAAAGAAAAACCAATTCAAACATAAAATAGTGTGAAGTCACAGTCAACGAAGATAGATCCTAATAGAAGCGCAGAACCCCAAGGCGCTTTGAAGCTAGAAATATGTAGTTGGTACCCCGACCAGACGCGGCGTTAACGTCGCTTTCAGTATGTAAATGATAACGACCGGACGGTAAATGAACGACAGTTATCATTGCTATTTATTCAGATTATATTTGATAACTATAATAAAGTTTAAAAAATATAATGGAACCCCATGTAATTATAAAAAAATAAAATCAAGAGATTGAAATAATGAAAAACAATTTAAGTGAAACTTAAACTGCTATTCTTAAACCCCAAAAGGCGAACAATTTATATACTACATTCTTGTTTCTGAATTTATAATCAGCTGTGGCGTAGTGGCTAAGTCGTTCGCTCGACAATCTTTTTGATGTCAATTCAATTCCCGATCAGATTCTCTCTTTTTTTTTTTTTTTTTTCTTTTGCAATTTGTATTTATAAAAGCAAGTGTATAAAAAATTAAAATTTTTTTAAAATTAAATTTTTTTAATATTTAATTTTGATAAAAATTAAATTTTTTTTATATAATTGTATAACTTTATTATTCTTTATTGAAATAGAGACAATGATTTACAAGTTAGTCTTATACATTTTATTATTTATTTAAGTAACATATAAATAAAAATAATAAAATACACTTTCAACTGAAATAAAATTAATATGTATGTTAAGTGACAAAATTTAGATTTTAATTTTTTTTAAATAATTAAGAATTTAATCTAAAGTAAACGTATAAAAATTTTTCCTATGTTAAATTTATAAAGACATAAAAGCAGTCAAGGCCAAGAGTTTACACTCCTTATCGCTCAACGCAGCATATTCTCTCCCGCTCTCTCTCTCTCTTCGCTATACGAAGCTAAGAAAGTAGAAAGCCTGGGAGAGTAAAAACTTCATGCACAACGATGGAGGAGGAACAAGGAAGGAAAGAATTGTTGTCTCTTTCTTTCTCACTGTTCTCCCTCTTGACCGTTGACGCTGTTTGAAGTGCAACAGCGTTGACGTTGTAGATTGAAGAATCAGACGCGCGTGGACTTGGCCAAGAGGCTGTACGACAGCACTTAGGCCGCGGGGCCTAAGTGTTTTATATTTTATTAGCCATTTTTAATTCAGAAAACAAATTAACATTTTTATTTAAATTTACATGTACAAATCTAGATATTTTTGTTGTATTTTCATGCTAAGAAAATTAAGTTCATAGAAAGTTTATAAATTTCTCTCAAAACTTTTATGGTATTAGAATTTTACTGGTTTTTGCGGGTTTTACAAAATTTTGACATTGTTTTTCAAATATATGTTTTTCTGGAAATTTGAAGTAACAAACGTTTTTTTTTATTTTCTTTTACTGGCTAAATTGAATGAAATTCCGGATTTAAAATGTAACGACGACTCGAAAATACGACCTAGTGAACTGTAATAGAACGAGTGTTATGCAGAACAACGGGAAGAGCGTGAGTCCGCCTGCTCGTTGGAATGCCGGCAATGCTGTTTGCGCTGGCCAGCGGAATATATAAATTTTTTTACAGATAAGTGTTATTTTTAGTAAAGTTTATGAATATATAAACAATGAGATGCAATAATTAAACATCCAACTTAACTTGAATAACAATTAAAACTATAATTTTATTAAAATGCATATCATAGACAGAATTTTATATTAAAAATCTCGGTATATAAATATTTCTGATGCAAGGAATTTTTTTGTTTAAAATAAGAAAAAAATGTTCTTCCTTAGTTTATTAAATTTTTTTTATGCATGTACAAAGTTAATAGAAATATAGTCATTGCACTCATGTACGTACTTTAAACTTTATTATAGTTATCAAATATAACCTGAATAAATAGCAATGATAACTGCCGTTCATTTACCGACCGGTCGTTATCATTTACCTACTGAAAGCGACGTTAACGCCGTGTCTGGTCGGGGTACCAACTACATATTTCTAGCTTCAAAGCGCCTTGGGGTTCTGCGCTTCTATTAGGATCTATCTTTGTTGTCAAAGTTAGTGGCTGCAGTCTCGTGGGCTACAGCACACACGTACTGCCCTTAGGCCTGGTCGTGTGCGTCTCTCTTCAAGCTAGGCCTGTCGTTAAAGCTAGCACCGTCAGGCCAACTTCAAACGTAATAACTGGTAGTGGGAGGAGATGCAAGAAAAAGAAAGATAGCTCTCTTTCTCCTTCTCGCACTCCGTTTTCCAGTGCGCTGCAACAATCATGAGTTCCCACTCTCAATGCAGAAAAGTAGAAAGAGTAGAGACCCAACGATCTCCGTCGACGGTAAAGCTGTCAAATTCCCAGAATCCGATAAGAGAGTGAAAAGAAAGTGGCCTTGACACTTTTAAGACCTCTTTCTTTTCACTATGGGAATAAATGATTAAAAATTTTTTTAGAAAAATCAAAAATATTTTCTTGAGAACAAAAAAATTTTAGTGAAAAATTCTGTCACTTAACAGAATGGACTAAAAGCCAAAAGCTCATAAAATTGTTAAATGGGAATTTACAGTCGTTCTAATTGAGTAATGTATTTAACTGTTATTATAATAATTATTTTTATCACACTCAGGGCGTAGAATTCAATTTTTTATGTCTATTTTTAGGAACTAAAATAGCTCTTTTAACCTTACGGCAATAAAGCATTTTATTCACGAGCGTGTTTAATTTTTTCTCCATACCCAATAAAATATTTACTTTTCGTGTCTTAAAGCTACTGAGTGGATACGTCGATGTATAAATAGAATAATGAGTACATAGGTCAATAAAATGATGGCTTAATTAGTGAATCGATAATATGACAATGGGTCGACGGGCGGATAAATAATTATGTCAATGAGTCTATAAATAAATATGCCGATGGGTTGATGAGCCGATGGGCGTATAGATAAATATGATGGGTCGATGGGTCGAGAAATGAATATGGCGATGGGTTGATAAGTCAATGGGTTGATGGGCCGACTGTTGGATAGATGAATTTGTCAATGGGTTGATGAGTTGATGGGTCGATAGACGAATACGTCCATGGGTTGATGGATGTATTTATCGATGGGTTGATGGGCGGATAATTAAATTCGTCGATGGGTTGATGGACCGATGGGCGGATAGTTATTTCAAATTATTTATCTTAAGTGCGAAATAAATGCTTGTATATAGTTCGGAATTATTTGTACTATTTTTTTTTACAATTATGTGTGTTTTCTGCTATTATTTCAGTCGTTTTCAGCAGTTCCCAGTTACTTACAGTTATTTTTGTTATTTATAGTTATTTACACTTTTTATTACTAATTTTCTTTTACAGTATATTATGATTTTTTTAAACCATTACAATTTAGAACATTTATTAATTCACATTTTCTCAAATTATTTTAATAATTCTGTTATTAGAAAATAATTCACTTAATGATCAACCAAAATAATCTTTACCTAATGCATTTTTTTTCAAAAATTATGAAGAGTCAAAATAAATCCAATATTTATCCAGGTTATTGCGAATATGTTGAATAACGAGTGAGTCTTGCAAATATATTCTATCCAAGAGTTGATGTTAACACCTGAAATAATTTCATTAATTTTAATATTTTTTAATATTTCAATGTTCAGTAGATTTAAATTGTGAATTCACTGTAAAAGAAATCTTAATATTTAATTAGATTTAATTTTATGCTTGCTTTTAATAGATATTATTAAGAAGGAGTTATTAAAATTCAATACATTTGAATCAAAAGGAAATGTTGAAAACTATTAAAATCTGCAAATATTGAAAAGTGGTTTGACAGTAAAATACTATTGTCGAATTGAAAATCTATTCAATCCTACAAGTTAAAAATAAAATTTAAATCCATGTTGAATCCCATTAACAGAAACATATCTATAAAATCAAGTAAAAAAAATCTATCTTACAGTATGCTCGACGATTGCATCTTATTTAAAATTTATGTTTATAAATTACCATTCAATCATATTACTTTTAGCATTTAAAAAGGTTTTAATTTGAGAATGCCTGGTGTAAAATACCAATTCATATCAGTTGATACTTTTAAATTGGATTTAATTGATCTCTTTAAGCAGGGCTTGCTTTGCATGAAAATTAAATGCTTGTGTACGCAGTGCTAAAAAGTCATGCAAGCATTATTCATCATTGATGGAATCATTAGAAAATTGTCAAGAAAAGAGTGAATGATTATATTCAATGCTGTAAAAACATTTATCAAATTATTAGATAGTTTTATTAATAATTGGATCGTCGACTTTAGAGTAAGTTGATAATTTTATTAAATTTTTTTTGGACAATTCTTGATATCATTAAATATTATAGTTCATAGGTATTGTAACGCTTAAGACTTTTATTGGTAACTTAGATTAAGTGACTATGCAATGGGGGGTCGGAAGGGGGGGGGGTCTGAACCTCCTTTGACGGACGCTTCAGCAAAGCGAGGGTCAGACTTGAGGAGGTGGAGAGGACGGGTGGCGGATAAGACAGGAGAGTGACCAGGTGTACACGTCAATTTTATGCTAGGGAGTACCGAAGCTTTATTGACTTAAAGAATACTATTTACAACGACGTGTATAAATATAAAAAGCAAACAAAACAATCTTTAATTGAGAGAATAAACTAAATAATCTGATTTATTAATAAAGGCGGGAGACCCGTCAATCGGCTCCGGTGCTGTAACAAATATAAGTCAAAATACTATGATTTAATTTACGGTGCACTGAAGAGTTAGGTGGACGGCACCCTGAACGCGTCTATGCTAATACAGTAAATAAACAGGTTAACGCCACCCTTAGACGCTAATGAGAAATCTAATAAATGGGTGGACTGCACCCTTAATAAGGAATAAAATAATGTGGGTGAACGTCACCCTTTAACCTAATCTAAATAATTTTGTTGCAGCGGCGGCGCGGACAGCGGCAGAAAGAGCGGCGATTCTCTATGCGGCGGCTTTGAGGAGTGCGGTCTTCAAGGTAGTTCAATTAAGAACTCGGACGGCCAGGTGATCTGTAAGGTTGTCTTAGTGTACGTAGGTCTGTACACTATGACAAAATCTGGGTCCTATTCGTAGTCACGTTTAATAAATTAGGTTCAGTGTTAAGCGATCGTAGCTATAGTAGCCCACAAAAAGTTCGATCATAGCTGATGCCTGCTGTAATACGGCCAGCTACTTATATCTCCTGAGACTCTCTGTTTCTACTGAGTGATTGTCGTTTACGTAGGGGCGTCTCGTAGCGGAAGAGCGTGTGGGATCCGGGACTCCAACCAGAACCCAGCACAGTATAGATGAGATGGAAGTATAAGGTGTTGAGGTTAAAAATGAGTACACGAAAGATATGGTTTAAGCGTGTATTAGCTGACCCTGTTGAAAAAAATCAGGTGATAAATCACCTGATTTATCAGGTGATTTATCATGCCAAAACATCATGTAACGATTTTTTTGGTTTTTACACGTTTCAAACAATGCTTAGTCGATTCAAAACATTTTTTGAAAATTTTTGACATTTTTGAACTTAGAAATTTTTTTGTAAAATTAGTCAAAATTTTTTCTAAGACCAAATTATCTAAAAAATTTTCTAAGTTCAAAATTTTCAAAAATTTTTAAAAACTGTTCTGAATTTAATAAGTATGGTTTGAAACGTGTAAAAACCAAAAAAATCGTTACATGATGTTTTGGCATGATAAATCACCTGATAAATCAGGTGATTTGTCACCTGATTTTTTTCACCAGGGTGAGACTAGGGATACAGTGGGTAATCGAGTGAGAGAGTGAACGCTCGCACGCTAACACGTCTCTAGGGGGTAGGTTCAACTGTATAGTACATGATTGGTTACTCATACTACTTCACACATACACATCCCCACAATACTTCCCCTCTTTTTTTATTATTAAAATTTAATTTACAATTGCACTTACTTGTGCTATTATTATTATTATAATTTAATCACACCCTGGTCGATAACATACATTGTACTCTAGTACTTACGTACTCTCATTCATTCCGTGCGTAACTATATTTACAAAATTAGTTATCAAAAGGATTATGTCTGACTCCATATATTTTACATTTTGCATTCACATTATTAAAACAAATTTAGATATTTCTGTTTTACGCATAGCTGAATAAAATTATTTTACATTCGCATGGTTAACCATTGAATATTTTTGATACGCATTAATTGATTAATGCTTAATCAATATTTATTATTGCACTCCGTGCTCAATTGCACTTATCCTTGCTGTGCTTAATTACACTTACATACATATATAACTTTAAACGCTCACTTGGACTTACACATACTGTACATACTTGCTTACATATATTAATTGTACCTATACACATTTTATTGCGCTAATGCATTCATCATTACTGTACATAAATTTACATGTATAATTTATTTATATTCATGCTTTTATACATTTTTAAATTCATATAACATAAAAATAATTTTTTCAATAATTTTTATACAAAATCTATATACATTTATATGCTTTTAATGCACTCAGACTGTTAACAATACACTGTATGTGCGAAAATTTCTTTTTTAATACATTTTTAATTGTTATTTTGTGTAATCAATACGCTCAGATTTATAAAATAACTTTTTACAATAACTTTACAGTTCTAATTACAATATTTATGCGTTTAATACGCTCATACAATTATACATTATTTACACACTGTGCAAACATATATTAATTGCGCTCAATGCGCTGAATACTAATTTAAATCTTATAATTTGTTGTTGTCAACCATAAAAAATTATTCATATAACATATATTTGCACTCACACATTTCTGACGTTAGTCACACTCATACTTGCACTCTCACACGTATATACACTATCACTACACTGAGTTTATTGTTTCTCTTCATCTGTGTTTAAGATGCTGTAGTCAGTTTGACTTCTCTCGCTCCAAAGATTTCGAGCATTGACTTTCTAGGATTCTTAGGAAGGTAATAGGCAAAAAGCTCTTTAAGTGGCTGGTCATTAACGAAGAAGGTGGATATGCGATACTCTACTTTTTCATGCACTGTCATCATAATGCGTTGTGCTGCCCTCCGTATCGCGTTCTCACGATGAGTAAAGCACCCTTGGAACTGCTCTTCGAACTCCTCGAAAGCAATCTCTGCCAGCCTTAACTAATGTCGGTATGCCATATCCGTTGTTACCAGGATGCGGCGAGAGATGTCGTCCTTAATTCTAATGATGTCTTGCATCGTTGTAGGACACAGATACACTAAAATTGAGAAAGAAAGCACACTAAAGTTCATCAGAAATAAGGTCACAGAGGTGTTCCTATAAAAGAGGAACTCAGTATAACAGGAACGCACCAAAGCTACCTGAATAAAAAAAGAAAATATGAACATTAATACACATAATAAATAACATATATAAATAAAAAAAAGTAAAAAGAGATAAAGAAAAATAATAAATTAATGTAATATATTTAGTGTTAAATCCTTACTCATACTTCAATCATTCTTTACTTTCCTACGATACTTAAAACTACTTACAAAAGAGGGCGGAGCATGGTTCCCTACATCAGCGCTAACATCAAACCTAACTACTTTTCTAGCCATAGCTTCTTTATAGCCCTTTTTAAGAATGCTGTCGGTTCCTTTTCTTCTTCTTAAAATGTTAGGCATAAATCTCGCCTTCTTCGGTCTTTGAGAAGCCGTACTTGGGTTTTCAATGCTTCTGCCTTTGTCACTCTGTGCAATATTGGCGGTGTCTGGCTGACTGATTATTGTCGGTTCATCTAAGTGACGAATTTGCTGGTCTACTTCAGCCAGGGTTGCCTCATCTACTGGATCAATTCCATCCAAGATTTGATCTGACTGTTCTTTAACTGCGCCTTGAACATCTGCGCTATGGTAGACTTCCACCTTAATCAGCGTTTGTTCTTCTTTTGCTGAGTTTTGCGAGGCGTTATTGTTGTACGATGGCGGTGTAAGCAGATGCCCTTGCTCTAATGCATTTTCCTGCACTGGCTGCTCGACCAGAGTCAACTCTTCCTTGCTTCTTAAAAAGAAAGCTGGTTTTAATCTATCGGCCGATGCAACCACGTTTCTACCATTTTTCTCCATGGTACAATTTCTACCACCATTTTGCCTCGATATGACTTTGTGAGGTACTGTGTATGGATGCGTGAGGGGTAGTTTAACCACTTTTACTCTTTCGGAAACGTGGGTGCAGCGACTCAGTTCCTTAAACACAAACGGCTTAATTGCCTCATATACTCCTTAAATTCCACCAAAAATTCGCTAGAATCATACGCACTGATCTCACGGAACTCGCAAAGATCACCTGGTACTGTCAATGTAGTATACAATACAATGTACAATATAGAAACTCAGCTGGGCTCGCCTTCGTATCTAATTTTAAACAAGTGCTCAGACCAAGCATTACGGCAAAACTCTAGTCCACTCTGCAGTGTCCGTATGGCATATAATTGCAGCCTTAAGATTTCGGTGCCATCTCTCGACGATACCGTTGGAGGCTGGGTGGTATGGTGTTGTTCTAACTTTCTTATACTCAATATAATTTAATAGTTGTTTAAATAACTGCGCCTCGAATAGCCTTCCTTGATCACTCGTTATGATCACGGGTGTGCCAAACCTCACCACCCAATTATTATAAAAAGCACGTGCAACTGTGGGATACATCTTGCAGCAGAACTGTCTCTAGCCACCTTGAAAATCTGTCTATCATTGATAGAATATATCTGTATTCTTCACATGATGGTAGTGGGCCCACGAGATCTACATGAACATGAGTAAAATGAGCGACTGGCTCGGTGAACTTAGAAGGCAAAAATTTATTCTCACGAGAGATTATTGATTTTTGACAATCAATGCATGACTTGCACCATACTGCTATCTCTTGGTTCATCTTGGATCATACGTATTGCTGTCTAATCGGCTTAGCTGTTACTTTGCCCGAAGGATGCGAGTTTTGATTGTGAAAAAGGTTGATGACATCCTGCCTCAATTCTTTGGGGATGTAAGGGCGAAAAACTTGATCTACTAACTCGACGTATAAAAAGATCTTTCTAGCTCCCCACTGCAGCCTAATCAACTTGAGAGGGTGATTAGGATTTTCCAAAACCGTTTTTAATTCTTGATCCTCTAGCTGCTTTTTTGCTAATTCTTCTAATGAGAAAAATGTGGGAAACCTTACATCCTCAATTCTCGATAAGGAATCTGCTACCGCATCATCTTGACCCGGCGAGTAGCATATCTGCGTGCTAAATTCTGCTATATACGATAGCCTTCTACTACGAATTGCAGGGCAATTGCGCAAGCGCATATGCTAGCAGCTTGTGGTCGGTATAAACTCTAAATAATACTCAAAATATTTGAGCACTTCGTATATAGCTGATAATTCCTTATCTAAAACGCAATAATTTCTTTGCGCATGCGTAAATTTTTTAGAGAAGGAAGCTAATGGTTGCCATGAGTCATTCGCTAATTACTCTAGGGACGCACCCATCGCGAAATTCGAAGCATCCGTCACGACTCTCACTTCTGCATTTTCTGCTGGGAACGCTAAGCAAGCTACTTCTGCTAATTCTTTTTTAGTTTTTTCAAATGCATCCTCAGTTTCCTTTGTTCGTACTACAGGGCGTTTATCTTTTTTCTTAATATCACTAGTTAATGCATTTAAATGGCGCTGCGTTTCGGCTGCATGCGGTAAACATTTCCTATAAAATCGAATCATGCCTAAATACCTACACATGTCATCTTTAGTCGCTGGCTTCGGTAATTTTGTTATACCTTTAACTTTACTTGGGTCCGACCGAAACGCTTCTCTGCTTACCTGGTGTCCAAGGAATATTAACTTGGAAACACCGAACTAGCACTTGTCCACGTTCAGACGTAAATGAAACTTGGCGAACCTCTCGAATACCGTCTTTAGATGTACCTTGTTCTTCTCTGGTGATGAAAATGCAACGAAAATATCATCTACGAACGCAAATGCAAAGTCTAAATCTCCCAGGGCAAGATCGGCGTACCTCTGAAAGGTTTGAGCGGCATTTCTGAACCCGAACGTCATCAGAAGATACTCAAAAAGGCCGAAAGGCGAAACGACTGCAGTTTTAGGCACGTCTTCCGGAAATATTGGTATTTGCGAAAACGCTTGCTCGAGGTCCAGGGCGGAGAATATACTTTTATTATATAAATTACACCAGGAACCGTAACGTTATTAAATTTACGATAATCGCCGCAAATTCGCTAGCTATCATCCTTCTTGGGTACCATATGGATGGGTGTAGCCCAGGGACTTTTCAAAGGTATACAAATTCCCTCCTTGACCCATTTCTCAAATGCCTTTTTGGCGACCTTTAGCTTCTCTGGTGGAAGTCTTCATGGCCTTTGTGCAACGGGAGAACCCGTCGTCTTAATATAGTGGTATACGCTCCTGTGTTTTGCCAGCAAGGGATCTTTTGTACCAACTATTGAAGGATACTGGCTTAATAATTTAGCGTATTTATTGCCTGGGTCTACGATCGATACTTGAACTAAGGTGGCGGTTTTGTTGAACCCTTTCACGGACTCTTGCGTCTTACCATCCACCAGTCTTCTTCTCGTAAGATCTGGTAGTAAATGGTACTGTTTGAGCATATCACCGCCTAAAATCGCGTATGGCACGTCTACCACAATTAATGTCCAACCGAATCGTTTATTTTTATACCCTAGTTCTAATTGCATATGGATTGTACCATATGTGCTTATTCACGTATTCTTAGCGGCATACAATTAGAACTTGACAGGTTGCTTACGCTGACCTTTGTTTTTTGGAATAAGTGAAACTTTCGTGCCTGAATCTATTAAAAATGTTTTTCCCGAGACTCTATCTTTAATGTGGAGATGTATTGACTCGATGCCGGACGCGCACGCCTCATCTACGCGCCAGTCTTGAAGTTTAACGGCTTATTAGACTCTACTTGCCTATTCGGACTCCTAGTATTAATTTTCGGTTCATAACTATTACTTCTTTTAATATTTTTACTTACAACGTCCAAATTTCTCCATGCGCAGGTTTTAATACATCTATAGGCTCTATTGCCGAATTTAGCATGATATTTACAAAATTTATTCGCGGATCTACTCCTATTCCTATCTCTATTATCGCGATCGCGGGATCTTGGTCGTCTCTCATTGGCGTAATCGCGCTTCTTATTTAACTGATTTTGAACGACCACCTCTATTTCAGCTATTACTTCCGCGTCGTCTTTGACTTTTTCAACCACGTTTATCTCTTTTTTGCTTTCTTGCAGGTTTTTGTAAACTTCATCTGCCTGCCTGACAAGCAGCGCTTTGTCAGTATCTGGACCGTATCCAGCCAAATAATATTTAATAGTTGGCGAGAGGTTATACCTCCACGCCTCGAGCACCATCTGCCGTGGGATCCAGCCTCTTGCTATGTTTAGCATTTCACTTAAGAACAATGAAGGATTCTTATCTCCCATCTTATAACCAGCGAACAGGATCTTAAATTCATTTTCGGCGGATCTTCCGTATTTTTCTAATATGTTTTTACTTAACCCTTCGTATCTCTGTCCCGGCAGCAGTAATTTAGTAATTTCGAACATTTCGTAGGTTACGCTTTTTTCAAGATTAGTAACCAACGCGTAGAATTTCGCGTTATCGTCAATCGGCCCTAAAAGGTTCATCTGGCTTTCGAAGATGTTAAACTACGTATCCGGGTCGTGTTGCCAAAATGCTAAGTTAATATTCTTAATACCGTGATGGTAACTGCTGCCACCTATACCCGGTGTAGGTGTGAAAACTGCTTGGTTGGTCTCTACGGCGTCTACTCGCCTATGGTTATCTACTGTCGGTATGAGGCCTGCCGATGGTATGTTGCCTCCTGTCGGTACGTTACCGACCGCGTTAGTATTATTGACCATAGCTACAGGGTTCCCTTTGAAGTAGGGTTTCGTGGGGTCAGGAACGCCTAATTCTGCCTTTGATACGTCAATCTCATAAAGCATTTTTTTTACTAATTTATCGCGTTTTGATTTCGCGAGCAAGGCTTTATTGTCTTCTGTATATTCATCACGTAATTGATGCATTCTCTCGCAGTATATCTTATCTTGCGCTTTTAAAAATTCTTCGTACCTGCTTTCTATTTGCGATCTAGTTGCACTTTTTTGCGTGGCTTCCCTCACTGCCCCAAGCGGACTACTTTGCACTTTTTGCAAACCTAACCTTCTATTATCGACCTGTTCTTTAAATTTATCATAAAAATTCGGTATTGAATCGTGCTCTAAATTACCCTCTATAACCTTATTTATCTAGCAATCTCAGTAATATTAAGCGCGCTCTCGTTATCAACGTCCATATTAATGCTCATTTTGCGCGTGCTATTAGTTAAATAAATCAGAAAAAACGCGTCAATTAAGACGCACAAATGCGCTTCGAAAACGGTCTGTCAAAATAATTAATCGATCCAAAAAAATTAAATACTACTAATAATAAATAAATAAATACGCAATTGCAACACGAACGCTTAATAAATAAATAATTGACAATACATGATTTTAATAAATAAGTAAACACTCAATACGAAAAGTTTGAAAAATTATATACAATATAAATAAATTATAACAGGAAATACACAAATTATTTACAACTAGTAAACAATTTATGAACAATCTATGTAAAAATAAATAAATTAATCTCGCAAATGTAGTAGTACACGTCAATTTTCCTTTTTGTCTTAGGTTTATAACGTCCTATGACCGATAGAAACTTTTTTAATTATTGTGATGTACTTATCCTCCGGGTTAACTAGTAACACCTGCACGTATGAAACTTTCTTGGCCTGCGAACGACTCACCAGTCTTTGCATCTACCAGCCTCCGTCGGGTTGGATCTGGAAGCAGGTGGTAGTGCTTGATGACGTCGCTGCCTAATATGACATATGGTACATCCACGACAATAAATGTCCACTTAAGAGTAGGCCGGAGCAGTTTAAATTACCGACCGAAAAGTGAAAATATTATTTCATCATAAATAATATAATTATACTGTTTTTAAAAGGATTTTTTATCGAGCGCAATTTTTTATACATACATGATTGTATAATAAATGTTTTTTTCATAAAATTCACCATATTTTAAACGAAAAGTAAGTAACCGTACTTAGAGTTTAATTAACAGCTGTAGTATAAAATTTTTAATTTTTTAAAATTTTCTGCAATTATTTTTGTCGAGCGCAATAGAGAAATAAATTTCGTAAATATATTTAAAATTTTAATGCATTTCATTACGTATAGTAGGAGAAAATTAAACAACGGATTTTCGATTCTCGGTTGGTATCGAATCTGCTCTGGCCTACTCTTAATCTTATTTTTAAACCCAAAATTTAACTCTCAATATATAACGCCATATGTATCGATTTGCGTATTATTCGCTGCGTATAATTTAACGCACGTTGCCTTTCTTTTACTATTTTTACTTTTCGGAAGGTAAGATACTTCCCACCTGTATCGACTAGAAATGCTTCATCAGCAGCTTCATCAGTAACGTGGAGGCGTATGCTCTTTGCGTTCGACGAGGTTGTCCCTCTATTAGCCGGATTAGAAGTTTAATTGAGATTTATCTTTACTGCGATTTCTGTTATTAGATGCTTGCCGATTATCGTTTCTAACGCTATTACTTCTTTCTATGCCTCGAGCAGGCAATTTTGATTTCTATCTATCTTTTCTTTTCGTAGGTGGAACAGACTTATGCCTTCTACTAAAATTAATCCAATCACATGGTTGTTCACACCTATACGCATTTATACCGTACTGCGCTTGGTATCTGCTATACTGCTTTACTTTATTATTCTTGTGATTATTATATCGCAATCTTTAATCGTTTCTATATGCGCTCGATCCGTTTCCTACTTAACCGATCGTCTTCTTTACAATAGCTTCGATGTGCGCGTCGATATCTGCCCATTTACCATACCGTGGTTAATCGCGTTTATGCTAACTATTTTGTCGGCATTCTCTTCGCATATATTTTTATATATTTCATCCACACTCGGCGTTTTCAAAAAAGTTTATTAAACCGTTCTTCTTGTGACTGCCCATACATGTCCTTAAGATATTTTTTTAAACCGTCATATCTATTTCCCGGCTTCCAGTCATCCAGTCTAACGTTATTTGCTTGTTCATTTATATTTAACCGTCACGCGTTATTAAAATTACGATTAGCCACATGTGCCGCCATTTGCTCGTGATTGCGCACGTCTTGTGCTGTCACATTCGGATTATTACATTAGAATTCTAATGACTCTATTTTTTTCATAAACTGCTAAATTCGCTTCATAGCTTTTTTTTATTTTGCTTATTTGGTTTCTATAATATTCACCTATTCTCTAAGCTTCGTAAGTTTTTTTTTTAAATATCTTGATTACTAACGTTCGGAGACTCGAGCATTCTATTCATACCTACTTTTCTTTTCTACGCGTCATGTTCATTTTTTTTTTCGTTTTTCTTCGGCGTAATGAATATGAGGTTGAAAAAATGACTATTTTAACGTTATTTTCAGCTGATTTTCAAATCGCTACCAAAGCATGAAATCTTACTATATTTGAACTCACGACATCTTGTTTTACTCGTTTCATTACATATTTAAAAAAAAAATTCGTATCAAATTTCATTGGGTATTATAAAAAAACTGTGTACTCTTTAATGTAAAGGCTACTTTCTTCGATTTTTTTTTATTTTTTAATCATTTTTTAACTTTTATACAGTTTTAGCATTTTATTTTATTGGTATCTACAATATCTTAAATTTTTCCTCTCACTTTACCCTTTAATTCAAGTCGTTCCAAGTTCAAATTGATAAAAAAATACCAGAAATATGAACTTTTAAATATGGACATTTTTGCTAAAAGATCGAAAAATACTCATCTTTTAACACTTTTTAACCATTTAGAAAGATGTTTTCTTGCATTTTATAATTTTAAATTATTGCTTATACATAGTATCAATGTTTAAAAAAAGTTTGCTCAAGTTCTTTTTGATTTTGCCTGAGGTTCTTCAATTTTATAATATTGATTTTTTCATATTTTCAAGTAATTTTTACATAACAAGAAGAGTGCCAGGATATTAGTTCGCCAATTATGTTCCAACTTTGAAAGATGAATTTGAGTGTAAAAACATTAAAAAAAACTAAGGTACTAGACTCTAACGCTCAATATTTCCCTGGTGATAGGAGCAATGAAAATTGTACCTGAAATTCTTCTTCATAGCATTAATTAATAATAAATATTAAAATTTGGTCCAATTTTTATTGCTCCATAACTTTGGAAAAAATAATATTTATATATGTTATAACTACTATTTAGAAAGGATTTGAGGTCAGTTTTTATTTAAAAAGTCTTAAGCTTTTAGCTATTAATGCTAAAGAAGGATGAGCGTTTGAAAATTTAGTAACTTTTATAGTGATGTTTCTTAAATGCCAAATCTGCGTTTTAGTACTCTGACACTTCCCTTGTAAGTGCAAGGGTGCTTAAATGGCTGCAAAATTTTCAATCCTCAATATTTACAAAATCAGAAAATTGTGTTTGACTTCTTGACAATTTACCTTAAATTTTATTTTTAACGCTAAATCTTATTAATAATTGACAAAGATACATCTTTCGTTCACCTTAGTTTGGAACAATATAACTAAATTAATTAGCGAATTGTAAAAATATTTATTGTTAATATAAAAAGTATAATTTAAAACCTGTATGGAATTAGTATTAAATTCAAGACTAGATCCTATTCATAAAATGTATGATTATATTTAGTTTGGTTACTATTCTATTATTTATTTATAATTAATTTTATTTGAATAATGTTATTATTTCTGAATCATCATCAGATGTCAAAATTTTAAACCAGGCACTTTTCTCATCAATTGGTTTAAAACTAAGATACGATCTAGTATTATGTATTGTTTTTGCTAAATTAAATCTTTTTTTAATTTTGTACGCCTCTGTTCACATTCCGCGCTATTAACATAAATACATCTGTAACAATAAGTGATTGTATAATAAATTGTAATTTTATTCAAGCCAGTATATATAATTTGAAATTAAAAAATCTCAATATTATATTTATTAAAAAAGTTATTTTTTTATTAATTATTTTATCACTTGTAACGTTTGGCTTTTCTGGTGATCTGCGGTTGCATCAGACTTTTGTGAGGATGATCTGCGGCGGTGGATAAAAGCCAAAGTTCAAACTTATAAACTAGTTAAATTAATTAAAGTAAAGAAAATTTGATAATGAAAAGAAAGAAAAAAAATAATAAAGGTAATTAAGAATTTAACTTTGTGTAAAAAAAAATAATAATTCATATTAATAATAAAATTTAAATGCTTAAACAAAAATAAATAAACTTAACATTAGAGATATAAACGACGGGTCGGAATTACAGGAAAGGTTTTTGCGGAACTAGGTAAATAAGTATATTTGACGACTGATTTAATTTAAATGTATCTTTTGTTAATTTATTAATAATAAATCAAAGAGTTTTTATTTACAACGACGGTATAAAAAAATAAAAATGCAAACATAAAAAAACTATTCTTTAATCCAATTAAACCAAACTAAATAATTTCTTTTTGACTGGCGGTAATAAGAAAAATAAATCATGATTCCTTGTTTTCACCGGTAGGTGGCGTGGTGTTTAATAACCGTCTGTAAAAAAACAAAGAAAAGAAAGAATACGACATTAATATTTACAACGCAATTATAATTAGCAATTATCTACGGTGGATAAACGCGAGATCTATTTTACCGACGGCGGTAGGTGGAAGAGTATCTGTGTAGTGGAATCCCCCAACTACGTAGATAGGACGGTGATAGAGATTTTTACTATGCAAAGCATAACTTCTCTACATAGTAAGAAGAGAGAAGAGTCTGTGTAGTGGAAACCCCCTACTACTCAGATTGAAGGAAAGGAATACAGGTACGGAGTACTCTTACCGTGCAGAGCATAACTTCTGTACACAGCGAGAGTGAAGAGAGGACTGGGGAGAGAGTCTCTATGCTGGCTCGGCGGCTCGCTTATATATGCTACGGAGCTCGCTATTCCCGTTGCGGGAGTAGCGCCTCGTAGCGGCTGAGCGCAAGTACTAAGTCTAGCGCGATTTTTGAATCGTCGCACACTATAGGTATAGCTCTATCCAGATTATTTATATTTTTAAACTAAAAACAGAATAAATAAATCTTATTTTATATTTGCAAATTATAATTCTATTCAGTAAATGCGTATTGTCAACTATTTTTATTTTATAGTTTCTAAACTATCAACAATATTTTTATTAGTCTCAGCTCTTACTCTCCTTCTTAATACATCGAATTAAAACTACTCATATTGTTCAAAAAGGGATCTTTTTTCAGGTTTTAAAATTGTTTGTTTCCTTAGTAATAAATTTTAATATTCATCATCAAAAATAATAATGCCATACCTTACTTTTCTCCATTTTTACATGAATAATTAAACATTTCCAGAGGAGTTAAAATTTGCGTATCAGCTGATCTTTGTAAAGAAGCGCGCCTAACTTTTCTCTTAACAGCTGCACCAATTGCATCACAAGGGTTTTTTCCATGATTTGTCGTGAAAAAATTATACGAATCTACTCCAATACTAAAATCCTTCTTGTGAGCACCTATGTTTGCAATATAATTTCTGCAAGAAATGAATTTTTTATTAAAAGTAATTCAGCAAATACGAAAATACAAAATGTAATTCAACATACTTATTTTTGTATTGAGTAGGAGCTCTGTCTGAAAAATAAATAATATTCTCGATGGTAGGAAAATTTTTTTTTACTTCTATCAGAACTTTTTGAAGAAATATATTTATAACATAAGCATCATGATTATTATAGTCACTTATGATACAAAAACTTGAAACATTGATTATATCATTATTTTCTTTTGTATAAAAAACAAAGGGGTATACAATAGCTTGTTCATTGTTAAAATAAAAACCTGGGGTAGAATCTTGAGCTATAAAAGCATAATTTTCTGAGAAATCTATTAACATTAGATCTGTTTCTTCATTTAAATTTTTCTTTATTATTAAATAACTATTTTTTTGGTCTTCTGAAATGTAATGATGTTTCAGTAAGTCGTACATTTCTAAACAAAGTTTTGAAAAAACTTGAAGCTGATTCAGTCTTTGTCATCAACTTAACTCTAGATATTAAAGGTAAAGCCTCATCAGTCTTCAGAATCCCAAGAATTATAAGTTATTTTTTCTTCAGTTTGTAAGAAATTATAACTTTCAAAATACTTAATAATGCCTGCTTCCCCAGGATGCTCTGAACATTGATGTAGCATACATTTTTTATTTTCAGTTGAGCAGACAGACTAAGTTATTACATTTCTATATTGTAATGATTTGTCTATAGTTATCGGTTTTAATTTAATATTTTAATGCTGACTACGGACACATACTATACTGTGTGCCAGGTCCACCAGTTAAGACACATTCTTGAGGTCTTAAACTAGCAAAGTAAGAAAAACTAGGAATTCTATTTTTATTAACAACGTATTCATCAATAAATTTTTTATACAATGTTTTCAAATCATTTAATAACAACATTTTCTGGCGCATTCCCTTTGTATTAGTTTTAGCATTATAAATACTTTAGCATTCTTTTGTGCCAGCACATATTCTACTATTTACTTTACAATACTCCCGAACAGACTCTTATTTCATCAGAATATACAGTATCAATTTTTCTAGGTAATTGTGCGAGAATACCTACAAAAAAAATTATATCATATTACATATATTCGCGAAATTACTAGAATAAAATATTATAATGCTCTAAATATCGTAATACTGTAAACCAAGATTTCTTTGAATCATTTCAGAGTTCAGATCCTATTACACAAATAATTTTCTAATAATCAAATTCTTCAAAATATTTTGCAAGTTTGCTTTTCACCACAACTATGTAATTTTAATGTATTTTCTATAAGTTCAAACTAAATATAAGTCAAATAATTTAAATTGTTTACTATAATTATTATAATTTAGATAAATTTGATCATTACATCCAACAAAAGATAAAATATATGAATAATTTATTTAGAAATAACAAAATATTTACTATTATAAAATTGATTAAGGTATTAGAACTGAGTTAAGGTGGATCATCCGTTCCCAATGATATTTTGTAAACCTAAAAGTTTTTGACGAAACTTTACTATAATAATCTTAAAATACCCATCTTTTCATTGGTATAATAAAAACATAAGGTAAACCATCAAAATCTCAAGTAATCAATGTCTGAAAAAAAAGATATTATACACAAGCGTAAATGGAAAAAATCATGATTTATGCATAAAGTTGATTATAACTTTTTTGTTACTTAAAAGTTGTTAAATAATTAATAAATGCAGAGCACAATTTATATTAAATAAAAAGTCTTTATTTGATGTATAAAAAATGAATTAATTTAAATGATCTCTCTATAATAATGAAATACAAGTTCTGGCTTTAACAGACGGACTTGAACTGAACTGAACGACGACGAGACGCAACTTGATTCTCTTCAACTGTCTACTAAATATTCTCAATAGGTGGCGACACCTGGTATGAGTGTGTATATTTTCAACAAGGAGAAGCGACTGAGCCACGAAAGCGTGCGGATCGAGCCATCCTCTCTTTAAATAGTGGTGTGTGTTTAAAGTCTATTCTTCGCCCTTTTTTAAGGGAAAATAGTTTAAAATATATAGCTAAGTGTTCTCTATACTCATATCGACACTGTTAAAGGTTTGTCTACGGCTTTATAGCTGCTTTTTATTAGTGGACTGCCCCCGCTTGACGGGTGGCTTTACAAACCAAAATTGCTGACATGGGAGATGAGTCAGCTATTTCACTAAAAGAAAATGAACACGGGAACGACAACGCCAATATGGCGATGGAAGTTCAATTTATATCAAATAAAAGAAAAATGACAGAACTAGATAACAACGAAGAACAAGAAAACGAAAATAAAAAAGCAAATTTGTCTAACAACACTACCACAAATACGAAAAAATTACACACAAATATAAATAACAATAAAAAAGAGGACGCACAACCCGACTTTTTTAAATTAAGCAATAAAGGCCCATATGGCGTATGGGTGAAGAAAATAAAAATTGATAGTGACGATCTCAATGCCTACAAAGTTGGGAGTCTACTGTATAAACATTACAGTGGCATTATTGACATAAAAAGAAAAAATAGATTTAAGGCTGAAGTCATGTTTAGTAACAGGAACGAAGCGAACAGATTCCTCATGGATAAAAGTTTTTGTAAGAACAATCTAGAACCGTTCTTACCTGGTCACAGAAAAGAAAGAAAGGGTTTAATCAAATACATTCCCGAAGAATTAACTGAAGATGAAATAATCGCGGGTATAGAATCTGAACTTGAAATTGTAAACATTAGAAGATTGAACAGGAAAGATAGATCAGTAAAAAAGGTTATTGGTGAAAAAAATAAATGGATTCCCAGTCAATCCATTGTTATTACTTTCTCTAGACAAAATTTACCTAGTTATATCTCTATATTTAAGGTTAAAACTAAAGTGGAACCATATGTAGCCAGCCCTATGCAATGCTACAATTGCTTTAGGTTTGGACATACAGCCAAGACATGCAAGAGTAAAGAGGTATGCTCTATGTGTGGTATTTACAAAGAAGATCATGAACAGTACGGCGAATGCTCTGTTAAAGCACCAATGTGTGCGAATTGTAAAGGACCTCATAAGAGCTTCATTCATGCCTGTCCCAAGTTTCAAGAGCAAGTTAGAATTAATACAATTATGGTTTATGATGGTGTTTCTTTTATTGATGCAAAAAGAAGTATGGCAAAGGATATAACTACTCCTTTGAAAACTAAAGAAAATTTTCCGGTGATTGATCAAGTTGGTCACAACAACAATAACAATAGAAATTACAGTCAAGCAGTTATTAACACTAATGACAACAACCACCAGCAGCAAAAACAAACACAACAAATACAACCACAACAACAGAACAAGAAAACAGAAAACAATAGGACTAAGAATACTAAAGATAAAGATAATGATAAAGAAGATACTAATATTCCTACAGAGACTACCGTTCATAAACAACAAAATCAAAATCAGAATCATTCTCAAGTTCAAAATCCAAAAGGAGAAAAAGATAACAAACAATTTACTCAATCAACTGAAAAATTAAATAACAACCCATCAGAAGAATTCAATAAGGATTCAAACGTAAATCAAGATAAGAAGAGACTTGCTATTATCACCAGCTCACTAGCAAGTAGAATCAACAAGGGAAACTACTCAAAAGAATCTACAAATACAGCGCAGCACACAAAAAAAACTAACAACAATAATTCTAGTAGGAAAAAACATTAACAATAATTGTAATGTTATTTTTAATATTTCTGATATTTTTTACTTTTTATTTCTATTTTATTTATTTTTTCTTTTCTGCTTTATTTTTTATCTCTATTTCAAATATAATTTTTGGAACATTTATCATATTACTATTACTATTGTTATTATTTTTATTATTATGAATAATAAACTTAAAGTAATACAATGGAATGCAAGAAGTATAAAAAATAAAGTAGATTTACAAACTTATGTAGATAAAGAAAACTGCAACATAGCAGTTATTGTTGAAACTTGGCTCAAGCCTAAAGATCAATTTTCGTTGAAAGGTTTCAGTATAGTTAGACAAGATAGAGATGCGGACGGTGATAAGAGGGGAGGGCGCATTTGTATCTTTATTAGAGATAAAATTATTTTTAAAAAAATTGATTTAAATTTGAAAATGGAAAATTTAGAAAATTTGTCTGTTGCAGTCTCAACCAGTTTTGGAGAGGTTCTCATCACTGGATGTTACAGACCTCCTGGGGGCGAAAGTGATCTCACCGGTGCTGATGTCAGAATCCTGGCTAGTGAAATCAGTAAATATGATAAGTTTCTATTGTTTGGTGATTTTAATGCGCATCACTTCTATTGGGGAAGTGATAAGCGCTGTATCAATGGTAACACGTTGATGGAAAATTTGGACACAGAAATATTTTTTTTACTCAATGATGGCACTCCTACACACTTTTATCATTTAGATTCTTGTTTGAAATTTTCCAATTTAGATTTGTCATTCGCGTCCATGAATTTAGCTATGATTTCGGAGTGGAGGGTGGGTGACGACGCTTGGGGGAGTGACCACTTTCCGATTTTTATTGATATTAATATATTACCAGATATCACTACTCAAACACATTTTAAACACAATTTAAAGAAACTAAGATGGACTGACTTTTTGAGTTTTTTACTTTCTTCCGGATATTTATTTACTGGTTTAAACTTTCTTAATATGAACGTTCTTGATAGATATAACTTTTTCACTGAGTTCATTAATGACAATATTATTAACTTTTCAAATATTAATTACAAAAATTCAAGTAATAGCACAAGTACACGTAATATTAATAATTATACTCATAACAGAAAGAGAAACATGTGGTGGAACGAAACCTGTGATAGAGCTGTACGTTTGAGAAAAGCTACCTTGAAATCGTTGAAATATAGATGTAATTTAGAATCTTATATTAATTTTAAGAAAATAAGTGCGCAAACTACTAGAACTCTAAAAGAGGAAAAAAAAAATCATTTAGATTATTTGCTGAATCTATCAACAGGTTTACTTTCATCTCGTATGTTTTTAAAACAATAAAAATATTTAAAAATGGCATCAATAGGGCCAAACCATCTATTGGCAATAAAGACTTTTTGATTGATGCCAACGAATTATTAAATAACCTATGTTCTCCCAAAGATGGCAATATACAGAACTTTGACCTTGATGATTATAATTGCATTATTAATGACAAAAATAAATTTTTAAGCGACCCATTTTCTTTTGAAGAGCTCAAATTTGTTATTGAAACAGCTAAACCTTCATCTGCTCCAGGCAAAGATCTCATCAATTTTGAAATTCTTAAAAATCTACCCGAATGTTTGTTAAGATCCCTATTGGACATATTCAATGATTTTTTTAATCAAGGAATATTCCCTAAACAATGGAACCAATTCTTAATCACATTTATTCCTAAGAGTAATAGTAATAAGGCTAGACCTATTACTCTAGCTTCTTGTATTTTTAAGACTCTCGAAAAAATAATCAACTGCCGACTCAGCTGGTATGTTGAACATAATGGACTACTATCTAAATCACAGTTTGGCTTTCGTAAGAATAAATCCTGTATGGATAATTTATTCATTTTTATCAATGAAATACATAAATCTTTCTTTAAAGGAGAAAAAATAGTAGCAGTTTTCTTAGATATTAAGGGCGCATTTAATTGCGTTATCCCAGAACTTCTTTTAAAGGATTTGGCAGATTTAAATATTCCCAAAGAATATTTAATATTTTTCGCGAACCTTCTACGTAAACGTACTCTCTTTCCTACTAACTTAAATAACGTCAACAATAGGTCATTTGTTGCTGAACTGGGTGTTCCCCAGGGATGCACTAGCAGTCCTTTGCTATATGCCATTTATACAAATTTTATAGAAAAAATTCTGGATAAAAAAATAAAATTATTACAATTTGCAGATGACATTGTAATTTACGTCAAATCAAATGACATTAATGAATCTTTGAGATTTTTAGAGATTGAAATTAATAAATTAGCTAATGCCCTTAAGGCAAAAAATCTCATTTTAGCTCCTGACAAATGTCAGTTGATGATTTTAGTAAAAAAAAATTATTAAATTAAATAAATTTTCAATTAATATAGGTGGAGAGGAGGTCACCCCTTCCAGAGTTGTAAAGTTTTTGGGTATGATGTTAGATATGGGGTTAAATTGGAGTGCTCACGTTAATTACATTAGAAATTGTTGCATGCGTCCCTTGAGCATACTCAGTTGCTTAAGGGGTGTATACTGGGGTAGTAACCCAGAAATTATATTAACTCTTTTTAAATCGCTAATCAGATCTAGGATTGAATATGGAAGCTTTCTTTTATCGCCAATTAAAGAAAATAATATGAATAAGCTACAAAAAATTCAGAATTCTGCGTTAAGAATGGCATTGGGCTGCCGTAATAGCACCCCAATCGGTTACTTAACGGCTGAATCTAATATTCCATATTTACAGTTTAGATTTGAATTTCTTTGTTTTAAATATTTATTAAAAAATCTATCAATTACAGATAATCCTATTATTAATATATTAGATGAAATTTTAGAAATAGCGGATAATCCGGTTTTTAAACATAACTTTACAGAATCTATTATGTTGGAGTGCTATCGTGAGTGCTGGTTTAACAATGGTTTAATTTTCCAGTCTGATAAGTTTTTCAAGTTTAAGATACCCTACGAAACAAACTTTTTTTCATTGAATTGTAATATTGATTTGGGTAAGAGAGTCGCCAACTCATCTAATCCGAATCAAACCTTCAATGAGATATTTGAACAAGATGACTTTACCATAGATATTTTTACTGATGGATCTAAACAGGTCGATGACTTTTCTTCGCCGGTGGGTTTTGCTGCTTGGAGCTCTGATGAGAGCTTCAACCTCTCTTACAAACTACCCGATGCATCCTCAATATTTACAGCAGAAAGCTACGCTTTGAATAAAACGTTAAATTGCATTGCCAATTGGAAAAAAGATAATGTAAATAGTAAAATGAATTTTAAAATTTTTAGCGACTCAGAAAGTCTAATAAAGACTCTGGAAAAAAATAAAGGCTTAGATAAAGAACCAATATTGACATCCAAAATAAGACTTTTGTTATTTGAAATTGTCAAATGTTATAATGATATCAGTATTAAAATTTTTTGGATACCCGCCCATAGAGGCATTATTGGCAATGAAAACGTTGATAAATTGGCCAAAACGGCCGCTTTAGATAATAAAAATACTAATCTTGATATTCCCTATACTGATTTAGTATTGAAGTACAAAAATATTTGTAAAAATAAAAACAATAAAAAGCTTGAGATAGACAGTAGGGAAAAAGCAAAATTTTACTTTGAATTTTATTACAGGGATTTTAAAATTCCCTGGTTTTATAATGTTAAACTGCCTAGAAGAGTTATTTCCACTATTAACAGAATCAGAAATGGTCACACTTCACTTAACAGTAGCTTATTCAAATTAAAAATTATTGATTCAGACATGTGTGAGTGTGGAGGATGTCCTGACATGAACATGTTTTCTGGAATTGTGATTTGTTTAATATACAAAGAAAGATCATGTTGGATGATCTTTATAAAGTTCAACCAGTTGGACCATTCTCCATCACTAATATTTTATCTAATTTAGATAAAAATACTCTTCAAATTATATCTAAGTTTATTGTTAGTATTAACAAAAAAATTTGATTGATAAATGATTTTATTATTGCAACCTTATATTTTTTTATCTTCTAGGTAGTTCTATTTTTCATGACTTTCCTCAGGGCTGTAGTAATCTACAATACTACAGACGGGCCTTGCGACCCCGAGGTATCCTAGCTACTATATATATATATATATATATATATATATATATACATATATAAATATAAATGTAATGTAAATGTAAATGTAAATTTCAGAGCGTAATAAGTTGTAGCATTGTATATATATTAAGTAATTGTTTAGTTTTTTGTGGGGACTCGCCCCACAGTTAATAATTCATTTTAAATTTCGAGCGTAACGATAGGAGAAAGTATTCCTATATAATATTGATTTTATACCTCGTCGAAAAATATATGTAATAAATGTAATATATTTTTGTATCTTCTTACATATGCCAATTTTTAATAGTGTAATGGCTGTGTAATATATTTTAGTGGCCAATAAAAAGAAATAATAATAATAATATTTTCAACAAAAGTTTTTGATAAAAAAAGAATGGAAGACAGACGATTTAATAACGATTATAATATGATCGAGAAAAAAGGAAGTAAACGATGTAAATAAAGAGAAATTAAGTGTAAAAGTTGAAAATATTTTATTAACGTAGAATCGAGTAAATCAGCTGGTATATACTGCGCATGCGTGATAATCCTAAGACGCTCAGAGTGCATGTATACATATTACGAAGTCCGTTGTATAGTGCCGTATATAAGTAAATAATCACAAGGGGCTTTTCAAGAAAAAAAAATTTTTTCTACACATTTACTTATGCAATGATTTTAGTTTTCTAAATAATAATAGTTATAATTGAGACATATAGAGTGTATTAATTCATAAAAATTTTTAATATTACAAATACCACCAAGGGACCCAAAACATGATACGGTCATACATGCATGATCCACCTTAATTGGCTCAAAATATCAAAAAAATTTTTTATCAATTATTTTTATTGTAAAATTAATGTTGATTCATTTCCATTTTGTAATTTTTCAATATCTGATTTAAATAAAAAGATATTCGTAACAATTAAATAGAAACTAACTTTTGAAAATCTTTTATTTTCTGAAAAATAAAACTGTCATTTCGTGAGCATAGTAAAAACATTTTCCTCCGAAAAGAAGTAGGAAAAAGGTTGTTTCTGCTTCAGAAACATGCATCAACCATAAAAATAAATAGAATTTAGAGTTCGACTTTAAGAAAAGATTCTAAGATTTAGGCTAGACTTTTTAAATTATTCTCGGGCTAAAATATTATATTTAATATATTTTTAAGATGAAAGAAGTTTCATCAATTTATATTATAAGGAAAAAATTTATAACTATATTTGAATTTGATTTTTTTTTAACTTGACTGAACTTTTTTTTAAGTTTTATAGTTTTATTATTTAAATATAATTATATTTACTGTAATAAATATTCATGCAAAAACCTGAATTTTAAAATGAACAACTGTTATGTTCAAAGTTTAGTTTTTAATATTTAAATATAAAATATGAGAGCTTTTAGAAAAAAGATCTTATTTCCTCATGAAGTAAATTACATATACATTCTTTTAATAGTACAATATGAATAGCAGCTAGTAAATGTTTATTTTTTGTAAATGTTAATAAATTTGTCGATCAGTTAGAAATTTTGTAAAATGCATAAATATATTTTATATTTAAATCATATCTTCGATTCTAACAACAGTGGGGATTAATTGAAATTGATAGAATGTAATAGCATTAAATCTCTGAAGTTTCATTATTATCATGTTATTTTACAACGACGACTTTTTAGTCATATTTTTTATGATTCTTTTGAAATACATATAAAGATTCTGATTAAATGACAAACAATATACTATATTGTTTATCATCTAATCCTTATAATATTTTTCATAATTTTACTTTATTTATCGAAAAGTATACATTTTTAGTGTTAAGAGCAGGCCGGATTCGCTGTCCTTGTCTAATTGACATTTTTGTTATTTACTCAAGTTTCAATCGGTGTATCTTTAAATTCAAGGTCGAGCGCAATAGATATTATTATTATGAACATCTATGCACAAGAAAAATAATATCTACCGGTTTGTTTTTGAGAAAAGTAAGTAACGCCAAAGTAAAAGTTTATGTTTATAATATTTTCCGCTACTTACTTTTCTCAAAAACAAACCGGTAGATACTTTTTTTCTTGTGCATAGATGTTCATAATAATAATATCTATTGCGCTCGACCTTTAATTTGAAGATATACCGATTAAAACTTGAGTAAATAACAAACAACTTAATTGTTACTCGGTCGGTATCAGGTTCTACTCCGGCCTACTGTTAATAGATATTGTTATGATTAAGTGACAAACTATATATTATATTATTGGGTTTTATATGTGCTCAAAAAGAGTCATAAAAAATATGAATAAAATGTCTTTATAGTATTACATGATAATAAAAATTTGAACAGCCAATCTTATTAAATTCTATCAATTTAAATTAACAAGAGGCCAATAAATTAGCAATAGTTTTTTTATTTCATTCAAAGCTTTCTCGATGTCTATAGTCATCCTGGTTTACAGTACAGAGAGAAATTAAAAATTGATGTTACAGTTCTCATAAACAATAGAATATTATTTTATTACACAAAAAATCATGTAAAAATAAAACCATTCAAAAGCTCACCTTTGTCTAGTCTTGACATTGTTGTTTTTCTGTACAGATGTTGTAAACAATTAAAATTTTCTTTTACTTTTTTATAAGTCCAGTTATTTGGAATCAGAGTTAACAGTCTTATTTTTTCACTTGTTTTTTTCTCTTGGGAGAATTTAGTTTTCAAATTACTTATAATTTCATTAAGAGATTCACTGTCCTTTTGTAAATTTAGTATATCACTAGAGAGGTTAACTTCAAGGACTTCATTCACTTCATTAACAAGCTTTTTATAAATAGCACGAGTAGTTTTTTCAATTTTTTTTCAAAAATGAAGTTTGATAATTTTTGACGCTAGGGAAGAGGTTTATCAAAACAATCTAAAAATCTTAAGTGTTGTTTTTGTTCTTGGCTTTCTGTCAAAAATTCTGAACCTGCATCTGTAACAGAATTCATTTCAGTCGATTCAGATGCGTTTACATCAGATGATTGCTGGCTAGCACTTAAAGAAAACTCTTGAGCTTCAATACACTTGTCTCTCAGTGATTTAGTAACTTCTGAAATTTCTTTATAACAAGAGCCACATAGTTTTTCACCAGGAGCTATGTTCTGATAAGTTATTTCTTTAAAAACAAAATGAAGTTGAAGAGATATAGTCTTCAAATTATTTGTATTTTTTTATTCATGTTTTTTATATGGATCACAACATGATGTCTGGCGACTTGTATAATAATCTAAATAACAAGATTTATGATATGAACATATATTCTTTATATTAGAATAAGGGAGAAAGAATGACTCTAACATCAGTATATTTAAGAGAAGATAGAAGGCTGAGTTTTGAAGACCTAGAGAAATTAGTAGAAGATAACCTAGATGAAAGAATGATTATATGCGGTGACTGGAATGCTAGAGTTGGGGCAGAAGCAGAGACAAAGGATGAATTGAACGAGGGGGATGCAAGAAACTCTAGAGATAAAACTGTAAACAAGGAAGGAGAAGAAATGATAGAGTGGCTAGCAGAGATGGGACTTGAAATAAGAAATGGAAGAACAGAAGGAGATGAGGATGGAGATTGGACCTATATAGGGGGGGGGGGGGGCAGGTATGTCAGTAATAGACTATGTAGTAACGAACTGGAAGGCGAAAGAGAGTGTAGAAAGTATGAAAATAGCAAGAAGGATAGACTCAGATCACATGCCGTTAGAAGCCATTATAAAATGGGGAAAAAAAACAAAAGAAAAAATTAAATTTAAAGAAAAAGAAATAATAATGTGGGGCGAGAAAGAAGTGGAAAGTTATAGAAAAAATCTGGCAAAAGAAAGAAAGATTAACGAATGGAAAGATTTAAAAGTTATAATAGGAGAAGCTATGTACAAGAAAAAGATAAAGATAAAAGAAAAAGAAGATGTTGAGGACTGGTGGGATTATGAATGCGAAAAGAAAAGGAGTGAAGTAAAGAACAAATTAAGAAGTGTAAGCAGAGGTGAAGAAGACAGAGAAGAGTATTGGAAAGAAAGAAGAGAATATAAGAATATGATAAAACACAAAAAGTACAAAAGAGGAATAGAATTACTGGAAGAAATCAAAAGTGACAAAACAGGAAAAGTGTTTTGGAAAGAAATAAATAAAAAAAGGGAAAAGAAAAATAACTTAAGAGAAAGAATAGAAGAAAAGGATTGGATACAAAACTTCAGGAACGAAAACGAAAAAGAGAATGAGAAAGAGAAAGCAGAAGGAGAGAAAACAGAATATGGAAGAAAAGAATACACAGAGATTACTGAAGAAAAGATTAGTGAAATAATAAGAAATATGAAGAATAGAAAGGCGGCAGGAGGTGATAAAATACCAAACGAAGCATGGAAAAAAGGAGAAAATCTATTGAGAAAGGATCTAAAGTTGATATTGAATAAAGTTTGGGAAAGTAAAGAGTTGCCAGAAGAATGGAAAGTGGGAATTATAAATCCAATATACAAAAAAGGTAACCCAAAAGAAGCAAAAAATTACAGAGGAATAACTCTAATGGATACGAGTTATAAAATTTATGCAGAAGTTTTAAGGAAAAGGTTAGATGCAGAGATTAAAGAGAAGAAGATACTAAGTAACACGCAGTTCGGGTTTAGAAAGAATAGAGGAACAATTGATGCAATATACTGTTTGAAAACAATAATAGGGAAGGAAATTAAAAAAGAAAAAGGAAAAGTAGTAGTATTTTTTGCAGACATGAAAGCTGCCTTTGATAGTCTTAATAGGAAAGATCTGTGGG
Source organism: Anastatus disparis (assembly GCA_017163975.1). Classification (NCBI taxonomy): domain Eukaryota; kingdom Metazoa; phylum Arthropoda; class Insecta; order Hymenoptera; family Eupelmidae; genus Anastatus; species Anastatus disparis. The sequence continues at coordinate 2,999,041 of JAFFSR010000316.1, read as the reverse complement.
AAACATTGAAAAGACTGAATATAAGAGAAGAAATAAGAGAAAATATTGAAAAGATATATAGAGAAACGAGGGCAAAAGTAAGAATGGAAGGAGAGACATACACAAAAGAATTTAAAATAGAGAAGGGGGTAAGGCAGGGATGCCCACTGAGTACAACATTATTTAACATAGGATTTGCAGACCTTGAGAGCTATATGAAAGAAGGACAGATAGGAGGAATAGAGATAGGTAAAGAAAAAATATACACCATCTCATATGCAGATGATGTAGCATTATTGGCTAAAAGTGCAAAAGAAATGAGCAGCCTATTAAAAAGGTTTGCTAAATACATAGAAAAGAAAGGATTAGAATTAAATGTAGAGAAGTCTAAAGTTATGGAATTCAGAAAAGCAGGAGGAAGAAGAAAAGAAGAAAAGTATTGGTGGAAAGGTAAAGAGATAGAAATAGTAAAATCTTTTGTGTACCTGGGATACAAATTGCAAGGAAACAACAAAGAGGAAAGTCATATAAAAGAACAGAAGTTGAAAGCAAATAAAAAAATGGGGAAAGTTTGGAGCATAGCGGAAAGGCTCTTTAAGAATAATTGGAAAAAAAGAATGGATTTATTTGACGCACTCATAAAAAGTATATTCATGTATGGAGTAGAAATATGGGGTTGGGAAAGTAGAGGCGAAATTGAAAAGATACAGAAAAAATACATAAAATGGACATTAGGGCTGGAAAGGAACACACCAGATTATGCTATAATGATAGAAACAAAAAGAAGCAGTATAGAAAAGATAGCAATAGGAAGAGTAATAAAGTACGATGAAAAAATTAGCAAATATAAAGATGAAGACTTAATTAAAATTTGTTGGAAAGAAAATAAGAAAGAAAATATAAAAGAAGAGGATAACAAAAACAAGGAGAGGAGAAAAGGAAAAAAAGTGGAGTTAGAGAGAAAAATGACAATTATATAAGGAAAGCACTAGAAAAAGAGGGCCTATCAGTAAAGGAATACTATAAAAAAATAGAAAGAGAAGAAAAAATACATGAAGCAATAGAAGAAAAGAGTAAAGAAATTGAATGGAATGAAAATTGGAACAAGTTAGAAAAGTCCAAATATACAAAAGAAGTTAAAATAATAGTTAATGGATGGTTAGAGGCACAAAATTACTTGATAAATGAAGATGGTACAAAAAGAAACAACATAAAGAAAATAGCTAGATTTAGGCTAGGCAATGAATGCAGAGAAAATAAATATTGGATGGATGAAGTAGAAAGAAAGTGTAGATTGTGTCATAAAGAAAGGGAAACGCTAAAGCACATATTTGAGGTATGTAATTATACAAAAATAAAAGGTTTAAGTTGGATAGAGGCAATGAATGGAAATGTAAATATGACAGCAAAATTGGCAAAGGTAGACTGGGTAAGAAAAGAAAAAAAAAGAATAAGTAATAATATAAGTTGAAAAGAAAAAGAAAAAGAAGAAAGGAAAGAAAAAGGAAAAAAAAGAAGAAAAAGAAAGCAAAGGAGAAGATAATAAAGAGGAAAAGGAGAAAAGAAAACAGAAAGAATGATTCTACAAGAAGGTAACCAAGGCATAAGGGAGAGAAGCGACATCTACGGAGAAGAAAGAGAAGGATAGACAGCAGGTAGAAAGAAGGGAAGATAAAGAGGAAAAGACCGATAGGTAAAACAGAAGACTTATAGAGGTATAGAGATACAGGTTACACGTGGCGGCAAAATAAAAGAAAAAATATATTAATAAAGTAAAGAATACTAAAAAGATAAGAAAAGAAAATAAGTAAAGCAAGAAGAATTCTTGAGAAGCAAACAAAGTAAAGATAAAGTTATATAAGAAAGAGAAAAGAAGGATAGTGTGATACGAAAAGAAATAGAAAAGTTTTTTAGGTTAAGTAGAAAGGAAAGTAGAAAAGAAATAATGAATAGTGAAGAAAACAATAAGATAACAATGAAAGAATGCGAAGGTGAAAAGAAAAAAGCCACAGTGAAAAATGAAGAAGAAGAAAAAAGTGAAAGGAGATTAAAAGAGTTAGAAGAAAAAGTTAAAGAGCAAGAAAGAGAACTGCAACTACAGAAAGCAGTAATAGACAGCATGGTAGCAAAAATGGAGAGGTTAGGGATAAAGTTGAAGAGGATGGAAAAGAAGATGGAAGAATTAGAGCCAGAAAAGGTACATGGGCAAAAGGAGAGCTTGAAGGAAATAGTTAACCAGCTATGTGATAAAGAGCTCGAAGTAAGCAAAGAATTAGCGGAGGTTAAATCAAAGGTAGAAGAGATAAATGAAAGAAGAATAAGTACAAAGAAGGCAGAAGAAGGCAAAGAAGAGGTGAAAGAAAAGCAAGAAAAAGATGAAGTGTTTGGAAGGTCACCGAACATGGAAGAAGTTTGCAGAAAGTATGGGAGAAAAAGAGTCCTATTGCTAAAATTAGAAGAGGGAAAGAAAACCGTAGATATCAAGGAGATGTTAGAAAACGCGATAGGAAAGACACAATGGAAAGCCTTCCAGAAGGGGGAGAGAGAAGATCTTTTCTGGCTTGTATTCAAGATCAAGGAGGACAGGGAATACCTGTTAAAGAAGTTCAGAGAATGGAGGACAAAAGGAGGTTTCGTAGTTGACGAGCCTTTAACAAGAAGAGAAAGAATAGACAGAAAAGAAAGAGAAGAGAAAGAATACAGAAAAGAGTATAATAAGGAACAAGATCAGTATAAGAAATGAGAAAAGAAGAAAAAAAAAAAAGAAAGAAGAGAAAGATAGAGAGAGAAAAGATGTGATAGAAAGAAAAGAAAAGTTCAAGTTTTTTTTTAAGTATTTTGAAAATAAAATGTAAAGTTTAAGTTACAAAGTGATACTAGTGTCAAATAAAAAAATAAAAGTGATTGTTAAGTTTCGATTTAGATTAAGAACATAAAATAAGAACAAAAGGACTAATTTAATTTGTAATGAAAGATATAAAATATATAAACCTGTATTAAGTATTAAGAATTTAAATAACACAAACACAAACACAAAAGTAATAGACACACACACACAACGCAAACAACACAACATACAAAGACATATGTAAAATTTTTCTAGTAAGAATAAGAATAAAGAATTTATTAATATATTCTTTATATTTATATTTGGTACTCTGCATTCAAAAAGAAATTTTTCGTCACTGCTCAACTCTTCAGTCATAGATTTTTTCTAATTTTGAATATGAATCATACCGACAATCATTATCTGATCAATTTCCAATGTAGCATTTACAATTTTCAATATTCATAGTATTATAATAGGAAATAAACATTCGCAAACCAACAAAGGGTATAAATATTATATCAGTGTTTACATTATTTAGAAACATGAAGTAAAAAAGTTTGTAGACTGACATTTAAAGGGCTTTATGCGAACACGGTCGTTTACACAGGTCTAGTTTGTAACTGAAGTAGTGGAAAATTCAATCATTTTCGGGTTGTTCGAGCGTTTCGTAAGTAGTCACGTAATGAGGATGTCTATTCCGTGTTCCACTTATAAGCATAATTATAACTGAATCTACCATGGAAATATCAGAGAGCGCGGTGGCGTAACGGATAGAGCTCTTGCCTTCAACGCGGTGGGCATGGGTTCGAATCCTGGCCAGGTACCTCTGACTTTTTTTTCTAAAGAAAAATTAGTGTATGTGCTAACAATATCGCGCAGCTCTCACAAAATACGATCTCATTGGGTATCGATTGATTGATGGTCACAAAAATGTGACTGACCATCGATCGGCAGTTAGGGAGATTCTTCATATAACCCGTACCCGTACCCGTACCCACGCTCTGATGAGACCAATTGGCTGATTCTTATAAAACTTCAACAATTCTGTTAAATCTAACCAATCAGTCTCATCAGAGCGTGAGTACGGGTACGGGTACGGGTTATATGAAGAATCTCCCTCAAAGATTTCGGTATGGTGTATCAGATGGGCTGGCCTGATGTAATGTGTTAAACGGTTTCGGGCTAGAATCTATCTGATATTATCATATGAAAAAAGTTAATTAAATAGATGATGACAATATCCTCTATATAATTAACTTTTTACTTTAAAAAAAAAAAAAAAAAAAAACCATGGAAATATCAGGATTATCACTCCGAATTAAAAGGTTTAACATTAAATGCAAAAAATACGAAAGAAGACGGTTTATACATTTAAAAAAACTAAAATATAACATACTAATTTTTAGAAATTTCAAAAAATTTATAGCGTACATTTAGAAGCTATGCTTATTTAAGGTTGGAATTCATAAACCCAACACAAGTAATGACTGCTCCTTAAACCTCATTCTATCTTCATCTCTCTCATGATAAAAAAAAAGACAGATGATGCAACCGTTACTTGAGTTGCCTCTATGAATTCCAGCCTAACTTGAGAAACGTCTCAACTCAAGCAACGGTGTTACTTGAGTAACGTTTAACAAATCTGTTTAAATTTATAAACGTTACTCAAGTAACACCATTACCTGAAGTAAGACGTTGCTTAAGTTAGGTTTATTAATTATAACCTAATTCAGGTAATACAGGCAGAAACAGAAACAATAAGTGTTTTTACAATTCGCTAATTAATTTAGTTATATTGTTCCAAAATAAGGTGAATCGAAATATGTATATCTTCGTCAATTATTAATAAGATTTAGCGTTAAAAATAAAATTTAAGGTAAGTTGTCAAGAAGTCAAACACAGTTTTCTGATTTTGTAAATATTGAGGATTGAAAATTTTGCAGCCATTCAAGCACTCTTGCACTTGCAAGGGAAGTGTCAGAGTACTAAAACGCAGATTTTGCATACATTTTGATAGATGATTTTAGGTGTGGAAACATGAAAAAAAACTAATTATTATTAGACTCTAACGCTCAATATTTCCCTATTTATAGGCATTTAAGAAACATCACTATAAAAGTTACTAAATTTTCAAACGCTTATACTTCTTTAGCATTAATAGCTAAAAGCTTAAGACTTTTTTTAAATAAAAACTGACCTCAAACCCTTTCTAAACAGTAGTTATAGCATATATAAATATTATTTTTTCCAAAGTTATGGAGCAATAAAAATTGGACCAAATTTTAGTATTTATTATTAATTAGGGCTGGGAATTTTTTCAGTTTTTTTGACTATCCGGATAATCCGGATAATCGAATATCCGGATACTTAAATAAAAAAACCGGATAACCGAATATCCGGATACTTAAATAAAAAAACCGGATAACTGAATATCCGGATACTTGAATAAAAAAACCGGATAACCGAGTATCTGGATACTTAAATAAAAAAATCGGATAATCGAATATCCGGATACTTAAACAAAAAAACCGGATAACCGAATATTATGATAGTCGAATAATAAATTTGAATAATCCGGATAGAATATCCGGATGGTTGAATAAAAAAAACGGATAACCGAATATCGGGATGGATAAATAAAAAAACCAGATAACCGAATATCATGATAGTCGAATAATAAATCTGAGTAATCCTGATAACCGATTATCCGGATATACGATTATATTGCTATTGAGATGTTGAAATATATTAATATTCGGATAACCGAACGTAAGAAATAAACAAATTTTCTATTTTTAAGATTATAACCTGTGAGAAGTTTGAATTTTAGAGTATTGATAAACATAATCAAACATTAAATTTTACTCAATGACATAGCATTTTCGACTAATCTATTTAATCTAACCGCTCATTATTCTATGAATTTATACATACACTACCCCATCATCCTTACTATCGATTAATTCATTGACCATTGATCCATTAATTCATGAAACCATCGTTCCATGACTCAATGACTTATCGACCCATAGATTCTAAAATCTATCAACTCAACAACCCATCAACCCATTGACCCAACAACCTATCAACTCATCGATCTATCATCCCATTAGATAATACTTCTAAAAAAATTAGAAAAAAATTTACATGTGTAAGAAATGAATACAATTTTAATTAATCGCTGAATTAAATTTTATATGAAAATAAATTTTCTAAAAAAAATAGAAAAAGAAATAATATAGGAAAGAAATTAAATTAAAATCAATATGATCGCCACTAATATTTTATTTTATATTAGAATGAGAATAAAAATGAAAAAAATATAATTCATGATAAAACTTAAATAATTTGAAAATATTTTAAAGCAGCATGTGATTTGAAAGTCCCTTGTTTATTAAAAGATTACGTGAATCGCTGCAAATAAGGAGGCTTTTACAAACAAAGGATCAGAATATATACGGATGGGGAACAATAAAAGTGTGCTTATACTTTGTAAGCTTTAAATAATATGTGTATATAATTCTCTCTCTTTTCCTCCTTTACGTAGATTCCACGCATTAGATTTTAAAAATGACGAGAAGTTATTCTGCTTAAATACGCCACCGTATGCACATCATAAATCGATATGAGCTTATTTTAGGTAAGTTAAATAATATTATAATAACATAATGTTATTTTATAATTTCATTTATTTATTGGATTGTTCATATAATTCTTTTGTATAATTCTTGGCGGCTGTATCCTTTTGTATCTTGTTTTGTCTTGTATCATGATATTTTTACTTTTTAATTTTCCGTACCCATGCAGCATGAAAGGACTTTGAAAATATTCTGAAAGGATTCATGACAGGACTACAATCTTTCAGAAATATTTCACTGAAAGGATTCTAAAATAATTCTATGTCCGAGGTATTATTCTTTTTAAAATAATACAAGAAAATATTTCATAAAGAATTCACAAGACATTTCAAAATCCTTTCAATGAAAGAATTCTGTAAGGATCCATGAATTCTTTTGGTAATAATTCTTAAATCTTTTCATACATCTTCCATTGAAAGGATTCTGTAAGAATGATAAGAAATATTTTCAAAATATTTCATTGTATCATTTCTAAAAGAAATATACCCCGGACATAGAATTATTACAGAATCCTTTCAATGAAAGAATTCTGCAAAGATCCATGAATTCCTTTGGTAATAATTCGTAAATCTTTTCATACATCTTCCATTGAAGGGATTCCGTAAGAATAATATGAAATATGTTTAAAATATTTCATTGTATTATTTCTAAAAGGAATATACCCCGGACATAGAATCATTACAGAATCCTTTCAATGAAAGAATTCTGTAAGGATCCATAAATTCTTTTGGTAATAATTCGTAAATCTTTTCATACATCTTCCATTGAAAGGATTCTGTAAGAATGATATGAAATATTTTTAAAATATTACATTGTATTATTTCTAAAACGAATATACCCCGGACATAGAATCATTACAGAATCCTTTCAATGAAAGAATTCTGTAAGGATCCATGAATTCTTTTAGTAATAATGCATTAATCTTTTTATATATCTTTAGTTGAGAGACGTGTAAAGTTGTAGAAACTTTATTCTTTCCTGTATTATTTAAGAATCAATTTAGAATTAATACACACACACACACACACACACACACACACACACACACACACACACACACATATATATAACGGATATGATGATATAACTATTTATAGGACTACGAATAGTTTCACAGCGGTTATAATCGAAGTTTTCATAACACAGACATCGCACGCATAACAATTTATAGTTTCCATTTTGAATTCTTATTTTCCTTATATATGAAAGCTATATATTTAACTATTTTTTTAGCTATATTTTATAGCTAACCTTTTTTGACCGGGTATAAATACACTAAAAATTGAAGTTTTTTTTTTAACTATAATAATAGCTATAAAATATAATTGAAAAGGTAGCTATTAATATTTTCGGTATGACGAAATTATTAACTATAAAATTAAGTACATTTTTAACTATAAAAAACAGCTAAAAAAACACATTGCTATAGCTGTAAAAACAGCTCGATACAGCTATATATTTAACTATTTTTTTAGCTATATTCTATAGGTAACCTTTTTTGACCGGGATTACAATATATTAATAGCTAGATATTTAACTATACTTTATAGCTGAAAATAAATGGTTTTTTAGATATCCTTTATAGTTGAAAATATACCTAAATTTTTAGTTGATAATTTGTTTATTACTCATAGATATTTAGCTGAAAAAACATAAATATTGCTATAATATAAATAAATATAGCTGTATTTTACTTATATTATTAGCTGTTTTTATAGATTTTTTTTTGACCGAGAACAACTGAAAATATAACCAACGAAGATAGACGCTTATAGAAGCGTACTTCTGGGTTAACTTTGGAGGCCCAGCTTTTAGAGGACACTTTAACATTACGTGTAATATCTATATATATGAAAACATCGATATATATAGATATAGAAATACATGGCATTTTCGTAGCACCACCACGCGGCTGGAGGACATGAGCTTTAGATTTTGAGCTCCTGTCCGCCCATTTAAAGTACGCTTCTATAAGCGTCTATCTTCGTTGATATAACTGTAATTTAAGCTGTATTTTTAGCTGTTTTTTAGCTATATTTTCAACAATTTTTTTTAGCTAAATATTATTAGAGTAGCTTTCAGATATACTCGAGTTTATTTATATTGTCCTTCCCTACCTTCGCTGTAAATTGATTAACCTATACCAACGAATATAGACGCTTATAGAAGCGTACTCTTAAATGGGAAATTTCAGCCAAAAATGAGTTACCCAGCTACTGAGGGCGCCACTAGATCCCATGTATTTTTATATCTATATATATCAAATTTTTCATATGTATAGATATACAAACAATGTTAAAGTGTTACCCAGCGTATCAGACGAAAAATTTAACCCAGAAGTACGCTTCTATGCCCTATTGAAAATAATGACGTCTTTGGACGTGTCTGGATTTGGAACAAAAAAAGACGTCTTGAAAAGACGTCTTTCAAATCAAAACGTCTTTTTTATCAAAATTTTTAAAAAAGTACTTACTAAAATGTTCCAAAAAAGTATTATTTTATTACGTTATTATTTTTAATAGGGTATCTTTCTTTAGGAATATAGAAACAAAATAAGTATCAGCTCTCTGCAGACCGAAAAGCTTGAGCGAACAAACTGGAAATGTTATAACCTTATATACCCGAGTCACTAAAATTTTCGTAGGAGTTCGCGTATTAAGAAAAAAGCTACCGAACAGTTAAAGACAGAATTAATAGTCGATTCGAATAATTTTTTCAGTAGTTACATTTTTAACTGTGAGGTGCCGTTTTTCTTAACTTTGCAATCCCTTATCCAAATTTCAGAGATGCAGGTATATGAGGTTATAATTTTGCGTATTTATTCACAGTTAAAAATCAGTATACATACTTCAATCACGTACTTCAAGTATATACACTTTAGCTTAAGTACGTTCTTTTTTGAAACATTTTAGTAGGTATTATTTTTAAAATATTGATAAAAAAGACGTCTTTAAAAGACGTCATTATTTTCAATAGGGTAAGCGTCTATCTTCGTTGCCTATACATACACTAAATCTAAGTAATAACTCGCAGGGGTCGCTGGAAAACACGCGCGCATTTTTTAGTAACGGTAAGATGGATCGGTCTTATATACAAAGTGTACTCAACTCTCACCACTTGCGGGAGTTGGACACAAATTTCAACGCATCAAAAACGTTTAGCTAAAAAAATTAGCTAAAAATTAAGCTTAAAATATAGCTGTTTTGACTCGTTGAAATTTGTGTCCAACTCCCGCAAGTGGTGAGAGTTGAATACACTTTGTATATCCGATCCATCTTACCGTTACTAAAAAATGCGCGCGTGTTTTCTAGCGACCCCAGGGACATTATTACTTAGATATACGTATGTATAGATTAATCAATTTACAGCGGAGGTAGCGAAGGACAATATTAATAAAATCGAGTATATCTAAAAGCTACTCTAATAATGTTTAGCTAAAAAAAAATTGTTAAAAATATAGCTAAAAAACAGCTAAAAATACAGCTGAAATTACAGTTATATTTTCAGCTGTTCTCGGTCAAAAAAAAAACATCTATAAAAACAGCTAAAAATATAAGTAAAATACAGCTACATTTATTTATATTGTAGCAATATTTATGTTTTTTCAGCTAAATGTCTATGAGTGATAACCAAATTATCAACTAAAAATTTAGTTATATTTTCAACTATAAAGAATATCTGAAAAACCATTTATTTTCAGCTATAAAGTATAGTTAAATATCTAGCTATTAATATATTGTAATAAATACACTAAAAATTTAAGTATTTTTTTCAACTATAATAATAGCTATAAAATATAGTTGAAAAGGTAGCTATTAATATTTTCGGTATAACGAAATTATTAACTATAAAATCAAGTACATTTTTAACTGTAAAAAACAGCTAAAAAACACATCGATATAGCTGTAATAACAGCTCGATATAGCTATATATTTAACTATTTTTTTGCTATATTTTACAGCTAACCTTTTTTGACCGGGTATATATACACTAAAAAATTAAGTGTTTTTTTTAAACTATAATAATAGCTATAAAATATAGTTGAAAAAGTACCCTATTAAAAAAATCAGGTGATAAATCACCTGATTTATCAGGTGATTTATCATGCCAAAACATCATGTAACGATTTTGTTGATCTTTACTCATTTTAAACCATGCTTAGTCAATTTAGAACAATTTTTGAAAATTTTGGAAAATTTTGAACTTAGAAAATTTTTTAGATAATTTGGTCTTAGAAAAAATTTTGACTAAATCACAAAAAAATTTCTAAGTTCAAAAATTTCAAAAATTTTTCAAAAATTGTTCTAAATTGACTAAGCATGGTTTAAAACGTGTAAAAACCAACAAAATCAATACATGATATTTTGGCATGATAAATCACCTGATAAATCAGGTGACTTGTCACCTGATTTTTTTCACCAGGGTAGCTATTAATATTTTTGGTATGACGAAATTATTAACTATAAAATTAAGTACATTTTTAACTATAAAAAACAGCTAAAAAAACACATCGCTATAGCTGTAAAAACAGCTCGATACAGCTATATATTTAACTATTTTTTTAGCTATATTTTATAGGTAACCTTTTTTGACCGGGTAGATTAATTCGAAAATCTTTCTGAATTATTTTACGACTGGAACCTTCGAAAGAGTTCTGAATTCTTTCTTGTTTCCTTTCAAGAAGTCTTTTCAAATTCCTTTTAGTAAGGATTCATGTAATAACTTTTATTCTCATCATAAGTTATTTCATGAAATGCTTCAAAAAGATTTCAAAATTATTTCATGTATGATTTCTTAAGACTTTACCAAAATATTGCATGAATTATTTCATGAAAGCTTTTTGAATGAATCTTGAAATGATTCGGTGAAAGAATACCTTGGATCGTTCCGAAAATCTTTCTAAATTATTTCATGATTAGAACCTTCGTAAGATTTCTGAGTTATTTCTTGTTTCCTTTCAAGAAGTTCTTTAAAGTACTTTCAGTAAGGATTCATTTAATAACTTTTATCGTCATCATAAGTTCTTTCATGAATTATTTCAAAAAGATTTTAAAATTATTTCATGTAAGGATTCGTGAGATTTTACATTTTACGAAAATCTTACATGAAATTATTACGTTAAAGCTTTTTGGAAGAATATTGAAACTATTCGGTGAAAGAATAACTTAGATCATTCCTAAAATCTTTCTGAATTATTTTACGACTCGAAACTTCGAAAGAGTTCTGAGTTCTTTCTTTTTTCCTTTCAAGAAGTTCTTTCAAAGTACTTTTAGTAAGGATTCATGTAATAACTTTTATCGTCATGATAAGTTCTTTCATGAATTATTTCAAAAAGATTTCAAAATTATTTCATGTATGATTTCCTAAGACTTTACCAAAATATTGCATGAATTATTACATGAATGCTTTTTGAAAGAATCTCGAAATGATTCGGTGAAAGAATACCTTAGATCATTCCGAAAATCTCTCTAAATTATTTCACGACTGGAAACTTCGAAAGATTTCTGAGTTTTTTCTTGTTTCCTTTCAAGAAGTCTTTTCAAAGTCCTTTCAATAAGGATTTATATAATAACTTTTATTCTCATCATAAGTTATTTCGTGAATTAATTCAAAATATTTAAAAATTATTTCATGTATGATTTCTTGAGTCTTTACCAAAATATTGCATGAATTATTTCATAAAAGCTTTTTGAATGAATCTTGAAATGATTCGGTGAAAGAATACCTTAGATCATTCCGAAAATCTTTCTAAATTATTTTATGATTAGAACTTTCGTAAGATTTCTGAGTTCTTTCTTGTTTTCTTTCAAGAAGTCTTTTCAAAGTACTTTCAGTAAGTATTCATGTAATAACTTTTTCGTTATGATAAGTTCTTTCATGAATTATTTCAAAAAAATTTTTTAATTATTTCATGTAAGGATTCGTGAGATTTCACGAAAATCTTACATGAAATTATTACGTTAAAGCTTTTTGGAAGAATATTGAAATTATTCGGTGAAAGAATAAGTTAGATTATTTCGAAAATCTTTCTGAATTATTTTACGACTGGAACCTTCGAAAGAGTTCTGAGTTCTTTCTTGTTTCCTTTCAAGAAGTCTTTTCAAATTCCTTTTAGTAAGGATTCATGTAATAACTTTTATTCTCATCATAAGTTATTTCATGAAATATTTCAAAAAGATTTCAAAATTATTTCATGTATGATTTCTTGAGACTTTACCAAAATATTGCATGAATTATTTCATGAAAGCTTTTTGAATGAATCTTGAAATGATTCGGTGAAAGAATACCTTAGATCATTCCGAAAATCTTTCTAAATTATTTTATGACTTGAATCGTTGGAAGATTTCTGAGTTCTTTCTTGTTTCTTTTCAAGAAGTCCTCTCAAAGTCCTTTCAGTAAGGATTCGTGTAATATTTCATGTCTTAACTTTCGTTTCCTTTTTGTTATTATTTTTGTAAAGACTTTGTAATCTTCCTGTGTATTATTTCATAAATTCTTTTCAAAAGAATATAGTTATCTTTTTAAGCTCTTTTTAAATGCTTTCAACGTATTATTACTTGTAATATTTCATGAAATTATTTCAAAATTCTTTCATGCTATGTGGGGTAATGATACTTTAAGGATACATATGGATAATTTTGCCTTATATTTTCTGTATTTATTTTGAAGACAAAAGAATTTTATGAATATTAATTATTAACCAGCGTGATATTTCTTGCTCCTATTGTCGTTCGATTTTACTTTATCGATTTAATTTAAATTTATTCTATTATTTTGTTTTTTAACTTTAAATAAAAATAAAAGAATAATAATAATAATTCAATAAAAGAATAAATTCGGACAAATCTTTATATTATTTATACACATACATGAATATATGTATATTAATATATATTATTTTATAAAAATTAAATTTTATTCTTTATGTTACATTAATATAATCCAAATAAATATTATAACATAATAGTAATTTAATGGAAGAAAAATTAAAATAAAATGTTTCAATATTTTATTTGTATTCATATGGAAAAAATTGACGTAACAGTAAATAATTACAGATAGCTGTAAATAATTGTTAAAAATTTGAGGATTAGGACATTTGTAATAATTTTTTACTTGTAATAATTTTGTGTAAATATTTACTATTATTATTTACTTGTATATACATTTATTTATAATTATTCACAAAAATATTTTTTTATATTTTATATATGTATATAGATAGATAGATAGATATTATTTTTATTGTATATCATAATACAAAAGACGTGTAATGCAATTTATAATTATAATAATAAATATTTCACATAAAACAATGTATAAAAAATAGTAAAATCCACGCTACAATCCGATAAATTAATATATAATTATTGAAAAATCTTTTCTTCCGAAATGGTCTCTGCACTTGTATTTTTATATCAAAATAAAAGTTTGTCGTATTTTACATGAATGTATACTACATACACACGTATTTTTTAATTAGAAATATTATGATAATATTGACCTTGTTTATTGTTTTTGTTTAGTGAAAAATACTTCACATTGAACGTCGCTTTGTGATATATTTCTGTATTATATTATTAACATTTATTTCCAGACTATTAAATAAAAAATATTAACTATAACATGTAAATTTTTATTATATTGTAGTTTCTTACCTAATAAAATTTTTTTTCAACACCTGATTACAAGTACCACATTTTTTTTAGCATCGAAAAAACAATGTGGTAATTTCGGCCTAGTGTTCCAAGCAATCGTATTTTTATCACGGAAGCAAATAAAAAATGCTTTAAATCATGTTTGCATACGATTTAAGACATTCTTTACTTTTCTCCCTAAGAGAGAAATATATTATTGTACGAATAGTAAAAAAGTATTAATAAAAGTTTAAATATATATGAAATCAGTATGAATACAAATAGTATAAAATGATACATAAAAAATGAGTTTTACCAAATTTTGCTCAAATTATTAATGTAATGTGTACGCACAATACCAATAGACAATGTAAATCAAGCACAAAAAAGATTGTATATTTAGTTTAATATTCACCACATTCTAATACGATAAGTGTATAACATATACGTGTAGGCATGCATGTGAATATTACATATTTTTGCATAGTTCATATACTCAATCAATTCAAAATCGATTTCGAACCTATAAACCATATTAATTTTCGAAATTATTCCACTACCATCCTCAATTTCTAGCATTCTTTATAAATCATTATCTTCATCATCATCATCATCATCATCATCATCATCATCATCATCATCATCATCATCATCGCCCTCGTCGTCGGCATTGTCCTGGTCATCGTCATCGTCCTCATCATCGTCCTCCTCATCATCATCATCATTGCGTGCGTGTGTGTGTCAAGCAATCAATTAAAATAATTTAAAACAAAAACGTTAAAAACGGCCCACAAGAGGACCACAAAATCAATAATCATGGCATTGCAATAATTTGTGTTTCTACGAAATATCCTGCTATTTATTTTACGAACCGATATATTTAAAACATCTTATAAGAATCATATGGTTTCAATCAAATACAGTAAACTCTCGATACAAGAGAATTCACGGAGCTGTAGAAGAGGAATTTTCTTAGAAGTTCTCTTGTACGAAGAGTCTCCACACGCTCGAGTCAAGAGTGGTAGCCACGCCCACTGTCTTGTTGTGTGAGTTTTATTCAACGTGCGTGTATATTCTGTCTCTCTCATTTTCATAGTGATGGGAGAAAGTGAATGCTTAATCTCACGCCATTATTTAGGGGAAAGAGCTCGGATTCTCTTATATCGCGATCTCTTGTATCGAGAGTTCACTGTACTATATCGGATAAACATACAAATATTAATCGAATATCCGTGTATCCAAGTATTTAGATAATCAAATGCATAAATTGTGACCTCACTTATATTATATTTATAATATAAAGAATTTCAAGAGAATTTAAGAGAGAATAAGTGAGAAAAAAGAATAAAATAAAAGATAATTACCGATAAACTTATTCTCTCTTGAATTCGAATCATCGCGTTAAAAGTCTATCTCTATCTTGTGCGTCGGCGCGACGTAGCAATTAGAAAGTATATCAGCGCGCGAGATGGATATTAATAAGAATATATGTACGCGCTTAGATGTGCGCCGATACACGCCTATAAAGTGACGTACGCTAGCACACATCTAAGCGCACCTGTAATAGTATAGTGTAAGATATGTAAATGTATCCCTTCTACTTAGTAGTAGGAGAGGATTGCGGCCGCGGCGGCTTGATCGATGCTTAAGCAGATCCAAGCCGAATCTTTGTACGGCACTCTTTGGCCAGCTTTCTTCTAATAAAGTTTAACTAAAAATTAATAAGTTGTAATGTAATGTAATTATTTCTGATTATTCTGCAGGTCCGCGAGGAGCTGGATAACCACCAGCTCCGTACCGGTAGCAGTTATAACAGAATAATACTCTAGTTATAATCAAAGTTTTATTGTAGTAAAACAAATTAATTATACCTTTATTTCAATTTCTTTTGTGTACGTGTTAAGTGTTTCAATACTAATTATATTCTTTTATTTGAAGTTGATTGTGTATAGCATATTGACTAATTTAATTAATCTAAAGTTTATCTAATTGAAGTTAATGAAAAGGCTCCTTATAAGACTATAAGTCTTAGAGTTTTCTGGCTTATAAGAGGCCCTTAATATAATTAAACAAAAAAGCCAAGAGACCCCGGACTAGATGTAGCATGACGCTACACTAAGAACGGGTCTAGCTTAAAAATAACCTTTTTCCTTTATCTTTTTCCTCGTACATGAGCACTTTGTGCTATCATTTTCAGATTTAGGATAGTGAGAGGTTACAAGATGTTAACCGTGTATCCGTCGTATCCGGATTTAGTTTGGAAACACGGCTATCCGAACGGATATTAGAATATCCGGATATTACGAATACTGATCGGATATCCGTGTATCCGAGTATTCGGATAACCCAATGCACGGATATTAACCGGATATCCATAGTATACGGATTTTATTCGTTCACACGGATATCCGGAAGGATATTCGAATATCCGAATATACGGATAGTCCCAGCACTAATATTAAACGTATATCCGTAGTATCCGGATTTAGTTTGGAAACACGGCTATCCGAATGGATATTTGACTATCCGGATATTACGAATACTGATCGGATATCCGTGTATCCGGATAACCCAATGCACGGATATTAACCGGATATCCATAGTATCCGGATTTTATCCGTACACACGGATATCCGGAAGGATATTCGAATATCCAAATATACGGGTAGTCCCAGCCCTATTATTAATTAATGCTATGAAGAAGAATTTCAGGTATAATTTTCATTGCTCCTGTCACCAGGGAAATATTGAGCGTTAGAGTCTAGTACCTTAGTTTCTTTTTATGTTTTTACATTCAAAATCATCTTTCAAAATTGGAACATAATTGGCGAACTAATATCCTGGCACTCTTCTTGTTATGTAAAAATTACTTGAAAATATGAGAAAATCAATATTATAAAATTGAAGAACCTCAGGCAAAATCAAAAAGAACTTGAGCAAACTTTTTTTAAACATTGATACTATGTATAAACAATAATTTAAAATTATAAAATGCAAGAAAACATCTTTAAGAAATGATTAAAAAGTGTTAAAAGATGGGTATTTTTCGATCTTTTAGCAAAAATGTCCATATTTAAAAGTTCATATTTCTGGTATTTTTTATCAATTTGAACTTGGGACGACTTGAATTAAAGGGTAAAGTGAGAGGAAAAATTTAAGATATTGTAGATACCAATAAAATAAAATGCTAAAACTCTATAGAAGTTAAAAATAGATTAAAAAATCAAAAAATTCGAAGAAAGTAGCCTTTACATTAAAGAGTATATAGCTTTTTATAATACCCAATGAAATTCGATACGAATTTTTTTTTAAAATATGTAATGAAACGAATAAAACAAGATGTTGTGAGTTCAAATATAGTAAGATTTCATGCTTTGGTGGCGATTTGAAAATCAGCTGAAAATAACGTTAAAGTAGTCATTTTTTCAATCTCATATTCATTTATCTCGGCCAATAAAAGATATCGAAAGCTGAAATTTTGCAAAACCTAATATTTTCTAAAGCACTTTGAAGTCACCGAGTTCTATATTAAATATATATATATATAGGTCATTTCATATGTATATATATATATATATATGGGACGTTTCATGTGAACTCACCTAACAAAAAAATAAAAATCGGTGAAAATCAGTGTAAAGCCTCCATTTAATACCCAAAATACACAAAAAAATTTTCAGAGGTCTAGGTCAAAGGTAGATAGATAAATATAAATTGATTTATTTTGTAAAAAGAGTACAAAAAGGCGTGTAATACATCAAACAATAAGTAATAATTCTATAAAAAGTATTGCGCATAATAAGATAAGATATTACAGTCGAATATTAAAATTAATATATAATACTGTATCAGTAAGTCACTATATAAAAGCGATATCACAGACTATTCTAAATACACGCAGAAAACAAGAAAACATAAATTACAATAAAAAACAGTCTTAAATATCTATTAGTCATAGAATTAAAATCAAACAACATAATATAAAAAATGAATCACTGTCATGACATCAAATAAAAATAAAATTGGACAATACTATAAAAATAAAATTAGACAACACAACAACAAATTAATAATAAATAATTATAAATTTAAAAAAATAAAATAATAATAACATTCAAAGAGTAAAAACTTGATACCGAAGATGTCATGACTTCCAATAAAAACAGAACTACTCATTCTTTCTGCATTCATTCATCCATCATTCAGGCTAATAAATACATTCACACTTTAAATCTATATATAAGACAAAACAAAATAAATTAACATAAAAATTAAAATACTTAAAATTAAGTTCATTCGAGGTCGAGTAAGTACCTCCTCAAAGCCAACTTAAACCTGCCCCAGCGATGGAAGATTTTTTATATCAGCAGGCAGGGAGTTCCAAAAATGCGCACCTTGAACTTGAAAGCAAATGCAAAAATTAAAAATTTCATTGCTAATAAAATAATGTTTTTAGATGTTTGCTGATTTTTATACATATAGCAGACTATTGAAGCTTTCAAATGCACTCTGAAAAATTAAAATCGCTTGATTAGGAGAGTCTTGGGAAGTTTTTAAAAATATAGTTAAATTTATGCTTATAAACAAATTGAATATCTTTTTCAATTTTGAATTAAATGAAACACAAAAACTTTTGTTAGAAAATACTCTGAAAGGCGCTCACTTAAAAAAAAAAAAGTCAAATTCCGCTCAATAGTTTTTGAGCTATGACTCACCAAAATTAACTTGTGTTTATTATTAAACAATAAACAATAAAAAATCAATTAAAGCGTCATTAGCTTTATTTGTCCAAGCACTTTTTAGGTAAAAGTTTTCAAAACATGCGCTCTTTGGAAAGACATAAAAAGTATTGATTAAAATTACTCTGATCACTCGAAAAGTCGTTGAAAACGTAGAGGGTCACGTGATGGAGCAAGCTGATTGAAAAGTAAAATCAAGATCTAAAAACTACAGCGCGCTCTGAAAATGCGATTATCTTGGCTTCTAAATATATAAGAAATTTATCATACCTTTACGCAGTTTGAAACTCCTATTTAATTAAAATAAAATGTTTGGAATGTATAAAAAAGAAACATTTGTATAAAGCGAATTAAAATCATTGACCCTTGCCAAAGTCAAAGTTCAATTATGATCAAGCTTTAGCTGTCTTTTATTTTTATTTATTTTCAAAATACATTATAACCTTAACGACATTTGAGTGAATCTCAAGTAAATACTCAAGCATACGATGGTCACTTTATTTATTTTTTACATTATAATTCTGCTATTTGAAGATATAATAATATAAAATTTGAAGATGAATATTTCGAAAATAAGAGCAGTGATTTAATCTAGTTTGATCAATAGTTATGTTAAATAATAGAAAAATGTTTCCTTATTTATTATAAATAATAATAAAGAGTATAGCCGAATAAGTATGTGAAAATAGCCTTAACTAGGATTTCCCTGAAACTTTGCTTATTCTTTTGTCTTGTCAAAAAACTAAGATCCTAAAAGTTTTAGATCCCTAGGCTCAAAATTGGCTTCATAACCTCAAAAAACGTGTTTTTTTGTTCTTTCCTTATAATTAGGTAAATTCTTACTGGTTCTCTAAAATTCCAAATCGAGGTAAAAGAGGACGGTAAAACGCATATATTTAGTGACTATATAGAATATATATTTATTGACCTTACGAGCCTCAACCATAACCTGAAAATACTTTTGAAAATTTTAAAATGGTCTGTACATTAATTGTATTAATGCATTTTTATTTGTGGCTTCTAAAAACTTTTCTCTTTATAAAATCTATCACCCATAATTTTTGCTAAGCTGTAGGAATGGTGGAAAGTACCTGAAATATCAAAAAACTGAAAATTTTAAAGATTTATGGCGTCTTAGAGGCTTGATTGCATTTTGATCATGAAGATAATACCAAAAACACGTTCAGCGACCCGAAAAACCCCTAAATATTGATATTTAGTCGGATTTATATCATATTCATCTATAAAATACAAGTATAAGCTTAAAAAAAATCATTTTTCGACCAAAAAGACTCCTGTAGTCTTTTTATTATCATCCTAAACTATAATTTTACCACTTTTTTTTCAAAGTAACCTTAACAATTTATTCACTGACCAATAGCCTCCTTGATACTGATTGTTAATCTTATTCAGTACGATTTTTGACCGAAAGATATGGAATTAACCTCAAAATATTCACTTAGTGACTAAAAATGACCTCAACCATCATTTTTCTGTCGTATTCAAAACAACATATTTGACAATAAAATATATTGGAGGATTCTAAGAACTTTTCACTGCGATTGTTTATATTGTTTTGTGCGATATTTGGTCAAGTACCACGAAAATATCGCAAAATAATGCGCCAAATAAATTACTAATTTTTTATTCGCTTACTATTTGTTATTCATTATTTTTCTTTATAATTCAGTTGAATTTAGTGTTTAATTTTAAAAATAATTATTTAATAATAATTTAATGATAAAATATTTTTAAAAAAATTTTGAAAAAAAAATTGTGTGTACCGAGGTTTGAACCCACGATCAAAACAAAAAATAATACATGCTTATCAAACTTCACAAGTTCAATCACATTTAAATTTTAACTTAAATTATTTTGATTACCTCATATTTTTATATATCACGTTCTTCAATTAAGGGCATGGGTTCAAACCTGGGTACACACAATTTTTTTCTGCAAAATTTGAAAAAAAATATTTTATTACCAAATCATTGTTAAATAATTATTTTTAAAATTAAAAACTGAATTTAACTGAATTATAAAGAAAAATAATGAATAACAAATAGTAAGCAAATAAAAAATTGACAATTTTTTTAATAATTCAGAGACTGCTGTATACCGACACAGATACCTGTTTTACCGACTCTATTTAAAATTTATTTTTTATAAAAACTAGTTACTGGAGGCAGAAATTAAAAGATGGTTTCAATGCGTATAATAAATAGCAATATTTTCTCTGATGAGAATAAATTAATTTTATCGCTTGGTTTTCTAGAAAAGTTGCAATAACTTGAAAATCGTATTTTCTGCCTCTAATCTCTAATTTCATAAGTTATTCCAACTTTTCTCGAAAATAAAACGATAAAATTAACCTTTCTTTATAAAAGAAAGTATCAATTTTCATTATACAAATCGAAACTATCTCTTTATTTCTGCCTTTATCTGCTAGTTTTTGGAAAAAAAATAATTTTGTAATCAGAAGAGGACAGAGAGATACGGCGGCCTCTTAAATCATATTTCAAGTTTAATAAAGATAATATTTTTTTCGTTATTAACTAAAATAGCAGACTAATTTATTTTCAGTTTCAGATTGCCTCAATGTGCATATTTTTGTAAATTATTGTTACGTTCTTGTGTTATGTAATCATTGTCTTTATTTTTCAATTCGAACAGTTAATATCGTAAAGAACGGGATTCTTATCAGGGCATGATTTCTTTTATATAATCAGAAACTACATCTTCTATGGTAACACTAACAAATATAAACTACAGAGCTATCCCACACAGCGTGAAATGTTTTAAATTATTTCGAAAATATTTCAAACGTTTTGTACTGTGTAGGGCTCACCTGCTTGCTTGTACTCAATTACAAGCTCGGCTCGCTAATGTATCTTTAAAATAGTAAAATATTTTAGTAATATTACATTACTATTTTGATGTCAATTACTTTTAAATAATGCTGTAGCACAACATGAAATATTTTTGCTGGCTAAGCGCATTATTTGGCGATATTTTGGTGGTGCTGACAAAACATCGCACTGAACAATATAAACAATCTCAGTAAGAAGCCCTTAGAATCCATCAATATGTTTTTGACGGTATTTCAAAGAAATCATACAAAGAATTGTTTCGAATACGTCAGTAAAATGATAGTTAAGGTCATTTTTAGTCACTATGTGCATTTTTTGAGGTTAATTTTATATCATTCAGCCAAAAATTGTACTGAATAAGATTAAAAATTAGTACCAAAAAAGTTATTGGTCAGTAAATGAATTGTTAAGGTTACTTTGAAGATGACGTGGTAAAATTATAGTTTAATATGGTAATAAAAAGATTACAGGAGTTTTTTTGTCAAAAAACGATTTTTTAGGCTTATTCTCGTATTTTGTGGATGCACATAATATAAATCTGACTGAATATCAATATCTAGGAGAATTTTTTGGTCGCTGAACGTGTATTTGGTGTTATTTTCATGATCAGAATGCAATAGAGCCTATAAAATGCTATAAAACTATAAAATTTTCAGTTTTTTGATATTTTAGGTACTTTCCACTATTCCTACAAAAATCTGCGAAAAATATAAATGATAGATTTTATGAAAAGTAAAGTTTCTAAAAGTCAAAAATAAGTATGCATTCATACCGTTAATTTACAGGCCGTTTTGAAATTTTCAAATTTATTTTTAGGTTATGTTTGAGACTCGTAAGGTTTCATATAGTCACTAAATATATGCATTTTATCGTCTTCTTTTATCTCGATTTCGAATTTTGAAGATCCATTAAGAATTCACCTAATTATAGCAAAAAAACCGAAAAACACGTTTTTTGAGGTCATGAAGCCAATTTTGATCATAGGGATCTGAAACTTTCAGGATTTGAGTTTTTTGACTAGACAAAAAAATAAGCAAAGTTTCAGGGAAATCCTAGTTAAGGCCATTTTAACATGCTTATTCGGCTATACTCTTTATTATTATTTATAATAAATAAGGAAACATTTTTCTATTATTTAAGATAACTATTAATCAAACTATATTGAATCATTGCTCTTATTTTCGAAATATTCATCTTCAAATTTTATATTATTATATCTTCAAATAGCAGATTTATAATGTAAAAATTAAATAAAGTGACCATCGTATGCTTGAGTATTTACTTTAGATTCACTCAAATGTCGTTAAGGTTATAATGTATTTTGAAAATAAATAAAAATAAAAGACAGCTAAAGCTTGATCATAATTGAACTTTGACTTTGGCAAGGGTCAATGATTTTAATTCGCTTTATACAAATGTTTCTTTTTTATACATTCCAAACATTTTATTTTAATTAAATAGGAGTTTCAAACTGCGTAAAGGTATGATAAATTTCTTATATATTTAGAAGCCGAGATAATCGCATTTTCAGAGCGCGCTATAGTTTTTAGATCTTGATTTCACTTTTCAATCAGCTTGCTCCATCACGTGACCCTCTACGTTTTCAACGACTTTTCGAGTGATCAGAGTAATTTTAATCAATACTTTTTATGTCTTTCCAAAGAGCGCATGTTTTGAAAACTTTTACCTAAAAAGTGCTTGGACAAATAAAGCTACTGACGCTTTAATTGATTTTTTATTGTTTATTGTTTAATAATAAACACAAGTTAACTTTGGTGAGTCATAGCTCAAAAACTATTGAGCGGAATTTAACTTTTCAATTTTTAAAATGAGCGCCTTTCAGAGTATTTTCTAACAAAAGTTTTTGTGTTTCATTTAATTCAAAATTGAAAAAGATATTCAATTTGTTTATAAGCATAAATTTAACTATATTTTTTAAAAACTTCCCAAGAATCTCCTAATCAAGCGATTTTAATTTTTCAGAGTGCATTTGAAAGCTTCAATAGTCTGCTATATGTATAAAAATCAGCACCCATCTGAAAGCATTATTTTATTTGCAATGACGTTTTTAAATTTATGCATTTTTTAACGGGACGCTTAATTGTTAAATTATTGTAAAGTAATGAACAAACCGATTCTAATGAAATTTGCTGGGCTGTTTTATCATATCAAAAAGTTTTCTGTGGCCCAACATTTAAATCATATAATAAATTTAAAGAATTAAAAAAATCATTGAACAAAACATTAATTTTTGGGCAGTTTTTTCGCAATTGTTATCGTTTATCCAACATAAAAAATGAAATTTTTTATTTTAAAAGTTCAATATTTCATGTAAAATTTTATCATCTAACTTTTTTTTCCTTTTACATTTTTCTCTCAAATGTATATTTCAGGAGCTATAAATAAAAAAAGGATTTAAAAAATCGTATTTTTCGAGATTTTTTCACTATTTGTTTAATAGCGAATTTAGCACAACTTTTTCAACTGGTGCATATATCGAAATTATCATATCTAACATAATTTCGGAAACATTTAAACAAAAATTAGCGACTATATACGGAACATCCAAATCTACCCATTTTAAAACAGATCCGCCTGGACTATGTGCCGCATCTGCGACAACTCTTTATCTATCCAAGGAAATTTATCTTTACCAATTTTAAGTGTTTTTAGTGGCGCCAGATTTCGTATTACTGCCGTAAGGTTGTCACAAAGGCAGCTAAGTGCAGATTCCCGGTCAACTGTACCGACTGTAAATGGAGTCCAATCACAGCCGGCCAAACTCTGTACCAATAAGTTTGGACAGATATCTTTATAATTCCTATTTTCAATTATTTTATTATCTGTCTTGATATGATTACAAGAAATACAAACATCAATTAAGTTGTGCCGATTGTGAACATTCGCCGGTAAGTTGCGTGCGTCAAGTACTGTGTCATTATCGTCCACAAAAATCAGGTCAATCCACGTG
Source organism: Anastatus disparis (assembly GCA_017163975.1). Taxonomy (NCBI): domain Eukaryota; kingdom Metazoa; phylum Arthropoda; class Insecta; order Hymenoptera; family Eupelmidae; genus Anastatus; species Anastatus disparis. The sequence goes on along the minus strand of JAFFSR010000316.1, from coordinate 2,974,377 downwards.
TGAGACGTTGAAGTGTGATGCGTGGCACCGTGCTGAACCAGCTGTAACGAAAGCCCAGCCGATAATTTATTAATAAATTTAGCATCACTGCTCTCGCGCAGGAGATCGGCATTTAGGTCTCCCATTATAATGTTATGAGAGTATTCAGAGATTATTCAAAAAATCGGTATTTCTGAAAAAGGAAATTGCAGGAGTTTAATAAATAACAGAAACCAACACTGCTTCGGAGCTGCCCAATTGCACTGAACAAAAAATATACTTTGGTACCTCCGGTTATCCTTCACTATGATTATTTAGTGTACTTTAAATTGTCTTTAATATACAAAGCAACTTTCTGTCCTGTCTGAATACTTTATACCCCTTGACCCGAATGACGTCATCCGAAACAGACGGACCCAGCCAGGTTTCAGCCACTCCAAATATGTCGCAAGAAGGACCATCACTTAAAAACTTACGTACCTGCCCAATGTGAGCCCTCAACGAAGTCACATTCAGAAAGCATGCTCGCAGTTTGCACCTCCTCCCTTTACGACTCTCAGAGGAGGCCCAGCGCAGTCATTGGGGAGAGGCCACATTCGACGTTACTCCGTTATTTGTACATAATAATTGATTTGTTGACATATTTCGTTGATGATCAAAGGCATCATTTTTATCACATATATTATTATTGCACTTAATATTCAATGGAGTTTCAGAATTTTTATTAGTTACATTTACACCGTTTCTAATTTCTTACTATATGTCAATAAATTATCTAAGTAATTTTTATTAAAAAATTGTGAGCTCTCTCTCCTCTCTCCCTTCTCACCAGAAATGTGCCATGTCTGTGCCAAACAAATTTAAAGCCTTTTTCTTTGGCATACTTTTTTAATTTTTTTAAATTAAGATATTTTTCTTTAGGCAAAAATTCATTAATAAATATCAAGCCGTGGCGTTTGATGGCTGGAAGACTGCCAAGGAGGGAGGGATTAAGATCCGCTGTCGAAAAACCTGTGAATTGTTGTTTGGCTTCAAACTTCCTTTGCACCAGGTCCTCCTCAAAAAGTCTAACCAGCAATGAAAACGGACCCCTCGGGCCGCCAATGATCCCACGATCTGTAGACACCCCGTTCACATCATCATGTATAGCGATTTTCTTAACTGAAATTATATTTGTACATTTGATTGTCGGGAGAATGGCACCAAGAACGGCACAGGCGTAATCATCTGGCCCAACATTAACTGCTGAACAGTCAAACTCGCCAGAGATCACCAATGCACCACCCCCAGAGCCACACTCCGTCTCAACTTGACGAGGTGCCTCATCACTAATTACAGCATGAGTATGTGATGTTTGTGTAATTCCTACAAATTTAGATGTGTGCAATGTATGCTCATTCATTTCCGTGAGATCTGCGACGGCCTGCGCCATGCCAGCTACCCCGGTTGTAAGGTTGAAGAAACCCTTGTCCACTCCGTGAAACTTGTTGTCAAGAAAAGTTTGAATATTATCAAATTTACTACTAATTGTTTTATTGTACATTTCAATTTTATTATTTAGAGCGAACAAGAAATTCCTTTCCGAAGTGACTATTATTTTTCTAAGTTTGCGATTTCCCTCTAACAGCTGCATCTGCTCACTTTCTAATTTTTTAATAAATTCATTTTGTGTTTCAATTTTGGACACAATATCCCTCAGGTATTTGTCAAAATTTTTGAATAGGCTCTCAAAAGCCAAAAGTCAATCAAAAGAATTAGATATTGCGTCAAGCCTGCCAGAGTGTACCCTTTAGAGCAGATACAGCTGCCTGCAATGAGGAAGAATCTAAGTCACTTCGGTCTACATCAAAATTATTTTTCTTAAAATTATTACTATTATTATTATTCGGGGTAACGTGCGCAGCGCCACCTCCCAATTGCTTATCAAATAAATGTATACTTATTCTACTTCCCCCTCCATCCGCCGTGGCACCACTGTTGTTGGTCGAAGTTAGCGATGGCAAAGTAGTTTTCACTCTTTCAGGCTGCTTCAGAGAGGCGTTGACAGGTGTTACTTTTGAGTAAGTTCTTGATAGTGTAAAGGCACTGATGGGCTGATTGGGAATGGCTTTGCGTGCGATCTGTGAAACTTCATTGGCCTTGATGCTTCCACCGGCAGACGACGATGAATTATTTTTTATTTTTTCCATGCACCTTTTAAATTCATATTTTGTGCCATTTTCCATTTTTGAACGAGTCATGCATTTCGCGTGACAGCACTGCCGGTACGTGAAACACAAATGGAACTTTGCCATGCCACATTTATCATTAGTGGATAGCTTACAGATCGCACAACTGTCCATAACTCCGATCTCTTGTGTACACTACAGCAACTAAAACTAACCTCCTTATAGGGTAAGGTAGACTTCTATCTTATTGGTCGGAGAGTAGATTGAAAAATTAGCCACCAGGATCTCTGTCTGCAGATGAAATTCGCCTCCCGACTAACTTCAAAACTGTAATAATTCTAACCTCCAAAGTTCAGCTCCTTGATGTAAATTACGAGATAAAATGCAAGGACCGCTAGTAAAACTGATGATTTATAGCTGAAACGGTGCCTAGCAAATTGAGCATGCAAGAATCTGTAAGAAAAACGCCGTAGGGCACAAAATTGCAGTACCAGAACAAAAATAACAATAGTAAAAAATAAAACGTGTTTAACTACCTACAGATGGAGGGAGAAGATATAAAGAGTAATGAGTAATGAAAAATTGAGATTTTTCAAAATTTTTTGTAAAATTACCAATTTAATTATTATTTTACTCAAAAACTAAAGGGTGTAGAGAATTACTCATTAAGACATTTCTTGTTGCAAATTGAGAGTAGAATCTACAAAAATTTTTATAAATCTTAGAATTGCGATTTTCTGATTGGTTCATTTATTACTTTCATGTAATTTTCAATTGCTCGAGTTCGGCCAGGTTGATTTCACTGATCAAGAATTATTTTGTTTCTTCTGATAACACGTTGAAGTAAGCTTTTGCTCTACTTGAGTAAACTATTAGGAGAAGAGCTACATAACTTTTAATATTTCAAAATATAGAATTTTTGATTCAACACATATACTTTGGATTTGGTTCTTCGGTATTGATGGGTAATAGAATATACGAAGAGATAATTGTTTAAATATGTTAAAATGTATTAATTTCTGCATAATTCGAATGTTAATCTTAATTCAGAATTGAAATATTAACTATCGATTACGTACACATCATCAAAATCCAACCCAAACAATTTTATGTACTTCAATGAATTGTTGTTATAATTATTTTGTATACGGATAAAGAAATTATTTTAATATGTATAATACATTTAATATTTAAAATTCATATTATATTTTTGGAAATAAAAAATAGAAAATTGAATAATTTTTATACACATAAGACATGTGTACTATAAAAATTTCTTTGAAAATGAAAGAATCTTTTATTAATGGATTGTGGAACTTTTAACAAGTATTTTATCCCCATTATGAAAATTTAATACACAGCAATGATTAGTTTTGCTTTTTCACAATTATAACTTAAAACAAAAATATCAAAAGTTGGAAAATGTTAATTCTATATGTCTGGAAAATGTTATTCAGTAATGCTAATGATTAATTTTATCATTAAGAGGAGGTCACGTATCTCTGTCCTTTTCTAATCAAAGAAATGATTTTTTTACAAAGACTAATAACTTTATCAAAAAATGAAGAGAAAGCCGCATCTTGTATCAAAAAAAGCAATATTTTCTTTGATAAGAAAAAATTAATTTTATTGCTTCGTTTTCAAGAAAACCTTGAAAAACTTAAATCATAGAGGTTAGGGTGAACAATTTGATTTTTCAAGGTTTTCTTGAGAACGAAGCAATAAAATTAATTTTTTCTTATCAAAGAAAATATTGCTTTTTTTGATACAAGATGCGGCTTTCTCTTCATTTTTTGATAAAGTTATTAGTCTTTGTAAAAAAATCATTTCTTTGATTAGAAAAGGACAGAGATACGCGACCTCCTCTTAAATAGAGAATTTTAATCAAAATTAAACAGGGGACAATGACTAGTACTATAGTGTCTTTTAGAATCCTAATCCAAACCAATAATTAAAGCTTCTTTGCTTCATCTTAATTATTTAAGTTTCAAGAATATAGTAATCAAAATCAAAATTATACTTTTAATTTTATAATCTAAAACAAGAATATCAAAAGTAAGTTTGCTTTATCTCAACTGTTTCATTTCTTAATATAATGAATCATTTTTGAATCAAAAATGAAATCTACGTTTTGAACACGTAAGTAATTGAAAAATGATAGTGTCTGTACATACCTTGTCTTTTGAATATAGCTTTGCTCTAATAAATGTTCAAAAAATAATGACGAGGTAAAAAATTCAATACATAATAATGATTGCATGTATTCCAATAAATTAAGATTCTCATAATTATTTTATTAAAATATTTGGATCCTTTGTTGAGTCCTGACTTCCAAAAGGACTAAATTAAAATGGATGTATTTATAGAGTTTTGTAGATTTATATGAAACTTGAATATTTAAATTTATTTATTATAATATTTAAAAGAATGCGAAAGTATATGAAATCTAGTGGTGGATGAACTCCACTAATATTTTAATTGAGTGAGATCGTTATCACTATTAAATGTATTGAAGTTAATTTATAAAAATTTTAAAATGAGAATAACAGTATATTTAATATTCTTAACTTTGTAGAATTCAGTAGATGAGGGCTGGCTATATTCAGACAGTTTATGGATATGCACGATTGAAATAAGACTCGAGTCAGATATATAAGTAACTTTTAAGAAATTTATTAGACACTTGTAAGATAATTAATATTGGATATGATAATAACTTTGTTTGACTTTGAATTTAAATAAAAGTTGAAGTGGGAGGATTAAAGGGTGTATGACTTGGTACCAACAATGATCCCGGGGTAGTGCCAACTGTCGTCAATGTCAGTCGGCTTTTATAATTTTTTATCTTTGACATAATTTCATTAGGTAAAAAGTGGATCTTGTTCTTCTTATGAATAATTTCAAAATTTGAGTTTAATTTTGTAATTTTGAATCAAAGAATTTCGTTTGCTCAATATCAACTTTAAGTTTCTTTACTGCTTAGGTTAGCACATTCTTTTATTGTTTGATGACTGTTTAATTAGTTCATCAATATCATGTTAATAAAAAGATATTTTAAAAATTGTAAATTAAAAAGTAACATAAAAGATACGTTGTGGCGTAACACCTTGGAGCTCAAAAGATTGCATATCAGAAGGATAGGCAATCGTAAAAGTAAAACAGTTATCAAACAATTTACAAATAATTATACAGCCCCACAAAAAAAAGTGTCAAAACCCACGGACTGGACCATATACATCTTATGTTTTTGGGATCGCTGAATCCGTGGCCAGTTTGACCCCATCACCTCAGAGTCAAGGTCATTTGAAGGTCAAATCTACGAAATTATTGGGAACCATATTTCAACAGTATATATTTATGTTTTTGGGGTCGCTGAATCCGAATCCGTGGTCCGTTTGACCCCATGACCTCAGGGTCAAGGTCATTTTAAGGTCAAATCTACGAAATTAGTGGGAACCGTATTTTAACAGTATATATTTATGTTTTTGAGGTCACTGAATCAGAATTCGTAGTCCGTTCAACCCATCACATCAGGATCAAGGTCATTTCAAGGTCAAATCTACAAAATTGATTTTAAAGTCAAATCTACAAAGGTAATTTTAAGGTTGAATATATTAATTTCATGCAAAATAAACCTAATTCACGGTATCTTAGGGTTGCTGTAAAATATTGAATAATTTCAATTGAATACAAGGTTACTTTAAAGAATAAAAGATCATATTTAATTTACTCTTATTTGTGAGATCGTACATTATACAATTTCAAAATGCATTAGAGTTTTCTGTGATACGTGAAGAATTTTGTAAAAAATTAGCGTGTCTTTTCTAATTGTATAAATATACGTTTAATTAAATAAGAAAAATTTAAACATGAATTTTTGTCGTTAAAATAACCTTTACCTGCTACCTTGACAAAGACTGTGACGGTGACACTGCCCCAAATGGGGATGTGTGAAATGATCCGCTCATAAGCTTGTCGAGATAAAGATGTCAGTGGAAGCGCACTGCCTTGCAGGGGGACGTTAGGGTGTGAGGCTAAAGCTGTAGTGTGTCCGACGACAAGTTGACATTGTCGTTGTCAAAGTCGGAAAGCTCTTATACTTAGCTCCGGTGAGGTATAAGTGTTATCACCTCCGGAATAGCAGACTCACCTGCAATCGGACCAGGATCCCTAACGTGCGGGGTTATGTTAAAGACCATGGATCATTCACCTTCTACACCTCGAGGGCATATTTGTCCAAAGAACGAAAATTTTTTTTGTTTTGTCTGTGCAGTATTCACTTCGCTAAAATCTCGAAGACATTTCAATGAAAATCTTCAAAACATTTACAAAACCTGCTTTAAATTGTAAACAGATGTAGATATAGAAAAGTGAACTTTATGTAGTATTTTCGAACAATGTCGCAAAATGCTTTGCATGTGGGATGAAACAAAAAAAGATGACAAAGTTAAATTTGATAGCCCAGTGGAATAGTATCAACCAGATAGAATAGAGGATTGTTACCTCTGTAACACCAAAATTATTGGAATTAATAGTAAAAACCAAACTACTGTAAATTATGCTGATGTTATTCCTGTAAAAAGACCTATCGAAAAAACGAGAAGAGATGAAGAATTAGATTTTCTTGAGAGGTTATCAATTGAATCAGATTCTGACGATATAAAACATGATGATAAAGATAACAACGAAGTCCGTAACGGCATTCATGGAGATGCAATTGATAGGAATGATTTAAAAGATGAATCCTATGAAAGCGATAGTTATGAAGAAATTGAAAATAATGGTGATGATGATGACGATGACGACGATGACAACCTTTTCCTTCCAGCAGGCCAGAAAGACAAAAGCGTAAAGTTATGGACTCAAAATAAACTAAACGACTTAGTTAGAGAGCTCAACTTACCTAAAGATGGAGCAGAACATTTAGCTTCATCTTTGAAAGCCATGAATCAGTTGGCAAATTCTACTGAAATATCTTTTTACAGAACGAGAAGCAAAAGTTTCGAAGCATATTTTGAAGAAATAAATCATGATGGCGATAAAATAGTATATTGTGAAGATGTGAAAGGTTTGATGAATAAAATTAAGCCTAATGTATATAAAGACGAAGAATGAAGATTGTTCATAGATTCATCAAACAGAAGTTTAAAAGCTGTATTACTACACAACAGGAACCACTATGCCTCAGTTGCAATAGCGCACTCCACTACAATGAAGGAAAGATATGACAATCTGAAAATTATAATACAAAAAATTCAGTATGACAAGCATAAATGGCTTATATGTGGCGATTTAAAAGTTTCTGGAATATTGTTAGGACAGCAGTCTGGATTTATGAAGCCGCTATGTTTCTTGTGCTTATGGGATAGTAGAGACCATGCAAAGCACTATACAAATCATTAATGGCCTGAAAAAAAATCTCTCGAAGTCGGAAAATGTAACGTTATAGCTACTCCATTGGTTGACCCGAAAAAAGTTCTCATTCTGTCATTACACATAAAAGTTGGTGTAATGAAACAATTCGTTAAGGCTTCAAATAAAGATGGTCAGTGCTTCAAATACTTAGAAAGCAAGTTTCCAAATAAATCAGATGTGAAATTAAAGGAAGGTATTTTTGATGCTCCAGAAATTAGGAAAATGATGTTTGATGATCAGTTTATTAGTTCCATGACAAACATTGAAAGAGCTGCATGGCTTAGCTTTCAGGAAGTTACCGGAAACTTCTTGGGTAATCGCAGAAGCCCAAATTACAAAGAAATATTATTCAAAATGGTTGAGAACTTTGGGAAAATGGGTTGCCTAATGAACTATAAATTACATTTTCTACATAATCACTTGGATAGTTTTCCTGACAACTGCGGAGATTATAGTGAAGAACAGGGAGAGCGTTTTCACCAAGACATTAAAGTAATGGAGAAGCGTTATCAAGGTAGATGGGATACTAATATGCTGGCTGATTACTGCTGCTTGTTGAAAAGAGATTGTAAAACCATTGAAAAAAAACGTAAATGGAAACCTTTGCACCGATCATTTGATGAGAAATGTGTGGGATATAGTAAGAAAAAATAAATGGCATGAATTTAGGTGTTTTACGCGAATTTTGTATATTTTACCTTTGAATGACCTTAAAATTGGAGGTGATGAGGTCAAACGGACCACGGATTCGGATTCAGCGATTCCAAAAACATAAATATATACTGTTAAAATATGGTTCTAACTAATTTCGTAGATTTGACCTTCAAATGACCTTGACCCTGAGGTCATGGGGTCAAACGGACCACGGATTCGGATTCAACGACCCCAAAAACATAAATATATACTGTTAAAATATGGTTCCCACTAATTTCGTAGATTTGACCTTTAAATGACCTTGACCCTGAGGTCATGGGGTCAAACGGACCACGGATTCGGATTCCGCGACCCCAAAAACATAAATTTATACTGTTAAAATATGGTTCCCACTAATTCCGTACATTTGACCTTCAAATGACCTGGACCCTGAGGTGATGGGGTCAAACTGACCACGGATTCGGATTCAGCGATCCCAGAAACATAAGATGTATATGGTCCGGTCCATGGGTTTTGACACTTTTTTTGTGGGGCTGTAAAATATTTGATTTATTTTCTTTTATTATCTTTAGTTTCCTCTTTCCTCTTTATCTTTTTTATAGAAAGTTAAGATTTCGATGAATAATATTTGAAATCTAAGTGAAATATGTGCTTACTAAAGTATATAAGTAAATGACACGCAGAGAAAAAAATGAAATTTATAATCGCTTTAATATAGATGTGTATCGTATATCCATAATATGTTGTCTTTTGTCTTTTGCTTTCTTATAGAGAAAGCATTGTATCTATAAAAAATTTTTTTTTTTATTTTTTCATTAATTTGTACATATTTGAACTCGGTGAGTCGAAAAAAGTGGTTTCCAGAAAATGTCTGTATGTATGTGTGTGTGTGAGTGTGTGTGTGTGTGTGTGTGTGTGTGTGGATGTATGATTTCAGTTAGTAAACTGTATCTCGAGAAGTACTCGATGGATTTGCTTCTAATTTTGCATGGAATTTAGTTTTTTGACTAACTTGCTGGGAAGCTATTGATAATTGGTTCTTCTAGCGTAGTTTTCATTTTAGAGTTTAAAAAAAAAAAAAAAAAAATTTGATTTTTCGTTTTTTGGGTTTTTTTGTTTACTACTCGATGAATTTGCTTCAAAATTTGCACGGAAATTATTTGTGATCGCCCAGATAAAATAAATTTTTAAAAACTGATTTTCTTAGCTTGGTTTTAATTTTAGAGCATTTTGAAATTAAAAAAAAAATGTTTCTATTTATTAAGCCAATAAAATCTTAAAAACTACTCGATGGATTTACTCCAAATTTTCCATACAATTCAATTTTTTGATCAACTGGTGCGGAAGCTATTGAGAATTGGTTTTCTTAGCGTAGTTTTTTTTAGAATCATTTTAAAAATTTTAAAAAAATTTCGATTTTTTATTTTTTTTGTATTTTACGTAAACTACTCGAAGAATTTGTTCAAAAATTTGTATGGAACTTAGTTTCGACTGCCAAAAGTATAAAAAATTTTGTAAACTAATTTTCTTAGCGCACTTTTAATTTTAGAGCATTTTTAGAATTTTTTTAAAAATTTTTATTTTTAATTTTTTTCTATTTTACGAACACCATTTGATAGATTTGCTCCAAAATTTGTATGCAATTTATTCGCTACTGTCTGAAGAAAACAAGCTTTGGAAAACTAATTTTCTCAGCGCAGTTTTAATTTTAGAGCACTTTAAAAATTTTCAAAAAAATTTTTATTTTTCATTTATTTTCTATTTTGCGTAAACCATACAATAAATTTTCTCCAAAATTTTCATACAATTAATTCGCTATTGTCTGAAAAAAATAAGCTTTTGAAAACTAATTTTCTTAGCGTGGTTACAATTTTAGAGAATTTTAAAGATTTAAAAAAAAATTTCGATTCTTTTTTCCTTATTTTTTTTTTATTCTACGTAAAGTACTCGATAGATTTGTTCTAAAAATTGCAGGGAAATTATTTGCGACTGCTAAAAGAAGGGAAATTTTTAAAAATTGATTTTCATAGCGTAGTTTTAATTTTAGAGCATTTTTAAAATTTTGAAAAGAAAATGTTATTTATTTAACCAGTTAGATCTCGAAAATTATTTGATGGATTTGCTTCAAATTTTGTATACCATCTATGTTTTTGTCTAACTAGACAGGAAGCTATTGAAAATTGGTATTCATAGTGTAGTTTTTTTTATAGAGCCATTTTAAGAATTTGAAAAAATTTTCGATTTTGAATTTTTTTTGTTTTTTACGTAAGTTACTTGATGAATTTGCTTTGAGATTCCCATGGGAATAATTTGCATCTGCCAAAAGAAGGATAACTTTTATAAACCGATCTTCTTAGCGTAGTTTTCATTTTAGAAAATTTTAAAAATATTCTTAAAAAATTTTCATATTTCAGTTTTTTTCCATTTTACGTAAAGTACTCGATAAATTTGCTTGTATTATTACATTCAATTAAGTATTTAAATATAATCATTATTAAATATAAATTAAATTGTTTTTTAATAAATGAAAAAAAAATTTGAAGAAGAAGAAGAAGAAAATTAGAAGAAGAAAAAGATAAAATTACAGATATTAATAATTACGAAGTTGAACAAGTAAAAAAAACGCTCACTCAAATATATCTATAATACATTTCTCTCTCTCTCGCGATTAACGTAATAATAAATCTATCAGTTTATTTTAATTATCATCTTGTTAATTTAATTACCGTCACTAAAATTGACTACTTGGATTTACCAAGCTTAGTCGTGATAAAAAGATATCCACAAGATAATAAATCATTAGCGTGAAAACGTAACTATCTATTAAAAAATGAATATTTTAATTATATCTTAATAAGTCAGAAAAGGTTTTGTAACATTTATAGGATATAATGTTATCGATGATAATACTTGTATTTCATTGGATAAAATGTAGTGGTTAACATTCAAATTAACCTTATTCGAGAGGGTCGAAAAAATTAATACAGTGTTTTACATGCCGGCAGCGCTGCCATGTAAAATGTATGAAGCGCGTGCCTCATGATAACGATGGTAATCCGAAATATGATTGTGAGAAATGTATAGCTGGCCGACTTATCGTTTCTCCCACTACCCCACTCACTAGCACTGGCGCTGGACCACGCAGTGCCGCTATGCGAGGTGCTCCTATAGCCCGGCCTATCGTTGCTTCTACTCCATCATGAGGATGCTCACCTGTCGCACCGATTACGAAAGCTCAAGGACACTCTGTGATTAAGAAGAAGACCAATTCGCGCTGTTCTGCGGTAGTTGGAGGGGAACATAGCATAAGTATCAATTTAATTAATGAAAAATTTAGAGGTGGTGCTGCATTGGTCACCCCGGATAACAATATTAGTAAAGGTAAAAATGGTGGTCTTAAGCAGAGTAATGATGGTGCTGATTCTTACTCAGTAAAGGCAGCTGTGTCTGCTTTGGAGAGCGCGCTATCCTGCAGGCTCGATATAATTCAAAATGATCTTAATCGACTTCCGGCTCTTGAGAGCCATATTATAAATACTGACAAGGGTCTGCAGGATATCGTGACTAAAATGGAGAGTCAAAATGAAATTATTAAGAATTTACATGCTGCGCAGACGCAGCTGCTAGAGGAGAATCGTAAACTCAGGGGAATGATAGGTACTTTAGAGAGGGAGTTGTTGTCTGCTCTAAATGACATGTATGAAAAGTTTTTCAAATCTCTCACGACTAATTTTAATAATATGCAGGCATTTTTAGGCAATGAATTCAATGGAATGGACAGCAACTTTTCTCAACTTATGACCGGGGTGGCTGAAGTGGTGCAGACCGTTAATGATCCCACGGCCCAGGACGAACACTTAATCAACACCAACATCAACACTAACACTGACATGCCTGTAAATTCGAATATAACACAATCTCTTAAACGTACAGATAGTAGCTCTCATAACACTCGCACTGAAGCACCTGTTGATTCGAACGATGTACAAATAGTAAAAGCACATACAGATGGTAGCAGAGAGGCATCCTGTCATACTGTGAAGAGGTGTGGTTCTGGGAATAGTGTCTTGGTGGTATCCAGCGGACTGGACTGCTCTGCGGCTAATGTTGGGCTGGAGGATTATGCTTGCGCTGTTCTGGGAACCATACTTCCGACTTTTGAACGTTCAAATATTGTATCTGTTACTGAGATCTCTAATTCTGAAAATAAAAATAAGGGCAGGATGTCTGCTGGGCCTGAGATCGTTGTCGGTCCGAGTATTACGTTCTCATTGTTGGTTAGACTTTCTGGAGATGACTTGGCGCAGAAGGTATTTATGGCTAGGCGTAGATTAACGGGTTTTTCGACAGCGGATCCGGATCCCTCCCTTCTCGGCAGTTTTTCTACCACCAAGCACCATTCTCAAATATATATAAATGAGTATCTTGAAAAAGATAAATATATTAAATTTAAAAATCTTAAAAAGTATGCTAAAGGAAAAGGTTGCAAGTTTGTTTGGCATAGAGGTGGTAAATTTATGGTGAGGAGGGAGAGAGGGGAAAGAGCGCACAAATTTGAAAGTGAACATGATTTGAATGAAATATTAGATAAATCTAAATGTATTGTACAAAAAAATGTTAACGTAACTGATATTGAGAAACACGATGAAGTTCTAACAAATAATGGATCTACTGATAATGATAAATTTAAACCTCATAATAGTGGGATGAGCTCGAATCAGGAATTAATTAAAAATCATGCAATATCCTTACCCTGGTGAAAAAAATCAGGTGACAAGTCACCTGATTTATCAGATGATTTATCATGCCAAAATATCGTGTATCGATTTTGTTGGGTTTTACACGTTTTAAACCATGCTTAGTCAATTTAGAACAATTTTTGAAAAATTTTGAAATTTTTGAACTTAGAAATTTTTTTGTAAAACTAGTCAAAGTTTTTTCTAAGACTAAATTATCTAAAAAATTTTCCAAGTTCAAAATTTTCAAAAATTGTTTTTAATTGACTATTTGTTTGTAGTGTATATTTGGTTGCGTAGGGTGGTAGACGAACGCACGGACCATGCTAAGACTGCTTATATTCACAATAGACTGTTTGATGCTCTTGCGGGTGGTAATGTCTGGAAGGAGTTGAGAGACCTGGGACTACTATCCGGACCTCAACGGGATTTGAATGGATTCACTCCGGATGAGCTTAATGCGCACTTTGCTGGGGTGTCAGTCTCGCCGCAGGAGGATAGTGAAGAGCGATTGAGAATTCTTTCTTAATGCAATGAAAGTGGGTTAACCTTTAAACAAATTAGTTTTAATGATGTTGTTCTTGCAATTTCACATTTTTCCTCACAGACTTGTGGTGAGGATGGCATTCCGCAAAGCGTGATAGTTAAAGCTTTACCATTTATTGGTGAACATCTTGTGACTCTGTTCAACTCCTCTTTTGCACAGGGGGTCTTCTTTCCTTTGGAAGCAAGCACGTATTATACCATTGAAAAAGTGTGCTGCACCTAAGCAGCCAAAAGATTTTAGACCTATAGCCATCTTATGTTTTCTTTCAAAGGTTCTTGAGAAGATCGCCCATGACCAACTGCAGGAGTATATTACATCCAAAAAATTGCTCGATCCTATGCAGACGGGCTTCAGGAAAAACCATTCTACACAGACTGCTGTACTTAAGCTTACAGATAATATAAGGTCAGGTCTGGACAGGAAACTTGTCCCGTTACTGCTACTTTTTGACTTTAGTAAGGCATTCGACACGATCTCTCCATCCAAACTTCTTGCGAGGCTTAGATCGATGGGGTTCTCCAGGGCCGCACTCGGATGGATTGACTTCTATTTATCAGGTAGGAAACAAATGGTTTCCACACATTTAAAGGAGGAATCGAATTGGCTAACAACCAATCTAGAAGTACCTCAGGGTTCGGTGCTGGGGCCTCTGTTGTTTTGCCTTTACATAAATGACGTACGTGACGCACTGGACTCTGGTTGCGTCGGGCATCTGCTGTATGCAGATGATCTTCAAATTTATACACAGGTTTCTTATGATGATGTGGACGAGGGAATTCGTATTTTACAGAGGGCGGCCAGATCGGTGTCGGTGTGGGCTGCTGGTGTTTCTCTCACTTTGAATGCTAGTAAAACAAAAGTGATCGTCTTTGGAAGTAGTCGTTTTATTAAAAATTTTTATTCGGGTGAGCCAAGGACGATTGACCTGGGGAGCGGTATCGGTATTCCTTTCTCTGACACCGTTACGAGCCTTGGTGTTGTGCTCGACTCTAAACTGTCGTGGGAACCGCATATTAATGTGTTGACTAAAAAATTTAATAGAGTGATTTATAGCCTGCGGTTTTTCCGTCGGTACACCACTGAGGCTCTGCGTAAGCAGCTCGCAACCACCCTGCTGTTCCCACATCTTAATTACTGCTCAGTGGTTTTGCTCGATGCTTCACAGAAGTTACGAAGACGACTACAGACAATGCAAAATTCATGTATGAGATATGTATTAGGCGTGAGGATGGGTGATCACATCTCTCCCCATAGACATGCTTTGGGTTGGCTACGTACTGATTCAAGGAGACAGTATTTTATGGCTGTACTTATGTACAAAATCGTACGTATGAATACTCCCGAATATCTAGTGGGTCTTTTCACTAGATATATACCCAGAGCGACCACTAGGGGTGAGATTAAAGATCTTGCGGTGCCCTTCATGCGCACTGAGACTGGAAGAAATTCCTTTCAAGTTCAAGGTGCGCATTTTTGGAACTCCCTACCTGCTGATATTAAAAATCTTCCATCAATCAGCAGGTTTAAAGCCGCTCTGAGGAGGTTTTTACTCGACCTCGATTAAACAGTATTATTTTCGGACTATATCATATGTGTTAATTTATTATGTGATGTACCCTTTATAGATTTAAGGCATGATTGTATTTATTGGCGTGAATGTAGGATGTGTGTGCATAGAGTGAATGATTATATTTTTATCAGATTGACTTGTATATTACTGTACATTCATCTTTGCTGTGATTTTAACTTACTGTATACTGCTGATATTTCGACTGCGCTCTTTACACGCTTGATTTTATGTATTTCTTTTGACTGATAGATATTGAGACTGGTTTTTAACTATATTATTTATACTTTTTGCGAGTATTTATTCGTGTTATCTGTGATAGCACTTTTATTTAATTTATTGACTTACTATTACAGTATTATTATCTCTATTATGTTTTATGACTGTGATATCATACTGTACTATTTTGATTTTATATATGCAAGGCTATTTAAATTATTTTATGTATTATTTAACTTTATTTGTAATTTTACACGCTTTTTTGTAATTATAATACAAAATAAACATTCTAATATAAATAATATAATATATTTATTGAATTATAATTTTAGTGATACAGAAAGAGTACCAGCATCATGCCAATATGCTCATTTATTGGCATTTACCTATTTAAAATTTAGTTAAAAAATCTCTTTCAATGTTGAATGCAATTTGTTGTAAAGTTGCTATAAACATGAACTGTAAGTTTGAAGAATTACCTTGATAAAATAATAATTTAAAGTGATAGTGCTGAAGAAAAAAAATTACAGATATTAATAATTACGAAGTTGAACAAGTGAAAATAATGCTCATTCAAATATGTCCATAACTTAATAGTCTTGTTACGGGTGGAATATTCTAAAAAATAATAAAACGTAGAAGTATAAGAAATATATTAAATAAAATGAATGAGCCAGTAAGAAAGTGCTGACTAGATGTCTGAAATCTGCTATAGACGTCTGAAACCAGCTAGCAACAACTATCGATCGAAAAAAATGATGACAAAATAATAGAGAAGTGGAGAACAACGAAACAGCAAGTATGAATACGACCGGGCGAACCAGGGAAGACTCATGCGTATGTTCAGTGGTTGAACTCTTTTGGCTTGAAGGGCAGACTTTTAGCTCAAAGCATCGACTTTTCACAAGTCTTGTTACTGGTCTTGAGTGAGGGGAAATTGCTGAGCGAATAACTTCTCAGTGTACAAGATATAATGTTATCGATGACAATACTGGTATTTCATTGGATAAAATGTGGTGGTTAACATTTAAATTAGCCTTATTGAATTATAATTTTAGTGATACAGAAAGTGTAACCGCATCATGCCAATATGCTCATTAATTGGCATTTTTATTTTCTTTCTTACTTTTTCATTCTATTGTCACGAAAAAATAAAGAGATTTCATCCAAAAAAACAGAAAGATATTTTTTTATTAAAATTTTTTACAACAATATCATAATACCTTAACAATATGATTAGAATTTCAAATAGCAAAAGAATTTTAAATTGAGGTGACTTTGAAAATAGGTTCATTTTCCATTTCACTACTTATACCTATTTAAATTTTAGTTTAAAAATTTCTTTCTAAGTTGAACGCAATTTGTTGTATAGTTACTATAAATATGAACTGTAAGTTTGAAAAATTACCTTGGTTCGTTGATATTGCCATATAATCTTTTTATTGATTATAGAATTTAACGTTTATCAAGATAAAAAAAAAATTTTGCAATAGAAGAAGTGAAAAAGGTTGCCATCTTTTGGAAAATAAACGAAGTAAGTTGAATTATTCAAAATTGTGTTTAGTCATAAAATTAAAATGATTAATTATAAGCTATTAGGAGGCTAATATGAGAAAGAAAAGAGAAATATATAGAAAAAAAGACCTAAATAGTAGTAGCTCAAATACAACATATACCATTTTAGAATCGTCAGATTCATATAAAACTACGTTTCAAGATTCTTTTGAATTGAACAAACAAACGAAGTGAGAAATATATTAATGTATATGCTGAAATATAAAAATAAAATTTTTTTTCATAACAGTTCTTTTACGGAAAACCTAACTTGAGTATCCAAGTAGATAAGAAACTTCGACAGATTCTTCATCATGATTTTTTGATGTTTAAAATTTATTTAAGTAAAATTTTAATCATTTCTTTTACATTTACTTGTATATTAACGACACTTCCTTTCAAATTTATTGTAGATTTAAAACATATAAAAGTAATGCTTTAATTTGCATAAATGGAATATAAGAAAAAATCATTCTTTCTTCGAGAAATTATAATTCTTTAATACTTTTTTTATGAATTGTGTAATTTCTAGTAATATTAATGTTGTAATAACTCAATTTAAAATTCTGTACAATATTGTTAGATATTACAATCATATAAAAATAACAGATTTCCACACCACCCAAAGAGGTAGTGTTATTTAAACCTTACATTAAATAATTAATAATAGAATTTAAATAATAAATAATGTATGGTATTTTAAGGCGCGTTGGTTTTTTTTATTCTATTTTAAAATAATTATATGAAATAAACTTGATTATTAAAAGTAATTTTAAGACATGTTAAAATTAATTAAAATTATCTAATTATTTTCATATAATTAATTAAAATAAAATCGTGGTTACCATCGCCTGTAGCTCTACACAACCACGAGAGTCAATATTCCTTCCTCCTTAAACCATTGACTCTACCTATAATCCATCCTCCACCATTTCGTGAATACATATTTAAGCAAAGTTTTAGAAGATATTTAAATATAAAAAAAATTTATCATCTATTTATATGATTTACAAACTAATTATAAATAAATAAAAGTAATTAATAATTATTTTAAAAAATTAAAAATTTTTTTCACACTAGTTTACAGATTTTTAAATAAAATTAAAGTCATTCAAAATTAATAACTTAATTAAGCGAATTATTTTTCCATCTATTTATATAATATACAAATTAATCATTTAGATGAATAGTAATTATTCATAATTATTTAAAAATATTTTTCATGATTATTTAAATATTTTTAAAGATATTTATAGTTATTTACAATGATTTACTTTGATCAACTATTATTTATTATTAAAATTTTTTCTTTTTTTTTCTTTAATAAAAACTTTAAATATATTCCATTAGTGGTGACGAGATGTGTAATAATCAAATCGTCAATCATATTTATCTAAATCTGATTGAAACTTTAAAAGAAGGAAGAAAGAGGTAGTAAAGAAGACAAAGTAAAACCTTACTAATGAATCCATATTTAGAGAATGAGATAGAGAAGATATTTAAATATAATAAAAATTCATCTATTTACATAATATACAAATTAATTATAAATAAATGAAAGTAATTTACAATTATTTTAAAAAATTAAAAAATTTTTTCATACTAATTTACAGATTTTTAAAGAAATATATAATTCTTCAAAATTACTAACTTCAATTTAACAAATTATTTTACCATCTATTTATATAATATACAATCATAGAGATAAATAAATATATTAATCATAGAGATAAATAATAATTATTTACAATTATTTAAAAATATTTTTCGCAATTATTTAAATATTTTTAAAGATATTTACAGTTATTAACAATGATTTACTTTAATCAACTATTATTTATTGTTAAATTTCTTTTTTTTTGTGAAAACTTTAGATATAAACTAATTATTATTTACTTTTATTTACATTTACAAATCTTTTCATAATGCTACTTCTAAATCTTTCTTCAAAGATGTATATTAGGATATTAATAATAACTACATTTTTTTTATTAAATATTATCATAACATGCCTTACAATAATACAAAATAAAATTTTATTGTATTATGATTATTCTAAATATTATAATTATTTTTAATATAAAAATTATAATATAATTAATAAATTTATATTTAATATTTATATTATAATTTAATAAAAATTATTCATTTTAAATTTTTTATAAATATTTTTTTTTATATATTAACCTTAAAATGATATATAATTGAATTTGAGTGCAAGTTAATTAATGCCTTATTTTTATTTTAATATCTATTAATTTTAATAATTCATATATATTTCATAATATATTTATTAGTAATATAATTATTGATTAATTAAATATTCAATTCAATATAAAAATAGTAAATATTTTAATATTATGTATTTACATTTTCCAAAAATAATAAATATGAATTATTTAAATATTTTGGCCAAATTGTTGGAGTTATTTGTTGATCGTTTGCTTCAAACCAATTATTATTATCTTTTAACAAATTACTATAGTGCCCTTTATGTAAATTTTCACCACGATGTAATATACAATTTATGACTGAATAAGATTTTTCATTTATTATGAAATTTTTCAAAATATCATATATTTTAAAATTTTTAATTAAAAAAAATTTTTTTTAATTATTAATTTTAAATAATAATAAATTTAAAATTATTATCTTATTATGGATTATAAAATTACATTTTTGTTTCAGATATGTATCATTACATAAATTACAATTACTTTCAATTTTTTTAGAACTATTTGTGTTATTGTCAATTAAATATTGTAAACTATATGTTTCTTCATTTTTTGGTAGATGTAATCTTATCATATAATCATTCGTTATTTCTTCGTTAATATTTCCACAATTTTCACATACTGTTGTTGTAATATAATCATATCTAAAACAATTTTGAAGTATTTCCGATTTGGCTATAAGATCAGTAAGAAATTCTGCTGCATCTTGTTGACGATTAAATGTATATTGTATATTTACATATTTTCTAATATCAATTATATTTAAATTTTTATTAATATAATTATTTAAAATATCTTTCATGATATCATTATCAAAGTAATCATTAATTATTTTTCGTATATAATTTATATTCAATAATGATTGAATTGAAACATTTGTATAACAAGATTTACGGTCTAAATTATCGAGTCCATATATAATCCATTTAATTTTATCTTCTATATTTCCATTATTTTTAATATTTTTATTATCATTGTTAATTTTATAAACTTCGTTATTAATTAAATTACTGTCGATATTATTACTGTTATCATTGATTTTATTTTCATTATTATTAACATTGGATTGACCTGATTCTTGTTGACGATAATGACACAGTACTTGACGCACGAAACTTACCGGCGAATTTTCACAGTCGGCATAACTTAATTGATGTATGTATTTCCTGTAGTCATGTCATAACAGATAAAAAAGCAATTGAGTATAGAAACTATAAAGATATTTGTCCGACATTATTAGTACAGAGTCTAGCCGGCTGTGATTGGACGCTATTTACAGTTGGTACAGTTGACCCGGAATATGCACTTGACTGCCTCTGTGACAATCTTACGGCAGCAATACATAATCTGGCGCCGCTAAAAACACTTAAAATTGGTAAAGATAAGTTTCCGTGGATAGACAAAGGATTGTCGCAGATGCGGTGCAAGAGAGATCACGTATCGAAGATACAAACGGACAAAGAATGAGAGATACCTCTCTGAATTTCTGCAACTACGTAAAACGATCGACGAGCAGACTGAACAAGCTAGGACTACTTACTATCATAACAGACTGTTCGAAGCTCTTGCCAAAGGTAATGTCTGGAAGGAGTTAAAAGACCTGGAACTCTTGTCCGGACCTCAAGGGGACTTGAATGGATTTACTCCGAATGAGCTTAATGCGCACTTTGCGGGGGTGTCAGTCTCGCCGCACGATGATAATGAGGAATGTAAGAGAATTCTTTTCCAGTGTAGTGAAAGTGGCTTTGCCTTCAAACCAATTAATGTTATTGATGTGGTCCTTGCAATTTCGCATTTTTCATCACAGGCTTGTGGCGAGGATGGCATTCCGCAGAGCGTGATACTCAAGGTTTGACCGTTTATCGGAGAACATCTTGTGACTCTGTTCAATTCCTCTTTTGCACGGGGGGGGGGGTCTTCCCTTGCCTTTGGAAGCGTGCACGCATTGTGCCATTAAAAAAGTGTCCTGCACCAACAATGCCTAAAGATTTTAGGCCCATAGCAATCTTATGTTTTCTTTCAAAGGTCCTGGAGAAGATTGCCCATGACCAATTGCAAGAGTATATTACGACACATCGGATACTTGTCTCTATGCAGACTGGTTTTAGAAAGCATCACTCAACGCAGACTGCCATACTTAAACTTACTGACGACATAAGATCAGGTCTAGATAAGAAACTTGTCACGCTACTACTTCTGTTTGACTTTAGTAAGGCATTCGACACGATCTCGCACTCCAAATTACTTGCAAGGCTGAGATCGATGGGGGTTTCCAGGGCTGCACTCGAGTGGATTAGCTCCTATTTATCAGGTAGGAAACAAATGGTTTTCACGCATTTAAAAGAGGAATCGAATAGGCTAACAACAAATTTAGGAGTTCGGCAGGGTTCAGTGTTGGGGCCTCTGTTGTTTTGCCTTTACATTAATAACATACGTGACACTCTTGACCCCGGTTGTGTCGAACACCTATTATATGCAGATGACCTGCAAATTTATACGCAGGTCTCTTATGAGGATGTGAATGAAGGTATTCGTATTCTACAGAGGGCGGCCAAGGCGGTGTCGAAGTGGGCTGTTGATGCTTCTCTCACACTAAATGCAAACAAAACTAAGGCGATCGTTTTTGGCAATGGTCAATTTATTAATGACTTTTATGCTGGTGAGCCAAGGACGATTGAGCTTGAGGATGGTGTCGGCATATCTTTCTCTGATACCGTTACGAGCCTTGGTGTTGTGCTTGACTCTAAGCTATCATGGAAGCCACATATTAATATGCTGACTAAGAAGTTTAATAGAACTATGTATGGCTTACGGTTTTCCGTCGGTATACCACTGAGGCTCTGCGCAAACAACTCGCAACCGCCCTGCTATTTCCACATCATGATTACTGCTCAGTAGTTCTGCTCGATGCCTCACAGGAGTTGAAAAGACGATTACAAAGACTACAAAATTCATGTGTGAGATATGTATTAGGCGTGAGAATGGGCGATCATATCTCTCCTCATAGAGCTGCGCTGGGTTGGCTGCGTACTGATGCGAGGAGACAGTATTTTATGGCTTTACTTATGTACAAAATCGTGCGCATGAATACTCCCGAGTATCTAGTGGGTCTCTTCACTAGATATGTACCTAGGGTAGCCACTAGGGGAGAAATTAAGGATTTCGCGGTGCCCTTCATGCGTACTGAGACTGGAAGGAATTCCTTTCAAGTTCAGGGTGCGCATTTTTGGAACTCCCTGCCTGCTGATATAAAGAATCTTCCATCGCTCAGCAGGTTCAAGTCAGCTCTGAGGGGGTACTTGCTCGACCTCCAATAAACTAAATTTTATTTTTTATTTATATGTTAATTTATCATAATGTGACGTCCCGTATATATACTCTTTTAAGGTGTGATTGTATTTATTGGCTGAATGGTTAGTGAGTGAATGCTTTACTTGTTTTTATTATTTTGACTGCGTTTTTGTGCTACTGCATACGCTTTATTATTTTATTGCATTATTTATCATTTTGTATTTTAAATAAAAATTTTTATATACTATGACTGATAGATATCGTATGACTGACTTCTAATTTATAGGATTGCGTGTATTTTACTATTTTTTTGTATCTGTGATATCACTTCTTTTATTGTGACTTACTTATTCAGTATTATTAGATTTAGTAACTGACTGTGATATCAATTGCAATATTTTGTATTTATACATTGTTTTATGTGCAATATTTTATATTTATACATTGTTTTATGTGCAATATTTTTATATTTATACATTGTTTATGTGCAATATTTATTATTATATTTATGAATTGTATTACACGCCCTTTGTATAATGATATGATATACAATAAATAGTATCTATCTATCTAACATTAATATTATATTCATTATTATTTCCGATATTATTATTATTATTATTATTATTATTATTATTATTTTTATAATATTTTTCGTTATCAGTGCTTCTATTATTATCAACATTATTAGTATTTTCAATGTTGTTATTAATACCTATAAAAATAGGTTCATGGTCAGAAAAAAATGTTTCATAAACTCCTGATATATAATTTTTAATTTTATCATTAATAAATATTATATCAATTTGTGTATTAAAATTAGTTGTTGAAACATATGGATGTAAACCTCTCTTGAAATTTTTTAATCTGAAATAGTTTTCTATGTCAGTATTATTTGTAAATGAATCACAATTAAAATCACCAATAATAATTATTTCATCACTTGAATAATTATATATTTCAATCTCTAAAAGACAATCATACAATATTGTTTTTATAATTGATGGTGATTTGTATCCTGTTAAAATATAAATTTCATTTACTTTTAATAATAAAAGATGAATATGACAATCATGTTCATTAATAATAAATTCTTTATATATTTCATTTAAAATCTTAAATTTATTATCATTTTTTATAAAACATATTAATCCTTTAGGCATTCTTTTGAATTCATTATCAAATTTACATATTATTTTAAAACCATTTATATCATAACAATCCGTTTTTAAACTTGCTGTTTCAGAAAATGTAAGAAAATTGAAGTTTTTTATTACTACGCAGATTTTCTAATTCCTTTTGAAGACTATTATTAGTAGTGGTTGTAGGAGGAATGAAATCCCCAATAATGTATAAATCTTCTATTTTTCTTACTCTGCTAAATGCAACATACATTAAACATTTTTTTAATTTATTCTTTTCATTTAATTTTATACAAACTTTATCAAATGTTTGTCCTTGACTTTTATGAATAGTTAATGCTTCAGAAGGAATAATAGGTATTTGTTGTCTATAACAGTCATAATTTCTTTTCAAATTTATTTTCACATCAATTTTTTTAATAGGTACTAATTTAATATTAATATTATTTTTAATCTGAAATTGTTTAAATTTAGATCTAATTTTCAAACCGATTTTCTTATCATCAAATCTTAACCAAGCAATAGCTGGTTCTTTTGTATTATTAAAAAACGTAATGAATTCTAAAATTCCATAAGCTCCATTAACTAATCCATCTTCAACATCAATATTTGATATTATCATATATTTTATACCAATTTTCAATAATAATTCATGTAGCAAACCACCACATTCTTGTCTTTTTTTATTTTTTAAATTATGTAAAATAATTTCTTTTTCAACTTTATCATCAAGATGATAAATATAATCTTTGCTTTTAGGTATGTATATTTCACCTGATCCGATTTTAATTTTTTTTTTATTAAATTTATCGACGTCATCATTTTTCCAAAATAATATTACAGCAGAATTTGGAATACTATTTTCATCATATTTTCTTGATTTTATTAAAGAAATATCGTTTTCATCCATAATACCAGATGATAAATTATTTAAAGCTTTTGCAAACTGTACATCATTTTCTTGTATCATCATTTTATTTAATTCTAAAAATTTTAATTCTTCCCATAGTATATTTCCTGAAAATATACTTAGACTTGATATTTTTGGTGGTTTGAAAATAATAGAATTATGAACAGGTGGTAATTGATTCAAGTCTCCTACTAATATAACTGATATACCACCGAAAGGTTGATTGCATCCCATTATTTGTTTAAGTCGAGTATCAATCCTTGATAACATGTTAGATCCTACCATTGAAAATTTATCAATTATTAATAATTTCAAATCAATTAATTCTGATTTAATTGAATTAGCAATTTCTTCAGGCATTTTACCAGAATATTGATTAATTGGTAATTTAAATGCTGTATGCAATGTTAAACCATTAATTAAAAATGCTGCTAAACCAGATGGTGCGCATAATAATATTTTTATTTTATCATTAATATTGCCAGGTAATTCATTAAAATATGCATTTAATGTAAGTTTAATTGCTTTAATTACTAAAGATTTACCTACTCCTGCAGGACCACTTTAAGCAATTTTTATAGGCAATTTTTTAATTTTAAAACAATTAAGTACATGTATTACAAATGATTTTTGCTCTTCATTTAATAACAACATTATTTCAAATAATTTCTATTTAAGTGTTTTTTCATCCAATTTTTCAATATTAAATGTGTTTATTTTTAAATTATTTTTTTTTTTCTCTATAATTTTATTTTGATTTAATATATCTATTCCAAATCTATCATCGATATCATCATCAATAATTTCATCAACAAATAATGCAGATGATAATGCATCCTCAAAATTTTTTTCATTAATTCTACAAAATTTGTAATTTCGATACCGTATAATTTTTTCTTTCGACCTTGTTTTAATTATATCATTTTCAGTTATCTCCAAATCATGATTTTGATCATCATTATTACAATATATTTTTTTATTATCATTACATAACGCAACAAAATCTGCTAAACATACACTTTCTAATGATTTTATTCTTTTTTCATATTTTTCTATTATATTTATTATATAAATATCTAACGATTCATCAGGCATTTCTTCAATACTTTTTTTATTTTTTAATATTCTTACTCTGTCACTTTTCGGTAAAGTATTTATATAAACGGATTGTCGTGTACTCATACAAAGAGGCATTGATAATACATGATATACAGCTTCTTGCGCTGACATAACATTGCTGTTTATAAATACATTAGCAATTTTTTAAAATTTAGTTTTAATATCAGTATTACCTTCTTCTATATCAGCAGCTGCCACCTTTAATAATTTTGAAAGACCAGAATCAATTTTAGCTACGTAATTAATCATATAAGAAGCACAACTATATGCATTTAAAATAAATTGAATATCCATATTGGATTCTAAAATTGTTAAAATAGTAAGATTATAATTATTAATCGCTACATCTAAACTATTCCTTTTGTAAAAGATAGTATCTTTATTTAAAGTGCTTTTTATTGCATTCAAATATTCTTTTTCAGTTATTTTTAATTTATTTAATATATCATCGAATGATATATTTATATTATTTTTAAATAATTCGAGCATTAAATTTTTAATTTTATTTAAATTTTGTTTATTTTTTTCAAAAATATTGTTCTTATTTTCTTTTAATGGTTTCAATATTATTGTATTTTTCATTACGTACATTGGATAATGAAATCGACAAATTTTAATGTTTTTTCTTTCTTTGTAACATGTTGCTTTATGATTATGTCGTTAAAACATCATTAATGGATTTTTTGGGTTATATTTACAAGTTATAATTTTATTAATAAAATTCATAACATTAATTTCTGAATCATAATCGTTTTCAATGTAAGTAGGACCATTATTATTCCATGTTCAAACATGTATATGTGGTGATCCTCTTGATTGAAATTCAACTCTATAAAAATAATCTTTCACATAATGATCTTTGAAAGGACCATTTTTATTTTGTAATAAAATTATTATTTTATTGAATATATTTTGTATATATCTAACGCAAGTGACTGGATCAGATTGAATTAATTTTGTTTTCTCATTTTTATCTAAATTTATTACATTTGATGTTAATATTTCTTTATGAAATTTTAATTTACATAATATTTTAATTAATTCAAAATTTTTTATTTCCGAATCAGATAAAGCAATGAATGAATGAGGATTACCTACTTGATGTATTGTTGAAAATAAATGTTTCTTTGTGTGTTCCCAAAAAGCAGGTGAAGATCTGACTTGTTTTAAGAATCTATAACTTTCATCATGACGAATTAAATCATTAATGAAATCATTATTTTTTATTTTTTGGCAGTTTAAATTCTCTGTTCTTTTTGATTTTCTCAAACAAATATACATTTGTGATAAAACAGACAATTCTAATTTTTTTTTTGCCATAAATAATAATCTTAATGGATCACTTGCTCTTCGATCACTTCTTCTGATTTCTGATTTAATTTTATTTGTATAATTTAATTTATTATCTTTATTAAAACTATAACCACAATAAATTTTTGGAAAACACAATTTATCTATATCTTCAATTGAATGCCAAGGAATAGGTTTTTTATTTTGACCAGGAGCAATAATATGAACATTATTAACAATATCTTTATTATGATCAGTTATTAAAACTTCATAGTTAATATCAGTACAATCTAAATCATTTTCAATTTCTTCTTCGAATAATGATTCATTATTAATAAAATCAATTTTTTTTGTTTATTAATTGCGAATGAATTATTTTCTAATTCTTTATTTTCATCATCTATTATAAAATTTAATTCTTGATTTAATTTATTTTCATAACTATTGAAGAAATTTTTATTAATATTTATATTATGTATAATATATAAAGGTGAATTTATGATAAATTTTAATGCTTCACAAATTTTCGCCGGTCTAATATCTTCATACATATAATCTGATTTACGTTCTACGTTTCTTTTTAATTTTAATTGAATAATTGACATTTCATTAAATTTTCTAGGTAAAATTTTAATCATTTCATTAATATCTACTTGTATATTAACAACACTACCTTTCAAAGATAACTGTGAATTTAAAGCATATGGTTGTAATGCTCTAATTTGCATAAACGGAATGTAAGGAACAATCATTCTTTCTTCAAGTGGTATTAATTCTTTTGGACAATCTGGAATTATTGGATAACGTAAATTTTCAATTGCAAGGTTAGGTATTTCTCCCTTTAGAATATATTTTTTACACGTTTTACAAATATATTTTGATTTAACGTTCATTATTTTATTTAAAAATTCTTGACAATCTCTTTCATTCATTTTTTTTTAATTTTAATTTTATTTTTTCTAAATTAAATAAATCTAATGAATGTTTAAATAATAAATTATCACAACATAAACATACGTTATCAGGATCTTCTTTTTTATAATTAATAAAATCGTATAATAATTTATTACTATCTATATATATTACTTATTAAAAATTTGATTATAAAAATTTTCTTTGTATTTATAAAATTCATCTAATCTTAAATCTTGTTTTCTGTTTTTATTTTTTAATTTTTCTTGAATTATATAATATTCATTAGATCTTAATAATTTAATTTTTTTATTATTTTTTATCAATTCATTTTCATTATAATGTGTATTTTTTCTCTTTAAATTAATCCTTATTCTATTATTTACATATTCATTATTTTTGTAAATTGTATTAAATCTTAAATTTCTCATTCTATATTTGTTAATTATATTTTGAGTTATTTCATAAATTTTTTGAGATCGTGAATATTTATTTCTTAATAGATTTTTAATATTTTCGTTTAATTTATATTCATCTTTTTTACGTAAATTTATATTTCTGGTAATATTTTTTATTTTCTCATTCAATTTACAATCAGCTTTAGAACGTAATTTTTTATTTCTCTTTAAATTTTTAATATTTTCGTTTAATTTATAATTATAATTTAAACGTAAATTTTTATTTCTTATTATATTTTCATAATTTTTATTTGATTAATAATTTTTTTGAGATCTTAATTTAATGTTATTTTTAATATTTTTTTGATTTTCTTTTTTTCTATATTCTTTTGATTTTCTTATAATTTTCTTATGATTATTATTTTTAATTTTTTCATTAATTTTATAATCTTTTTGTTGTCTTAACTTTGTACATCTGAATAAATTATTCTTATTTTCATTTACTCCGTATTGATGATTTGAACGATGTATTTTTAATCTAATATTTTTTCTTTTATTTTCATTATTTTTTAATTTATTATTTATTTTTCCCTTTTTTTGAAATCAAAATTAATATTCTTTAAAGATTAATTTTTAAAGAAAAATATACAACTCTTCATAAAATCAAATGCAATTTTAAATAATTTTTACCAATTTGAATTCTTATATTTTATTCATAGCCAGATTTTGTATTAACAACCTGTAAATTAATGAAAATTAATGAAATTATAATTAAAAATTATAAATATAATAATTTTAATTATTTTTGCTTTCTCATAGAGAAAGCATTGTATCGGTAAAAAAAATTTTTTTCTATTTTTTCATTAATTTGTACATATTTGAACTCAGTGAGTCGAAAAAAGTGGTTTCCAGAAAATGTCTGTATGTATGTGTGTGTGTGTGTGTGTGTGTGTGGATGTATGAATTCAGTTAGTAAGCTGTATCTCGAGAACTACTCGATGAATTTGCTTCTAATTTTGCATGGAATTTAGTTTTGTGATTAACTTGCTGGGAAGCTATTGATAATTTGGTTCTTCCACCGTAGTTTTCATTTTAAAGTTTTTTTAAAAAATAAAAAAAAAATTCGATTTTTCGTTTTTTGGTTTTTTTTTTGTTTACTACTCGATGAATTTGCTTCAAAATTTGCATGGAATTTATTTCTGATTGCCCGGATAAAATAAATTTTTAAAAACTGATTTTCTTAGCTCAGTTTTAATTTTAGAGCATTTTGAAATTTTTGAAAAAAATGTTTCTATTTATTAAGCCAATAAAATCTTAAAAACTACTCGATGGATTTACTTCAAATTTTCCATACAATTCAATTTTTTGATGAACTGGTGCGGAAGCTATTGGGAATTGGTTTTCTTAGCGCAGTTTTTTTTTTTAGAATCATTTTAAGAATTTTTAAAAAATTTCGATTTTTCATTTTTTTTGTATTTTACGTAAACTACTCGAAGAATTTGTTCGAAAATTTGTATGGAACTTTATTTCGACTGACAAAATTATTAAAAATTTTGTAAACTAATTTTCTTAGCGCACTTTTAATTTTAGAGCATTTTTAAAATTTTTTAAAAAATTTTTATTTATAATTTTTTTTTATTTTACGAAAACCATTCGATTGATTTGCTCCAAAATTTGTATGCAATTAATTCGCTACTATCTGAAGAAAACAAGCTTTGGAATACTAATTTTCTCAGCGCAGTTTTAATTTTAGAACACTTTGAAAATTTTCAAAAAAATTTTTATTTTTCATTTATTTTCTTTTTTGCGTTAACCATACTATAAATTTTCTCCAAAATTTTCATACAATTAATTCGCTATTGTCTGAAAAAAATAAGCTTTTGGAAACTAATTTTCTTAGCGTGGTTACAATTTTAGAGAATTTTAAAGATTTAAAAAAAAATATCGATTCTTCTTTTCTTTTTTTTTTTTATTCCACGTAAAGTACTCGATAGATTTGTTCTAAAAATTACAGGGAAATTATTTGCGACTGCCAAAAGAAGGGAAATTTTCAAAAATTGATTTTCATAGCGTAGTTTTAATTTTAGAGCATTTTTAAAATTTTAAAAAGAAATTTTGAAAAGAAAATGTTATTTATTTAACCAGTTAGATCTCGAAAATTACTCTATGGATTTGCTTCAAATTTTGTATACCATCTATGTTTTTGTATAACTAGGCGGGAAGCTATAGAAAATTAAGATTCATAGTGTATTTTTTTTATTATAGAGCCATTTTAAGAATTTGAAAAAATTTTCGATTTTTAATTTTTTTTTTGTATTTTACGTAAGTTAATTGATGAGTTTGCTTTGAGATTTCCATGGGAATAATTTGCATCTGCCAAAAGAAGGATAACTTTTATAAACCGATCTTTTTAGCGTAGTTTTCTTTTTAGAAAATTTTAAAAATTTTCTCAAAAAATTTTCATATTTCAGTATTTTTCCATTTTACGTAAAGTACTTGATAGAATTACTCTAAAATTTGTATACAAGTTATTTGCTACTGTCTTTATAAACCAAGTTTTAAATAAATAATTTTATTAGCGTAGCTTTTTGATCACTTCTTTTGTTTTCTGAGTTACTCTTGAAAATTTATAATAGTACTACTGAATTTAATTACCGTTACTAAAATTGACTACTTGGATTTACCAAGCTTAGTCGTAATAAAAAGATATCCACAAGATAACAAAAATAATAAATTCGAACCTATGTATAAGGCTAGCTAAAGTCAACAAAATTAAACACTTTAAAAGCTAACATTTAACCCAAACAAAATGTTGAAAAGGCAATCAACTAGCATATATATTCAAAATTTATAAAGTACAAAATGAATAAATATTAATGATGGACAATTTTTTTTTATATTAAAATCACATTTAAATAAATATAAAAAAATAATGAAACTCAAAGAGCTCTATGAGAAAGCATTCCGCCAAAGCACTTGGCAGCGTTTTTCTTATATAAGTAAACATTAATAACATTTATATAATTCAAAAATATCATTAATAATCTAATGTTATATAAAATACCAACAAAAAATATAAATTTATAAAATTATTATCATATTTCTAGAAGTTTTTCATGAATTATTTATGAAAGATTTTTTCATTATTTTATAAATATATTTACTGTATTGTTTCGTGGTATTTCCATGTCACTATATTTTTTTCAATCAATTAAAAATAACTATTTCATTTAAAACCAATGAAATGAAAATCATAAATAATTCCTCGAGCACCGCCCTCTATACAAGAAACTTTAAAATCACAATCAACAACGTTAGTAACGAGAACTAGTCATCCTATACTCTAACAACATGAACAGAGAAATAAATTACTAAAAGAATCAGAATTACCTATCTGGAGCAATTTAAAATTACCACCTCCAGTACCACAATGGAAAAGGATATCTGTGCGTCTTTCTCCAGAAATCGAAGAAATACTAAGGAGAAAAACAGAACTCCAAGAAGAATAAAAACAGCATAGGTGATTCAAAATCTTTATCTAGAGAGATATTTGCTTATTTCAGAGCCGATAAACATCGCATTACCAGATTCTCCTGTATCTGTAATGAAATGAGGAGTACGAGGAACTTCAAATATAGCAAATAATAAGGGCAACGTGCAGATAACGAAAATCAACAACTCAAAGAAGGCTCTTAATAATTCGTGTAGTGAAAATAGTACTTCCGAAGATTCTAGTAGTGGTGACGAGATGAGTAATAATCAAATAGTCAATCAAACTTATCAAAACTGATTCAAACTTTGACAGAAGGAAAAAAGAGGAAGGAAAGAAGACAAAGTAAAACCTCACCAATGAATCCATTTTTAGAGAAGCAAGATGATCGAATTCTGAGACAACGCTTTACACACCCATATGGAAATAATTTATGTGAAAAACTGTAAATAATAGTAAATAATCGTAAATAAATGTTAAAAAATGTAGGAATTGAGACATAAATAATAGTTATTTACAGTTATTTACTATTATTTATTATTAATTACTATTATTTACAGTTATTTACAGTTATTAACTGTTATTAACTGTTATTTACAGTTATTTACAATTATTTACAATTATTTACAGTTGTTTATAATTATTTACAATTATTCATAATTATTTACAGTTATTTATAATTATTTACAGTTATTTACATTTTCAAAAATTTTTGAATTAGTGGATAATTTAATGTTATTAATAATTATTTACAATTATTTATAGTTATTTACAGTTATTTACAGTTTTTTACAGTTATTTACAGTTATTTATAATTATTTACAACTATTTACAATTTTCCATAGTTTTTTACAATTATTTACAGTTATTCACATTTTTAAAAATTTTCGCCTATATATAAAATTATTGAATAAATTCGTGGTAATTTTCGAAAATGTAAATAACTGCAAATAATTGTAAAAAACTATAAATAATCGTAAATAACTGTAAATAATTGTGAAAAAAGTGAATAAATGTAAATAACTGTAAATAAATATAAATAATTGCAAATAAGTGTAAATAACAGTTAATAAGTGTAAATAACAGTTAATAACTGTAAATAAGTGTAAATAACAGTAAATAATTGTAAATAATTGTAAATAACTGTTATTTATGTCTCAATTCCCACATTTTTTAACACTTTTCTACAGTTATTTACAGTTATTTACATTTATTTACATTTATTTACAGTTATTAACAGTTATTTACAATTATATCCAAAAATTTTTTCCATATGGGCATAAAGTAAACAAGCTCTTTCCCTTGCAAAACAAGGGGGGGGAGAGAGGCAATACGAAACATAAAATTTTTCATCGCATATAAAAGAACAGAAGAAGAAAATAGCAGGAATGGCTACAGAAAATAGGAATTTTCTTCGAATTATTTTGTCTGGAAAACCATTTAAAGCATTGTTCGATCCTGAAGAAATGGTATCTTTGATTGGTCCTCGCGTTCATGAACAATTTCAAGACAGATTTAAAGAAAATAACACGCTGATTAAAACTGTAATAGATAAAATATAGAAGGTTGTAGGAGTACTTCAACTTAGTTTGGACATAGATGGCGTCGTCAATTTATTAACAGTAAAAATTATTAAATATGAGGATCAAGATATAGTGTTGGGAGTGGATTTCTGCTAAAAATTAGATTGCGTCGCTAGTTAAGGGAATGTTTATAATTTATTTAAATAAAATTTTAATCATTTCGTTTATATTTACTTGCATAATAACGACACTTCCTTTAAAATTTAATTGTATATTTAAAATTTAAATAATAAATAATGTATGGTATTTAAAGACGCGTTGGTTTTTTTTATTTTATTTTTAAAGAATTATATGAAATAAACTTGATTATTAAAAGTAATTTAAAGACATGTTAAAATTAATAAAAAATTATCTAATTATTTTCTTGAAAAGCTGAATGAATTTTGTATATCCATATCAACGTTTCACAATTTAACTCAGCATCATTACCTAAAAATTCCTTAACAGGTTCATTTATGAAAATTGCTGAAAAAATATTAAAACATAAATTATCTATTTTATTGAATGTTCACATACAAAATATTTTAAATCATAACTATTGTTACTATGAAAAAATATTAGAAAAAGAAGAAAAAATTACAGATATTAATAATTACGAAGTTAAACAAGTAAAAAAAAAGCTCATTCAAATATATCCATAACTTAAAAATCTTGTTACGGGCGGAATATTCTAGAAAATAATAAAACGTTGAAAAATAGGAAATATATTAAACTAAATAAATAAGCCAGTAAGAAAGCGTTGACTAGACGTCTAAAACCAGCTAGGAACAACTCGTGATCAAAAGAAATGATGACAAACTAGCCGACAAGTTGAGACCTATAGAGAACCAACAAAGTAATGCATGGAAAAACAGAAGTCACAAGGTAGAAACTTCTAGAAGAATAGAGAAGTGAGAAACAACCAACCAGCAAGTATAAATACGATTATAGCACCAAAAAAGAAGTAGCCTACTAAAATCCGACTAGAGCATAGAGAAGCACGAATCCACGATCGACGCAGCGAAGACGTATCTGCGATTTTACACCAGTAGTACAGTAGACATTTCTCACTAACGCGATTAACGTCATAATAAATCTATCAGTTTATTTTAATTATCATTTCAGTAATTTAATTACCGTCACGAAAATTGATTACTTGGATTTACAAAGCTTAGTCGTGATAAAAAGATATCCACAATATAATAAATTAATAACATGAAAACGTAAGAATCTATTAAAAAATGAATTTTTTAATTATATCTCAATAAGTCAGAAAAGGTTTTGTAACATCCACAGGATATAATGTTATCGATGACAATACTGGCATTTCATTGGATAAAATGTAGTGGTTAACATTTAAATTAACGTTATTAAATTATAATTTTAGTGATACAGAAATAGTACTAGCATCATGCCAATATGTTCATTAATTCATTGGATAAAATGTAGTGGCTAACATTTAAACTAACCTTATTGAATTATAATTTTAATAATTTTAGTGATACAGAATGAGTACCAGCATCATGCCAATATGCTCATTAATTGTCATTTTCATACATTATTTAATTATAATTTTAGTGATATAGAAAGAGTACCAGCATCATGCCAATATGTTCATTATTTCATTGGATATAATGTAGTGGTTAACATTTAAATTAACCTTATTGAATTATAATTTCAGTGATACAGAAAGAGTACCAGCATCATGCCAATATGCTCATTAATTGGCATTTTTATTTTCTTTCTTACTTTTTCATTCTATTGTTACGAAAAAATAAAGAGATTTCATCAAAAAAAACGGAAAGATATTTTTTTATTACAATTTTTTACAAAAATATCATAATACCTCAATAATATGATTAGAATTTCAAAAAGCAAAAGAATTTTAAATTAAGGCGACTTTAAAAATAAGTTAATTTTCCATTTCACAACTTATACCTATGAAAATTTTAGTTCAAAAATAACCTTCTATGTTGAATACAATTTGTTGTAGAGTTGTTATAAATATGAACTGTAAGTTTGAAGAATTACCTTTAATTGTTGATATCGCCTTAAAATCTTTCAATTGATTATAGAATTTAATGTTTATCAAGATAAAAAAAAAGATAATTTTGCAATATTATCGTGATATAATTACTTGTACCGTGCAAATCTAATAAAAGAAGTGAAAAAACTGGTCCCCATCTATTGGAAAATCAACGAAGAAAGTTTTTTATTCAAAATATATAGAAAAAAAAGACCTAAATAGTAGTAGTTCAAATGTAACATATACCATTTTAGAAACGTCAGATTCATATAAAACTACGTTTCAATATTCTTTTAAATTAAACAAACAAACAATATGGGAAATATATTAATGAATATGCTGAAATATAAAAATAAAATTTTTTTTATAATAGTTCTTTTACGGGAAACCTAACTTGTGTATCCAAGTAGACAAGAAAATTCGACAGATTCTTCATCAAAATTTTTTATGTTTAGAATTAATTAAAGTAAAATTTTAATCATTTCGTTGACATTTACTTAAAAAAAAAAAAACTTCCTTTGAAATTTAATTGTAGATTTAAAACATATAAAAGTAATGCTCTAATTTGCATTAATGGTATATAAGGAAAAATCATTCTTTCTTAGCGAGGTTATAATTCTTTAATACTTTCTAAATAAATTATGTTATTTCGAGTAGTATTAATATTGTAATAACTTAATTTAAAATTCTGTAAAATATTGTTAGATATTTCAATTATATAGAAATAACAGATTTCCACACCACCCGAAGAGGTACTGTTATTTAAACCTTACATTAAATAATTTTTAATAAAATTTAAATAATAAATAATGTATGGTATTTTAAGGCGTGTTGGTCTTTTTTATTTTATTTTAAAATAATTACATATAATAAACTTGATTATTAAAAGTAATTTAAAGAAATGTTAAAATTATTTAATTATTTTCATATAATTAATTAAAATGAAATCGTGGTTACCACCGCCTGTAGCTCTACACAACTACGAGAGTCAATATTCCTTGCTTCTTAAACTATTTGTTCTATCTACAATCCATCCTCAACCATTTTGTGAATACATCTTTAATGTATTTTTTCTCTTCAACTTAATTCTTTTTATATTATTTACATATTCATTATTATTGTATATTGTGTTAAATCTTTAATTTATCATTCTATATTTGTTAAGTATATTTTGAGATATTTTATCATTTTATTGACATCGTAAATATTTATTTCTTATTAGATTTTAAATATTTTCGTTTACTTTATAATTTTTTTGTGAACGTAAACTATCGTTATTAATATGATCTAATTTATTTTCATTTAATTTATATTTATCTTTTCTACGTAAATTTTTATTTCTAATAATATTTTTTATTTTCTCTTTTGATTTATAATTTATTTTGTTACGTAAATTTTTATTTATAATAATATTTTTTTTTTATTATTAAATTTATAATAAGATTTGAAAAGTAATTTTTTATTCAAATTTAAATTTTTAATATTGTTGTTTAATTTATAATTATCATTTAAACGTAAATTTTTATTCCTTAAAATATTTTTATGTTTCACGTTGTAACGGTTATTTTGCCCGTTACAAAAAGAAATAGCTATTAATTTAATATCAAATTTCGCTAAGTCTACAAATTTTATTATGAATAGAGTTGCCGACAACTCGTAAGAAAATAATCATATATATAATACGCGGCAAACTTTATGGTGCTAGTTAGTCCAACATATATTGACTAGCGACAAGACTTCATACTATATACTCGTCACTGAGCGTCTCTCTCTCTTACCTGATCAAGAGACGCGATGCTGGCAGCACTGCTTTCCTTATTTTACACAACGATATATATATTATATGATATTAAAAATAAGGACCGCGGAGGCGTCGGGATAAGCAAATTGATAAAGGTCTTTAAACTTAATGTAAATTTATTAAATATGTAAAGAAAGAAATACAATAAAACGAATTTAGGTAAAAAATAAGAATAAGAGTTAATAATGATAATTCTAAGGGGGGACGCGACGCGAACTGAATTATCCTAAGATATTACAATGAACGCGCGCCTCTCTACTTGGCTAAGATTTCTCTCCTCGAGGAAAGAAATTTTAGCCAAGTAGATAAAATAAGATAAACTTACAAATACGCGTAGAAGCTTCTATGATAACCAAAATACATACGCCGGAGATATACCGCCGTTGGCCAACGATACAGACAGCACGTCGCAACCCGGTCGCTGAGGCTCGAAGGGAACAGCCAAGCAAAAGATCGATTTCTTGATCGCTGCAACTCCTCGGAGGCAGCCAAGACCAGCATGTACAACCAGGAGATGATGACGATCTTCTAGCAACGATCTTCCTTTATCCTTTTATCCAAAACTATATGGGGCACTACACCAACGCGTTAATTAAGTTAAGACTTAAATAAAAGCCGAAAGATATGGCGATGATGCGTGCTTGTAGGCCGCTAAACAATGTCTCTCGCACAGGGCAGGAATATATATAAGCCAACGTGTGCGCTTATGAACAGCCGGAAATGTTCTGTCTTGCCTCGTGACTTTCTTGCTCCTCGCGCGCGCACTGCTCATCGAGTTACGTGCTTCTTGACGTAACTTATACGAGGTATATGACTGAGCGCGTGTCATTCGATTTTACCTAAGCGCGCAAGATTTGAACACAGTAGAATACCGTGACAACGTTTAACTTATAATTATTATTATCACGTAAATTTTTATTACTTATTAAATTTTTATAATTTTCATTTAATTTAAAATTTTTCGGAGATATTTATTAAATGTTATTTTCAATATTTTATTGATTTTCTTTTTTTTCTATATTCTTTTGATTTTCTTATAATTTTCTTATAATTTTTATTTTTTATTTTTTCATTTATTTTATAATCTTATTGTTATCTTAACTTTTTACATATGAATAAATTATTTTTATTTTCATTCACTCTATATTGATGATTTAAACGATTTATTTTTAATCTAATATTTTTACTTTTATTTTCATTATTTTTTAATTTATTATTCATTTTTCCATTTTTTTTATCATAATATTTTAAAAAATTTTTATGTTTATTAATATTGTACAATAAATTTTTTATTTTTTTTTAAATATCTTCTTTAATATTTCATTATTTTTCTTTTTTCATAATTGATATATTCCTTTTATTTAATTTTATATTATTAAATTTTTTTTATTACTATTATTATTAATTTTTGATTTAATAATATCTTTTTTTTAATAATACATTGTTACTATGAAAAAATATCAGAAGAAAAAGAAAAATTTACAGGTATTAATAATTACGAAGTTGAACAAGTAAAAAAAAAGCTCATTGAAATATATCCATAACTTAATAATCTTGTTACGGGCAGAATATTCTATAAAATAATAAGACGTTGAAGTATAAGAAATATATTAAACTATATGAATAAGCCAGAAAGAAAGCGTTGACTAGACGTCTGAAACCAGCTAGCAACAACTCGTGATCGAAAGAAATGATGACAAACTAGCCGACAAGCACTTTTAATTTTAGAGCATTTTTAAAATTTTTTAAAAAATTTTTATTTTTAATTTTTTTTATATTTTACGAAAACCATTCGATATATTTGCTCCAAAATTAGTATGCAAGTTATTTGCTACTTTCTGAAGAAAACAAGCTTTGGAAAACTAATTTTCTCAGAGCAGTTTTAATTTAAGAGCATTTTGAAAAATTTCATTAGAATTTTTTTTTTAATTCTTTTTTGTATTTTACGTAAACTACTCAAAGAATTTGCTTTAAAATTTGTTTGTAAAATATTCTTGACTGCAAAAAGAAGAAAAACTTTTGAAAATTACAAAATATTCATTAAATAGAAATATAACAATGCCTGAATTTAATTGCCTTATACATTTATATACATAAATCATATTTAGCGATGATAAATTGTAAACGTCATTTTGATTTTTCTTTACAAATTAGAATTTTTATAACACTTTTTGAGAAATTAGCATGGATGCCTTTATTATTTTGTTCTATTGATACGAACTAAATAACTTTTTGATGAAAGGATACTTATCATGAATTTGTTAATGTGTCACCCAATTTAACACAGCATCTTTACCAAAAAATTCCTTAACAGTTTCATTTGTTAAAATTGCTGAAAAAATATTAAAACATAAATTATCTATTTTATTAAATGTTTATAATATATAATATTTGGAATATTGATTTTGGTTTACATTTGCCCAGTTAAAAAGTTGAATGAATTTTGCATATCCATATCAATGTCTCCCAATTTAACTCAGCATTATTACCTAAAAATTCCTTAACAGGTTCATTTGTGAAAATTACTGAAAAAATATTAGAACATAAATTATCTATTTTATTGAATGTTTATAATATATAATATTTGGAATATTGATTTTGGTTTACATTTGCTCAGTTAAAAAGTTGAAAGAATTTTGCATATCCATATCACTGATTCCTATACTAGATAATTTTCCATGTTTGTAGAATTTTTTAAGTACAGTTTATACACGTTGTAAAGATAGCAGTGCATCATCAGTGTTTTCTTGTTTATAAAGAACGATTACAGTTATGTATTCACATATAAAATATTTCAAATTATAACTATTGTTACTATGAAAAAATATAATTTTATTCAAAATCATTACCGAAAAATTCCTTAACAGGTTCATTTGTTAAAATTGCTGAAAAAATATTAAAACATAAATTATCTATTTTATTAAATGTTTATAATATATAATATTTGGAATATTGATTTTGGTTTACATTTACCTAGTAAAAAAGTTGAATGAATTTTGCATATCCATATCAATGTCTCCCAATTTAACTCAGCATTATTACCTAAAAATTCCTTAACAGGTTCATTTGTGAAAATTACTGAAAAAATATTAGAACATAAATTATCTATTTTATTGAATGTTTATAATATATAATATTTGGAATATTGATTATGGTTTACATTTGCTCAGTTAAAAAGTTGAAAGAATTTTGCATATCCATATCACTGATTCCTATACTAGATAATTTTCCATGTTTGTAGAATTTTTTAAGTACAGTTTATACACGTTGTAAAGATAGCAGTGCATCATCAGTGTTTTCTTGTTTATAAAGAACGATTACAGTTATGTATTCACATATAAAATATTTCAAATTATAACTATTGTTACTATGAAAAAATATAATTTTATTCAAAATCATTACCGAAAAATTCCTTAACAGGTTCATTTGTTAAAATTGCTGAAAAAATATTAAAACATAAATTATCTATTTTATTAAATGTTTATAATATATAATATTTGGAATATTGATTTTGGTTTACATTTACCTAGTAAAAAAGTTGAATGAATTTG
Organism: Anastatus disparis; assembly: GCA_017163975.1. Taxonomy (NCBI): domain Eukaryota; kingdom Metazoa; phylum Arthropoda; class Insecta; order Hymenoptera; family Eupelmidae; genus Anastatus; species Anastatus disparis. The sequence continues at coordinate 2,933,812 of JAFFSR010000316.1, read as the reverse complement.
GCATATCCATATCAATGTCTCCTAATTTAACTCAGCATCATTACCAGAAAATTCCTTAACAGATTCATTTGTGAAAATTGCTGAAAAAATATTAAAATATAAATTATCTATTTTATTAAATGTTTATAATATATAATATTTGGAATATTTATTTTGGTTTACATTTGCCCAGATAATAAGTTGAATGAATTTTGCATATTCATATCACTGATTCCAATACTAGATAATTTTTCATGTTTGGGGAATTTTTTAAGTACAGTTCATAAACGTTGTAAAGATAGCAGTGCATCATCAGTGTTTTCTTGTTTATAAAGAACGATTACAGTTATGTATTCACATACAAAATATTTTAAATCATAACTATTGTTACTATGAAAAAATATAATTTTACTCAGTATCATTACCAAAAAATTCCTTAACAGGTTTATTTGTTAAAATTGCTGAAATAGTACATTGTGCAACAAGGGAGCAAAATAGCTTTCGCTACGCTCAAGCGCCAAACTCGCACTCGTCGGCAAACACCTATATGCTCCCGCGTTGCACGTACTATTTTCTCACACGAAGAGCGCTAAAAATATTATTTTTAATTTCATACATGTTTTGACAACTCTTTAAAATAACTCCTTACACGTAGCTGTATATTTCATTTTAGACTTTTACGGTAGCAAATTTAAAGTAATCATCTTTGCTTGTTAAAGTATTTCTGTAGTCACTCCACTTTTACTATGAGATTCTGATTCGTTATTCATTTTTTTAATATTCATATTTAAAATACACACAAAACGTGAAATGAAAGAATTTCTTCAATGCGACGAGCAAGGTACGTCTGACACTGAACGAACGAATTAAAAGCAGCTATAAACTTTTTCGTGGAATATGTCCACCCTTAACTTCTAAGAATTTATGATTTGGGGTTGAGCAGTTGGCTGATGTGATGAGCAATATAACTATTAAATTAATCATACTAATAGTTTGAAAACAGTTATTAATTTATTCGAATTTTTCCAAGAAATTTTTCTACCCTTTGCAATTCGGAGAATTTTGCAATTCGCAGAATTCACAATCCAAAGAAAAATATTTGACTGGCTATAAAGATAACGGGTTACAGTATCAAGTTACACATACTGGCTAGCGTATAAAGATATCGGGTTAGATTTTCGAGTTTTTTATAAGTTCGAATTCATTTTTCTCCCTAGGGAGGCAAAGAGGTATTTTGCTCCCTCACAACAGCTGGTCAAAATAGTATTTTGCGCTCTGAGTGCGAGAAAAATATTAATATAAAATATTTGGAATATTGATTTTGGTTCACATTTGCCCAGTTAAAAAGTTGAATGAATTTTGCATATCTATATCAATGTCTCCCAATTTAACACAGCATCATTACCAAAAAATTCCTTAACAGGTTCATTTGTGAAAATTACTGAAAAAATAATAGAACATAAATTATCTATTTTATTGAATGTTTATAATATATAATATTTGGAATATTGATTTTGGTTTACTTTTGCTCAGTTAAAATGTTGAATGAATTTTGTATAACCATATCAATGTTTGACAATTTATTTAGCATCATTACCAAAAAATTCCTTATGAGCATGACGAAGCTGTCCGCCTTCTAATAATATTTCCAATCCTAACTTATGAATAAACGATGCGTTTAATCGAGTCTTTTCACGATAAAGAAAAAATTTTGTAAGATTAAACTCTAGTGCGGACAACTCAAGAAATCCACCAAAATACTATACATAATAAGTTATAATAAAAACTTTCAATGTATCGTATTTTAGGGTTGGGTTTGTCGAGCTTCATATTTAATTTCCAATCCAAGCTCAATAACAAAATAACAAGTCCAAAGGATTTTTTATTTTAACAAAAATCATTGTATCCACATAGCTTTAGTGCGGACAAGACATTATATTTGTTCAATTTATGAATTTAAAAACATATTGATAAAATAAAAAAAGCAAAACTTAATTGCTGCAGCTCCGACATCCCGTTAACAGCTTCATTTATGAAAATTGCTGAAAAAATATTAAAGCATAAATTATCTATTTTATTGAATGTTTATATTATATAATATTTGAAATATTGATTTTGGTTTACATTTGCTTACTAGGAGAGTGTCACACCTCCGGATCACAGATTTTGCTCAAACTTCGGGATAAGTTTTCAGATTATAAAATATGGAAAAAGCTAAAGTTATAGTCATAAACACTCAATATTTCCCTAGTTACAGGCAATTGAAAAAAATCTCTAAAAAAGTTACTAGATTTTTAAACGCGTATAGTTCTTTAGCATTGATAGCTAGAAGCTTAAACCTTTTTTTAAATTAAAGCTGAGCTTAAATCCTTTCGAAATAGTAGTTATAGCATGTAAAAATATTATTTTTTCCTAAATTTATAGCGTAATAAAGATTGGACCTAATTTTAGCTTTTATTATTAATTAATATTTTTAAATAAAAATTCAGGTCCAATCTTTATTACGCTATAACTTTGGGGAAAAATAATATTTTTACATGCTATAACTACTATTTCGAAAGGATTTAAGCTCAGCTTTAATTTAAAAAAAGGTTTAAGCTTCTAGCCATCAATGCTAAATAACTATATGCGTTTAAAAATCTAGTAATTTTTTTAGTGATTTTCTTCAATTGCCTGTAACTAGGGAAATATTGAGTGTTTATGACTATAACTTTAGCTTTTTTCATATTTTATCATCTGAAAACTTATCCCGAAGTTTGAGCAAAATCCGTGATCCGGAGATGTGACACTCTCCTAGTTAGTTAAAAAGTTGAATAAATTTTGCACATCTATATCACTGATTCCAATACTAGAAAATTTTCCATATTTGTATCGATAAAAAAAATTTTTTTTTATTTTTTCATCAATTTGAACATGTTTGAACTCAGGGACTCGAAAAAGGTGGTTTCCAGAAAATGTCTGCATGTGTGTGTGTGTGTGTGTGCGTGTGCGTGTGTGTGTGTCTTTATGATGTCAGTTAGTAAATTGTATCTTGAAAACTAATCGATAAATTTGCTTCTACTTTTGCATGGAATTTATTTTTTTGTCTAACTTGCTGGGAAGCTATTGATAATCGGTTCTTCTAGCGTAGTTTTAATTTCAGTCATTAAAAAAAAAAAAAAATATTCATTTTTTTGGTTTTTTTTGTTTACTACTCGATGAACTTGCTTCAAAATTTGCATGGAATTTATTTGTGATTGCCCGGATAAAATAAATTTTTAAAAACTGATTTTCTTAGTTTAGTTTTAATTTTAGAGCATTTTGAAATTAAAAAAAAATGTTTCTATTTATTAAGCCAATAAAATCTTAAAAACTACTCGATGAATTTACTTCAAATTTTCCATAAAATTCAATCTTTTGATCAACTGGTGCGGAAGTTATTGAGAATCGGTTTTCGTAGCGTAGTTTTTCGTATTTTCATAGTTTTCGTAGCGAGTCATTTTAAGAATTTTAAAAAAATTTCGATTTTTCTTTTCTTATTTTTTTTATTTTACGTATATTTTTCGATAGATTTGTTCTGAAATTTGCAGGGAAATTATTTGCGACTGCAAAAAGAAAGAACATTTCCCAAAATTTATTTTCCTAGCGTAGTTTTAATTTTAAAGCATTTTTGCTTTCTCATAGAGAAAGCATTGTATCGATAAAAAATTTTTTTTTCTATTTTTTCATTAATTAGTATATATTTGAACTCGGTGAGTCGAAAAAAGTGGTTCCCAGAAAATGTCTGTATGTATGTGTGTGTGTGTGTGTGTGTGTGTGTGTGTGTGTGTGTGTGTGTGTGTGTGTGTGTGTGTGTGTGTGTGTGTGTGTGTGTGTGTGTGTGTGTGTGTGTGTGTGTGTGTGTGTGTGTGTGTGTGTGTGTGTGTGTGTGTGTGTGTGTGTGTGTGTGTGTGTGTGTGTGTGTGTGTGTGTGTGTGTGTGTGTGTGTGTGTGTGTGTGTGTGTGTGTGTGTGTGTGTGTGTGTGTGTGTGTGTGTGTGTGTGTGTGTGTGTGTGTGTGTGTGTGTGTGTGTGTGTGTGTGTGTGTGTGTGTGTGTGTGTGTGTGTGTGTGTGTGTGTGTGTGTGTGTGTGTGTGTGTGTGTGTGTGTGTGTGTGTGTGTGTGTGTGTGTGTGTGTGTGTGTGTGTGTGTGTGTGTGTGTGTGTGTGTGTGTGTGTGTGTGTGTGTGTGTGTGTGTGTGTGTGTGTGTGTGTGTGTGTGTGTGTGTGTGTGTGTGTGTGTGTGTGTGTGTGTGTGTGTGTGTGTGTGTGTGTGTGTGTGTGTGTGTGTGTGTGTGTGTGTGTGTGTGTGTGTGTGTGTGTGTGTGTGTGTGTGTGTGTGTGTGTGTGTGTGTGTGTGTGTGTGTGTGTGTGTGTGTGTGTGTGTGTGTGTGTGTGTGTGTGTGTGTGTGTGTGTGTATGTATGTGTGTGTGGATGTATGATTTCAGTTAGTAAATTGTATCTCAAGAACTACTCGATGGATTTTCTTCTAATTTGGCATGGAATTTAGTTTTTTGACTAACTTGCTGGGAAGCTATTGATAATTGGTTCTTCTAGCATAGTTTTCATTTTAGAGTTGTTTGAAAAAAAAAAATTCGATTTTTTATTTTTTTGTTTACTACTTGATGAATTTGCTTAAAAATTTGCACGGAAATTATTTGTGATTGCCAAAATAAAATAAATTTTAAAAAAACTGATTTTTTTAGCTTAGTTTTAATTTTAGAGCATTTTGAAAATTTTGAAAAAATTTTTATTTTTAATTTTTTTCTATTTTACGAAAACCATTTGACAGATTTGCTCCAAAATTTGAATGCAAGTTATTCGCTACTGTCTGAAAAAACAAGCTTTGAAAAACATTTTCTCAGAACAGTTTTAAGTTTAGAGTGTTTTGAAAATTAAAATAAAAATTTTTATTTTTCATTTATCTTCTATTTTGTGTAAACCATACTATAAATTTTCTCCAAAATTTTCGTACAATAAATTTGATATTGTCTGAAAAAAATAAGCTTTAAAAACTACTTTTCTTAGAGTGGTTACAATTTTAGAGAATTTTAAAGATTTAAAAAAAAAATTTCTAATTTTTTTTTCTGATTTTTTTTATTTTACGTAAAGTACTCGATGGATTTGTTCCAAAATTTGCAGGAAAATCATTTACAACTGACGAAAGAAGGGAAATTTTCAAAAATTGATTTTCATAGGGTAGTTTTAATTTTAGAGCATTTTTTAAATTTTGAAACAGAAATTTTGAAAAGATAACGTTATTTATTCAGTCAATTAGATCTCGAAAATTACTCGATAGATTTGCTTCAAATTTCGCATACTATCTATGTTTTTGTATAAGTAGACGGGAAGCTATTTAAAATTGGTATTCATAGAGTAGTTTTTTTCATAGAGCCATAAACATGAACTGTATTTATATATTAATACTAGCATCCCCCCTCTCTGCTCCGCCCGCGCAATAGTTGGGCAGAAGTCGGTAAGTATAGAAATAGAATCTCAAAAACTATTATTTATTAAATCGTACTCTTACACAACTTAGGAATACACAACATTTTTTGTTTGTGAACCATGTGATAATAGAATGAATTTTCATTTAAAATAATTTTTTTTGTAGAAAAAATAAGCATTGAATTTTTTTTTATTTTTCGATATATCTTCAATTTAGTACCAATAAGTCAAAAAATATATTTTAATTGACGATAGAAAATTTTTTTAGCAAATCAAAATCGTGAAAGAGATATTCATTAATAAATATGAATGTCCAACAATGATAGGAAATAAGTGCAATGAAAATTTATTGCCGATAAGCTGTTCGCATTATCCTCGCGATATAAGTATCTATATATACCGTCCTACAGGTCGCCACCTATTGAAAAGTGAACGAAGTGTCATTTTTAATAAAAAAAATCGTAAGTTATTAAAATTAAAGTGACATGAAAAAAGTACAAAATAATTTAATTTTTATCTTTAAAAATGACCAAAAATGAAATCAATTAAAAAATTTTTGAAATATAATTACATTAAAAAAAAATGACAATTTAACCTTAAGAGGAGGCCGTATCATTCTGTCTTTGTCTAATCTAAATTTTCTTTATTATTAATAAATTAAATATTTTCATAGAAAAGTAAGACAACCGCCCAATAGAGCAAAAGACAAGCAAACGATTCTTTTTTATGAAAAAATATGAAATTTTGATTATTTTTCGAGTGAAGTCTGAAACGGAAAAACAGTTGAATCAACTCAATCAAGTTCGATTGTTTTTACGTTTCAGACTTCACTCGAAAAATAATCAAAATTTCATATTTTTTCATAAAAAAGAATCGTTTGCTTGTCTTTTGCTCTATTGGGCGGTTGTCTTACTTTTCTATGAAAATATTTAATTTATTAATAATAAAGAAAATTTAGATTAGACAAGGACAGAACTATACGGCCGCCTCTTAAGCATTTTTTCTTGAATAAAATCGGCAAATATATATAATATTGAAAAAATGTATTTTTTCCGAAAATTTGCTGAAATATTTGTTTGAAAATATCACAGGATGATAAAATCAACGTTATTTGCGATTATGTTAATAAATGAAAATAAAATTTTTTTTCATGTTATTAATGATTAAAAAGGTTGAAAAAAAATTTATTTGTATAAAAATGGTTAAGATTAGGCCGGATTCGCTGTCCTTGTCTAATTGAGATTTTTGTTATTTACTCAAGTATTAATCGGTGCATCTGCAAATCGAAGGTTAAGCGCAATAGATATGATTATTACAAATATGTATGCACAAGGAAAAAAAATCTACCGCTTTGTTTTTGAGAAAAGTAAGGAACCCGAAAATATTTTAAACATAATCTTTTACTTTGGCGTTCCTTACTTTTCTCAAAAGCAAAGCGGTAGAATTTTTTTTTCTTGTGCATAGATGTTCATAATAATAATATCTGTTGCGCTCAACCTTTAATTTGTAGATACGCCGATTAATACTTGAGTAAATAACAAAAAACTCAATTTTTACTCGGTCGGTATCAGATTCTACTCCGGCCTACTCTTAAGTTTTGTAAACATCAAATTTCTTGAAAAATCTATGAGAAATTGTATTTTGAATAAAATTAACGTGATTTGAAAGCGGGTCAAATATCTTATATTTATTGTTAATATATTTGGAATAAAATTTTTAGAAAAAATCGCAAAGTATACATAATTATTTGTTATTTTTAAAATTATTTTATTAACCATGAAGGGTTAAATTCTCATGTATGAGCCAATAAATATTTGAGGAATAAAAAATTTCCTTGAATAAGATATAAAATTTTTTCTAAAGTTAAAAAAATTGTCTAATTTTTGATTCTGCCTAATGGAATAGGAAAATATTTCATTAAATAATCCGAGGTAATATTACTCTGTGATTAGAGAATATGCAATAAAAATTTATTGTGTTGAAGTTGCGAAATATCATAGGTATATAAGTATTTCTACCGTACCAGTTTAATAAAATGAAAGACAAAATCGGTCGCCACCTATTGGGCAATCAAGGAAAGTAGTAAGGACAGAGCATGTTGACCGCAGAACGCTGAAAAAAAGTAGTCCCTATTCCCTACGCGTTAAGATCTAGGTCTATAATTATTTTATTGCAATTGTTGATTAAAAAAGTAATTATTTATATAGCCTATGACACTCGTCACATTATAAAGAATTTAAATTTAAAATTTGAAAACGATCGGTTCAGTAGTTTTTGAGATAATTGAGAACATTCAAACAAACGCTGTCCTTTTATATAATAGTAAGATGATTCCATTTTATAAAGATTAGAAATTTTGTTGTCATCATTCTTTTTATTACTACATTATATCATTTTTTCAATAGAACAAATTTTTTTGTATAACTTGATGATTTAAAATAAATTATAAATGTTGAAAAAGCAAACAGCTAGCATATATGTTCGAAATTTATAAAGTACAATATGAGTAAATATTAATGTTAGACAATTTTTTAATATTAAAATCACATTTGAACAAATATAAAAAAATTAATGAAACTCAAAGAACTTTATGAGAAGGCATTCCGCCAAAGCACTTGGCAGCGTTTTTAAGTTTTGAAAAGAAAATGTTATTTATTTAGACAATCAGATCTCGAAAATTACTCGATGGATTTGCTTCAAATTTTGCATACTATCTATGTTTGTGTATAAGTAGACGGGAAGTTATTGAAAATTGGTATTCATAGTGTAGTTTTTTTTATACAGCCATTTTAAGAATTTTAAAAAAATTTTCGATTTTTCATTTATTTTGTATTTTACGTAAATTACTTGATGAATTTGCTTTGAGATTTGCATGGCAATTATTTGCAATTGCCAAAAGAAGGATAATTTTTAAAAACCGATTTCCTTAGCGTAGTTTTAATTTTAGAAAATTTAAAAAAATTTTTTTTTTTTTCCATTTTACTCGATAGATTTGCTCTAAAATTTGTATACAAGTTATTTGCTACTGTCTTTATAAAACAAGTTTTAAAAAAATAATTTTCTTAGAGTTGCTTTTTGATCACTTCTTTTGATTTCTGATTTAATGCTTATATTCTTTTCCAGGGTTGCAAATATTTAAATCATTTTGGGCTTTCAATAAATTTTAATTCACAAATCAAAATCTAATCGTGAATTGAAAAGGCTTTAATTAAAAAATCAAAACGAATTCTTAATTAAATAAATTTCAATTAAGAAATCAAAATGTAATCGTGAATTGAAAGGGCTTTAATTACAAAATCAAAAGGAATTCTTAATTAAATAAATTTCAATTAAGAAATCAAAATTTAATCGTGAATTGAAAGGGCTTTAATTCCAAAATCAAAAGGAATCCTTAATTAAATAAATTTCAATTAAGAAATCAAAATGTGATCGTGAATTGAAAGGGCTTTAATTCCAAAATCAAAAGGAATTCTTAATTGAATAAATTTCAATTAAGAAATCAAAATTTAATCGTGAATTGAAAGGGCTTTAATTCCAAAATCAAAAGGAATCCTTAATTAAATAAATTTTAATTAAGAAATCAAAATGTAATCGTGAATTGAAAGAGCGTCAGTTATGATTATGATTTGTGAATTCGAGGGCTTTAATTAAAAATTCCATAATTCCTTTTTAATTAAACGTTTTAAAGGAATTTTCATCATATATATGTATATAGAAAAATAGATGTGGACGCGCACATACATACGCACCTGGGCTCATATATATGCAACATTTCGTATCGACCCAAACGCACACATACAGACAAGTTGATATATATATATATATATATGTATATATACATACATACATACGTGGGACATTCCACGTCAATTAGAACGCACCCACAGACAGGTTTATATATATGGGACATTTTATGCCAATGCGCATGCACACACACAGGATTATATATGTATATATATATATATATATATATATATATATATATATATATATATATATACATAGGACATTTCGGGTCAACTCGTACGTACTCATGATCACAGGCTTCTCTATATATATGGAACATTTCATGACAACTCTCACATACCTATCCGAGTTCCTTCAGGTTCGCATATATGGGACGTTTCATGTCAATTTTCATTCATGCACACACACGTTAATATACATGGGATTTTTTATGTAAATTTCAACGCACGCACATACAGGTTTATATATATATGGGACATTTCATGCCAATGCGCACGCACACATACACACACACACAGCATTATATATATATATATATGGGACATTTCATGTCAACTTGTACATACTCATAATTACAGGCTTATCTATATATATGGAATATTTCATGACAACTCTCACACACCTATCCAAATTCTCAGGTTTTCATACATGGGACGTTTCGTGTCAATTTTCATTCATGCACACACACGTTGATATACATGGGATTTTTTCTGTAAATTTCAACGCACGCACATACAGGTTTATATATATGGGACATTTCATGCCAATGCGCATGCACACACACAGGATTATATATATCTAGGACGTTTCATGTCAACTCGTATGTACTCATAATCACAGGCTTTTCTATATATATGGAACATTTCATGACAACTCTCACACACCTATCCGAGTTCCTTCAGGTTTACATATATGCGACGTTTCATGTCAATTTGCATTCATGCATACACGCTTTTATATACATGCGACTCTTCATGTCAACTCATGTACGACCTTACTGACAGGTTTTTGCATATGTATATATGGTCCATTTCATATCAAATTGCTCACATTCACCCGCAATTTTTTTGTTTCTATATATATGGGACATTTCATGTCAACTTGCACGTACTCGCAAGCACAGGTTTTTCTATATATATATATATGGGACATTTCATGACAACTTGTACACACCTATCTAAGTACCCTTAGGTTTATATATAATGAGACGTTTCATGTCAATTCGCATGCATGCACACACGCGTTCATGTACGTGGGACTTTTCATGTCGACTTACAAGCATGATATAAACATATATATATATATACATAAGGGACATTTCATGTAGAATCGCACGTACACACACAGGTTTATTCAAGTTTATATGGAACATTTAATTTCAACACATACGCACACGCACACGCTCACACATACAAACACATATTTAACTTTATATATATATATATATATATATATATATATATATATACATACTTTACCTTATCGATGTAGACAATATTTAAAAAATAGTTATTTATTATGCTGTGGTACCCACGATCGCCGTCTTTGGATACCTAGGTGTTAATGACAACTTAAACATCATCTACAGCTAAAACTTTTGAAATTCAACTTATAGTTTAATAACTACTTTGAAGTTGTTTCAAATGTTATCTAGCCAAACATGGATGTTCCGAGTAAGATAAACATTGTCTACAAGAATATCTTTTGAAATTTAGCCATTATTTATTAATAACATGTACGTTTCCCGAGATGACATCTCACAATATCCAGGTGATCCTGGCTACCTGGAAATCGTCTATATGAATGAATTTTGAAATTTTCCATACCGATTATGAAGTTTACAGATATTTGCAGGGACTATGTCAAATGAAACTTGGAGATTCTTTTAGATTTCGATTCTAAGGTTGTTTGATTAGGTCGGAGAATACTCGGAAATAAAAAGATTTTAAAAGAACAATTGTTTAAGATTCATGCAAGTTCCATGAAATATGTTGATTTACTCGTAGTCGATACCCATATATAAAGATCATTCATACAAATCATCTCGCATATAAATTTGCGGTAGTATCCCTACTAATTTATGAATTTTTCGTTCGAATAATGCCAGCGAAATTTAACTTCGAGAAAGCATATTACTATTGTAATTAGTGAATAATTTTAACATTTTTTCATCAAACATCATTCCGATATACAGGTAATAAGCGCTATTATTTAAAAAATTTAAAAAAAGTTAATTTATTTATTTTATACTTTTTAGTCTATTTATTCAATTATTGTATTTTATTTTTAAAGCATGTTTTTAAAATTTTGTATTTTCTATTTTTAAGTTAAAATTGTTTTTATTATCATTTAGAGTTACATTGCAACCAGACTTTTCGAAGATTACACTCAGGTACATCCGTTATCGGCGACTTGGTACTCCAGTTCGACCTCTTCATCCTAAATCATTATTATGCATTATAGATTCACTTTCAAACCTTGAATTAGGTTTTAGCAGCCCCGAAATCCCCGGGGAACCCACCTCGACCCAGAGAAAGCCTCCCCACTTGTACTTCCTCGGAGACGACGTCCATGCGTATTCTGGACAACGTGCATCACTTTGTGGCAATTGTTTGATCTCAAATTCCGTTTTAGCAACCCTGAAAACCCCCGAGAAACTCGCCTTGACCCAAAGAAAGCCTCCCCATTTATACTTCCTCAGAGATGACTTTTCACACCCATTATCATCGACCTGGATGTCCAGGTACCAAAATGACAACTGATTATTGTATTGTCATCCAAGACCAAAGTCTATGCCAATTGTCAGAATTTATATCTGTCAAAAAGTGCCTGAAATCGAGCGCGCAAGATTTGATTACAGACAGACAAACATGCAAACAGACATGAAGGCGAATATAAGAAAAGCGTATATAAAAAAATAATATTTACCTACGTTAAGTCTGCTTTGAGACTAATTATCTTTCGTTTTTTATGACAAAAACAAGTAAATTGAATTTGAGAAAATTTCTATAAGTTACTTAAATTTATGAAAAAGTCAATATAAATCGTCATTTTTGCAGAATTATGAAGATTATGATTATTTTCGCGGAAATTATAAAGTTATGGAAATTATTTATGGAAACGTTTTCGATTGGAAAATTTGTGATTATTGCAGTTGAATTTTGTTACATCATCATCAGTTATATCCTCGTTAAAATGACCCGAAAATTTCTAAAAGAATCGGAACAAATATTTTTCCGGTCTTTAAAGAATGTTTAAGAACTATTATGAAATGAAAATTGATAAATGTTTCAAGTTTTCCGAATCGTTCCGACATTGAAATTTCAATTATAAGCCGTTACTCATAAAATTTGGAAAAGTCTATTGTATGCAACTATTTTTCCAGTGATTCAGTTGTAATTTATAAAATTGTGAATTTGGGTGATTCATTATGTTTCTTTCCGTAATATTTATCTGATGTTGGAGCTACAGCAATCAAGTTTTGCTTTTTTTATTTCATTAATATCATTTTAAATTCGTAAATTAATAGTATATTGTGTAACGAGTAAGGTTTAGTTGACTATTGCGCACGAGGGCAAGTTGGCGCACGAGCGTAGCGAATAGCGCCATTGCCCGAGACTCTCTCTCTCTCATATCTGCCGTACGACTGACTCGCAATAGTATATTTCAATACTTTTTGGTACTATTATTTGTAATTAAATTACATACTTTTAGTTTACCAATTTCACGTTTATACGGAATAATTACGATTTCGTTAATGTAAAAATAATACAAGAATAGATGATACGATTCACTTTGTCAGAGGTTAAAGCGAGATAGAGTGTAAAATTCATCATATGGTCGATGAGATACAGTATGAGGGCGCTGCGCTTGTATAAACCTTTGCGATTTTACATTAATTAACGCTTTTGCGTGACATTATTTTACAGAATGTAACGTATTTACGTGATTTAATACAAAATAATATTATGCATAGCTGTGAAACACACGCCCTCAAAAAACAACACACGCAGCGCGCGCTATTAGCTACTTACTACCCCGAAAATGCATGCGCTATAGGCCGCTTACTCAGCACGGATGAGAAAAACAAATATAATGACTTGTCCGCACTAAAGCTATGTTAATACAATAATTTTTGTTAAAATAAAAATCATTTAAACTTGTAAATTTTTATGAACTTGGATTGAAAATTATATCAAGCTCGACAAACCTAATCTTAAAATACGTTACATTGAAAGTTTGTATTATTACTTTTTATGTAGTATTTTCGTGGGTTTCTTGAGTTGTCCGTACTCGAGTTGAATCTTACAAATTTTTTCTTTGTCGCAAAAAAATGTTATTGAACGCATTGTTTATTCATAACTTGGGATTGGAAATATTATTAGAAGACTGGAAGCTTCGTCATGCTCTTAAAAATAAAAATAATGTTATCTAATTTTAAAAATAATATTAATCTGAATAATATATCCTCATCTGAAAAGTTATTGTAATTTATATATTTTTAGAACCTTTCCAATTTCATGTGTACCACTATGGTATTATATGGGGATATCCATCCAACTTTAAATTCTCTAGTAACAGGTCATTATTTAAACTAGGTTATAATCTTTTGTGCTATCCTGTAACTCTATTTCTGATGTATTTTGTAAATGTGCCACAAACGGCGCAGCAGATAATTCTATAAAAAGTAAATTTACACATAAGATAAATTACGGTAATTTTTTATGTGGAAAAATGAATGTTTCATAGAAATATCTACTGCGCCGTTTGTTAAACATTTACAAAATACATCGGAAATAGAGTTACAGGATAGCACAAAAGATTTGAACCTAGTTTAAACAATGTGCATCATGCGGTAACCCAGTAACAGCTGTAATATGACCTGTTACTAGACAATTAAAAGTTTTGTGGATATCCCCATATATCAAAAAATATGATTATGACTTCTTCAGATTCTTTATGAATTTCTAATATATTGATCAGTGATTTTTGAAGGGCATATCATAGTATTAATTAAATTAACTTATTAATAAACTGAAAAATTGCCTAGTATTAATAAATTAGTGCGATTTATTGTATTTATTCACAAAAAAAATTTATAGCTTAGTCGTGTAAAATGGCTTTATTTCCACTATCAAACAATTCCATGGTATGCTTAACTATTTCAAGAGTTAAAAAAATTTAATAATATGTATATTTTTTTATAACTTCAAGATCGTTACTGAGAATCATAAATAATTTTCACGGTATTTTATTAATAGCAGGTCGTACATCTCTATCCTTTCATAATAAAAAAATTCAATTTTCTGCAAAACCTTATGATTGTAGCAAAAAATAAGAAGAAAGCCCCATCTCGTATACTAAAAAGCAATATTTTCTCTTATGAGAAAAAATTATTTTTATCGCTTCGTTTCAAAGAAAACTTTGAAAAACTGAATTGTCCATCCAAACCTCGATATTTTATGTTTTTCAAGGTTTTTTTCAAAAGGAATCGATAAAAAAATTTTTTCCTAATCAAAGAAAATATTGCTTTTATGATACAAGATGGGGCTTTCTTTATTTTTTGCTAAAATTATTAGTTTTTGTAAAAAAATCAATTTTTTGATTACAATAGGACATATATACTCGACCTCCTCTTAAGGATCTTTAATAGCTATTAAACTCTTTACAAGATTGTAATAATTCATCTCGATTTACTTCCACAGAGTTCGTGAAGTTTCATTAACCTTTCAATCAATATACAGAAAATATAAAGATTCATCCGTATTCTTAAATGATCTCATAGGAGTCTGTCTGTGGCTCATTCGGTAGAGCGTTGGATTCGTAATCTCGAGGTTCCGAGATCGAATCCCGCTCTCGGCCGATTGATACAAGCACCACTGTACGTTACATGTGCTTTGTTCACAAACACAATTACGAGCTCCGTCGCTGATTAGCATAGCAATAATAGCATAGCATAAATATAGCGACGTTAAAAAAAAAAAAAAAAAAATGATCTCATAGATTTATAATTATTTATTTACTAATAATTTAATAAATATATTCATACGATGATAAAACGTGAAAAATATTTCTGAAGAATTTTTTAAAATACAATCTAGAAGGATTCTCCTGAAAACTTTACAGTGCTGTTCAATTCTAAAGCGATCTTAATTGTTCATTAATTGTGAATACGATAAAATTAAGGTTACTATTCCTTAGTAAAACTTAATGAATCAAAAAAGTTCAGAAGGTATCAACGAAAATCATGACAATTTTTTTCATAAGAGTTCACAAAGTTGTATTATGGACTGGTACCAAAAACCGCAAAAAATTAGAAAGGTTCTTTTACATCAGAATCTTTCCAAACCTTAATGTACATGTTCACCGGGGTATTTCACCTGAATACGAAGGACATTTATAACTAATATAGGTAGCTAGGAGAGTTTCCGTAGCCGATGGAGATCCACGGCTCTACCAAAGTTTTTTCTATGTATTCTGGTGCCTTGAACACGAATTTCGAGGGTGGATAGCTGGAAAATAGTTAGGGCAATCTCTAAAGTAAATTTTCTAGTTGTTAATCCTTCGCAGAAAAACATAATTTTTCGTGTTTTTCATCAAATATTAAGTCGAAAATATTCTTATCAATTTTGCCGTACATTGCACCATTTCTCTGTAAAAACATCATAAATATAAAAAAAACTCATTTTGCCATTTTTAATGATTTTTTTTATTTTATTACACTAATCATTGGTGACCAATATAATTAAGAATTTTTACATTTAATTAGCTAAAATTATTCTTTAATCCACCAACTGTTGATAAAAAAAGAATGGTTTAGGCTGGTTGCGGTCTTCCTTTAATTTTTCACGAATAATTGAACCGCTTATTCAGAAAGTACCGCGCAACGGTGCTCACATGAAAAAGTCAGGTCGGAAAATAGGGGAGATTGCTATAGTGACATTAAAGTCCACGGTTCCAAAAATTTTTTTTATATATTTTGTCACTAAACATTAATTTAAAGGGGGTGAAGTCGGA
This sequence comes from Anastatus disparis, assembly GCA_017163975.1. Taxonomy (NCBI): domain Eukaryota; kingdom Metazoa; phylum Arthropoda; class Insecta; order Hymenoptera; family Eupelmidae; genus Anastatus; species Anastatus disparis. The sequence goes on along the minus strand of JAFFSR010000316.1, from coordinate 2,917,604 downwards.
AAATGTCCAGGAAAATTTGTATGATATAATTTCCAAAAATTTGAAAAGTCTATTTTTCAAATAAAAAACATTTTGTCGCTTATTTCATGCAATTTTCATGCCAAAGTTATAAAAAAGAATAAGTTTTATAATTTTTTTCAATTTTTCATATTAGAATGAGACTATTGTTACAGTGCAGCAGAGATTAGAATAGGATTTCCTAAAATTTTATTTCATTAGCTAAATTTATGTTATAATTTATAAATACGTTTAATTAATCGTTATTTGTATTTTAATCTTATTACATTTTTTACATGTAGAATTTTTGCTACAAAAACAATATGTACAGTACGCTATTCATTATTTTATGAAGTTTAAAAAACTTGTGTTTTTATAATTTATAAAATTTTTTAACGAAGTACAATTTTTTCTGTGAACTACTCTTTTACTGTTACATATTTTGTAAAAATATATCTTTTCAATAAAAAAATAGGTATATGATTGATTGAAAATATTAATTTTAATTAATTTAATTTATGTATAACCCTGTTGAAAAAACTCACTGACATGGTAACATTTTTTTTTAACTATTAATAATTGAATTTATTGATTTGTTGATTGTAATTCTTTAATCATTTATTTTATTCCCGCAATTCAATCCAAAATATCCTTAATTTATAATCCTTCAGTTGAAAATTAAGGCAGCACACTAATTATAACACATCCAAAATAATTTATAGCAGCATCATCAGTGTCACAACCAAATTTTAAAATTGCTAAGCATAAACTTTCAAAACGAATGTCAGGAAAAAGTAATTAACATTGTAAAAGAATTTTTTTATTACAGATAACTATTATGGGAAAAACTTTTTTGAAAATAAAATCATATAATCAAATTATCCATCAAAAAGTAAAACTATTCCTTAAAAATCTTTAAGATTTTTATCAGTATTAATATTAGCAATTTTTCCTAAATTAGAATTTTTTTTATTTTAAGTAACATAGAAAAAATAACCTGTTTGTGTAACTGATTAAAAACTGCTCACTTGTTTAAAAAAAATCTGGTGGCACTCATATATATATATATATATATATATATATATATATATATATATATATATATATATATATAACCTGTGTGTGTGTGTGTGTGTGTGCGCATGTGAATTGACATAAAATATCCCATGTATATGTATATACATATATTCATAAGCCCATGTGTGTGCGTGCATGTGCCTTGACAGGAACAGCCCCATATATATATATATAAATATAAAGAAAAATATATACAAACTCAAGTACGTGTGTCATGCATGTAAATTGACATGAAACGTCCCGTGTATATAAACCTGTGTGTATGTGCGCGCGTGTGAATTAACATTAAATATCCCATGTATATGTGTACATAGATATACACACATATATATGTGTATATATATATATATATATATTCATAAGCCCATGTGTGTGCGTACATGCGAATTGACAGAAACGGTCCCATATATATAAATACAAATTTCAAATACATGTTTAGATGTGTTTGCGTGTTCGAGTTGACAAGATATGTCAAATATATGAAAACCGGTGCGTGCGTGTTGACATGATACGTCCCATATATGTGAACCTAAGGGCGCTTGGATAGGTGTGTTAGAGTTGTCATGAAATGTCCCATATATATAAACCTGTATAGGCGTGGGTAATAATTGACGTGAAAAATCCTATGTATATTAACGTGTGCATGCATGCAAATCGATATGAAATGTACGATATGTATAAACCTGTGTGTGTGTGCGTGCGTTCGAATTGACATGGAAAATCCCATGTATATTAACGTACGTGTGCATGCATGCGAATCGACATGAAATGTCCAATATATATATAAACCTGTGTGTTTGTATGCGTTTGAATTGACATTAAAAATCCCATGTATATTAACGTGTGTGTGCATGCATGCGCAACGACATGTACTGTCCCATATATATATATATATATATATATATATATATATATATATATATATATATATATACCTGTAAACGACATGAAATATCTCATATATATATACCTGTATGTGCGTACGTTCCAATTGACGTGAAAAATCCAATATTTATTAAAGTTTGTGTGCATGCATGCGAATTGACATGAAATGTCCCATATATATGTAAACCTGTGTGTGTGTGCGTTCGAATTGACGTGAAAAATCCTATATATATTAACGTGCGTGTGCATGCATGCGAATCGACATGAAATGTCCCATATATATATATAAACCTAAGGTTACTAGGATGGTTGTGTGCGTGTTGTCATAAAATGTCTCACATATATAAAAAAGCCTGTCATTATGAGTATGTACGAGTTGACATGAAATGTCCCATATATAATCCTGTGTGTGTGTGTGAGTGTGCGTGCGCATTGGCATGAAATGTCCCATATATCTAAACCTGTAAGTGCGTGCGTTCCAATTGACGTAAAAAATCCCATGTTTATTAAAGTCTGTGTGCATGCATGCGAATAGACATGAAATGTCCCATATATATAAACCTGTGTGTGTGCTTTCGAATTGACGTGAAAAATCCTATGTTTATTAACGTGCGTGTGCATGCATGCGAATCGACATGAAATGTCCCATATATGTAAATCTAAGGGTACACGAATGGTTGTGTGCGTGTTGTCATGAAATGTACCACATATAAAGAAAACCTGTACTTATGAGTACGTGCTAACCGACATGAAATATCCCATGTATGTATGTATGTATATATATATACATATATATAAACCAAAATATATACGGGTCAACGGGTGCAAATTGACATGAAACGGACCATGAATATATATATATATATATATATATCAACTTGTTCGTATGTGTGCGTGTGGGTCGACATGAAATGTTGCATATATATGAGCCTAGGTGCGTATGTATGTGCGCGTCCACATATGTTTTTCTATATACGTATATATGATACAAATTCCTTAGTACGTTTAATTAAAAAGGAATTGTGGAATTTTTAATTAAAGCCCTCGAATTCACAAATCATAATCATAACTGACGCTCTTTCAATTCACGATTACATTTTGATTTCTTAATTGAAATTTATTTAATTAAGGATTCCTTTTGATTTTGGAATTAAAGCCCTTTCAATTCACGATTAAATTTTGATTTCTTAATTGAAATTTATTTAATTAAGAATTCCTTTTGATTTTGGAATTAAAGCCCTTTCAATTCACGATTACATTTTGATTTCTTAATTGAAATTTATTTAATTAAGGATTCCTTTTGATTTTGGAATTAAAGCCCTTTCAATTCACGATTAAATTTTGATTTCTTAATTGAAATTTATTTAATTAAGAATTCCTTTTGATTTTGTAATTAAAGCCCTTTCAATTCACGATTTCATTTTGATTTCTTAATTGAAATTTATTTAATTGAGAATTCCTTTTGATTTTTTAATTAAAGCCTTTTCAATTCACGATTAGATTTTGATTTGTTAATTAAAATATTTTTAATTATTAATTTAAAAGGAATTGTTAATTAAATAAAACTTTAATTACAAATTCAAAAATGATTCGTGGTTCAAATAATTTTTAATTACTTTTTTCGCAACCCTGCTCTTTTCTTACTTCTTTACTTCCTCTCTGTCCTTCTATTTCAGATTGATCCTCATTTTTAAAATATATTCATACATCCTTGCGTCTCTCTTCCTATTTCCTAATCACTCTCTCACATTCACTAATTTTTCTTGAATAGAAATTGTATTTCAAATCACATTTAAAAAAATAAAATCAAATTACCCTAACTCAAAGAGCTCTATGAGAAAGCATTGCGCCAAAGCACTTGGCAGCGTTTTTTTTTTATTGTTAGATTAAATATGCTTACGATGTCAATTGATATCGACATGTTTAGGTGAATGACACACACGCATAGTGTCATTCATTTTATGTAAAACAAAACAATGAAATATGCATAATTTTTAGTATATTTGAATATTATGTATATGTAATTTATTTCAAATCACAATTAAAAAGTTTTACTAATTGTTTTTATAACTAAAAAATAATTTTTATCGGCTATATTTATATGTATTTAATTATATATATGATAGTGCTTATTTAATAGAACGACATTTATAGGCTGATTTTATATTTTTCAAATTGTGAAATTTATTATTATATATATTCTTTTTTTTTTTTTAAACTAATTACGACTAAGATTGAATAGACGAATTTCTTTCTGTTCTTGAGATGCTGGTTTAGAAGGAGTAGATGTACTTATGAGAGGTAGTGTTATGTAGGGTGATTTATTTGGTAAAGGTGGGGGCGGTGGTCGACGCAAAGAAGATTGTAAAACATGGGTTCTGATATGACTGGTTTCACTATTTTCACTTCTTTTAATTCTACTTCATATCTTGGTATTTTTTTTATTTAATTATTATTTAATATAATTATTAAATGCGTAATGGAGCTAAAAATGGTTCCTAATAAATGTATGGACCAGCCATATACTGTATGAAGAGTATATCCCCTTATAATAGTATCCATAATTAATTTAATTATATGAAGAATGATTAAAATCATTATTATAGCTGAACTTATTGACCCAAATGTTGTAAGTTTATTTATGGATTTTTCCAGGTGTTTTCTGCTATATTTGATAAAGTATTTTCTGTTAGTAAATTACTTAATAAATCTCCTCTTGAATTTTCTTCACCCTGAATTCCTCTCGCTATAGCATTTAATAGAGCTGCTTTTTCGAAAGGGAACATTATATGTTGTTGTAGTTCCTGTAAGTCTTCTTGAGAATAGATGCCACTCGTTGCCAGTGATGTTATTTTTTCAGGCATCCATGAAGTTTGAGTATTTGGTTTTAAAATTTTTACAATATTTTTTGTTGTCCTTGGTTTTGGTAAAAGATTTATCCAATCTTCTCCAATTTTATAATATTGCGGAATGATTGAATTACAATTTATTTCAGAACCTGATTTCAATAAAATATGTGTTTTCGGTGTTAAAAACTATGTCTCATTTTTTGTTGTTACAGGAAGTTGAATATAACACTTGTTTGTGTGTTTCAATTGTACTTCTACTGGTGTACATTTTATTACATGTACTACTTCTCCAGCAAGTTTAGCTATATACCCAGGTTTTTGCATGATATTATAGGCAAATCCATCGGCAGCTATGGATGCAAGGGATAGAGATTCGCGTATAATTTTTTTCTCAATTTCGAATTTTTCTTTTAAGATATTAAAATACAAATTTTTAAGATCAGCCCTAAAATGTTTTTCGATACATACAAATTTAGAATTCACGTAAGTAAATATATCTAAGTTCGTTACTTCTTTCCTCATTTCATTATTGTCAAATAATTATTTATTATATGAAAGGTCTAAAATAAATAATTTAGGATATTTGGTTTTTGTTAATATCCTATTACAAATGTTAATATTATTTAACGCTGATAATGAAAATGTTGTCTCAATAGAATTTACAGTATAAATACGATTTTGATTGTCTGAATTTATTATTCCTGCGGGGCCTCTATATAAGGTTTCGTATTCTGTTTTAAAACCCTCCTCTGCAGGTAAATGTTCCCAAAAAGTATAGCCTGCTTGTGAATCGATGCAGTGTTCATCCGTAAATTTGCATATGGTTCCTCAGTTTAATCGTAATTTATAGTTTTTTAAACTTACTTGAGCATATTCTTATAGTAGAGTTATTCTTATGAGGCCTTGGACGAGTACGTGGTCCCAGGAACCAAAATTATCCGTGTAAGATGCTCCTTGACATGTTTTATCGTTAACTAAACCAGCGAAATCTATTCCTACTGATCTTGTTGAATTTATTTTTAAATCCGCTATTGTATGAATATTATCATATTTAAATATTCCTGTTTCATGTATAAATTTGCATTTTTCATGGCTGATTTCGCAAAGATATTCTTGTAGGGCATGAGCTGTAGTACCCAGATGGCTGAACATTCCACAGTGAAATACTATTCTCTGTATTTCTATTTTACACTGCATGATTTTTATGGATTTAAATTCTGCAATTTGTAGTAATTCTATTGTTGTATTACTTATAGTAACATTTTCTTGTTGAAAATCGCATTCACCCGTATCTAGTAAAGAGTACGTAGTAATGATTGGATCTGTAGATTCACAGTTGAAATCGATGATTGCATAATTACTCTTGATAAGAGATAAAAAGATAAATATGATAGACAGCATTTTTTTATGTTTATATAGAGGATGAAGAGTTCTGAAAATAGAAAGTAATATTAATTTTTACGTTTATGCAAAATTAATTTATTAGCATGAACTAGTTTTGGACCATCCTTATAATTTATAGTGATATTGCTATTTTCGTGAATTTTTAATACTTCAAAGGGTCCCAAATTATGATATTTCTCTAATTTTTCTGACTTTAGTTCTTTTATAAACCAGACTTCATCGCCAATATTAAAATTTACAGGATTTATAGATCTGTCATAGTATAATTTAGATTTTTCTTTTGATGATATTAAATTTTCCCGAGTTATTTTTGCAATATCTTTCATGTTTGTTAATAATTTTTCTATATAATCTTTAAAAGTTGGTAATTTTTCTGATTGTTTCAAAGGTTTGCTAGATGGTAATCTAGCTGGGTGGGCGAAAACTTATTCATGTGGTGTGAATTTATGACTTGAATGAATACTCGTATTATAGTTAAATTGTGCAAGTTCAAGCCAATTATCTAATTCGATTTTCTTATCTGCAAAATTTTTCAAATATTCGCATAATGGATGATGAGCCCTTTTTAATGAGCCGTTAGATTGTGGGTGAAATGCAGTTGTCTCGATTTTTTTAAATTTAAATCTTTTTGAAATCGCTTTTATTAATTTGCCTGTAAAATTCACACCCTTGTCGGTAAGAACTATTTTTGGTGAACCGAAAATGCAAATGAATTTTTTTATAAATGCTTCAGCTATAGACTCTGCGGTTTGATCTTTGAGTGCAACAGCTATTACAAATTTCGATAAATGATCTTGCATTGTTAATGTATATTTATTATTATTTTTAGTTATGTTTAAAGGTCCTACTATATCTAAAGAAATCTTATCGAATGTTTTTTCTGGGGTATCTGTTACGATCATTGGTTGTTTAGTTTTAATTCTTTTTAATTTATTTTTTTGACATATTTCGCAATTTTTTATTCGGTTTTGTATATCAGTTTTTAAATTTTCCCAGAAGTATTTATTTTTTATTTTATTACAAGTTCTATTAACTCCAGAATGACCTCCTATACTTGAAGAATGATATAAATAAAAAATTTTTTCTCTGTTTTCAATTTTTACATATTCTGTATTGTTTAAACAAATAATAATTTTAATATCTGTATCTTTAAAAATATCATATAAAATTTCTTCAATTTTGTACCAAGTTATGTTTAAAATTTTAATATTCTTTGAAATTCTGAAAATATTACATTTATTTTTAATTAACAGATTTTTTAATGTATTAAGATTATTTATTAATTTTTCTTTTACTAAAATAAACGATTCTTCAATATTTAAGCACATAATAAAAATTTTTCTTTTTTTAAAATTTACTGTTTCGATTTCATTGTCTTTTAATTCGTTATTTATTTTTATATTATTTTGTACGAGATATCTATCTGTTAATTCGTCTAATGGCTTTTTTTCTGTTGTAATTAAATGAACAATATTATCTTCTCTATGTTCTATAGAATTTTTCGAATATATTATTGTATTCGATTTGTTTGTACATGTATCTTGTTGTATAATATTTTCGTTAGTCTTGACGTCTTGATTTGTTATTGTTTTAATTATTTTTTTGGGGCGACCTCGTTTCTTTTTTATACGTGTACGTTCTTCATTTAATTTCTGTATTTTCATTTCATTTGTTGGTAAAGGTGTTGCTTTATTATTATTTTCGTTTTCTTTAGCTTTTTGTGCTCTTGTTACGACGTTTATTTCTACTGTATCTATGGGATTTCTTGATAAAGCATAACTATTTACATTCATTTTTCCTTTTTTATATATTATGTTAAAATCATATTCTGCTAATTTAAGTCGCTATCTTTGAACTCTATTATTTTTATCTGCTGATCTAAATGAAAGTAATGGCTTATGGTCCGTTACTATAGTAAATTTATTTCCATAAATATGATTTTTGAATGTTTCTATGCCAAATAATATACCTAATGCTTCTTTTTCATATGTGTGATATTTTAATTCTGGTCCTTTCAAGACCCGTGATGCATATGCTATCGGCTTATCTTCTCCAATTACTCCCTGTGATAATATAGCTCCTAATGCATATTCTGATGCATCAGTTGTTATTATAAAAGGTTTATCTAATTGAGGAAATTGTAATAATGGGGTAGAGCATAGTGTTTCTTTAAGTTTCTCGAAAGCTTCTTGCTTTCCAGGATCCCATATAAATTTTACTTCTTTTTGTAATAACTGTGTTAATGGTTTTGATTTTTGCAAAATCATTGATAAATCTCCTATAATATCCTGCTAATTCCAAAAATTCTTTTATATTTTTTTACTGTTTTCGGAATTGGGAATAATTTCACCACTTCAATTTTTTTAGGATCGGCTTTTATGCCATTTTCTCTTATTATATGTCCCTCTCTCTCTCTCTCTCTCTCTCTCTCTCTCTAAAGTGAGTTGCTTGGACGTGTTTACATCGCTCTCCACATCTGTGCTGTTTTTCGCTGTCTCACACATTTTTGGAGTTTTCGTTTGTTTCAGGCAGCTCAGGCTCCTGCTGGCTCGCGCTTATTGAGTATCAACGGCACGGCTTGACATTTTTTAGAGCCAGGGAGTCTGTTTTACTGCCTTGTTATTTTTTTTTGCCTGTTCGAGCGCTTTTCGACCTTCTTGTTTGGCTTGGTTTGCTGTTTGGTCTTGTTACAGTTGTTGACCGTATGCTTGTCGGTATGAGGAGTCATCCTTTACTCTACGAACACAACAAGGCTTGAATTGAAGATTACTGTACTTCTAGTGGTTTGTTCGACTGAGTGTGGTCACATTTACTAATTGACAGTAAATTAGCAATATAATAATGGCAACCAACTATTAACTTGTAATAGAGATTTGTGATTCATAAAGAATGTGTGTGTGATGTACATTAAAGCGGCGTACTCTCTCCAACATAGTTATTTTAACTGCAGTAAAGGGTTAAGTACAGTCAATTATTGATGTGAAGACGCACCGTATTTAATATTTTATTGGGTTATGTAGTAACTGCTTTTGATTATGGAAATTCATGCGCATGCGCGTAATTCTAATTAGTCCGGTGTACTTTAAAGCAGAATGAGAGAGTGGAGCTGCGCATACGCGTTTTACCTATATTGAGTGTTATACATTTTTTCTTTTTTGTTTTTGATTTTCTTAATTACTTATTTAGATGTCTCAAAAGTGTTACAAGTGTAGGAGAAATATTGTATTTATTTATAAAGAGTGTATAACTTGTCATCGTACATTCCATCCTGGCTGCATTTCGGCTTGTATTAAGAGTAAGGCACTAGGTGATTGCTGTCTCTATTCTTTTAGTCCCTTGATGCACCAGCAGAATGATGCTGTAATTAAACCAACTAAGTCTGACACTGGAGGTAGAGCCCGCGCCAATTCTTTTGATTGCGCTAAAGAATTGAATAATATTGCAGATACTAGCAGTGATTCGTGCGGTGCCACGATTGCCATTGTAGATAACGGTACATTAAGTGATAATATGATGAGTCTACCTAGTGGTTGGGAAAACTTTACGTCGGCACAGCAATTTGCCACGCTTTTTCAGACGATAAATGATAATTCTAAGAATATTCATCAGCACGTCAATGAGCGGTTTGACGAGCTTTCAGCGCAGATTAAGGATGTGGATGCTGCGTTAAATCGTCAGGAGAAGCGCATTGAGGAATCGGAGAGGGACAAATTGGAGTAACGCAATGAGATTGACCATCTTAAGGATTTGTATGCTTATGGCTCACTTAGTGCAGAGATGAAGGTTACTGGCATTCCTATATCATGTACAGCCTCTTTGCTGGCGCTGACCCATTCCATCCTTAAACAGTTACAGTTGGGCACTATCTGTGGTGATGTGCTTTCCGTCAGATTATTCCAGGCAAAAAAACAAACTCAAGATGCTAGCTTACCAGCTGAAACTCCAAATCCTACTTTTTCATTAATTGTTAAATTTAAATCGGCTGGTATACGTGATTACGTACTGAAGGTGAAACGTAATCATGTTGAAATTAAGTTCTCGGATTTGATGGAGGGCGTCGACAGTTCAAATCTCGTGAATGTTTTCGAAATGTTGCCGACGATCGTGCATAATTTGCTAATGGCTGCAAAAGCTAAAGCAAAAGAAGCTAATTATAAGTTTGTCTGGGTTCGACAAGTCTGATCGTATTAGTATTGTTACTGAATCTGATCTACAAAAGATTTCGTGACTCAGTTCTCTCCATGGCTCCAGACTGTAGTTCATAGTGTCACATGGTGTTTGAAAAGCTTTTATTATTGCTAATTATATTATGATCATTTAATAGAGAATAAGTAAAATTTGATTTGTTTAGTTGTACATGTATGTATATTAAATAAGTAGTTGGAAGGTTGCGCGCATGCGTAAATTAATTTAAAATTATAGTGCAAAAATCGGCATAAAATTGTATTGTTTCAATCCTAAAAATGCGATGTACTGTAAATAATAATATGTACTTTTCTATTGTCACAGTAATGTAAATTTTTGCTATTTCTTTATATTGTTTTGAAACTATTTTATAAGGTATTACTTTGTATCCTTGCCATAAGGTCAAATTTAGACCTTGGCATAATAAAATTTATATCAATCAATCAATCAATCCCAAAAATGTGACTACTTCTTTCATAAATTCACACTTTTTAGGTTCCAACTTTAGTCCTGCTTCTCTTAACTTTGAGGCTACTAAATTAAATTTGATATTATGTTCTTTTTTTGATTTAGCAGCTATTATTATGTCATCAATGTATACATGACATATTCTTTTACTTATAAGTTCCCCAAGAGCATTATTGGCAACTCTCATAAATGTTCGTGGAGAATTAGTTAAACCAAAAGGTAAAACGTTAAATTCAAATCTTCCTAAGGGATGTACGCTAAAAGCTGTTTTATGAATATCAGATTCTCTCATTGGTACCCAATGAAAGGCCGAAACCATGTCTACAGTTGTAAAATATTTAATTCCACCTAAATCATCGAAAATTTCTGCTATAGGTGGTATTAAGTATGGATCAGGTATGGTTATTCATTTAATTTTCTATAATCTATGACTAAACGCCATCTTGGTTTTCCATCATTACCAGGTTTCTTTTTTACTACAAATGCTGGTGCATTATAAGCACTTTTAGAAGGTCTTATTAAATCATTGTCGATTAATTTTTGTGTTTCTTTTATAGCGATTTCTTTTGATTTGTATGGTAATGGGAATTGTTTAACGTACATTGGTCTATTATCTGTTAAATTTATTTCATGATATTCTAAATTACATTTTCCCATTTTTTCTCCTTCAAGCCAAAATACATCTTCATTTTTTATAATTAGATCCTTTATACTTTGTTTATTTTCTTCGTTTAAATAATTTAAAGTTATTTTATTTAATAATTTTTCTTTACGATCGATATTTTCTTTATACATATGATTTATGTTTTCATGTGTTATAGTTTCTTCAGGTTCTTCTTCCTGCATATTTAATGTAGCAATATCTTCTTCAATAAAATAAGTAAGAAATTGTTTATCTTTATTTTCAATATTGAAATTTGTATTATCTTGTAGTTTAAAAGGAATTTATAATAATCTATATCTTGTTCATCTTTAAATTGATTTTTTTCTAAAATACAATTAATATTTTTCATAAGATTTTCTATGTTTTCATTTTTATCTTGTAAAAATTGCGTAATCGAAGATATGTGTTTAGTATCTTGCATAAGCGTGATACAATTCAATAATTGAAATGTATTAGTAACTGCTGCGTCATTTCTTTCGTTGTTTTGTATACATAAATTTAAACTTGAATTTTTTTCATCTTTATAGTCTGTTTGAATGTAATATTTTTCCCCATTTATTTCTAAATATCCTTTATCTAGTCTTAATTTATTTTCTTTTAAAACATTTATACCTAAAATTCCATCATAGGGTATCGAAAATTTTTTTGACGCTACATGAAAATTTGTTTGTGATTTATTTATAGGAAAATTAACTATACCACATGTTTTCATAGGTGTAATAGAAATTCCTGATAAATATATTTTAATATCATAATTAATAGAATTAGGTGGTACTAGTTTTTCTTTTATTATATTAAGCTGAGCACCTGTATCTATTAATAATTTACATACTTCGTCTGTAAATGGATTTTTTATTTCAATAAATTGTAGTGTATCCCCCAGTTTAAATACGTAGATTGGTATATTTTTATCTGTATTATTTTCAGAATTATTTATTTCAGTTTCTTTATTTATATTATTCATATTTTGGGATTTGTTTTCATGTATTATTACTAATTTTAAGTCATTTTTCACATGCGGTTTGAATACTATCGTATCGTGCAGCATTTCTTTCTCTATACTGCAATTTAATGTACAACTTAAATTATTTTTATCAATATTATCAAATGTGTCACATATTACGAATTCGTAATCAATTTCGTGTCCTCTTGCAAAATATTGAATGTCTTCGTAATAATTGAGCGACTTTTGTTTTGTAACTCCTCTCAGTTATATTTGATTGACATTGTTCATTTGTATGATTGGTTTTTTTGCATAATGTGCAAAATTTCTCTTGCTTTCTTTCTAAATTTTTAATTGTAAAACATGTATCAAGTGAGTGTCCTAATTTTTTACAATATAGACATTGTATATTTTGATTATTGTTTTGAGTTTTTTTATTTTGATAATCTCGTTTCTTGCATTGCTCTATATTATGTCCTTTAGTTTTACAGTATCTAAAAAATTTATGTTGACCTCTTTGTCCATATTCATTATTATATCGATTATTTCCATTATAATTATTTCTGCAGTCTCTACCTGAGTGACCCCATCTGTCACATAATTGGCATCTTATTTGATCATCTGATTTAATTTGATTTACAAATATCTTGAATTTTTCGCAATTAGTAGTGCTGTGATTCTGATTACAAATGTCACAAGTTTGTGTGGATATATTAATCTTTTCTTCAATTTGATTACATAACTCAGAATTGTGTCCGTTCTATTTGCATTTCCAGCATAATTTATATTTTTTTATAATCGGACAACAACTTACTTGATGACTATTTTCTTGGCAGTATTGATGACAATATTGTTCATTGTCATCTAAAAGTGTACACATACCTCTTGAATGTCCTAGTTGATTACAAAATTTGCATACTAATTTTATTTTATCTTTTGTATTAGTGCACTGATATGACGAGTGAGTTGATTCTTTACAATATACACAACTTGCAATATTGCAACATAACGCCTCATGACCTATATCTTTACATATTTGGCAGCATGTTATTTGTTTCGGTGATTTTTCAAAGATATCACTAACCATAATTTTTTTTGTATTTTGATTTGATTGTGTTATAATATCTTTATATTTTTCCAAATTTTTTTCTACTTTTATTGCTTTTTCAGTTGCTTGTGAAAAATCATGGACTTCTCCTATTTCATATCTAATTTCACTATTTAAGCCTTCTTTAAAATATTTTACTGTATTTGAGTCCAGTTCATTATTAAAACGTTGTAAAGCATCTCTTGTTATGCTATTTTCATTTTCCTTTTTATCTTTAATTTTTAAGCTTAATTTTGTTATTCTTTCTATGTAATCGACCACTGATTCATGTTTTGCTTTTTGAATTCGTTCCAATTTTGCAGATAAAGAGTGTAAATTATCAATCTCAGGATATAATTTTTTTATAAATTTAATAAATTCTTCTATAGTTTCAATTCTACTACCCTTTATAGCAGTACGAATTGTTCTTGATACCTTAAATCTTAAATAATTCATAAATTTCGATTGTTCTTCTTCACTTAATATATCTTTTGCAATTTCTAATTTTTCTATATAATCTTCTAAAGGTAATTTTTTTCCATCAAATTGAGGTACTAATCTTGAAATTTCTTTCAGTGAGTATCCTGATGTATTTGCCATGTTTGTGTTATCTAGTAAGTTTCTAATTTCGACAATCGAATTATTATTACCCACAAGAATATTCTCTTCGTCTATATCTTCATAACTTTCTTGTTAATAGATAAATTTTCCGTATCGTTAAATATTCCGTCTGCTGTTGTATTATTTTCAGAATAAATCGTCACGTCTCTTGTTAAAGTATATTTGTCTAAAAAACTGTCTTGTGGATTATTTTTTTGTGTTGTTTTAGTACTTTTGGAAATTATTTTTGGAATTGCTTCTGTAGATTTACTTAATGGTGTATTTTGTTTGTTTAAAATATCTATACAGCTTATATTTGGACTATTATTTTCACTTGTTTCTTGTGGAATATTTATGTCCTCTGTTAGATTGCGGTGTTATTTTCGATTGTTTCTTGTGAAATATTCGTTAAATTTGAGGTATTATTTTCAAAAGTTTTATTTGGAGAACGTGCAACTTTTGTACTTTTGCGAAATGGATCGATATTTTCGTAGATACGTTTTTCCTCTTTTTCTTTCTCTCTTAAAACTGCTTGTTTACTATATTTTCTGATTCTATCGCGAATAGCATTAATATTTTCGTTCTCTTTAGTAGGTATTTTAAATTTTCGACAAATTTCAAATAATTCTAATTTAGAGTATGATAATAAATACTGTGTTTTTTGAAATAATCCGATAGCTCTTTAAAATTTATTTTACTCATTTGTAATATTCATTATTTACTTTCCAATAAAGATCATATAACACGAAAAAAAAAGAATATTATTTTATAAATATTAATGATTATATTTTTAAATATTGTTTGTTAACCAAAAATAATGCATTCAAAATTTCTTTGACACTGACCTACTGTAAAAATAGATAAAAATGCTGACTTTGCTTTGAATTTTTTTCTTTCTTTGACCTACTGTTGTTGAAAATATCCGTGAGTATGGCACACGGTAATTTTGCTGAGTCAAAATTTTTATGAGTTCGATACTCTTTATAGTTATTTGATTACCAGTGTCTATTTTTTTAAATGCCGTTTTGTTCTGACTTCCAATATTTAATGTTGAGTCAGGTTTTCTTTTATTCACCGAAACGGATTTCACTTTCAAAATTAAGTATTGAAAATTATGTTATTGTCACGACTTTAATGAATCGTTAATATATTAGATTACTGATATTATAAAATCAATGCAAGAAACTTTAGATAATTGATAAAAATAAAAAAAGTTTTACAATAATTAAGAATAATTGATTTATGAACTTATTTATTCAATTATTTTAATTGTATATAATTTTTAATCGCGCACTTCACGATTGTATATTTTAATTTTTACACTTCATATAATATATATATTTTTATTAATTGACGCAATTCGCTAATAATGCACTTCGCGTATATATTTTTCTATTTTAGATAACACTATTAATATTTAATGACACTTCGTGTTTATTTTAAATGACGCTATTCGCTTTAAATATTGCACTTCGCGTATAAATAATTTATTTAATGGACGCTATTTTGCGTATAATTTTTATTTGATATAATATTTTTATTTGACGCACTTTGCGTTTGATTAATGCCTTTTGAAACACTTTATTATTAGTTCCTTATATTTTTATGCACTTCACACACATATATATATATATATATATATATATATATAGAGATTGTATTGAATGTATTAAAGAATAATCGCAGAAAACTTATAATTCTCCATCTATATATATATATACATATATCTATGTGAAGTGCATAAAAATATAAGGGACTAATAATAAAGTGTTTATATATATATATATATATATATAGATGGAGAATTATAAGTTTTCTCCGATTATTCTTTAATACATTCAATACAATCTCTCAATTAAAAAATAATTCGTACCGGAACCAAAATGTTAAGTCCTGGCTTTCACCAGGACTAAATTAAAATGGATATATTTATAGAGTTTTGTAGATTTATATGAAACTTGAATATTTGAATTTAATTATTATAATATTTAAAAGAATGCGAAAGTATATGAAATCAAAATAACAGTATATTTAATACTCTTACCTTTGTAGAATTCAGTAGATAAGGGCTGGCTATATTCAGACAGTTTATGGATAGGCACGATTGAAATAAGACTCGAGTCAGATATATAAGTAGCTTTTAATGAATTTATTAGACACTTGTAAGATAATTAATATTGGATATGACAATGACTTTGTTTGACTTTGAATTTGAATTAAAGTTGAAGTGCGAGAATTACAGGATGTATGACTTGGTACCAACAATGATCCTGGGGTAGTGCCGACTGTCGTCAATTTCAGTCGGCTTTTATAATTTTCTATCTTTGACATAATTTCATTAGGTAAAAAGTGGATCTTGTTCTTCTTATGAATAATTTCAAAATGTGAGTTTGGTTTTTTAATTTTGAACCGAAGAATTTCGTTTGCTCAATATCAACTTTAAGTTTCTTTACTGCTTAGGTTAGCACATTCTTTTATTGTTCGATGACTGTTTAATTAGTTCATCAATATCATGTCAATAAAAAGATATTTTAAAAATTGTAAATTAAAAAGTAATATAAAAGATACGTTGTGACGTAACACCTTTTTCCAATTTGATTCCAATAACAATCAATTTTAATTTTGTTTCAATAATTTATTTAAATAACATTACAAATCTATATATCCGTCAAATTGAAATTCTCAAATGTATTATAAGTAAAAAATGACTTTAATACTTACAAATCTCATACTATATCTGTAATATTTCACAGCATGAAAGCACATAATAGAAACCTGCGAAAAGAAAACAAACAAGCTCTTTAGCTTGACAGCTTTTTAATCAGATGAAACAATTTAGTTTTGACCTGAAAAAAAACTGAAGTTTCATAGATGATTTGTCAAAAACTGCAGCAAAATTCACTGACTCTGAATTCTTCGTTTATAATGTTAAACATAGCACGAAACACTATAATCAATTAATATACAATAAGTATTTTAAAATAAATAATAATAAAAATAAAAATAAATAATTTAATAGATGTCATTAAAATTTTTTAACGCATATGAAATTTTATTGAACTAGAAAGATAATAGAAAGTAATGATTGTTGCAATATCACACATAATCAAACTCTGAATTAATATTTTTAATTTCGATGAATTATAAAAAATTTGTGTATTTAAGTTATCATTTGTAAGTAATTTTAACCTAAATACTTTTTGGACATTAACATTCTATCTAAAATAGAATAATTGCATGCAAAATTGACATAAAAGATTAACACTTTACTGACATCAATATTGTATCTAAAATAAAGTACTTGCGTGCAAAATTTACAAAAATCAATATACACTTTTTTGACTTTAATATTGTATCTAAAATTAAGCAATGCATGTAGAATTTACATAAAAAAAATAATTAATTTTAAACAACAAAAATTAAAAAGTTAAACAAATAAATGCCTACATTGCTTATATTCTTGTTGAGCACGCTTTCTGCATGTAGTGCATAACATTTCATCTAATGAAACATTAGTTAAAACTTTTATTTCTTCTGTCATTTTCCGTAATGATTTCACTTTTCTATGTTTTTCAATTTATAAGGATTATAACACTTATTATAATTTATCGTTGTAGTTGGAAATCCCATATTTTATATTAATCGATTAGTTTTATAGTATTTTTTTTTTATAGTCGATATGAATATATAAGAAATAAGCATTTATTGATGTAAACAAAGCAGACGTCACGTTTGTAAATTCGAGTTTCAAAGCATGAACCATGAAGTCGTCAGAGAAAAATCAAAAATTTACGGGAGTCCCGTGGGGACATCGCGGTACGCAACACAATACATATAGGCTGGAATTCATAGACCCAAGTCAAGTTATGATTGCTACTCAAACCTCATTCTGTCTTCATCTCTCTCATCTCTCTTGTCTCCTCAGCGTAAGTAGCGCCACGCACGATTTTCTGCTCCTGCTATATACGCTCTTTTAACCATTTTTTGCACTCTTGAGAGTGCATTTTTTTTGCAGGAAGCCGTCCAGGAACGAGTCCTGCAAGCTCTGGCTGCAATTTTGCTGCATTTCTGCCGCATTTTGGGACTCAGGACGACTTTCTTTTTTCGCACCATTCCACTGCCATTTTTTCCACGGCTTTGCTGCTACGCTGACTGCCTGTCCTGCTGCTTCGCTCTATTTTTTGCAGATTTAGTGAAGTGCGTTAGTGGTGTAGTGCTTTTTGTGTTGGTGAGTGGGGGCGTTCCTTTTTGAGTGCATTGCATAGTGCATCTTTTTTCTCCTTCCTGCTATCTCTGCTGTGGCGCCAATATACTTCCATCTCTTTTCCACGCATTGTCGTCGTGCCATTTTTATTTTTATCTATCCTTTTCTCACGCACGCTTTGGTGCTGCCAACGCACCTTGTCTAATTTCCTTCTATTTGCCTCTAAGCGTCGTCAGCTGTTATATTGCTCTCTGTTTAGTACCTTAGCCGCCATCTCTTGCTTGCTCAACGTACTATACTACATACATTTTTATCTCTCTATCTTATCTACATTTATATTACTGTGTAATCCAGTATTAAGGTTTTTCTCCACTGCTTTTTCACTTCTCTGCTGCTTATACTAACGCTTGTTCTTAGTGAAATCCGATATTAAGGTTGGTTTCCACTTTACTCTTTACTCTACTCTTAATACTTTCTCTTGTAATTGCTCTACTGAAGTAAAGGTTGTTCTCCACTTGCTTCTGCACCACAGTTCATAATGCCTAATCAGTGCTTTCTTTGTAGCAAGGCTTTCACTCACACATCCAAACCTCAAGTCTGTGCGCGATGTAAAAATTCCTTCCACAGTACATGTGATAAGCTCAATCATGTCCGTCACCTTGACCAAACTGTGAAGGTGTGTAAAGGTTGTATTGCTGCTTCTAATCTGGATTGCTCGCGCGCTCGCTCCAGTTCTGTAAGCTCTGTTTCTGGACTTTCTTTTTCACCTTCCACTCCCTCTTCTGCTGCTAAGTTACCTACTCCTGCTGCTCAGTCACCTGCTGCTGCTGCTCCTGACACTTTGGCGTTAATTCTTTCTAAGATGGAGAAACTTGATAAACTTGATGTCCTGGAGGTGAAGGTGAGCAAGCTGGATGCCATGGATGAGAAGATTACTGCTATCAGCGAGAAGTTTTCTGCTTTTGATACCAGGCTTGTTGCACTTGAGGATCGTGTAGATACACTGTCTTCCTCTATTGAGGAGCGCTTCGCTGCCTGTGAAGCTAGAGTTGGTCGAGTCTCTGTCGATCATCATGACCTTTTGAAGAGGCTAGAGAGCGCACCTGTGGTGACACCTAATTCATCTGTCCTTGAGCCTGTGTCTGGTAGGCTTCAAGAGTTGGAGACCTTGAATAGGTTTCTTTTGCAGCGATGCGAGGCATTGTCGGCGCAGCAATCACGCCTTGAGCGTGCTTCTGATCTGGTACTCGGGGGGCTGGTGCCCGAGGAACTCAAAGACCTCAAGTCTGGAGCTTTCGCTGTACTGGCCACTCTGGATCCTGGTCTCTCTCTAACAGATATCACTTCTGTCCGTCCGCTTCGGCGATCCAGGGTCACAACTGATGCTGCTGTTGATGATACTTCTGTGGAGATTGTATCTGAACACCAACGTGTCTTAACGTCTAAGGTTCCTCTCTTGGTCTCCTTAAAGTCACCTTCGCTCGCCAGGTCTATCATCGCTGCTAAAATCAGGATGGGTAATCTGCACACTACTAAAATCAAGGAGCACCTTCTCCATGGGGTTAAACTCGTCGATACTCTTACCTCTGGATTCATCAATATAAATGAGTTTCTGCCTCTCTGCTCTGTACCAATTGAAACTCCGGGCGCTAATCAAGTCCAAGGATGAGCATTCTGATTTCATTACTTTTGTGAGGGATGGTAAGCTGTTTGTCCGCAAGAAGAAGAGTGGTGTTCCTATCCGCATTACCACTGATGCGGATCTGGATGCTTTTTAGCGAAGATTTCTCAGGCTCCTACCGGCAATCTGACAACGTCTTAGCTTGTGATGCTGAGGTAAGTCCAATCTCTTTTCCAATCGTGCCTAACACTGTACTCTCTGCTAACAACATCGCCTCATCTGCCAATAATCACCACTATACTGCTAAGGATGGTCTAAGGGTTTGTCATTTCAATGCTAACTCCATTAGAGCACACATTGAGATGATTAGGCTCTTTCTGGCTTCTCGCCCTTACTTCCACGTGATAGCTGTGACCGAAACCAAATTGGGCCAGATTGTTGGTGACTCTTTGATTGCTTTGGATGACTATGCTCTTCATAGGCAGGACCGCAATACTAGGGGTGGTGGCGTTGCCTTATTTATTCATAACTCTCTTTCTTCAGAGCGCTTATGTTCCTCCAAGGGAGGATGGTGTGGTAAGCCTGGTTTGCCAGAATATTTATTCTGTGAAGTCAATTCTAATGACTTGGCCTCACCTGTTTTTGTTGGTGTCGTCTATAGGCCCCCACATGTTCCGTTTCTGTTAAACACAGATTTTATTCCCGACTTAACTTCTTTTATTCATAATTACAGTACTAAGGTTATTCTGGGTGACTTTAACACTAATTTATGTACTGATTCTGATGATTCTGTGTTTCTCAGGAGTTTGATTGCTGAAAATGCTCTCTTTTCTGTGCCATATGGACCAACTCACCACACCTCTACTTCTGATACATGGCTTGACCTGTGCCTTGTTGATGCGAATGACTTGCTGCTTGACTACTGGAAGACTGATGTTCCATTCATCGACGGACATGACTTCATTGCGGCTACTGTTCAGTCATCTCTCTCTAAGCCTTTGCTCAATGACTTTAGCTTTCGTGATTACAGTTCCGTTGATGATGCTGTTCTCCTTGATTACTTTCGTTCACTGAATTGTTCCGTGTGTGTCGGTGATTCCTCCCTGTCAGATCGCCTTGAATGTCTCTATCACCATCTGAATGAGGCAGTTGCACTATTTGTGCCTCTCAGGAGGGTCCGTCAGGGGGGCCGTCATCGACCGTGGTTTACTGCTGAACATCATCATCTGATACGAGAGAGGGATCGGCTGTACAGACGCTATAAACGCTCAAGACTACATACTGATTTACTTTGCTACAGGGTTGCTCGTGATCAGGCTCATGAGCGCATTGAATCGGCTAAACTGCTCTACTATCATGACAGACTATCTGGTATCACTGACTCTCGACTGATCTGGAAGGAGCTCAGGAACCTTGGTATATGCTCTGGTGGTGATAGATCCGGTCATACTTTTTCTATTGATGAACTCAATAAATACTTTGGTGGGGTCGCGTTTGATCCTTTGGTACCTTCTATTTCTGCTTACTTACAGTCTTTATCTGTAGATGAACCTTTCATGCCCTTGTTCAATTTCAATGCTGTTACTTTGGATGAGGTTGGTATGGCTATTAGACGTTCTGACTCTCAGGCTAGAGGATTTGACGCTATCCCCAATCTATCATAAAATCTGCTTTTCCTGTCATTGGCCCTCAGCTCTGTCGCATTTATAATGATTCGCTGCGAGAGTGCGTTTTTCCTTCTTGTTGGAAGACTTCGCTGGTCACTACGATCAACAAGGTCTCTTCCTAGCGCACTATGGGTGATATACGACCCATCTCTTTGTTGTCTTTTATGTCCAAGGTTCTTGAGCGCCTCGTTTATGATCAGTTGTATAATTACTTGACAACTAGACGGTTACTGGACGCTTATCAGACTGGTTTTAGAGCTGGCCACAGCACTCAGACTGCTCTACTTAAATTGACAGAGGACATTAGACTTAATATGGACAGACGGTACGTTACGATGCTCCTGTTATTCGACTTCAGCAAGGCTTTCGATACGGTGTGCCATGTCACCTTACTTCGGAAACTACATTCGCTCGATATTTCGCACACCGTTATCAGGTGGATCGGCTCTTATCTCTCTGATCGTCGTCAAGCTGTCATTGATACTGTTGGTAGGTCATCAGATTTTGTCTGTCTTAACACTGGTGTTTCTCAGGGCTCAGTTCTGGGTCCTCTGCTGTTCTCTATCTATATCAATGACATCTCTTCTGCCTTCCATCAGAATGTTCAGCACCTCTTATATGCTGATGATTTGCAGCTGTATGTGCACTTTCCGATTGCTGAGCTTGATCATTATACTTCACTAATGAGTGAACATGCGTCATTGGTCGCAGATTGGGCATCCAGCAATCATCTTAAGTTGAATATCAACAAGACAAAGGCTATCATAATTGGCTCTTATTATTATATCAATATTCTAACCTCCATGCCGTCTACTGGTATCAGCATCAATGGTGAGACAATCGGTTTTGAGTCATCTGTTCGTAATCTGGGTGTGTATCTTGACAGCAAGCTGAACTGGAAGGAGCATATCACACATGTGTGTAACAGGTCGTTCTCTCTCCTCTATCGACTCAATTTCTTTAGACGGAACACTACTTTTGTTCTACGTAAGCACCTTATTCGTACACTGCTGTTTCCGATTCTTGACTATTGTTGTCTTGTGTTTACTGACCTTTCCACTGAACTCGACCTTAGGCTTCAGAGGGTTATCAACGCTGGTATTCGTTACATCTATGGTGTAGGTAGGCGTGAGCACATCTCTCCTTATAGGCTCTCTCTGGGTTGGTTATCTACTGCAGGTAGAAGGAACTACTTTGCCTCTACTTTTCTTTTCAAAATGTTTTTATCGTGCTCACCTTCATATCTATTTTCTAGATATCAGTGGAACCGGCCTGTTAGGGCTCTGAGGGGGGATGTGAGGCCATTGACCATTCCTCATTCTTCCACCGAATACCATCAACGCTCATTCACTGTTTCATCCTCGCGACTATGGAATGAACTTCCATCGTCGCTTAGGACTTCATCTTCACTCTCATCTTTCAAGTTGACCTCTCATGCGCACTTCCTCTCCCAAGAGTTTGGACCTCTGCTCCCAGCTTAGAATTTTCTTTGCTTTTTGTTTTGATTTTTATTTTGTTTGTATTTTTTATTTTTGTAGTTTATTATTACTATTTTTATTTGTATTTTATTTTTTATTTTTATTCTATTGTTTAATCTTTTGTAAACTTTATTTTGTTGTACAACATACTGTACATAAATAAATTAATTATCTATCTATCTATCTATCTATCATGATAAAAAAAGATAGATGATGTAACCGTTACTTGAGTTAGGTCTATGAATTCCAGCCTTAGTACGTGATATAGTTGGTGACGCAACATCTACACTACATGAAGTTAGAATTTATAGATCCAACTGAAGCAATGGTGTTACTTGAGTATCAATGCTACTCAAGAAATATTGATACTTTTAGCTAATGGTCGTTCGTCAATGATGTTACATGTTACACGTTATACAGCGTGTCCAAAAAGTAACAATACACCTAAGAAATTTCCAAAGTTGATAATTTTTTCAATCAGGTGAAGGTCGTTCTTGGAGGAACTTTTTACGAGATATCCGATGGTGACCTTGGATTTGATCTTGAACCTCATTTTCAAGGTTATTTTGAGGTCAACCTCATTTTTTTAAATGGGAACCCCTACTTTTTATAGCGGAATCGAAAAGAGCGGAAAATTTTACGTTAATACATATCCAGATATTCCCATTTAAAAAAATGAGGTTGACCTCAAAATAATCTTGAAAATAAGGTTCAAGGTCAAATCCAAGGTCACCATCGGATACCTCGTAAAAAGTTACTCCAAGAACGACCTTCACCTGATTGAAAAAATTATCAACTTTGAAAATTTCTTAGGTGTATCGTTACTTTTTGGACACGCTGTATGTTACACGTCACACGTTTTAAAATTTTGTTGTCTGATCTCTATTGAAATCACGATCTATGGCTTAAATACGCATGTTTTTTTCTGACATAGATTATAAATTCAGTAGACATCGGATAATAAAATTTTAAAACGTGTAACAAGTAACGTGTAAAATCATGGAAGAACGGCTGTGAGCTAAAATTTATAAATGTTACTGAAGTAACATTGATACTCAAGTAACACCGTTGATCGAGTTGGGTCTATAAATTTCAACCTAAAAGAATTGATTTTGTATTTCCATTTGTAAGGAAATAATCTCTGTAATTGGTATAACTCATTATTATTCTATCAAATATATTCTTAAAAAGAATGCGACGATTCAAAAATCGCGCTAGACATAGTTCGTGTACTCAGCCGCTACGAGGCGCTACTCCCGCAACGGGAATAGCGAGCTCCGCAGCATATATAAGCGAGCCGCCAAACCAGCATCGGACTCTTCTCCCCTTCCACTATGTAAGAGTGGGATTGCTCGACACAGTGGAAGTTATCCTCACCTGTATTCCTGTCTCTAGCTACGTAAGGGTGGGATTGCCCGACGTTAGCCTTCAACCTCTCCGTCAGTGTAAGGGTAGGATTGCCCGACACTGATTCCTGACCACTACCACCACCTTCTCGGTTGGGGTAGGTGCTCCGCTAGTCGATGCGAGTATGCACGACTAGTACATCCCCTCCATGTCTACGTTAAGACTTGGAGGTAATCTTTGCTGTCTCCCTCTGACACCAGCCTGTACCTCTAGCCTGTACCGAATGTCACGGAGACACCGCTCGTATTATCCACCGCCGGTAAAGTAGATTTCAACCGTGCCAACCGTCGATAATACCGTAGCCTGTAAATAGTTTTATTTTTCCTAGTTTGTAACCGATAGCGTTCGGGATTATTGATAAGTATAATTTTGTTAAACCACGTCACCGGTGAATAATAAATACCAACCGTCTAGAGACAATTAAATCTTAGTTCATTTAGTTTCAGTCTTTTTCCATGATCATTGATTTGATTAAATCTTGTATTAGTTTTAAGTTTAACTCAATAAATGCAAAGAATATTTATTGTGAAAAATATAAAATGCACGACTCATACTCATTTACCCGTTCCGCTAAACCTGTCCTGTAAATCCGCCCCATCATTTATCAGTTTAGTTTGAAGATTTGTTATTTCGCCAATTTAATTATTATTTAAACGCAATAGTAAATTTTTACGGCAACCGCCCGAAAAAGATAAACGTTACAAGAAAATACTTAAAAATTCTTTAAGTAGAAATAGTTCATGGTTCTAACTTACACTTGCATAGCGAAGTTTTTCTCTAATGCTTTTATTCTATGAGATAAAAACAAATTTAGCTAGTCTATCTAAAGATTTAAATAGTATATAGTTGGATTATTTTTACAAGAAAAAAACGAAAGAGGAGAAATGTTAAAAAAAGATCTCTTTATCAATTGGATATTAAAACAATTTTTTTCATATACAGTATAGATGCAGAGTGATTGACTGTATCACATACTGCATGTATGTGTATTCGTTTCGTGATGTCCCGAACGGACTTCCGTATCAACAACTTGTATATTAATATTTTATAGTGTTTCCTGCTATGTTTAACATTATAAACGATCAATTCAGAGTCAGTGAACTTTGCTGCAGATTTTGACAAAATCATCTATGAAATTTCAGTTTTTTTCAGGTAAAAACAAAATTGTTCCATATGATTAAAAAGCTGTCAAGCTAAAGAGCTTGTTTTCTTTTTGCAGGTTTCTATTATGTGCTTTCATGCTGTATAGTATTACAGATAGAATGTGAGATTTGTAAGCATAAAAATCATTTTTACTTATAATATATTTGAGATTTTCAATTTAACGGATATATAATTCGGAGTTGTTAAATGTCTTCTAGATCCTCCCCTCTTTTTTATTTTTATTTTGTGCAAATTTTATTTATTTTAATTTTAAAATAATTTTTTTAATTTTAAAACTCTTACTTCTTCTCCCCCTTTACCTCTGATTTCATTTTTATCCTGGTTATTTTTGACTCGTCATGGTTCATATAAAAAAATTTTAAAAATTATATCAAATATAGTGGCATTTTGAGGTTTTTTTTCTCCAGATACTCCAAATTCAATTTTTAATTTAAATTTATTATTTATTCAAACCATAGTTTGCTAGAATCTGGAGGATGTTTAACAAGAGCCTATATAATATTATTATATTATTTAAATCAATTATTGAAACATAATTAAAATTGATTGTTATTGGAATCAAATTGGAAAAAGAATCTAAATAGTTTAATGTATAACAATTATAATAATCTTAATTTATTGGAATTCATGGAACTATTATTAATAGATATTAAATTTTTTTACCTCGTTATTATTTTTTGAACCTTTATTAGAGCAGAGCTATATTCAGAAGACAAGGTACGTACAGACAATATTATTTTGTAATTACTGTTCTAAACGTAGATTTCATGCATTAACAACTTTTTGATTTAAAGATGATTCATTATATTAAGAAATGAAACATTGAGATGAAGCAAACTTGCTTTTGATATTCTTGTTTTAAATTATAATATTGAAAGTATAATTCAGATTTTGATTAATATATTCTTGAAACTTGAAAAATTAAGATGAAGCCAACAAGCTTTAAATATTGGTTTGGATTAGGATTCTAAGAAACACTGTAGTACTAGTCATTGTCCCCTATTTAATTTTGATTAAAATTCTCTATTTAAGACCAGGCCGGAGTAGAATCTGATACCGACCGAGTAACGATTGAGTTTTTTGTTACTTACTCAAGTATTAATCGGTGTATTTTCAAATTAAAGATTAAGCGCAATAGATATTATTATTATAAACATCTATGCACAAGAAAAAAAAATTCTACCACATTGTTTTTGAGAAAAGTAAGGAACGCCGAAGTAAATGTTTATGTTTATAATATTTTCGCGTTCCTTACTTTTCTCAAAAACAAAGCGGTAGATTTTTTTTTCTTGTGCATATACATTTGTAATAATAATATCTATTGCGCTTAACCTTTAATTTGAAGATACACCGATTAATACTTGAGTAAATAAAAATCTCAATTAGACAAGGACAGCAAATCCGGTCTGCTCTTAATGATAAAATGAATCATGAGTATTATTTAATAATGTATTAAATTTTCATTACTCTTAACTCTATTATTTAATTTAAAAAGTATTTCAAAAATTAAAGTGCCATTATAATGGGGATGAAATACTTGTTAAAAGTTCCATGATCCATGAATAAAAGATTTTTTCATTTTCAAATAAATTTTCATAGTAAATATATCTTATGTATATAAAAATTATTCAACTTCATATTTTTTATTTTCAGAAATATGATATAAATTTTAATTCTTAAATATATTATTTAAAATAATTTTAAATACTACAAAATAATTATAATAACAATTTATTGAAATACGTAAAATTGTTTTTGTTGGATTTTGATGATTCGTACGTAATCGACAGTTAGTATTTAAATTTTGAATTAAGATTAACATTTGAATCATTAAGAAATTAATACATTTTAACATATTCAAACAATTATCTCTTCGTATATTGTATGATTCATCAATATCTAAGAACTAAATCTAGAGTATATGTGTTAAATCAAAAATTCTATATTTTGAAATATTAAAAGTTATGTAGCTCTTCTCCTAATAGTTTACCCAAGTAGGGCAAAAGCTTACTTCAAAATGTTATCAGAAGAAACCAAGTAGTTCTTAATGAGTGAAATCAACCTTGCCGAACTC
The DNA here is from genome assembly GCA_017163975.1 of Anastatus disparis. Taxonomy (NCBI): domain Eukaryota; kingdom Metazoa; phylum Arthropoda; class Insecta; order Hymenoptera; family Eupelmidae; genus Anastatus; species Anastatus disparis. Next base: position 2,889,830 of record JAFFSR010000316.1, on the reverse strand, counting down.
GAGCAATTGAAAATTACATGAAAGTAATAAATGAACCAATCAAAAAATAGCAATTCTGACATTCATAAAATTTTTTGTAGATTCCCTGTTGAAAATAAGTACGTACTTGAAGTACGTACTTTGAGTACGTACTTCAAGTGTATACTACAAGTATATACTTTACTTAAGTACGTACTATTTTGGAACATTTTAGTAGATACTTTTTTTGAAAAGTATATACTTTTATTGAAAGTATGTACTTTTTAAGTATATTTTGATATATAATATTTTTTTAAATATGAACTTTATTAAACAATACCTACTATTTTGGAAGTATGTAATTTTTAAAAATATTTCTATGTGTACTTTTATTTTAAAAATGAGTACTTTCTTCAAAATTATGTATTCTATTTTAATAAAAGTACTTACTTATATAGAAGTATATACTTTTTAGAAGATTTTCATACATACTTTTTTATACGATGTATGTACCTTCATATAAAAATATATACTGTAGCTACGTGAAAAATTTTTTTTTACTTTGTTATGTACTTTTTGAAAAGTGCATACTTTTCTAAAAAAGTACGTACTAAAATATTCCAAAAAAGTACCTACTAAAATGTTCCAAAAAAGTACGTACTTGATCTAAAGTGTATATACTTGAAGTACATACTCGAAGTATGTTATTAAAGAATGTACTGATTTTCAACTGTTAACAAATAAGGAATATTATAGCCTTATATACCTGCATCTCTAAAATTCGGATGAGGGATCGCAAAGTTAAGAAAAACGCCACCTAACAGCTAAAAACGTAAGTACTGAAAAAATTATTCGAATCGATTATTAATTCTGTCTTTGACTGTTAGGTGGCGTTTTTGTTAATTTTGTGATCCTCTACCTGAATTTCAGTGACGTGGGAATATAAAGTTATAACATTTCGAGTTTGTTCGCTCAAGCTTTTCGATCTGCGGAGAGTCGATGCTTACCTTATTTTTATATCTTCCTTTAGGAAGAAAATACTTACCAAGTTACTAACTTAAGGAATTATTGAAAATAAAAATAATCTAAAACTTTTACCGACTTTTTTTGTAAAATTTGATTTGTTATCTTTAAAGGTATATACTCTATTTTAATAAAAGTACGTACTTATATAGAAGTATATACTTTTTAGAACATTTTCATACATATTGTTTTATACAAAGTATGAACCTTCATACTCAAGTATGTACTGTAGCTAAAGTAAGTAATTTTTTTTTTGTTATTTTAGTATGTACTTTTTTAAAAATATATATACTTTTAAAAAAAGTACCTACCAAAATGTTTTTAATAAGTACATACTTTAAAAAATACGTATTTTCTAATAAAGTACGTACTTTGAGAAATATTATTTATTAAAATATACTTTAAAAGTACATATTTTCAATAAAAGTATATACTTTTCAAAACAGTACCTACTAAAATGTTCCAAAATAGTACGTACTTAAGTAAAGTATATACTTGAAGTACATACTTGAAGTACATACTTGAAGTACATACTCAAAGTACATACTTGAAGTACGTACTTATTTTCAACAGGGTTCTTCTCTCAATTTGCAACAAGAAATGTCTTAATGAGTAATTCTCTACACCCCTTAGTTTTTGAGTAAAATATTGGTAATTTTACAAATAAATTTTGAAAAATCTCAATTTTTCATTACTTATTACTCTTTATACCACTGACCTAAACTTCTGAAAATTTTTTTGTGTATTTTGGGTATCAAATGAAAGCTTTTCACTGATTTTCAACGAATTTTATTTTTTTGTTTGGTGAGTTCACATGAAATGTCTCATATATATATATATATATATATATATATATATATATATATATATATATATATATATATATACACTGCCGCCGAGATACTTTTGCCCTCGATCGTCTAAAATCGACTTATTTAAAAAGTTTTATAACTCTGGAAAAAATGGTCATAGCCTAAAAATTCCAACGGGATTCGAAAGATTGTTGAAAATTCTTTCAAAAACTATTGGTTTGATAAAAAAAAAAAACCATTTTTTTCGTATCTTTTATCATTGTTTAAAAAGAAATTTTTTTTAACTTTGTTTTGACTTTGTAAAATAGTGTTCAATTTTAGTAGAAATCGTTACATTAATACAAAACCAAATAGATTTTAAAGCTTATATTTCAACGATGAAAATGCAATGTCGAACGTCTAGATTCGACCTTTTGAACCAGAGTTATAAGATTTTATATTTAAAAATAAGGTTTTTTTCGATGTATGAATATCTCTGAATTTAAGAGGAATAAAAAAATTTGTCAGAAAGAAAAAATGTTCCTTTTTGGTCAAATAATAATAATATATAATAAAAAATTGATTTCTAAAAAAAATTTTTTTTTTTGTTGGAATGTAATAAAATTTTGATATTTTTAAAATATTGAACAACATGGGTAAAAAAGGCAAAAAAAAAATTTTTTTCCGAAATGAATTTTTTATTATATATTATTATTATTTGACCAAAAAGGAACATTTTTTCTCTCTGACAAATTTTTCTATTCCTCTTAAATTCAGAGATATTCATACATCGAAAAAAACCTTATTTTTAAATATAAAATCTTATAACTCTGGTTTAAAAGGTCGAATCTAGACGTTCGACATTGCATTTTCATCGTCGAAATATAAGCTTTAAAATCTATTTGGTTTTGTATTAATGTAACGATTTCTACTAAAATTGAACACTATTTTACAAAGTCAAAACAATGTTCAAAAAAATTTCTTTTTAAACAAGGATGAGAGATACAAAAAAAATGGTTTTTTTATATCAAACCAATAGTTTTTGTAAGAATTTTGAACAATCTTTCGAATCCCGTTGGAATTTTTAGGCTACGACCATTTTTTCCAGAGTTATAAAACTTTTTAGATAAGTCAATTTTAGACGAAGGGGGGCAAAAGTATCTCGGCGGCAGTATATATATATATATATATATATATATATATATATATATATACTAGGGGGGGTACCCCCCTGCTCGCTCTGCTCACAACCCCATTGGTGATTATTCATATTCTACATATATTTTACCAATAAAAGAAAAATTAATCATTTATAAATTATATGATATATCTGAAAAACAAATAATAATTTAATTATGATTGTTTATTTATATAAATAAACAATCGAGTTTCCACACCACCTTACACTTTAAACCTTTGTTATATGTTTATAATAAATTATTTTTAAAATTAACATTCAAATTTTATTATTTTAAAAGTTAATATTTAAATTAACAATAAATCTATAAATATATTAAATGAATATATAGAAAATAGGTTTATAATGTAGCGGTATCGCTAACGGCGCGTTGTGATTTTTTTATAGTGGAAACCTTCGCCAGTAGCCCTAAAAACCACTTTTTATATAATATATATTATTTTATCTTATAGTTTTTGTATATGTTTCACTGTATTTTGTAATATATTAAAAGTTAAAAAAATGTTTTAAATAACTAGTGTTTGAAAAAATTTTATAATTTTAATATAATAATTGATATATCATATAATTCATTATTTTTTCAATAAAATTTATAAATATTTTTATTAAAATGTTTAACATTTTATATAATTATTAAATAAATCTTAAATCACAATGTATAATTTAAATTGAAAAAAATTTAAATATAATAATTGATATATCATAATGTTTGTGAAGTCTTTTAAGATTTGAAGGATTATTTTGTTATAATTCCTATGTAATATCTTTTTACTCGCTTTTACATTTTAAAAGATATATCATAATTTTTTCAATATTTTTAATGAAATGATAAACATTTTAAAAAATATATACAATATTTATATATGTTTTAACTAAAATTTAAAAAAATATTATTAATGGATAAGATTAAACATTATGTATTTATGAAAATATAAATAATATTACTGTTTATAATTTTTTTATGTATTTTTTCACTTACAGTATCATGAATCTTTTTATGTTTCTTTAAAAAATCTAATCTATGGAAACCTTTCCCACAATATTCACATATATATGAATATATATCTTGGTGTATCTTCAAATGTCGTATTAAATGATCTAATCTTGAATAACTTTTTGTACAATATTTACAAATAAATTCCTTATTATTTTTATCATGATTATCTATATGTCTTTTGTAATGTTTTCTATTTTTCATAATTAATCCACAAATAGTACATGTTGCATCAATTATTGAATGATTCTTCTTTATATGAATAGTATAATAATTTTCATTTGCAAATGTTAAATTGCAAATTTTACATGTTATTGAATTTGGATTATTCATTATTTTTATATTATTTTTACTAAAAAAAAAAAATTATATAATATTAAATTTATATAAAAATATTTTAAAAAATAACTATAATATGATTATGTGTAAAATATTGCATATAAATATTTTTTAATAATTTACGTTGAAAGATAAATAAATATATTTTTTGTTAAAATTATAAATAATTAACTTATATATTACCTGAAAATTAAAAATTATATTTATTATATAAATTCAAATATATATATATTATTATAAAATAAAAAAAAAATTATAAAATTATTTTTTTAAACTTATTTTCACTCATTATTTTCTTGATCATTTTCTTTTATCTGAAAAAAAGAAAAAATTTTTGAGTATAAGTTAATATTCAATTTATTTAAAATATTTACCTCATTAAAAAAAATTTCATTTCCTATAATTAAATTATCCAAGTCCATTTTTTTAATATCGTCTAAAATTTTTATATGATCAATATTTTTTATTTTTAATATAAAAGAATTTCCTGTTTAAGAATTATATATAATATTAATAAAATTTTTTTTTTTTAAATGTAAAATATAACAATAATTAAATATATGTACCATATTCTTGTAAATCTCCTATTAATTCTAATTTTTTTCCTCTTTCAATATTTAATGCTTCTTTATCATCTGTTATGATTAATATTTCTAATTTATAATTACCATCAATAATAGCAGAAAAATATTCAAAATCATTTTTTTTTTTTATAAACCTATTTTCTATATATTCATTTAATATATTTATAGATTTATTGTTAATTTAAATATTAACTTTTAAAATAATAAAATTTGAATGTTAATTTTAAAAATAATTTATTATAAACATATAACAAAGGTTTAAAGTGTAAGGTGGTGTGGAAACTCGATTGTTTATTTATATAAATGAACAATCATAATTAAATTATTATTTGTTTTTTCAGATATATCATGTGTTTTATAAATATAATTACTTATTCTTCATGTAAATGTTTTAACAAGAAGTCTTAATTCATTAATTAATAATATGAAGAACAAATTTTTTTATCTATTAATAATTTTATTAATGTATAAATATCAAAGTATTATATAATAAAATTTTATTATTAAAAATATAATTTCGTTTTTCATTAGATATACCACATTATATTAATTAACATAATAATGCATACAAGTTATATAATAATATAAAATGTTATACGAGTCATTACACGAGTGGGGGGGCAGTGGGGGGTGATGTGGGGGGCCAACGGGGGGCACAGGGGGGCACGGGGGGGGTGGGAGACCTATACAGGAAGTAAATGGTTACAAAATATCGTAGAATTACAAACAATTTTACGTTATTTTGTAGGAATTTCTTACAAAACATTATTGGGAGATGTGGGGGGGGCACGGGGGGGGCTGAAACTGAATTTTTAATATAACTATATAATATAGGATGATATATATATATATATATATATATATATATATATATATATATATATATTAGACTAGACACTATTTCCCAAAATGCTTGAGAACTTGCTCCAGACGCTCAGATCTATGTCTTGTCATTGAAAACTTAGAAAAATGTTTGAAAACCTCGTTGACATAGTGATCTTACCTTGCCTGATTTAAAAAAACCGTTTTTTTTTCATTTTTATGATATTTTTCATTCGTACATTTGTCAGCTTTGTTAAAATATTTTTTATACTCCTATACTACATTTATATCATTAGTGTGGATAAGAACAATAATTTCTGCAATGATTTTGAATTCTGAAAAACTTTTTTGAAGAGGACACAACTCTTAAAAATTCAAAAAATTCAAACGAAAACGTGTTTTTTTAGATTTATGGATGCTCCATCGTCCAGGTAGATTCAAATAACAAATTTTAAGTAAAAATTAAGTACAAGACCTTCAATTTTGTTATTAAGAAAAGTCTACAGGGGCTTCTAATGCCGAAATATGATCATTAGAAGTTGGTAGGAAAATCTAAGCAGAAAATCTGTGAACATCATACAAAGATTTTTGACTATCAATACTTTCTTTTTACATTCATAAGAAAAAAAAATATTTTTCAAATCATTATCACGGCTATCATAATACTCCATTTTTAAATACGATTTATTCATAAAACTATGATTTAAAAATAATTCTTATGTTTTAAATAACGTTTTTTTTTTATTTTTCTATTTTTTCGGGCTTTATTATAAAACCCTATTTAGTTTAATTAACATGTGTCTTATAAGTAAAGATATAATATAAATAAATAATTATAGAAATAGTCCTGGTAGAAAATACACCATCTAAAAATGACCAATGATCATTTATTTATCAGTTTTTCATGACCAATTAAACTGATCATTAACTGATAAAAAAATAGTAAACTCGCTTTAAATACATAGTTGTTTACTTGCGCTCGTGTATCTTTAACAGCGATGTCTGCTGAGTTTTAATTCGTAATTTTGTTTAAAATTACGAATCAAAACTCAATTTCAATAAATTATTATATTTTATTATTAAAAAAATTAATATATTTTGTTAATAAAATATTAATATTTTATTAAGGTATCAGGCCTTAAACTTAAGAGGTTAGGCCTGAGTTTAAACCTGAAGAAAGATCAAATTTTAATTTAGTCATAATTTTTTTTTCTAATAATATTAATTAATAAAACTTCTTTTTACCTCAAATATATGAGGATATCTCTACAATTTTTAATCTTTTCGTGATATGTCATTTTGCAGCTATTACTGGGTTACCCAATGATGCACACTATTCAAACTAGGTTCATACCTTTTGTACAATCCGGAAACTCTATTTTTATGTATTTAGTGAATGTGCCACCAATGGTATAGTAGATATTTCTATAAAACGTAAATTTTTACATGGATAAAATTTCTACTATACCATTGGTGGCACATTCACTGGATACAGAAAAAATAGAGTTTTCAGATTGTACAAAAGGTATGAACCTAGTTTAAATAGTGTGCATCAATGGGTAACCCAGTAACGCTTGTAAAATAAATTTTCAAAAACATCATAAAAAGATTAAAAATTGTGAAGATATCCTCATATATTAAATACAAGACATTGACCCAAGAATAATTTTAAAAAACTTCATACAAAGCTTAAAATTCTTTGGATTAGTCGAAGAATGGATTTCTTAAATTTTGGTACTTGCCGCAGACTTTCTCAGCCAATTTTCAACTAATTGATCTTAAAATTTCTAGAGATCTTTAGTTTATATATCTTCATAAAATAACAGTTTTAGTTTAAAAAAAAACAGAATTTAAAAGTTTGGTTTTGAAAAAGTTGATAAAAATACATATTTTTGTGAATTTCATGTAAGTAATTCAATTCAACATACACTTAAACTTATCTTATCGAAATTCTAGAACTGTTATTTTTTGAAGATATATAAACTGAAGATCTCTGGAAATTTTGAAGTCAATTAGTTGAAAACTGGTTGAGATAATCTACAGCAAGTACCAAAATTTAAAAAATCCATTCTTCGACTAATCAAAAGAATTTTAAGCATCGGATAAGGTTTTTAAAATTATTCTTGGGTCAAAGTCTTGTATTTATTATATATTTAAGGTGAAAAGAAGTTTCATTAATTAATATCATTGGAAAAAAAATTATGACTATATTAAAATTTGATTTTTTTCAGGCTTAAACCTAGTCCTGATACCTTAATGAAATAGCTAAGAAATCTTTTAATTCAGAAAATTAGAATTATTCAGAAAAAAACTTAAGAGATTAGGAAAAACAATATGGTTTTTCAAGGTTTTCTTGAAAATAAAGTCATAAAATTAATTTTTTTATATGAAAGAAATTGTTTTCTACAATACGAGATGGGGCTATCATTTCGTTTTTGGCTGCAGTTGATAATTTATAAAAAACAAATTCATATTTTATTCGAAAAAGACAAATATGTGTGATCTCCTCCTAAATTGAAAGAATTAATTTATAATTTTATTATTTTATAAGGAAAACAGCTATACGTTATTATTCAGATAATCTTTTAAAATTTGAATTAGTGCTCGCGCGCTTCAGCGATAACTCAGTTTATACCTTTTCGTTCTGTCGTCGTCAGTCTCAGCTGATACATTTACGGACGGTCAACTTGTGTTTATTTATATTGCCTTAAAATTATTCAATAATTTTATAAATTTAATTGTAAAAAAATTGTTAATTTCAAGTGAATAACGCATTAAGTTATTCTGAGTTTTTTATTTAAAATTCAAATTTTATTTGTAAATAGTGTATTGAAAGTGTTAAAAATTAAAATTGACTTGAAATTATTGCAAATCTAAAAATATCAAAAAACAAAAGAGATTTGAGAGGCTAATTTTCTCTTAGGTTGAAGAGAAGCAGACCCTCGACTATTGCTTCTCGACAATGTTCAAGTTTCAGGACAAAAAATAGAATTATTTGTCAGCTTTTAATTTTATTAATGATTAAATTACTTTCGTGAAGTTTGTGAATAAAAGACAAAAGAATTCAGGTTTGAAGCTGTTAAAAAATAACTCAATGCGACTCCCTCTAATCAATGATTAACTTAATAAATTATGTGAAGAAGTGACATAAAAATTTGTCTAAAGCTGATAAAGAATAACTTAATTAAACTCGTCCAAACTGTGTTTAGCTTGCTGTTCAATGATATACGAAGTGGCTTTTTGAAGATCATGAAAAAATTTGATATCAAACCTGGAAATGCATCTGTCAAATGGCTTAAGACTTTTGATGGCAGAAGATTTTTTTATAAATGCAAGTATAGTTCTGATTGCTCGCAAGATTATTTCATGCAAAGAGACAAACTAATTAGGAGAGGCTATGACCTGCAGGCTACACATTCCAATGAAATTTTGAAATAACTTTCAGTATTGTAAAACTAAGAAAAACCTCCAGCTATAGGGTGTACGGATCAGTTGTTTTCCAAATACAACACATCATATGATTTTTGATGTTACGTACTTTTTTCACATTATAACTTCCAATTTCCTAATTCCAATGTTTCTCACTGTTTCAAAGCACTTTATTTTGCTTTGATATTCTTATAATTATCTAAAATTGTTGTATTGTAACTATAGGAAAGAATATTTAATCTTGTCAAATACTATTATAGACAAAAATTTGATCAAATTACTAATTTACCTTAAGAGGACCAGTTACTATTAAAACCTCAAAAATTCAATTATGAATAATTAAAAATTTATTGCTTTTATTCAAAAGGAAAAAATTTTTTGAAAAAATACTTATGTTTCAGAAGACTTTTTATTTCTGAAACTTTTATCTATCTTAAAAATTCAACTTATGGTCTCCGTTCACATTCTGGTACTAAAAACAGATTGGTCGCAAGGTTTTTTAATAAATTTTCATCTGATCTTGATATGGATTCTAATATAATTTTAAAGATCTCCACCAGATTTCATAAAGATCCGATGAAAACTCATAAAAAAACCTTGCGACCGTTCTGTCCTTGGTACCAGAATGTGAACGGAGACCATCAGTTGAATTTTTAAGAAAGATAAAAGTTTCAGAAATAAAAAGTCTTATGAAACATAGTTTTTTTTCAAAAAATTTTTTCCTCTTGGATAAAAGCAATAAATTTTTAATTATTCATATTTGAATTTTTCAAGTTTTAATAGTACCTGGTCCCCTTAAAGTCGATAGTGCAATCATTAATAAAATTAATCTGAAACTTGACGAATACTTTTATATGATTAAATATCATCATTTCATCCTTTTTTGATAATTTTTCTATAACTCCTTTGATCCTAAAACATGTTTACATGACTACTTTAAAAAAGATCCAAATTTAACATAACCTCTCCTGGTAAGTCTCATACGAAAGAGGCACATACTCTGAAGAGAAAAGCTCGAATGGGTAAAAAGTGTCTAATTTTATTTATTATTTCATAAATAATAATAAATTTTAAATATAAATTTTATTTTTATATTTTGAATATGAATTTTAACAAAAAGGTAAAAGTGAATCAAACAACCAGCAGTGTGACAGTTGAAGTTAAGATTGTCACAACAAATACAAAGTTTTATTACTATGGTGAAAAAAAGATGAGTACTAACAAAATATTATATAATAAGATAAATTATTAATATTGCTTATTTTACTAATTTTTATTATTTTGTATTTCAGCTTCAAGTGTTCAATAATGGAGTCTGATTGTCTTTAACTTATAATATTTTAAAATAAAGGTATTTTGAACTATTTATAAATAGTTTTGTAATTTAAAAAAAATTAAGTTAAATATAATTAATATTGAATTTTTTTGTTTTTAGGTAATAAAGGTGTATCGTTCCCTCAAAATAATTTTGTTAAATGTATTGAAACCAAGTTAAAATATATTAAAAATAAAATAAAGCAAAAAGATTATGCTCCAAAAGTATTCTGAGATATAAGAATTTTAAATTTTTGAGTGCGACAAAGAGAGATTGAGCAAGTGTTATTAGCATACTTTTGCAACAAGTAAGCGCATTAAAAATATTTTAAAGATTATTCAATAAATAGTATATTACAACCAATGGCCAGTAAGAGGAAGAATGTCTCAGATTACATATAATTGTCGGCCGAGGCGAAGCCGAGGTTGACAAACATGTGATCTGAGGCTTTCTTTCTTTTACTGGCCATGGGTTGTAATGCACTTTTCTGCTTGACGGAGCCGGAAAGCGGCAACTTCGTTTTGGGCAGCAGCCAGAAAGTTGCCGCTTTCTGGCTGGAGGGCAGAAAATTTTATTATATTTTCTTATAATAATTGTAAAAATTTATTTTTATAAAATTTCTAGATTAAATGATTTCACTTATTTTTTACGCCCAATTTGTACTATAAAAGAATTTGATTACACAAATATGTCAAATATTATTTCAATATTAAAACTATATTGAATTTATACCAAGATATACTTTAAAATATTTATAAACAATAACTGAAGCTATATAAGCGTAAAAGTATTTTCCTTAATTTTAATTTGCTTAATTTTAATAATTTCATGAAAATCTTTAAAATTACATAATTATTATTAAAAATCTTTTACTTAACAATAAATCAATCATACTTAAAGATAATAAAATAGTAATATACTATAAATCAAATGAAAGAATAATTTACTTTTAAAAGTACAAAATGTAAAAAAATATTAATAATTATTGGAAAAATATCCAAACCTTGACAAATGAAGAATTGGGACCATATTTGGAATTATTATAAATTTTTCAAATATTTATTAACATTTCTATAATTCATCAGTTTTTAAAGTTTTAATTAAAGTGATATACACTGAGAATTTATTGAGAGCGTAGCCTATACAAAAAGCCGATGTGCGGCGCTATTAAAAATTATAAGACTGCTTTCTTGATTTTGGGGCGCAACGGCCCAACTCACAGAAGCCTGCGCACTTATCACAGCAAACAATAGTAATGTTCAGCTGCGTTCTCACCTTTTTGGACGGCTGCGCGAAAAAAGAGAGACCAACTTCGCATATTCGTAATGGCGCCGCGCTACGTCCCTTTGAGAAGGCTACTCTCTCAATGGATTCTCAGTGTATGTATAACTATTTTTTTTTTTTTTTTTAAGATTAATATATAAAGGATATTGTCCTCTATATGATTAACCTTTTTTATATGGTGAAGTCGAGGGAGTCCCCCGCCCGGCATCTGTTTAACACATTACATCAGGCTAGGACTGTCAGACCCACCATACCGAAAACTTTGAGTACCGATGGATGGTCAGCCACTTTTGTAACCAACAATCAACCGATACCCAATGAGGTCGGATTTTTTAAAGAGTCGCGATATAAATGGCACATACACTTATTTTCTTTCGAAAAAAAAGTTAGAGTTACCTGGCCAGGATTCGAACCCATGCCCTCCGCGTTGAAGGCAAGAGCTCTATCCGTTACACCACCGCGCTCATGAATAACTAATAAAATATGTTTAATTTTATTTTTGGTTTAATTACTACCATCTTTGTTAGAAAATTAGCAGAGATCTTGTGAGGTCCAAATTTAGTGCTTTGTATACCAAAAGTTGACAAAGTTTACTCTACATTTTGGGACGAGGATTAAAGAGTTCATGCCAAAAAAACTATTTGTATTACAAATGAAGTATATTTAATACTTTATTGTAATTTTAAACTAAATTTCAATCACAATAAATTTAATTTAATTTTATGTACAATTATCATTATTATCTTAAGATAAGAACTTATATAATTTTAGAAAAACTGAGCCACATGTCCACAAAATAAAAAACTAATCTACTGTTTTAATGGCAATCTTTTCTCACATCTAGTCAAAACTTTAAAGATTGTAACGAGGTTTTTTTTGTATAGACATTGTTAACTGATACGTCTTCTCTCTCAATCTAATTTTTTTTGTTATCTCTTTCTATCCCCTTATAAAGAAACAAAAAAAAATACATGAACATAATTATCTTACCTCGCATTTATAACGCCGCACACATACACTAGGACCACGCAACAATACACTAGGGTACTAATCCACCTGGTTATTGGTTGTATATTCTCGGTACCGCTGTCAAAATCTTGACAGCTGACAACAGGCCATGTATTTGAGGTTAGACTGAGCTGGGGACACTCACTGAGGTATACCAAGGCACTCACACACACACATATGGTTGTATTCACTGCATCCACAAGTCACAACGAGATCTCCGAGCAGGAGACTCTTAAGATCAGACGTCTAGGAGGTGGCAAAGCGGCTCCGATGGCACTATATAATGAACTCGTGCGCGCGCGATTAAACTAAAGTATGGCGCTAGCATATGATAGCTCGTATAGTAAAGAGAGAGAGAGAGAGATAGAACACTACGAATAACAATGGAGGCCGGTAATGCAGGATAGAATTACACGAATGATGAAAGGTGACACCTGAATAAAAAACCCGATTATAAGAGAAAAGGATAGGAGATCACTTTGTAAAATGGTTGTAAGTAGTCATATCGTAGAGAGCGCTCAAAGACTTACTATATTCAAACACAAATTAAATAATAACTTCTTTTTGTTTGTTTTAAAAGTCTTTTCTTGCATTTTTATAGAGGACGCTACTGTACAACTAAGAAAAATAATATTATAGTTGCGTAAATTGATTAAAAAGAAAAAAAAATAGTAAAGTAAAATTCAAGCGATCTAAGAAAACAAATAATTGAAAATAAAATTGTTTAGTGGAGATAAAACCTTGTAATAGGATGTATAACAAATTATTTATATCGAAAATAACATAAATACTTAATCGAATTAAGCGCGCAAAGGGCGTAACAAGCAAAATGTAAAAATACTACACTAGAAGAGGAAATGAAAAACTAATTTGACTAGCAAGTAGCAAACTACACCAGAGTAATTAAAGAAATTTAGCGAAAAGAAACTGATTTGATTAGGGAGTCGAAAATTAGGAAATAGACAGCAGATAGGACATAATAAGAGTAACGAAGAGAGCAATAGTGAAGAAGAAGCAATCGACGCACCACGTTCACTTCTTTCTTCTTCATGCCTCATTGTCGTTCAGGTAACCGCATCGAAAAGTCGTCTTTATTTTCGCTATATATATATCTCTCAAAGTAATTGTTAAAGTTTTCTTTTATTGTTAAAATTATTAAATTGTTATTATTGTCGTTGATTTTAAGTAATAGATTACTGGTGTTAAACATTTTTTTCTTATTATTTTTATTGCTAATTTTCTCTCGCAATACTTTGTTTCTTTTTCTCGCGTGTGCTATCACCGCGTCAGAGTAATTAATAGCCATCTTCACGGAGGGTCTACTAGTACTAGTCGCCGACCATTTTGGGAGAAAACTTAGCGTTACTCGTGGAGTCATTTTTTTTTTCTTGTCTCTGGTTTCCAAGGGCGTTCAATTGTGATGGCTGATGCAGATCATAGCGGACAGCATAAGGTATAACTTCATTAAATAAATTTTCTTTTCTTTGTGTCAGTGAAAATTTAAACGAGGCATTTCTCGTACAAAATCTCTCTCTCGCGACGATAAACTTAAAAGGAAGGTACCCCAACCCGAACTTACCGATTTTGATAATTCTTGTATATGTTGTAGTACATTAAAAAAGCAAGAGATTGGTATTTTTTTTATCGGTGGAAAAACATATTTAAGAGGTGAAATCCACCTTCAAATTTCACTTCCAAAAACATTATTTTGCAAATAACTTTTCTTCTAGCCAATATTTTTTAGTAAAACCAAGTGGGTAATAATCCTAAGTTAAAAAATAAGTTTGTTTTCCAGCATTTTTAATAAAAAATATTTTTAAAGAGTAAAGCCACCCCTATTAATGAAAATGAGTACTTTCGATATTAAAATTATTTAAAAGCGAATTTTTCAATTTTTACTGCTTTATAGATATTATTATAATCAAAATATTCTAAAAACACATTTAAAGGATGAAATCTACCCTCAAAGTTCACCCCCAAAAACAGGTTTTTTTAAATAGCTTTTTTCTTAATCAATATTTTTTAGTAAAACCAAGTGGGTAATATTCTTCATCGAAAATATAACAAATTCTGGTGACATTGACTTTTGGGGGTTGCAACCCTTATTTTTGATAGGTGAAAAATTGACATGAATTTTCGCAGTGGAAAAATAGTTTAGTTTTGAGCAGATGTTTATGTTTTGAAAGAAAACAGACGTAAACAGTTTCTTTGTTTTTAATTAAATTATAGGGATTGCAACTCCTGTTTCTAATGAAAATAAACTGGAAAAATTTATATGAATTCCTATTATAACACTTTATGGTGAAAAATCTTATTTTTATACATAATCTATAAAAAGAGAAAATTATATTTAATCTATATTATCTTACATGATTCTACTTTTAACTCATTTGTCTTTGTACCAATTTTTTGATAGAGTGCTACACACTTACTAATATAAACTTTTATAAAATTTAATACAATTTAGAAGGAACGGTTTTTTAACATTTTTTATTTGTTAAAGTCTGAACAATAATGATAATTATCAAAAAAATGTTTGAAACATAAGGACTTTTTACACCAGACACAACGTATAATTGCAGCATTTTGGCAGCCTTCGATTTCGCATTTTGAACTACAAGAATTCCCGAAACTGAAATCAACCGGATTATCAAATTTTTCCGGTTTTTCTTCAAGATATCCACTTATAAACCAAGAATATTTAAAAAGATTTAAATATCTTGGTGACGAAAATTGGTTATGAACCAATGACTGAAGCCTAATAATATTATTTCTTGAATGTAAATTCATATCGTGATCCATTAAAATAATGTTATCTGAAAAACGTCGAACAAAGTTTTTCCACACTCGAAATCTGTATACATCTAATGGTTGGATTTTTCCTGTAGTTCCAGTTGGAATTTTCATAACATTAACGATCTTATTTTCTGGTCTAGTTTCTTCAATTACTTTTTCGCAGTGATCACTCCAAGAATCTAGCAGCAATATACTGGACCAACATTTGGATGAAAAATGTTCATTTAGGATAATTCGGATTCTACAATTGGTCCAAACTGGTCAGATTTTTCCTTTAAAACTAAAAAGAGAGGTGACAAAAGTTTTCCTTCACCTGATATTAGTGGCTGTATAGTATAGCTGTGTGACGTTGATGATACCGATTGTACTAGACATTGAATCTGACTTTCGCCTTCCACTGCAAGTGTCCTTCCGGAGTGGATTTCCAATTGGAATCCACTTTGATCTGTATTATATGTATTATGAATTCCAATTTCTTGAATAGCTTTCTTCACATTGGTAACAAATGTAAGAGCTTGTTTCTTTAGTTCTGCACTACTTTCAAAAGTTTTTCGGGTAACGAATTTGTTAATTTTTCTTGATACAATTCTGTGAGCAATTTTAAATCTTGATGACCAGTGTTTTGAAGCTTTGAACCTAAAATCTTCAAACTCTAGATCCTTTTTTGCGTGTAATGCCCAACGACGCAAATCTTGATCATGCACAATAAAACCAGCGTCAACAGCAGATTTAAAATTTTGTAATACATAATCACAAATTTGGGTAATTTTTTCTCTGTATGTACCGCCTTGGTTGACTGTGTGAACCCATCGCCGAAGCTGACTGATAGAAAATACCTTTTTGAATTTAATTTCACACTCTCAAGACTCAAATTTTTTCTTTTCCCACTCCGCCAATAATTCACTGCTCTTTCTTTATAATCAAAAGATAAATCTTCTCTATATTCTTTACACTGATTTGTTGGAAATTCTGCAGGAGGAGGAAAATGATGCATTATATCGTCCTCGATAATTTGTGCATCAGGATCCTTGTATTCCTCCTGGAAATCTGACGTTTCTTCTGAAATTATTTCTACATCGTGAAATTCGTCCATTGAATCTATTAGAATATTTTTCATGTTTTCCGCTGATTTTCTTGATAAGTAGTTGGGCTATTAATCGGTAATTCCAATGTCTGAAAGTAGCCAGCAATAAATTGATTACGTTTAAAGGATTGACTCTCATCGTGAATACTGCAATTGCATTAATTACTTTTGTGAATAGACTGTGTTAATGGAATGAAAAATAAATATTCGAAATTTCTCACCTTTTCTTTGAAGAAATTATTTAACTCCCCGAATCACGTCCGTCCAGTGAAGACATGGAATTCAAACTGATATCTTATGTTTACAAAAACTTGTACGATATATATAGGACAGGTTACACATTTCATTTGATAGTATTTTTATCTTGTTTTCTTAATTTTAAGTATTCTCAACTCTCACTCTCAACGTATGAATAAAATTAAAGAATTTAATAACATCATTTCATTTTGTTGAGTTTTGATATTTATTTTCCATATGTTAAGGGTGTTCAATGGTGTCATTCGGGGAGGTGAAGAGTCAGAGGGGTACCCTATGCTTTAACATAGGAAAGAAGGATCGCTGCCAACTTAAAGTAATAAAATATTTTCAAACAATTAGTTCTTTGAATGGCACTTAGAGATGAAATATATTATTCAAATTACATTTAAACGTTTTTATTTAATAAATAAAACATTTTAAAATGTTATTAATTTACTATAAATTAATTTAAGTTTGTTAATAAGTTGAATGAAATTTGGCAACGCAGCGCTTCTATTTCTAGGTTAAGTTTAGCAGAAAAATATTATCTTTCAATTCAAAACTTATGTTATATATATGCAACGTTGCCAAAACTCTTACGTAGCATTAGCGGGTTTTCAAAAATTAACTCTTACTTTAACTGTAACTTTGGAAATCTCTGTCAATTTTCCTGAAAGCTATACAAAAAACTATATGAAATGAATCCTTAGATAATATACTTTCATAATATCTAAATTTTAATTTGATCTGTTAACTTTTGTGACAGAAATTTATATAAAACGCAATCGATTCTCAGATCGCCCATAAGAGCCCATGTTATTTTTCGTATTTTTAACATCAAATTTCTCGAAAAAACATGCGGAATGAAATATGGAAAAAAAATGAGGTACTTTAATTTAATATAATAAATCATATTTCAAAATTTCAAAGCATTCTGTTAACTTTTACGTAACCATTGAACATCCTTAAATTAAATTTGATAATTGAAAGACCTTACTTTTTTGTACACAAACGTTTTATCGCACTATAATATTCTACATTACTACTAAACAAACGAATGTTATTTCCTTCATCATTATTCCATTATTATTATTATGATTATTCAAAATTTAATATTTGACCACTCACGTTTGAAAAAGTTAAAATATATTGATAATTTAGAAATTGAAGGATTCTATTTTTCTATTTTCTTTCAAAACAAATATCTGTTCAAAACTAAACTATTTTTCCACTGCAAAAAATCAATGCAATTTTTCAATTTTTCACCTATCAAAAATAGGGGTTGCAACCACCAAAAGTCAAATTCACCAGAATTTGTTATACTTTATATAATAAATATTACCCACTTTTACTAAAGAATATTGATTAGGAAAAAAGCTATTAAAAAAAACTTGTTTTTGGGGATGAACTTTGAGGGTAGATTTCACCCTTTAAATGTGTTTTTAGAATATTTTTATTATAATAATATCTATAAAGCAGTAAAAATTAAAAAATTCGCTTTTAAATAATTTTTATATCGAAAATACTCATTTTCATTAATAGGGGTGGCTTTACCCTTTAAAAATATTTCTTATTAAAAATGCTGGAAAACATAAACTTATTTTTTCTATTTTCTTTATAAATATAAAAAGTTGGTTATAATTACACTATTTTAAAAGTTTTTACTGCAGAAAATGATGTCAATTTTTCGTGTATTAAAAATAGGGGTTGCAACCCCCAAAAGTCAAACACAGCAGAGTTTGTTTTACATTTTATAAGGATTATTACCCACTTGGTTTTACTAAAAAATATTGACTAGAAGAAAAGTTATTTGAAAAAAATGTTTTTGGGGGTGAATTTTGAGGGTGGATTTCAGTCCTTAAATATGTTTTTCCGCCGATAAAAAAATACCAATCTCTTGCTTCTTTAATGTACTACAACATATACAAGAATTATCAAAATCGGTGAGTTCAGGTTGGGGTACCTTCCTTGTTAGCGGATAAATAAAAGAAATAAAAATCAAACATAGTGAAGTAAAGTGAATAGTACTTGATGATAATTTAAAGGAAACTAGTGGTTAGAAGTAACGTATAAGATTTTCTTTGTTACGGAAGTGAGAATAGAAGAGTCTAGCGAAGAACCACGGTCGGCTATAATAATAGCCACGTGGATACTTAATATCTAAATTAAAAAGTTGTTAGCATAAAGTTTATTTATTATATCTGTGAGAAGTGTTTAATATTTTTTTTATTAAAGAGAAAAGAAACAGTAGAAAATTTAACAGTGATTCATTTTTTTTTCTTTTTCTTACCTAACCTTCAATCGAAAATATTGAGGTTAGACCCTCAGTTTAACTAGAGAAAATTTTCTTTTGTCTTGTATGTGAGGAAAAGTAAAGTAGAGTTATTAAAGAAAGTTTGAATTTTGGATTATAGTAAATTTTTAATCATCAAGAATTTAATTAATAATTTTTTTTTTCTTTAACTATTTTTCTGAAACTAAAATTTTGCTTGTTTATTGAATTTATAAAATTAGCTGATTTGTTTTTTATTCATTGATAAAAATAAAAGTAAGATTAAAGTAATATAATATCTTGAGAGTCGCTTAGATCACGTATGTCATCACTGCTGTTCGAGCCCCCACCCATACATAACCTAAAACCTCCTGAGCACGTGTTGCAGCCATTGCTCAATTATTAATTTCTATTGAGTTAAAATAGATTAATATTAATACGTAATATTTTAAAATCAATCATTTTTGTATAATTTAAAATCTTATAATTAAGTTCAATAGTTATTAATTTAGTTGATGAAATAACCTACAATTATCTGAAGAACTTGTTAGATAAAGAAATTTACATACAGTTTAAGCGTAACTTCTCTTAATTAATTTATTTAAAATTTGTTTAGTTGATTTTAATCTGATATAATAGAAAGTTTGCCAATTTATTTATTGAATTGATTTTATTCAAATTGATAATTGATTGTTATATTAGATTTAGAGTATTTAATTCGCTTATTTTATTTCTATTATTATTTTTGTAAGTTGGGGAATCTCAGGATTTGAGGGTTGTAAGCAAACTCTTATTCCATGTTTAATTTGATATTTTTATAATTTCCCAAATAAAACCCACTCTTACAAGATATACAGTAGTAAAAAAAATTCACAAAAAATGCAGGTATTTAAAATTATAAAATATAAATAAAGTAAGTTTAACCTTATATATTTTTTTTAAATATTAATTTTAAGTTTTAGGATATAACATCAATAATTGCTAGCAAATATTGTAAATTATGTAAAAATCTTTTAATACTTACTGACTGTCCAATAACTTATAAAAATTATATACATGAGTAAATCTTCCATAGTGTTAAAATTTCACCCACGATAAATTAGAAAAAAAAATTATAGACACACTTATAAAATAAATTTTTTCTGAATTTTAACGTATTATAATGAAAGAAAAAAACCGTGTTACTCACTTCAGAGGGTAGTCTTTTTAAGGTACATTTAGGAAACTAGGTAATTAATGTAAATACGGAAAATTTAATAGCCGGAAAAAATTCAATGATTTTTAGAATACTTGAAATAATACTTCAAAACCAACTTAAAAATTCCATTGAGTACTATAAAATAGTAAATTACAAAGTTCACAACAGAGAAAAGGTGCATAAAAGCTCAGGGTTTCATATTAGAAGATAAAAACATATTTTCAAAGGTGAATTACGTTTTCTAATTATAATTTCAAAGTAACACAGAACTTTATCTACACTAGGCACATGTTCCTAATAAAGAAATTCTTGTTTGTGCTTCTCAATATTACCTTTTGATATAGTTTAAAACGTTATCGCTGGATAGTCTTTTTTACAGCATCATATTTTCCACAAAGAAGTAAATTATATAAATTTTTGGTAACATTTTAATAACTATTCAAAAAGTACTTTTGTTAACAGGCACACGTCCAAGATCTTGATTTCCCAAAAGTACGAACATAGATACAGCTTTAGTGTGAATTTTAGATCAAAAGAACAATAGTCATTTTTTTATAGCGATAATTTATCATTTTACATGACTTGGTAACATTTAAAATTTAAGTAAAAAACCTCTTTTCCCCATTCACCATAAAATGACATGTCTAATTATAATCCAAACTATAACAGAATTACTTTCTAATATCTCAATAAATCAGTAAACATTTTTATCAGTAACAATTTTTATAATGACACTACTTGCATTTCAACTATTATTAATATTATTTCTTTAAATAAGTGCGTTCATTTTACGTGTCACAGCGGCTTATTTTTCTGATGCTAGTTGAATATCAGTTGCACTTTCTTTCAAATCATGTTTCGTTAATCTGAAGGCCACTTTAACTTCAGGACGTCACCTATTTAAAGTGACTAGATTTTCTAAATTTTTAATTACGATACTAACTGGACTTTCTCGTAGGTGATGTTACGTCAACCTAGAGATCACCTTAGAGATCTGGACATCATCTATAGGAAGTGACTGATATTTCTTAATTTTCAATTATAATACTAGCAGCACTCACCTGTAGATGATGTTATGCTGACCTGGAGTTTTTTATTAAATTTCATTATTAGCTTTATTTTTTCATGGATGATGTCATGTCAACCTAGATCATCTTTAATACCTGGTCATCATCTGCAGGAAGTGATTGATATTTCTGAATATTTAATTATAATACTAGCTCACCTAGTATTATGCATATCAAGTATTATAATCGAAAATTCACAAACATCATTTTTTTCCTGAACTAATGCTTAGGTGACGAGACCAACCTCCAGGTCAACAAGACATTAACTACGAAGAAGTGCATCTAGTATTATAATTGAAAACATAGAAATTTTAGTCACTTCCTGGAGATGATGTTCAGGTGGCCGGGATGATCTCCAGGTCAAGGAAAGATAATTTACGAGAAAGTACATCGAGCATTTAGTTAGTATTATAATACAATATAAAGATACTTTACAATGTAAAAATATATCTGGTCACGAAAGAAATTTATTGTTCCGATCCTGTAACGTAGGCTACATCCAAATTAATCACCAAAGAATTTAAAAATATAAAAAAAAAATAAAAATTAAAAGAAAAGAAATGAATAATAAAAAAAATAGATAAAAAAATAAAAAATAAAAATAAAGATTAAAAAGTAGAAATTAAGCAAATTTTTAGCTATTTGAACTTTGTAATAAACTCAAATTTATTTATAAAAAAAGAAATGATTTTAATTAGATTTATTTCACTACACAACTTTAATTTTCACTTAACCAAAATTTTTATTCACTGACTCTAAATTGATTACCTGTAATTGATTGAAATTGTATTAAATTTAATCTTTATAAGAAGAAGCTAAAGGACTACGAAATAAAATTAACACCATATAGAGGGAAAAAGCCTTTCGGCATAAAAAACCCTTTTTATTAAAATTTACAACACTGAACTATCGCACTTAAATTTAACGCAAAGATACGGTAAACGATTTGCATATGCTTTCGGTTTGCGTGCGCGCACGGCTTTCAATCAGAGTATACAACAAACGTTGGTTTTAAGGAAATCAATGTGACGTTTGTTGCAATCGAATTTAAACGAGGTAATAGACTTTGATTCGCAATACGATCAACGTAATGTCTATTACAGCTAGAGTGCTGTGTACTAGGACACGATTGTATTTTTCAAGATGAGACTCGTGACACGAGGCGTGCAGAGAGGTGTGTATTCAGTCGCGCTTGACGATGAACTGACTGTACAAATGACTTGCTTTGACTCGTTAACTCGGGCGCAAAGTGACCCGAGTATAGAAAAATTTGACTATGATGACCGTGACGTGCTGCCACCTCTTTGCATGCCGCGCTCGAACGAGTCGTGTGTTTATTGAAATTCCACGAAATAGATGTGATTTCGTGGAATTGACATGGTGCGACGCAACATACTCCGGGCGCAAGCTGCGAGTATGATAACAGGTGTTTATTCAGATCGCAGTATGGGGAAAGGAAAAGGTGTCATATTCTTTTTGAATTGTTTAAACGTTATACAAGAGTCGTAATACATTATGATATATCGAGATCGCTAGCCGCTCGCAAGATAGGCAAAATACAAAGACGAGTGATATTTCGCTTATATACGCCACTCGCAGTCTTGATTGATGCTACTCTGACTGTGCCATCGTCCCCAGGAAAGACCTCGACGACAACACCCAGTGGCCACCTAGCACAAGTGGTAACATCATCCATTAAAATGACAACGGAACCAGGTTCTAAGATTGCCGTTGAAGAATGCCATTTTTGTCTAGTTTGGAGTTCGTGAAGATATTCTTTTTGCCATTTTTTCCAGAAGTCTTGTCTGGCCTTGGTAATGAAATTGTAAGTTGAAAGTCTGTTGTCTGGCACTGAAACAAAATTATGTTCTGGTAAGAAATTAAAAGGTCTACCTATCAGAAGGTGAGCAGGTGTTATAGATATGGGGTCGTTGGGATCAGCTGAAAGAGCATATAAAGGTCGTGAGTTTAAAATTGCTTCTATTTCAATCAACAAAGTGTTGATTTGTTCATAAGTAAGTTTCTGATCCTTTAAAACGCGTTTCAAATGATGTTTAAAACTCTTTACAGCTGCTTCCCAAATACCGCCGAAATGTGGTGATAAAGGTGGATTGAAATGCCATTGAATTCGTTTGGCTGCAGCATAGTTGCTGATTGATTCATGAAATTGCGTGGTATTAACTATGTCATAGATTTTACGGATTTCCCTATCTGCTCCTACAAAATTAGTTCCGTTGTCGGAATAAACATGTTCAGGCACACCTCTACGTCCTACAAATCTGCGGAAGGCAGCTAGAAAACCTTCGGTTGAAAGATCAGTTGCCAGTTCAATGTGAACTGCTTTTGACACCATACAAACAAAAACGCAACCGTAAGTTTTAATGAATGACCTATTTCTATCCTTTTTCTCTTTAATCAGAATGGGCCCGAAAAAATCTACACCTGTATGACAGAAGACTGGAGATTCGTTAAGTCGAAATTGTGGCAAGTTTGCCATTTGAGCGTTTATGAGTTTAGGTTTATGTCTTATACAATCTACGCAATGTCGAATGATTTGACGTACTTGATCTTTACCATTAAGAATCCAATACTTCTGGCGAACGTTTGCCAAAGTAGATTGGACTCCCGCATGTAAATTAACCTGGTGTTTTTGTCGAATTATCATATCTGTTACCTGATGTTTACTAGGTAATAAGATGGGATATTTTTGATCATAAGAAAGATCTGAGTGTTTTAATCTCCCTCCTACTTGAATGAGACCTAAATCATCAATGAATGGATTTAAGTTATCGAAGGGCGTTCCCTTTTTGTGAGTGCCTTGCGCTTCCTTGGCATGAATTGATAAACGATTATATTCAGTAGAAAATCGTTCGTGTTGAACTAGTAAAAGAATTTTTTGTTCCGCTCTAATGAGTTCTGACACTAATAATGGAGAATTTACCTGATTAGTTTGAGTTTCTACTACCTGCCTATCTTTAGAAATTTTATCTTTCCATCGTAATACATAAGCTACTACCCTAATAAGTCGTTCAAACTTGGAAAATGAGGAATAAATTCCACTGCCCTTGTAGGCTGATAACGAGCAGTTTTCCGTTGTAAGTCCAGGTAAATCAGCCACCGGTACCTGCGTTAGACGCGGCCAACAAATTTCGTTATGTTTTAACCATTTGGGTCCTGATGCCCATAAAGAATTATTCAGAAAGTCCGCGGGAAGTTGGCCTCGCAAGAGTGCGTCCGCGGGATTATCGTTGGAATTTACAAACCTCCAGCTAACCTTGTTACCTAAAGTCTGAATATCTGCTACTCTGTTTGATTCAAAAGGTCGTAATAAATGAGGGGCTTTCTTTAACCAAGCTAATACTATAGTTGAGTCTGACCAAAGAATAGTCCTATCTATTGTAAAATTTAACTGACTCCTAACCTCTACATACAATTTTTTAAGAATAGAAGCTGCACAAAGTTCTAACCTCGGTATAGTTATCCCACTAAGTGGTGCTACTCTAGATTTACTACAGATTAATTGAATAGATATATTTCCTAAACGATCTTCCGATTTAACATATATACAAGCTCCGTATCCGTGTAAACACGCATCGCAAAAGCCATGAATTTCTATTTTAATTGGATTTTTAATTAACGAATGCCTAGAAAAGGAAACTTCTCGTAAAAGTGTTAATTGATCAGCTAAAATTTTCCACCTGCTGTAAATGTTCTCTGGTAAGGGTTCGTCCCACATGACCTTCGCTGCCCAACAGTCCTGAATTAATACCTTAGCATACAATACTACGGGTCCTAATAAACCAAGAGGATAAAAAATTTTTGAGATTTCAGACAGTAAATTTCTCTTGCTCGCCTTAACCGGTATGTTAATATTTTGCACAGTATATTTTAAAAGATCATCTTGAGTATCCCACATAATACCTAGGGTTTTCTGAATTGACTCTTTCTTTATGACACAATCTAAGTTGAAGTATTTTTTCTCTATATTGTTTAAAACCCCTTTATGATTAGAAGCCCATTTTCTAATTACAAAACCCCCTCGAGCTAATAGTTGAATTACTTCATCGCGAATAGCTAATATTTCATTAAATGAGTTAGCCCCAGATACGAAATCATCTACAAAGAAATCGCGCAAGAGCAATTTACTGGCTTTTGGAAAGTTTTCTGCTTCGTCCCTAGCGAGTTGTTGAATAGTACGTATAGCGAGAAATGGAGCTGGAGCTGTCCCAAAAGTAACTGTATTTAATTGAAAAGTTCTAATTTTATCTTCATGATACCAAAAAACCTTCTGAAATTTCCTATCGTCTGGGTGTATTAAAATTTGCCTATACATTTTCTCGATGTCAGCTGTAACGACAAATAAGTGTGATCGAAACGAAATTAGTTGCTGGAAAATGGTGTTCTGCAACGTTGGTCCGACCATCAATGTGTCATTGAGGGAAATACCTGTAGAAGTTTTGGCGGACGCATCGTAAACAACCCGGACTTTAGTAGTTTCGCTGGATTCCTTTATCACTGCATGATGAGGAAGATAGTAACCACCTTTGCTGTTGTCACAAAGAATCATGTGTCCAAGGGATATGTACTCATCCATCACCTTAGAATATTCTGCCTTTAAGCCAGGATCTGAAATAAATTTTCTTTCGAGAGAATGAAATCGTCGAAGTGCCTGCATCCTTGACTCTCCTAGATTGAATTTGCTGTCTCGGAATGGCAAACGAACCATGTATCTCCCTGAAGAGTCTCGTTCTGTATGATTGACATAATGCTGTTCGCATGCAACTTCATCTCTGGATCGAATTGGTTTATGATCAAAGTCTTCAATGAGCCAGAAACGTTCAATGAGTCTATCTAATTTAACCACATTGCAACTACCTTCAAACGAACGCCCTAAGTTTTTTGTGTTTCCGGCTGCTATCCAACCTAGATCAGTTTTTTGTAATATGAGTTCAGCCTGGTTGTTTTGAAGTTTTATTTGACCTACGGTTAAAATTGACAATGCAATGTTAGACGCAAGCAAGATGTCTACTGGTTTTGGTAAATGAAATTGAGGATCAGCTAATTGAATACCTTTTGGTAGGTGAAATAATTCGCGAGGAAAGATTTTATCGGGCACAGAATCAGCTATTTCTGGTACAATCAAGAAGTTAAGTTCGTAGTGTGATGTGTTGTAATTTGAATGAAATTTAGCCTGAACGTAATTGTTTGAAACTGTATATAAACTGTTTACTGCTCCGATGTTGACAGAACAGGTGTGTTTATTTTTTTTTTTTTTTTTTTTTTTTTTTTTTAACGTCGCTATATTTATGCTATGCTATTATTGCTATGCTAATCAGCGACGGAGCTCGTAAGTGTGTTGGTGAACAAAGCACATGTAACGTACAGTGGTGCTTGTATCAATCGGCCGAAAGCGGGACTCGAACTAGGAACCTCGAGATTACGAATCCAACGCTCTACCGAATGAGCCACAGACCGACTCACAACAGGTGTGTTTAAGTAAGCCTAATGTGTTTGAAAATCTTTCTGTAATTAGATTAACTGTAGAACATGAATCAATAAGAGCACGTGCCACGATAAAACCCCCTTCAGAATTTACAAATTTTACAACTGCTGTAGCCATCAAGCTTGAGCCCAACGGGTGTGTTATACGGGTGTGTTATAGCTACGTACGATTGATTTCCTAGTCAAAGTTTAGAGGATTTAGAATCCTTCGCAGTTACGAGTGAAGAAGATGATAATCCTTGCTGTTGAGGATTCCTATCATTATGTAACAAGATATGATGCGAGCGATTGCATTTTTTGCACCACCTTAAACTAGGGCACGGCCCTGGATGTTTTCTAAGACAATTACGACAAAGATTTTTAGATTTTACAAAGTCCCATTTCTGTTGATTTGAACAGCTCTGGATCTGTGGACATCTGTAGAGTGGATGGGGTTCATTGCATTTGGAACAAGATTGAACGTTTGTGTTAGTCGAGGAAGTTATGAAAGAGCGAGATTCGAACTTAGCAACCTTGTGAGATTCCCTATCAAAGTTAGATTTAAACTTCCTTTTTACATCTCCCTTGAGTTTTGACTCTACAGCTGAATGTTCAAGTCCTTGAAGATTGAAGATGTTTGCCTGTAAAAACGCACAAAATTCTTTCAACGTAGGAGGTTGATCGATATCTAGCTTTTCTTGCCATCTGCTGAGCATCCTCTGGGGAATACAGCGTTCAGCTATTCGAACGACCAAATGTTCACAGGAAACCGGAGCTCCTACAATTTGTTCAACCATTGTATAATGTTGACGAATTGCATCGAGAAGTTGAGAAACGCCTTCTACTGTAGCCGCTGGGACTTTAGGCAAATTTATCAAAGCGTTAAGATGATCAACGATTACAAGACGCTTGTGGTCGTATGCATCAGTAAGTGTTTTCCAAGCCTTTGCATAATTGTCTGCGCTGGGTTCTAAAGCAATAATTTTTAATTTTGCTGACCCAGTGAGAGCATTTAAAAGTTGAGTGTGTTTAACGAAATCGCTCAGATCAGTTCGTGAATGAACTAGAGCAGTGAATTGATTTTTGAATGACAGCCACTGATTGGCTTTGCCCTCGAAAGTCGTGATTTTAATGTCTGGTAATTTAGGTGCATCATGTCGTTGAGTGACAGTGATGTTGCTCGCGTTCAGTGTTGAATTAGCAATTGGATCGCTTCTTATAATAGGATTAATTAAACCATCAGCGTTTGCGGCTATTTCATAGTATTCTAATCTTAAATTTTTATAAACATCAATCAGCTGATGTTCAGGTTTCAATACCGCTAAAGCCTTGTGATATTTTTGACTTTGTAAATGACACGCTTCGAGATCTCTTAATCTTAATTTCGCATTGAAAGTATTGGGATTCGGACCTTCAAGATAATTTTTCAATTCTTGTATTTGTTCGCTAAATGATTTGTATTCCTGATTCGCAGTTGCGATCAGTTTTGATACTTCTTCTTTTTCCATTTTCTTAAGTTAAATTGAAAGAAAGAAAAAAAAAGAAAAAATGAAGAATGATTATTTACGTGGGGTGCGATGTCGCGGTTTAGGCCCTGCTAACCTACCCGGTACCAAAGCCAGCTACCGTCACACCCTCGTCGTGGCACCTATTAACTCAGTAAACCACCCGCCGCGATTATTGCGACGAACGATCCGCTGTGACTGGTGCGAAGGCGAAAACAGCGGCCACCTCTGGTAATACGGTCTAACTAAACAATAATTAGTTGACTTGAAATGTATTTATTTAGCTTAATTTTAACTTTAGATTTAAACTTGATGAGATTAAATTTTTAATTTAAGTTAATTCGACTGTAATTAAAATGAAATTGAATGAATTGAAATAAAAAAAAAATTAATTTTTAAAATTAAATGAATTAAATGCAATTAACTGACTTGAAAGAATTTAAAATTTATGTAAAGAACTTTAATTTGTTATAAAAGAATAATTATATGTATGCAAAGAGAAACACTGAACTATAATGAATAAAAGATTTGACTTGGTTCAAGTATAAAGATCAAAACACTACTTCAGTTTGTTTGAATAATAATAATAATGATTTCGCCTTTTTTTTTAAACGAATACGAAAAAAGGGACACTGTCGTTTTGTAAAGAATGTAAAAATATTTTCAATTGATAAAATATAAACAACCTAACCTAAAATATCTTCCCAATAAGTTAATAATACTTGAACGTTTTTATCACACAGATCTCAATTAAATTGTCTATGTGTCGTAAAATTTTTGATTGTAACAGAAAATTTTGTTTTTATTGATTTACAAAAAAAATGCAAATTTCAAGCTTATAGTAACATTGTCTCCGCACATTCGGAGTTCACCATTCTGATCAAATTGAGCGCTTATTAAATTGCGATTTAATAAATAAATTAAATTGACTTTAATTATATGATTAACGAAATTGACGTTACGTTGTTTGAATGAATTTTGTTTACTTTAAATTTATTCTGTATTTGAACTAAAACATTATTTGAAAATGTTAATTATAAAAAAAAATGAAACTATTCAAATGAAATTATTCAAAAAAAATTAGTTACAACAAATGAAGTTGTATAAAAATATTAATTACAAAAAGAAATTATCTACAAGTAAATCTAAATTATTAATCACTATTTTTTCTTTGAATATTTATGATAGACGATTTTCTTTCTTAATCTACAGAATAAGAAACATGAACTGAACTTCAATCAGATGTTTGATAATGATACCTTATATCTATATATAACACCACTTATTCTATTCTAGTTATGACAAGTCAAAAAATTTTTATTAAATTATACTTTAATTAATTGTATTCATAAAATTTAATTTGAATTAGCTAGAAAATAAATTTTGAAATGTGACTGAATTGAAAAGGAGAAAAAAAATAAAAAAAGTTAATTCTTTTCTTTAAAAGAGAGGAAAAAATTTACCTTTACTTTTTGACAAAAGAAAAAATGTTTACTTTGTTTTACAGTTTTACCTTTGAACTAAATAACGTTGACTTATCTTTTATTTTCCTATTTGATGCCACCGGGCGCTGAGGTCCTCCTGTTGCGGGTACGATGGCAGTCGTAGCAGCTTGTTGACTTCGCAGTTCTGAGAAACGTCTTTTTCAAACGCTTTTTTCTTCGCAAGTTACGACACGCGCAATACGCTTCGCAGCGCGTTTTTTCGAATGCTTTGTATGCGCTATAAAGTATACTTAGTTTTTACGATTTTTTCGTGAATTCTACTTCACAAAGAGGCACCAAAATGTAACGTAGGCTACATCCAAATTAATCACCAAAGAATTTAAAAATATAAAAAAAAAATAAAAATTAAAAGAAAAGAAATGAATAATAAAAAAAAATAGATAAAAAAATAAAAAATAAAAATAAAGATTAAAAAGTAGAAATTAAGCAAATTTTTAGCTATTTGAACTTTGTAATAAACTCAAATTTATTTATAAAAAAAGAAATGATTTTAATTAGATTTATTTCACTACACAACTTTAATTTTCACTTAACCAAAATTTTTATTCACTGACTCTAAATTGATTACCTGTAATTGATTGAAATTGTATTAAATTTAATCTTTATAAGAAGAAGCTAAAGGACTACGAAATAAAATTAACACCATATAGAGGGAAAAAGCCTTTCGGCATAAAAAACCCTTTTTATTAAAATTTACAACACTGAACTATCGCACTTAAATTTAACGCAAAGATACGGTAAACGATTTGCATATGCTTTCGGTTTGCGTGCGCGCACGGCTTTCAATCAGAGTATACAACAAACGTTGGTTTTAAGGAAATCAATGTGACGTTTGTTGCAATCGAATTTAAACGAGGTAATAGACTTTGATTCGCAATACGATCAACGTAATGTCTATTACAGCTAGAGTGCTGTGTACTAGGACACGATTGTATTTTTCAAGATGAGACTCGTGACACGAGGCGTGCAGAGAGGTGTGTATTCAGTCGCGCTTGACGATGAACTGACTGTACAAATGACTTGCTTTGACTCGTTAACTCGGGCGCAAAGTGACCCGAGTATAGAAAAATTTGACTATGATGACCGTGACGTGCTGCCACCTCTTTGCATGCCGCGCTCGAACGAGTCGTGTGTTTATTGAAATTCCACGAAATAGATGTGATGTCGTGGAATTGACATGGTGCGACGCAACAGATCCGGTGAGAAATACGTTCTTAATTTGATTTACAGTAGTTATTTTTATTCAATTTGATTTTTTTTTAAATAAAATAAAATATATATTTAGTAAAATTATTATTTGGTGATTGACGTTATTTTGCTAGTTTTTGACTATTGACCGTCAGCAATTAGCAGATAAACTGATCATTTTCTAGTGATTGTTGGTCAATTATTTACCAATTTTGAAAAAAATTGTTGAAATATGATCAGTTTATAATGAAAATTTCTACCAGGGTTTTCTTACCATCTTCAAATGATCATATTTCGGCATTGAAAGCACCTAGAGACTTTTTTTAATAACGAAATTGAAAGGTCTTGCACTTAGTTTTTACTTAAAATTTGTTATTTAAATCTACCTGGACGATGGAGCATCCATAAATCTAAAAAGATACAAAAAACACGTTTTTATTTGAATTTTTTGAATTTTGAAGAGCTGTGTCCTCTTCAAAAAAGTTTTTCAGAATTGAAAATCATTGCAGAAATTATTGTTCTCACCTACATTAATGATATGAATGTATTATAGGATCGTAAAAAATATTTTAGCAAAGCTGATAAGAGAATGAATGAAAAATATCATAAAAATGAAGAAAAGAACGGTTGTTTCAAATCAGGCAAGGTAAGATCACTATGTCAACGAGATTTTCGAACATTTCTCTAAGTTTTTAATGAGAAGACATGGACCTAAGCATTTGCAGTGAGGTTTCAAGCATTTTGGGAAATAGTGTCCAGTCTAATATAAGTCTGCCGTGTTAAGTAAAAACTTACATAAGTGACATTTCGATGAAAAATAAATTTTTTCTATCAATAGATCCGATAAAAAATAATAACCTATTAAATGAATAAAAAAAAGTTGTTTCAAATTTTTCGCTAAAAAATGAGGAAATAAAGATTACTTAAGTATTGAAAAATTAAAAATTGGATCGAGCTAAATTGATATTATTTCACTTTATCACTTTTATTTATTTTACACTTATGTAAGTTTTTACTTAACACGGCAGAAATATACACGGTGAGCCATTTTAATCTTCGCACTCAATTTTCTCCAAACCTACTGCAGCTACAAAAAAAAGTTCCAAAGCAAAATTGACCGTGACAGAGGGGGCCATTTAACTGCGCCCTTGGTTTTGACCTTGAGGTCCAATTTCAAGATCATTTGAAGGTCAAGACCATTTTTTTAAATAGGAATACCTATTTTTGACTGCGGATTTGAAAAGAGCGGGAAATTCTAAGATAAGTTTGTCCCAGGTCAAAATTTATTTGGTGACCTTTTCAAGGACGAAAATCGAGGTCAAATGTCTAAAAACCGATTAAATGCCCTTTTTCTGCATTATCTTGGTTTCCTGATAAATGCTAATGATGTAAGTAGTGTTAAATGGTCATCTTAGTTCCTAGGTAAAAGGATCTTGACCATCTTGACCTTAAGGTCAAATTTCAAGGTCATTTTAAGATCAATAATGTTTTTTCGGTAATAGAAATTCCTATTTCAGACTACGAATATGATGATGATGATGATGATGATGTATAATAACAATAATAAAAATAATAATAATAATAATCATAATTTCTTTTTGTTCTTGTTTTGAGTTAGTATGACGATAAAAATCTGCAAACAGACTGCCGGGAGTTTCTCGGGCCTGGAAAAAGATGCAGGCGGAAGAAAAACCACGGTTTGTGAGGGGTTAGTTAACGTCTAGCGACCCTCTAAAAATCGCATTCTCCCTACCTAACAAATATGATATGTGGTCACCGAGGAACTGGGTGAGGTAATAGTTCACCTCCCCGTGCTTTCTTTCAACCCATAGAGCCAGTTCCTTAATGAGTTCCTGGGTCCATCGGCCTTTTTTCTCCTGTTTCCATGTTTCTTGCCAGGATTCCACGGTTACCTGTCTTTCTTCTTATTAAATTATTGCAGTTTCTTCTTCCTGTTTCTTTCGTTTGTAGATTCGCTTGCGTTCCATCGCCTGTAATTCGATGGGGATGATTCCTGCGATGACTAGCACCGCGGGAACCGAGACAGTGCGATAGACGCTGGTGACTCTAAGAGCCCATCTCCTTTAAACAGGAGATAATGTTTTCTGGTGCGTCTTCTTTCTCATTGAGTCGGGTCATATTTTAGAGCCGTACAATAAGATGGACGTTGTAACTGACATTAAAAGTCGTCGTTTGCTTGATTTTGGGCCACTGGTGTTGGCCATAAGACGACTTAACTGCAACGTTTTCTTTATCGCTTTGTTGGCAACGTATTTTAGGTGCGACAAAAAGGTTAGTTTTGCATTCAGCTTTATGCCAAGATACGTTACCTCCCTCATTTTCTGCACCACGTTTGTGCCTACTGTCATGGGAAACTCGATGTTAATGTGTCTCCAGGTTAAGGGCACTATTTATGTCTTGGCCATCGCTAATTCGAGACCACGTTTCACCATCCATTCGGAGATGTTTTTCATCACCGTATTTAGTATGTGCTGCGCAATATTCGCGTTTTTCGCGGTGATGACCAAAGCGACATCATCAGCGTACGCGAACATTTTCACCCCATCCGGCATTGCAAGTCTGAGCAATGCATCGAACAGGATGTTCCAGTAGTCTGGACCGAATATCGACCCCTGTGCCACGCCTGCGCTGAGGTCCTTTTCACGCCAGCCTTCTTCTGTCTCATAGCGGAGAATACGGTTTTTTAAGTAGTCACGTATCACTCGCATAAGGTATTCTGGTACATTAAACTCTTTCAACGCAGCAAGGAGGTCAGGCCATCCTGCCGAGTTGGAAGCGTTTTTCGTATCCAACATGACGAAGAACGCAATAAGACGGGAGTGATGGTTTCCAGTCCATGCCTCTCTCGCCACATTCACTACCTCTTCTACTGCATTAACGGTGGACCGTTTTTTCCTGAAGCCGTACTGGTTGTCGGCGAGATAGCCAGCCGCCCGCACGGCTCCTTGTAATCTGCATGCTGGACGAAGCTTCCCTGCTTCGTCCAGCATGCACAGTGGTCTGTAGAACGATGGATGCCGGGGATCAATTTCCTTTCCTTTGTTAATCAGCACAAGACGTGCGACCTTCCAGAGGGTGCTAAACACACCCATCTGCAGGCACACGTTGTATATGTTCAACAAGAGAGATGGCGCTTTACCGTTATGCACTTGAGGGCTTTGGATGGTATTCCTTCGGGGTCAGGTTCCTTTTTGTTTCGCATCATTCTGGCAGCAAATTGTAATTCT
This sequence comes from Anastatus disparis, assembly GCA_017163975.1. Taxonomy (NCBI): domain Eukaryota; kingdom Metazoa; phylum Arthropoda; class Insecta; order Hymenoptera; family Eupelmidae; genus Anastatus; species Anastatus disparis. Next base: position 2,855,504 of record JAFFSR010000316.1, on the reverse strand, counting down.
CACCCAAGTCCTTATTAGCTTGTAAAGAGCGAAATCTCTCCCAGTTCTTCTGTGCTCTCTTGTTCTTCGGGCGGTGGATGCGTAGGGAACAGGTGGTTTACGATCTTCGCCATGGTCTCTTCTTTAAATGGCAACGTGGGGGCGGTACAAAGTTTCTTGGTCACAATCTTGTTTATGCACGTCCTTGTATTGTGCAGACAAAAGATCTGCGTCTGGTTTTTTTTTCTTGCTCTTCGAGATCTTCTTCTAAGGCTAAGAGCTTCTGACCTGGTCTTAACGACATCATCATTCCATCAATACGCAGGGCGCTTATGTTGCCGCGACCCCTTGCCGGCATCGACGCATCACAGGCCCTGTGAATGAGACTGATCGTCTCGCTCACAAGTGCCTTCGCAGCGCAAGCGCTTTCTATGGAGAGTGTCGCATCCTGTAGATTGTCGTAACCTTGTTGCAGTACTTGGGCAAGCTTTTCAATGGCTAGCTTGGCAGTGTTCCATTGGATCGTTCTAGCCACTTTTCGCTGCAGTGATTAGGGTTTATCACTGATTTAGAAAGTGATGTACTGATGGTCACTTCCATTTAATGTCTCTAGCACCTTCCAATCTGACACTCTACGTGAGAAATTTTCTGATGCACAGGACACATCTGGAATCGTACTAGCACCTCATCTGAATGTTGATGTATTTTCAATGTTTAGGACTGTTAGGCCAAGTCTGTCAGCCATCTCTATGATGTATTCACCTCTACTGTCCTGCATTGGCGTTTTCCACTCCGCCTTCCATTCTGCGGATAGTGTCTTCTAGCATGTCCAGATCTTGCCTAAAGTTACCTATTAGCGTGTTAGGTGTGAAGTAGCAGCTGACGTACGTGATGTTTTTGCTTTTAACCCACACGAAGCCTTTTCCAGCTCCGCTCTCGTCTACTCTGATGTTGTTTGGGTCCACGTAGATCGCTGCCATGCCAAGCCTGTCTCTAAGCCATGTTTTGGCATTCCAGTTTGTGTATTGCTCGCTTATCAGTAGCACATCAGCCTTTGTCTCAAATTTGATTTGAGTCAAAAGGCTGTTGGCTAGGTCACTTCTGTGTAAGTTGGCTTGGAGGACCGTTATACGGCCCATCATTAGCGTTTCTTGATTCAGTTTAGAGTCTCGCAAAAGACTTTGCACTGACCTGACCCAGGGATGTGCTTCCGCTCTGCTGGGTCTACTTTTTGCTCGGTACATAGTATCAAAGAAGATAGACGCTTATAGAAGGATACTTCCGGGTAAAATTTTTCGTTTGAAACTCTGGGTAACACTTTAACATTGTTTGTATATCTATACATATGACAAATTTGATATATATATAGATATAAAAATACATGGGATCTAGTGGCGCCCTCAGTAGCTGGGTAACTCATTTTTGGCAGAAATTTTCCATTTAAGAGTACGCTTTTATAAGCGTATATATTTGTTGATAGTATGCACTGAGCATCTATAGCCTTGCAGGCCGATCCCTTGTGGCTTTTATTGCCACACTTGTAGCACATCTTGCTACGATTAGGTCCTTGGAAATCGCGTGCCTGGTGACCGTAGTAACAGTTACTCAGATTCCAGTTTCTCTTGCGCCGATACGGCACATGTGACGTGCAGGTTTGTTCATGCAGCGTTATGCTCAGATGATCGGAGCATAGACAATTCGTATTCAGCACACTATACGCACTGATTGCGTGGCGCTGGCATACTCAGAGAGAAGGGCATCTTGCAAGCCAAAAGTTTTTCAGTGTACCTATGTATAAAAGTTCGCCTATTACATTTCTATAACTAATTCTTTCATCTGTTTCAGTTGCTTGTTCAAGTTTTAAACTTGTCTCTATCGGAGTTTCATAGAGCTTTGCATTTTTCAAAAGATATTTCACAGCCAATGATTCAATATATTTTTATTGACTTAAAGTCATCACACCTTTTTCTTTATCATGAATAATATCAATTCCAATATATCCTATTATTTTACCTAAATCTTTCATTGCAAATCTTTGCATTAGTTTTGTTTTTATTTCCTTGATCTTGCTTTTATCTTTACAGCATATTAAAATATCATCTACAAATACCAACATATATATAGGATCATTGCTTGTGTTATTTACATATAAGCAATAGTCATGATTGCTTCTAACAAAATTTAATTTTTCAACATAGTTATTAAATGTTTCATACCATGCTCGTGGACTTTCTCTAAGACCATAGAGTGCCTTTTGGAGTTTACATACTTTATTTTCTCCAGTTTCATAACCTTTTGGTTCATAAATATAAACTTCTGATTTTACTGTACCATTGAGAAATGCTGTCTCAACGTCCATTTGTTCTATATCTGAATTATTTACACAACAATAGCTTAACAAAATTTTTAAAGTTTGCATTTTTCCTACAGGAGAGTATACATTTTCTAAATATTCTTTTTGCTGAAAGTCTTTTACTAATAATCTAGCTTTATATGAATCATCTCCTTTTCTTTTAAATATCTATTTAACATCAATTATTCTCTTATCTTTTGGTTTATCTACAATAGTCCATGTTTTATTTTTGTTTAAACTATTAATTTCGTAATCCATAGCTTTTTGCCATTCTTTACTTTTTGTGGAGTTTATCGCCTCCTCGAATGTATTCGGTGCATATGCTGTTACATAATTTATATGTATATATATAATGCGTTATTGGGTTACCATATCTTTCTATAGGACTTTTCTTTCTCGTTGAAGTTCTTTTGACTTCTAAATTATCTTTTCGTTTTTAAATCTTTTATTTGCTTTGCCAGAATCATTATTTATTTTATTATTAAAATTTGAATTTTCACTATCATAATTTTCATTATCATTTATTTTATCATCATTTTCATTTTCAGAATTTATTTTACTTTTACTACTTTCATTTTCTAAATTTAATTCAATGTAGTTTTCATCATTTTGTTCAGTACAAATTAATTCTGTATCTTCTTCAATTACTTTAACATGTCTGGCATTTATGACTTTATTATCAATTAAAACTCTATAACTATTATGTGTGTATCCTACTAGTATACCTAATTTAGCTTTATCGTCCCATTTACTTTTTCTTAGTACTTCTGGTACCCTTACAAAAACTTTGCTTCCATATATTTTTAAATGTTTAACATCAGTTTTTGATTTTAAAAGTATTTCGTATTAGTCTAGGCGCCCAGAGGGTTTCGTATGAAGTTAGAGGTCCCACCGAGCAAGTAGGTGATTTATATGTATTTTGAGCCGCTGAATCTGAATTTGCAACTTGCTTTTCGCGCAAGTGGTCGAGTAATTTGTTATAAACAAATTAATTGTTTAAATGGCTATAGTTTATAAACTACAATAGATGCAGTAATTTTCTCTGCAAAAACTTGTTCTTTAAGAAAAAAACAAAAGAAAATCGTTTCTGTTGCATGTCGATTCGATAATTAGAACCAGAGATATGGCAAATATATTGCTAAAAAACATAAAGACGTAGCGCAAGCGCGGAACGCCCTGGTAAAAAACCTTATAACTCGACTACTAATTAATGTTTTTTGAAGTTCAACATGTGTTTAAAAAATGTTAGAGTCTCAGCTTTAATGATAAATTGTTATATATTACTTTTAAATGTTGATAAACAAGCTAGAATGATTCAAAGCAGAAAAAATTTTCAATTTTCCAGAATTTTGTTTGCTTATAACGAAATAATATAGGTTAGCGAACAAAATATTTCTATATTTTTCATATAGAATGATAGGAAATTTCATCTAGTTTAAGAATCTGTCCGGTTTTTTAAAATTTAAGTAAGTAGAACCTAAGATATCGCAAATTTAACCCTTTCAGTCACAGGAGCCACTATAGTGGCACCCTTTCTCATTTTCTTTTTTTTATTGTTTAATTAAAACTTTAAGTTTAATCTTTATTCTTTTTGCATTTTCATATAAATGAGTGTTCATTTTATAAGTATCATATTATATATTTTGAATATATGATTGTAAATAAATCTAAAAAATCAATGTATGATAGAAAATACATATTTTTGCGAAAATAATTCGTGATTGAAAGGGTTAAGCTGTAGCGCCAACTCCTTCCAATACGACATATGTGTGCAATATAGCGATCGCTTTCCTTATTACAAATTCTTTTATTATAAGGTAAGTAATCTTATTCTTTTCTAATAAAATTACTTTTGACTCTATTTTATATACTTTGTCATAATAATAATGATGTATAATACATGGAGATGAAGTAGATTTAGGGTTTTAAATAATCATTGATTTTTCTACTACAATAGTAAACAATTTACTCAACTTATAGAGTATTTTTACATTAATTTTTTTTTTCAATTGCAAAAAGAACAACAATCTATTTTATTCAAAAAATTTGTTTAACTTTCCGATTTATTAGAGTTATCTATTTTTAGCTGAATCCTTTTTTATTAAATTTTTATTTAATTTCCTAATACAGAGTTAAAATTAATTTTATTACAAAAGAATGAAATTACTTACCTTATAATAAAAGAATTTTTTATAAGGAAAGCAATCGCCATATTGCACACATATGTCGTATTGCAAGGAGTTGGCGCTACAGCTTAAATTTGCGATATCTCAGGTTCTACTCACTTAAATTTAAAAAATCGGACAGATTCTTAAACTAGATGAAATTTTCTATCATTCTATATTAAAAATACAGAAAAATTTTGTTCGCTAACCTATATTATTTCGTTGTAAACAAACAAAATTCTGGAAAATTGAAAATTTTTTCTGCTTCGAATCATTTTAGCTTGTTTATCAACATTTAAAAGTAATATATAACAATTTATCATTAAAGCTGAGACTCTAACATTTTTTAAACACATGTTGAACTTCAAAAAACATTAATTAGTAGTCGAGTTATAAGGTTTTTTACCAGGGCGTTCCGCGCTTGCGCTACGTCTTTATGTTTTTTAGCAATATATTTGCCATATCTCTGGTTCTAATTATCGAATCGACATGCAACAGAAACGATTTTCTTTTGTTTTTTTCTTAAAGAACAAGTTTTTGCAGAGAAAATTACTGCATCTATTGTAGTTTATAAACTATAGCCATTTAAACAATTAATTTGTTTATAACAAATTACTCGACCACTTACGCGAAAAGCAAGTTGCGAATTTGGATTCAGCGGCTCAAAATACATATAAATCACCTACTTGCTAGGTGGGACCTCTAACTTCATACGAAACCCTCCGGGCGCCTAGACTATATGGAGTTTTATTTTCATGTGTGTTGGCTATTGTACGGTTTTTTAAATAAGAAACTGTTTTCATTACTTCTGGCCAATACCTTATAAGCTTCTCTTACTAAACATCTGCCTATATCCATAGCTGATCTATTAAATCTATCCGCTATTCCATTTAATTCATGGACGTAGGGTAGACAAAGTAATAATTCAATTCCTTTGTATTTAATAAATTTATAAATTTCTTGATTTAAATACTCTTTACCATTATCACATTTTTTACTCTTTTATTAAATTGATTTTCAACTAAATTTACGTATTCTATAAAACATCCTGCAGTTTCAGATTTACTTTTAATACCATAAACTCTACTACATTTACTACAGTCGTCTATAAAAGTTAAAAAATATCTTTCTCCACTATAACCAGCGGTGCTGTGTGAGCCATTTAAATCTGTATGAATTAATTCTAAAATCTCAGTAGATCTAGTTTTCTCATATTCAAACGATACATTAGCCATTTTACTTTGAATACAGTTTGCACATTTCATATTATTATTTTCTAATTTATCTGGTAAATCATTCAATAATTTTTCATTAACTAATTTATCTAAATATTGAAAATTTACATGGCCTAATGCTCTGTGCCATTTTTCTTTATCTGTTAATTTTACCGTAATTGCAGAAACATTTTCATTATATTTATCTATAAAGCTTTCCATTAAATATAAATTTTTTTTTTCTGCTACAGCTACTAATTCTCTATTTTTAATATAAATTTTTGCTGTTTGATTTCTCGATACAATTGTGTTATTTACAGTTATTTTAGAAAAACTTAATAAATTTCTACTTAATTCTTTTAAATAATAAACATTCTTAAGATCAACTTTATTTTCATAATAATAAGTTTTAAAATACGTTATAATGTTACCTATTTTAGTAGCTTTTAATATTTTTCCATCTGGCAATTTTACATTAACCGGTTCTTTTAATACAATAAATTTTTCAAAATAACTATCATTATTAATTATATGGTCAGTACAACCACTATCTAAAAGCCAGTTTATTTCATTTTTATTTTTACTTTCGTGAATTTCTGTTTCTTTTACCTCATTATGGTTTACCTTCGTTGCCCATGATTCTGCATTGCGGTTGTCGTTACGTTGACTAGAAGATTCTTCTCTTGGCTGGCTTGATCTGTTCTGTTCATAGCCTCGTTGTGAATACCCCCTTGAATTTGATCGTGGAGATGCTCGTTGAAATCCTCGTTGATGACGACCACTGTTTTAGTAGGCTCCTCTACCTTGACTGGTATGCATTCTTCTGCCTTGGTTGAATTGTGGTGCTCTCCAACAATCTTTCTTGTTGTGGCATTCTTTCCCACAATTAAAACATTGTCCTTTTGTGTTGATGCTGAAAGTGCTATTTTTCTCTTGAATTTTGGACTTTACGTATTCTACTGTCCTTTGCTCTTCTGGTATGACATCTATAAAGTCACCAATAAAGCTGTGACTGGGTGGCAGCGCTTTTATTATACATCTTATTTTTTCTTGTTCATTTAAAGTTCCACCAGCTGCTTTAAACTTATTACAGGCTTGTTCAAAATCTACAAAAAAGTCTTCAACTTTGTCATAATTCTTCAGTTTTACATCTTCTAATTTACTTCTACATATTATTTGTAGAGCTGTAGATTTTGTAGAGTACATACTGTCTAGCTTTTTTAACATTTGAAATGTTGTATTGCATTCTCTAATATACTCTAATTGTATATCTCATATTGAGCTTATCAGTATATTTTTTGCCTTTAAATCTGCTTTTTTCCAAGCATCTTAATTATCTGCTGCATTTGATTCTCTTGTTGGTTGCTCTTTACACTCTTTATATTCTAAAATGTTCAATAATCTGGATTCCCAACTTGAATAATTGCATCCATCAAAAATAGGAATATAAACATTATCATTTTTCACTTATTTAGCCATTTCTCTCTCTTTTTCTAATTTTATATTTTTATCAATTTCTTTTACTGCACTTAACACTTTTTTCATTTCTTTGAGGAAAACTTTTCTTAAACGATTTCTTTCTTCTTTAATGAGCATTATATTTTCAGCTTTTGTCTGTTTTATTAAACTTTCTTTTAATTATCTTATTAAATTCACTTATTAATTTCTTTAGTGAATTCACGTTTTTAATCTTTTTTATTTTGTCACTTTTTCAATTTTCTCGTACAGCCTATTTATTTATTTATTTTTTTCAAAATTATTATTTACTTTCTTCTTATTATTTATTATTTTTTTTACTTGTTTTCTCTTTCTTTCCTTTTATCTTTCAAACACGTGCTCTGATTTACTCTCAAAATAATTTTCTTCTAACCTTACTTTTTGCGACTACGTGGCTTTAATTTTTAATCCGTTTGCATCGAACGTATTTTCGGCTTAATTTTCTTTTGTTTTCTTTTTCTTGATGAATAATAATTTTTCCTTTTCACTTTTCTATATATTTTTCACTTTACTTTTGCCTTTTAGTTATCTTTTTTGACTTAAATAATCTACCACGTTTTTACTTCACTAACCACGTTTTCCATTTTATCAACAACGTTCTTTTATTTTATTTTTATCTTGACCACGTTTTCTTGTTTTTACTTAACCATGTTTTATTTTATTTTTTCTTTGAGGTAAAAGTCTGTATTATGGAACACTTTTTGACCAAACGCGAGATACTTTAAATAATTTAAAGCCAAATAAAGCTTAAATACTAATTTTTTTTTATCACCGAATAAAGCAATATTCTCTAAAGAGATAACAATTATTAAATAGTAAAATTTAATTGAAATTTTTTAAAAATTAGTAAAAAAAGAGCACTTGTACTGTGTCCGTATTTATGGAGCGCGTGAAAACAGTAAGTCCAGGTGATCCATACGTCTATGTCCCAGTTTATGGAACATACAAAAAAATTGTATGACTATATTAAAAGTATGTATTTGGTTCTTTTATTGGCTTTTTCTAAACAATAAATACATTTTTATTGACTATAAATAATAAATTATTACAACCTATTTTATAATAAGACATTTATTACAAAAATATTAAAATTTTTAATAATTAAATTTCAGAAACAAGAAATAAACAAGTGAATGAAACAATTTTCAACTTCAGACTTAAACTCCTTCGTTTCTTTTTTTATTTTTTGTTGTATTTGTTTCATTTGTTCAGCTAATTGTTTCTTCTTTTCCAATAATTTTTTTTTCTCTTGCAATTTTTTATTCTTTTCTAATTTTTCTTGTTTGATTTGCTGCATTCTCTCTTTTTCCATATGATACTCATACCATGCATCCATATCTCTAGACTTTGCTTTTTTTGGTTTATCTGAAGTTTCAATTTTTAGTTGTTTGTTTTTAGGTAGATACTTTGTTGGGAAAGTGAAAGCTTTATTGAATATGGATTTATCCTCAACGCCATCACCTGAAACAATAATAAATTTTATAAAAAATAAGCTTTTTAACTTTTTAATAAATTATTTTTTTAAATACCACTCTAACATTTATTAGCACTTGCAGGATTATTTTCTATATCCAATAAAGAATTATCAATTATTTTAATAGTTGGAGCAGCTGCATCAATTTTTTCTGCTTCAACTGTTATTTCACCAATAAGTATACTATTAATGTCAATACTTTTTTTGTTATTATTATCTTGGCATATAGTATTACTCGTTGGAGCTATTCCATTAAAAATCTCTTTGGCACCTGTGATCCCATCAAAATTGTTATGGCTTGTATCGATACTTGCTGTAACTGTTTCATTAAGAGTGTCTTCGAAGAAATCAGAACTGATTTGTGTTGTATCTGGACTTATTATAGGTATTTCATTGGAATCCATATTTACATTTTAAATTCTTAAAGATTCTGAAATAATATTCATAATACAATTTTCTATAATGTTAGAATAAACAATCATTTTTTTATTATATTTACAAACCTAATTCATTACCAACTGAATTGAAATGTGATACCATTTTATCATCGGTTTTAGAATCTAAATCATTATTTGTGTCTAATGGATTAAAAGTAGTATTCGATAAAACAAGTTCATTTTCTCCAGTACATGGTACATCAAGAACTGGTAAAAGTAAATCAATAATTGGCTCTTTTCAGAATATTGGTTCGCTGACTAAGTTAATTGATTTGTCAGTTAAGACATGTGTGCTTAATAAATTATTGTTATTAAAATAAAAAGGTTTATTTTCAGTTTCATTTTGTTGTTGATGTTCTTGTAAATTGATATTAATCTTAAAATTATTAAAATTTTCAATTTTCTTGACAACCAGCTTTGTTAAAATATTACCTAATATTTCAATAATGAATCTAAGTAATGATATTTAAAAAGGTACATGTAGAACCGGCAAAGAGCCGTCATATGACGTCAACTACTTCATAGCGAAGCCGCCGACACACACGACGCGTATTATATCGCCCAAACGTCTCGACGCCAAAAATCCACGTAACAAACCGGTGGTCACAAGCAACATCATTGCATCCCCAAGCTCCGATGATTGGTCGAGGAGGCCCGACGCTGGCACACCGAACTAATGGCCAAAGCTTCGACCATGCCAACGACATCAACGCTCGCCCCCCGTTCAACCGATCAACAACTATCGACACAGAAGGAGCCAATACTAACGCCACCAATGCAGGCATTACCACCGGCGATACCAGTACTAGCACTAGCACCAGTACCCATACCCGAACACCGAGACCTAAAAGGGAGACAAATAATCACCGCTACCATGGAAGACGGAACAATAGTGAGGTACCCACTAGGAATCCGAAGATGCCGGACCTTTGCCAACGGCTTTTGTTATACGCTACACCTAAACAACACCACTGGAGCCATATTAAAGGTGGTAAACAAACGACGTGTTGGTGAGATTATTCTTTTCATTTATCTTTGTAAATATCTCATACATTTTTTTTCCGCGGAATATCCTTTATTAGATTAGATTATTTTTTTTGTAAAAGCAAACTTATACAAAGAATTAAAAATTTTTCTCTCTTCAATTCATTTTTTTAAGTTCTATTCTTAGCTTTAAGTCAAACATTTTAATTTTTTTATGATTAAGGTTACTTAACCATGTTTAGGTTAGTTCTAAATTCGTTGCGCAAGCTTCACTCTCCAAAACAGGGGGGGTGTGCGACGATGCAAATTCAAGCATCGCGCTTAAAGCTTAGTACCCGTGCTCAGCCGCTACGAGGCGCTACTCCCGCAATGGGAATAGCGAGCTTCATAGCATATATAACCGCATGGCAGCCAGCTCAGCCAGTCCTCTCTCCGCTCTCACTGTGTAGAAAAGTTATGCTCTGCACAGTAAGAGTACTCCGTACCTGTATTCCTTTTGCTTTCAATCTGAATAGTAGGGGGATCCCACTACACAGACTCTTCTTGGTATGTATAGAAGTTATGCTTTGCATAGTAAGAATCTCTACCACCGTCCTATCTATGTAGTCGGTGGATTCCACTACACAGATTCCTCTCCACCCACCTCCACCCTGGTCATTGTGAGGTTCACGGACCAGCATCCCCCCTCCACTCTCGGGTAGAGTTTCTCCCGTGAGTGAAAAGGGTCATCTGTCCTAACCGCATCCTTTACTCCTGTACCGACCCAGTCACCTGCCTTACCTACCGCCACCGTAACTCTCGTCAGTAAAGTAGATATCGCGCTTACCCACCGTAGATAATTATCAATTATGATTGCGTCATAAATATTAATTTCGTATTCTTTCTTTTTCTTTATTTTCACAGACGGTTGTTAAAGGCCACGCCATCTACCGGTGAAAACAAGGAACTACGATTTATTTTTACCGCAAGTCAAAAAGAGATTATTTAGTTTTGTTAAATTAGATTAAAGAATAATTTTTTATGTTTGCATTTTTATTTTTTATATATCGTCGTTGTAAAGAAAAATCCTTAAAGTTATTATTTAATAAATTATCAAAAAGTTGAATTTAATTTAAATCAATTGTCAAATATACTTATTTACCTAGTTCCGCAAAACCTTTCCCTGTAATTCCGACCCGTCGTTTACATCTCTAGTATTAAGTTTATTTATTCTTGTTTAAACATTTAAATTCCGTTATTAATATAAATTAATCTTTTTTATATAAAGTTAAATTCTTAATTACAGTTATTGCTTTCTTTTTTTGTATTTTCTTTACTTTCATTAATCTAATTAGTTTATAAGTTTAAACTTCGGCTTTTATCCACCGCCGCAGATCATCCTCATAAAAGTCTAATGCAACCGCAGCTCACCAAAAAAGCCAAACGGTACAATATATATATATATATATATATATATATATATATATATATATATATATATATATATATATATATATACTAGGGAGGGTACCCCTGCTTGCCAACTCCCCAATTTGTGATGCCTCATCTCTGAGGCGTACCCTGAGGCGTTGTAAGAGGAGGGGATGAGGAAACATTGAGGCGTCTCTAAGGCGATGTATAAGGCGGGACAAGAGGCATACAAAAAAATGCCTCATCTCTGAGGCATACCCTGAGGCGTTGTAAGAGGAGGAGATGAGGAAGCACTGAGGCATCGGTATCTATTTTTACGTTATTTTTGAAAATTTTGATAAATATCACTCACACAAACTTGAGGAATTCCTAAGGCTTATCTGAGGCGTCTCTGAGGAGTCTTTGAGGAGACCTATGAGGTAATATGACGCGACAAACGTTGAGGCGATGTCAGAGGCTGGGGAGGAGGGGGAGGCTAGGGGAGGAGGAGGGAGGCATCTCACAGAGGCTGAAAAAAACCTATATTTACGTTAAAAAAATTTAAAAATGTGAGGCTGGGGAGGAGGGGGAGGAGGAGGGGGAGGACGCAAGAATGCTATTTTTTGAGGCTTACGTCTATATAATATAGAAAGATATATATATATATATATATATATATATATATATATATATAAATATACATACTTTACCTTTCCGTTGTAGATACTCTTTAAAAAATAGTTATTTAGTATGCTGTGGTACGATCGCCGTCTTTGGATACCTAGGTGTTAATGACAACTTAAACATCATCTACAGCAAAAACTTTTGAAATTCTACTTATAGTTTAATAACTACTCTGAAGTTGTTGCAAATGTTATCTAGCCAAACATGGATGTTCCGAGTAAGATAAAGATTGTCTACAAGAATATCTTTTGAAATTTAGCCATTTTTCATTAATAACATGTACGTTTCCCGAGATGGCATCTCATAATATCCAGGTGATCCTGGCTACCTGAAAGTCGTCTATAGGAATGAATTTTTAAATTTTCCATACCGTTTATGAAGTTTACAGGCATTTGCAGGGACTACGTCAAATAAAGTTTCAGATTCTTTCAGATTTAGATTCTAAGGTTGTTTCTGCACGTATATATAGCACATAAATTGTTAATTGTTTCATCTTCATTTTAATTATTTTATAAGGCATAAACAAGTGTATATCGAAAGAAAGAGGTCTTGGCAAGTGGTAAAAATTTTTTTCGAGTTAATAGAAACTGCGGATATGCTAATGTTGTAAGTATAAGAAAAACATCATAAAACACTGCAATCTTCTTTATTTTCCATCCGATTTTAATATATATGGGTTCATTTTGTTCCTTTCGAAATTTCGGGAGGGCTTACCGTTGGTAATTTGGTAATAACATTTATAGTTGACGCATAAATTTAATTGTTCATTTAAAATTTATAAAATTTAAGAAACCCATTAAATTTATGCGTCAACCATAAATGTTATTGCCAAATTACCTACAGTAACACCTGCTTAATTTGCATAAGGAACAAAATGAGCTCAGAAACATTAAAATGGAAAAGAGAAGATTGCAGCGTTTTATAATGTTTTTCTTCTACTAAGAATATTAGCATATCCGCAGTTTCTATTAACTAGAAAAAAATTTTTACCACTTCTCAAGGCCTCTTTCTTTCGATGTACACTTGCTTATTCCTTATAAAATAATTAAAATAAAGATTAAACAATCCAAAATTTATATGCTATATATACGTGGAGAACTACCTTTAGAGGCGGTCGGAACCATTTGCCGCTTGGTGGCGCTGCAGGTGAGAGAAGAATATAAAATATCTTTTATAAACGGATTTACAATTTATTAAGACAATGATATACTTCTAATGTTGTCAATAACTCTTGCCATATATATGTAGAATAATTATCAATGCTAATCTTATTTGAAAAGTCTAAAATATTTTTGTGAAGCGAAAAATGCTGCGCATAATAGAGCCGATGTAAACATGTGTATTTTTCCTTAGTGCGACAGAGAAAGTAATACTAAAGAATGATGAATACATATACTCACGCCTGCTCTATCTCGCGCTGCATTTTTCGTTTTACAACAATATTTTAAACTTTTCAAACAAGATTAGCATCAATAATTATTCTATGTATATATGGCTAGAGTTATTGACAACATTAGAGGTATATTATTGTTTCAGTAAATTGTAAATCGATGAGTACAAATTATTTTACACTTTTTTCTCACCTGACCGCAGCGCCCCCATGTGGCAAATAGTCCCGACTGCCTCTTAAGATCAGCAGAAATAACCAGAATCTTAAATTCATTGAAAAATTCTTTATAATTAATAGACGATATGAAAAATTGCAAAATTTATTCCCCTAACTGACGTTCAGATTTCCAGGAAGATTGATAGGCATCCACAAGAACAAATATGAATTTGATAAGCAATAAGTAATGATACTACAGGTGACATCCAGGTGTTCAGAAACATCAAAGTACCGTAAGACATCAACCACAGATACATCAATATAAAAAATTAATGATGTGATATCTTTCAAAATGAGCTACAACAGCTACATACACTGCCGCTCCCAAAAATTTGACCACTTGAGAAAAAATTCCAAAAAATAATCTTAAAAATTCCAATTGTATTTATCGATAAATAAAAAATTTTTAACAAAAAAAAAAAAACCGACTTCAAAAAATGCACTGAAAAGAAACAAATAATTTATTATCTTTAGAAATCATACAAATAATTGGTAAAATACAATTTTAGAAGTCGGCGTCTAATTCCTCAATGAATGTAAACGTTATTTTTTAACAATAAATGTAAACGTTATTTTCGAACAATGAATGTGAACGTTATTTTTGAAAAAATGGACTAAGTCGTTCTGCTTACGCACCACAGATTTAGAATTAGACACCGACTTCTAAAATTGTATTTTACCAATTATTTGTATGATTTCTAAAGATAATAAATTATTTGTTTCTTTTCAGTGCATTTTTTGAAGTCGTTTTTTTTTTTTGTTAAAAATTTTTTATTTGTCATTTTTTAGTGCAATATTTTTAAAATCTTATTTTTTGTAAAAAATTTTGTTTTCATTCGATACTTTTAAAGTCGGTTTTTATTTATTAAAAATTTTTTTAATTGTTTGTTTTTGTTAAAAAATTTTTATTTTCTATCTTCTAGTGAATCCCCTTACTAAAAACGCAAATATAGGTAGACCCACTAATTACATTAAACTTTCATTATTAATTCATAACGCATGCATTAGTACACCACCAAGCAATATATAGCAGGAAAGAAAGAAGGCTCAACAGCACAGTGTCGTTATGTGTGCATGTATACATATTCAAGCTCAGGTAAGAGAAAAAGAGAGAGAGAGGGAGGGAGAGAGAGAGAGAGAGAGAGAAAACAAAACTCCCAGTTTTCTTAATTTGATAATTGGGTCATACAAACCGAATATTGGCCAAATAATTATAGGACACGTATGGGACCTTCCTGCAGACATTCTCTATCAGATAAGAAAAAGTTTTTTCGAATCGGTTAAGAAATGACGGAGTTATGAGGTAACAGACATAAAAAAAAAAAAAAAAAAAAAATTCAGTCGAATTGAGAACCTCCTTTTTGAAGTCGGTTAAAAATCATCCATAAAAAATAAAGCTATTTTTTTTATTTTTTTCCATCTATTTTTAAATTTGTCTCATTTTGTCAAAAATTGTCGGAGATTAAAAATTCAAAATAGAGATGAAAACTACAATACTCTACTTCAAAATGAGAGGTTAAAAGCTACTGTAAGTCTATTTTTAAAAGAGTTATACTCATTTACGTTGAAAAAATTCTTTTTTTTTTCAACAGCTGATATCTCGAGAAGGGTGCATAAAGAAAACTCCAGAGAGAAAAAAAGTTGTGTTTTTTAGTAAATAATCAGAGCTTAAAGTTTAAATATAAACAAAAATAATTTAATTTTTCTCATTTTCCCTATGTTAAAAATTTTTTTATATTTTTAACTCTATTAATTGTGATGTATCAATAATACGTCTATTTATAATTATAGAAAAAGAGAACAAAATAATACAAAATAATAAAAAAGTGAAAAAATAGAAAACATAATAATAACAATATTTTAGTACTTAAGAGGAGGCCACGTATTTTCTTTTTTTTCTAATCAGAGAATAAATTTTTTGCAAAAACTAATAACTTTAGCAAAAAATAAAGAGAAAGTCGCATCTAGTATCGAAAAAAAATTTTTCTCTAATCAGAAAGAATTAATTTTATTGCTTCATTTTCAAGAAAACCTTGAAAAACTATATTGTTTACCCTAACCTCTATGTTTTAAGTTTTTCAAGGTTTTTTTGAAAACAAAGCGATAAAATCAATTCTTTCTTATAAATGAAAATATTGCTTCTTTTGAAATAAGATGCGGCTTTCTCTTTATTTTTTGCTATAATTATTAGTTTTTGTAAGAAAATCAATTCTTTGATTAAAAAAGGACAGATATACTCGACCTGCTCTTAAAACGTTTAATAGGGGTTTATCCATATTTTAACAATAAATATAAAGACATTTGATTTTTCTATAAATAATATCTATATAAACTATAAATTCGAAGTTAATTTTATCACAATACTATTCATTTTATCATTCTAACATAAATTTTTTCAAAAATGTAACAATTATATCACTTAATATTTATAAATAACCAAAATCCATAATTAACAGAATCATAAAATTATCACCACTTTATCATTTCGAGATAAACTTCTTCAATAATATAATAATTGAATAAAAAAATTTAAAATAGCTTCATTTTTTATGGATAAAAGGTTGATATTTCAACTTTTTTATATCAAAACTCACGTTTCTTGATGGTTTTTCGTGTAAACTTTAAAACATCAAGTTGAAATTTTTAAGATTCGATTATTTATCGCAGAGGTATGAAACTTTTTTCCGATTTTTTCTTAGGTGGCCAAATTTTCGTGAGTGGCACTGTATACATATATATACATAATAGAAATATGAAAGATTATCAATAATACCTGATTATCATTGTTATTATTTAAATACTATTATAGAAATATTTTTATAATATAAGAATGATACATTATTCTGAAATTTTCTTCTGTGAACGCGGTAATAGAGAATTTCATTTAATATATCTCCTTTAGTATTAGAAATTATAAAACAAATTCAATCATATAAAAAATGAATCACAATACGAGATGGCTATAATAAAAAGACAATATACAAATAGGTCAGAAATATGATTAGGGGGAGGATACGGAGGTCCAATGGCTGATCACGAAGGGGGCAAAGGGGGAAAAGTTTTCTATAAATACATGAAAGTTGCCATTTACGATCAGATTGACGGCATTATTCAATAAGAGGATAAGGGAGTAGGAGAGTACTCAGGACTGAAAAACGCTTAAGACTATGTATATATATAACTAAGTATATTGGTAATTTGACATGAAATGTTCCATATGTACATATAAACCTATGTATATGCTAGCGAGTCGACATTAAACATCCCATATGTATATAATTTTTTTGATATTGTTGCGGTATTCTTATACACATGTATACCATACTCTTATAAGACTACCGCAACAATATCAAAAAAATTAAAATGCACAAAAAATTTTGAGAAAATTTAAGGTTATTCTACACACAAAAATGGACTTTTTTTGACATTTTTCTATATCTCCTCTCATTAAGCAGATATCAAAAAAATAAAAAAGACCCTTTTTTCGAACAAAAATCGCTAAATCTCGGTCAATTTTAAACCTTGAAAAAAAAACTAAAATATAAATTTCGAGTTAAGCAAAATACCTTTAAAACTAGCCGTGTAAAATTGTTCTACCATCATTTTCTGAAAAATGATTTGAATTTAAACACAGACAAATAAAAAATTTTTTTTTTCTATTTTGAAGTCGTAATATTTCCCAGCCAAGTACTCAAAATTAAATTGCCAATACACCATTAAAAATTCCTTACAAATGCGTTCAAAATGAGTGGTCATGGAGTTCTGTACGACCCTTAATTGTTGAGATACAAAATTTTTTAATTAGTATTTTTTTTCTCGATGGTGGCTCTTTTTTATTGGATCCCACTGTATATATATATATATGAATTCAAATCTCAAGTACGTATTAATATACATTTGCGCGTTTGAGTTGACAAAAAATGTCAAATATATGAAAACCGGTGCGTGCGTGTTGATATGTAACGTTTGGCTTCTTGTCCACGAATAAACTCGTTGATGCCGTGGCTATCAGACTTTTAGAGGGGTTGATTCTCGGTGATTCTAGGTGGTTCGCGAAAGCCGAAATTCAAACTTAATAACTAAAACTAACCTAACCTTACTTTTAATAATAATAATAAAAAGAAAAAGAATTAAATACTCAGGTAATTTAATAGTAAAGAGCAAAGATAAACGCATGCATTAAATTTATTAATAATAAATAATGAATGAATTTATAGTCTTAGTGAACTTCGATAAGAAACAAAGCTAAACCTTACTCAACTTAAATGACAACGAAGGGGTGGAATCAGTATGGGTGCTACGGAAACTGGTAAATAATTATTATCAATTATTATCTTTAAGAATGTTCTTTTAAAGATTCATTTAAAAGATAGTAAAGCAATTAATGGCTTAAGGCCTACAATAATCATTACAACGCCGGCAGTATTTAAGAAAGGCAAACATAAATAAACTGATTAATTTTTATTAAACGAAAAATAAATCTCTTTTTTTATAAATTAAATAAGCTGGTAACTTGTACAGTGAAGAAATAAACAAAGAAAAACTTTAGTACTCTTTGCTGCCGGTAGGTGGCGCGTGGGGTTCAAAAGTTATCTGTAATAAAGCGAACGAAAAGACGAACAAAAATTAATAATTATAATTAAATAATTAACTGCGGTCAATAACGGCGAAAACGACCGTACCAACGGTAGGTATAACACGACCTATACGGACGAAGCGGCGGATTAGTAGCTGGGAGGTGGAAAGGATGTCGTGCAAAGTATACCTCCTAATACACGACATTAAAGAGAGACTGTACAAAGTATACTCCTAGTATACAGTCGGTAAAGGATCCCCACTCTATGTAGTCTCCAAGAGAGTGGAGAAGGAAATATACAATAGAAGGATCTCTCTATTTACAACTCCAACAGAGAGACAGGTAATCGAGCAAAGTAATCTCCTAGTGCACGAGGATAAGGTACAGGAACTTGACTCTACGTGAACTCCGAGAAAGTCAAAGAAATAATAGGCAGACCAACTGTAGCATGCAAAGTTCTCCCCCTAGTACATGCTAGCGGACGGACGGTCAGGTAAGGAGTCTCTCGAGAGAGCCAGCGACGGCTCTTATATGAACAGAGGCTCGTTTTTCCCGTTGCGGGCGCAACGCCTCGTAGCGGCTCAGCGCCCGTACTTGCTGCTGGCGGTAGAGCGCCAAGCAGTCTAAGCGTGCGCGAAATTCAAGCGTTGCAATACATATATATATATATATATATATATATATATATATATAAATACAAATCTCAAGTACGTGTTAAGATGCGATTGCGCGTTCAAGTTGACAAAAAATGTCAAGTATATGAAAACCGGTGCGTGCGTGTTGATATACGTCCCATATATATAAACCTAGGGGTACTCAAATAGGTGTGTCAGAGTTGTCATGAAATGTCCCATGTATATAAACCTGTATGTGCGTGAGTTATAAGTGACGTAAAAAATCTTATGTATATTAACGCGTGTGTGCATGCATGCGAATAAACATGAAATGTCCTATCTATATAAACATGTGTGTGTGCGTGTGTTCAAATTGTTATGGAAAATTCCATGTACATTAACGTATGTGTGCATGCATGCGAATCGACATTAAATGTCCTGTATATATAAACCTGTGTGTTTGTGTGCGTTTAAATTGACATTAAAAATCCCATGTATATTAACGTGTATGTGCATGCGTACGCGGCGACATGGACTGACCCATATATATATATAAACCTGTGTGTACAAGCATGCCCATTAGCATGGAACATCCCATATATATATGTATATAAACCTATATGTGCGTGCGTTTCAATTGACGTGAAAAATCCCATGTTTATTAAAGTCTGTGTGCATGCATGCGAATCGACATAAAATGTCCCATATATACATATAAATATATATATATATTTATATATATACATTTTTTTGAGTTAAACAAAATTTTGTTAAAATTTTGTTTAACTCAAAAAAATGCAAAAAATTGAAAAAAAATTATTTTGCTATAGTAACTTTGTTTTTTAGAATTATTTATTAATTATCAAATTTTGAAAACTATTTATTTTAATACTTTTTTTTTATCTTTTTTGAATTTCCCTCTCTGACTCTGCCACTTTCGGCATCGCTGCTAGAGGGGTTACCCCACTGCTCGCTCCGCTCACCAACCCCCGTTATAAGTATCATCTCAATATTAAATGTAACATTTATGCATTGTTTTATATAAAAAATTTTTTATTAAAATATATTTTTATATTATACATATTATATGATTGTACATTTCTTATTGAATTTTTATTATTAACAAAGGAACATGAAAAAAATACATTAAATTAATTATTTATGTAGAATATCTGAAAAAAATTATTAATGAATTTTATTCATTATTCATAACATATAAATTAAGCTAGCTTTTATACCACCTTACATTTCAAATCTTTTAGATTTTTAACATTGTGGATTGAATTAAAATTTTTTTAATATAGAATAATTATATATATATCTTGCCTATATATATATATATAGAATAAATTTATGAATAATTTCATGTTTGACCATATATTTATGTTTGACCCCATGACCTCAGGGTCAAGGTCATTTAAAGGTCAAATCTACGAAATTAGTAGCGACCATATTTTATCAGTATATATTCATGATTTTAAGGTCGCTGAATCTAAATCCGTAATCCGATTGACCCCATGACCTCAAGGTCAAGGTCATTTAATGGTCGAATCTACAAAATTAGTGAAAACCATATTTTGTCAGTATATATTTATGTTTTTTAAGGTTGCTGGATTCGAATCCGTGGACCGTTTGACCCCATGACCTCAGGGTGAAGGTCATTTAAAGGTCAAATCTACGAATTTAGTGAGAACCATATTTTAACAGTATAAATTTATGTTTTTGGGGTCACTAAATCCGAATCCAAAGACCGATTGACCCCATGACCTCAGGTTCAAGGTCATTTAAAGGTCAAATCTATGGAATTAGTGGGAACCATATTTTATCAGTGTATATTTATATTTTTCGAGTCGCTTAATTCGAATCCGTGGTCTGTTCGACCCCATGACCTCAGGGTGAAGCTCATTTCAAGGTCAAATCTACGAAATCAGTAAGAACTATATTTTAACAGCATATATAAATATATGTTTGCGGGGTTGCTAAATCCAAACTTGTAGTCTGTTTAACCCTATGAACTCAGGGTCAAGGTCATTTGAAGGTCAAATCTACGAAAGTAGTCGGCACCATATTTTATCAGTATATATTTATGTTTCTGGGGTTGCTGAATCCAAACTTGTGGTCCGTTTTACCCCATGACCTCAGGGTAAAGGTCATTTGAAGGTCAAATCTACGAAATTAGTCGGAACCATATCCCAACAGTATAAATTAAGGTTTTTCGGATCGCTGAATCCGAACCCGTAGTCCGTTTAGCCCCATCACCTCAGGGTCAAGATCGTTTAAAGGTCAAATCTACGAAATTAGTTGAAACCATATTTTGTTAGTATATGTATTCATGTTTTTGGGGTCGCTGAATCCGAATTTGTAGTTCGTTTGACTCCATGACCTCAGGGTCAAGGTCATTTAAAGGTCAAATCTACGAAATTAGTGGGAACCATATTTTATCAGTGTATATTTATGTTTTTCGATTCGCTTAATTCGAATCCGTGGTCTGTTTGACCCCATGACCTCAGGGTCATGGTCATTTAAAGGTCAAATCTACGAAATTAGTGGTAATCATATTTTAACAGTATAAATTTATGTTTTTGGGGTCGCTAAATCCGAATCCGTAGACCGTTTGACCCCATGACCTCAGGGTCAAGGTCATTTATAGGTCAAATGTACAAAATTAGTGGAAACCATATTTTAACAGTATATATTTATGCTTTTGAGGTCACTGAATCTGAATCCATAATCCGTTTGAGCCCATGACCTCAAGGTCAAGGTTATATAAAGGTCCAATCTACGAAATTGATGAAAACCATATTTTATCAGTGTATATTTATGTTTTTTGAGTCACTTAATTCGAATCCGTGGTCTGTTCGACTCCATGACCTCAGGGTCAAGATCATTTATAGGTCAAATGTACAAAATTAGTAGAAACCATATTTTATCAGTATATATTCATGATTTTAAGGTCGCTGAATCTAAATCCGTAATCCGATTGACCCCATGACCTCAAGGTCAAGGTCATTTAATGGTCGAATCTACAAAATTAGTGAAAACCATATTTTGTCAGTGTATATTTATGTTTTTTAAGGTTGCTGGATTCGAATCCGTGGACCGTTTGACCCCATGACCTCAGGGTGAAGGTCATTTAAAGGTCAAATCTACGAATTTAGTGAGAACCATATTTTAACAGTATAAATTTATGTTTTTGGGGTCACTAAATCCGAATCCAAAGACCGATTGACCCCATGACCTCAGGTTCAAGGTCATTTAAAGGTCAAATCTATGGAATTAGTGGGAACCATATTTTATCAGTGTATATTTATATTTTTCGAGTCGCTTAATTCGAATCCGTGGTCTGTTCGACCCCATGACCTCAGGGTGAAGCTCATTTCAAGATCAAATCTACGAAATCAGTAAGAACTATATTTTAACAGCATATATAAATATATGTTTGCGGGGTTGCTAAATCCAAACTTGTAGTCTGTTTAACCCTATGAACTCAGGGTCAAGGTCATTTGAAGGTCAAATCTACGAAAGTAGTCGGCACCATATTTTATCAGTATATATTTATGTTTCTGGGGTTGCTGAATCCAAACTTGTGGTCCGTTTCACCCCATGACCTCAGGGTAAAGGTCATTTGAAAGTCAAATCTACGAAATTAGTCGGAACCATATCCCAACAGTATAAATTAAGGTTTTTCGGATCGCTGAATCCGAACCCGTAGTCCGTTTAGCCCCATCACCTCAGGGTCAAGATCGTTTAAAGGTCAAATCTACGAAATTAGTTGAAACCATATTTTGTTAGTATATGTATTCATGTTTTTGGGGTCGCTGAATCCGAATTTGTAGTTCGTTTGACTCCATGACCTCAGGGTCAAGGTCATTTAAAGGTCAAATCTACGAAATTAGTGGGAACCATATTTTATCAGTGTATATTTATGTTTTTCGAGTCGCTTAATTCGAATCCGTGGTCTGTTTGACCCCATGACCTCAGGGTCATGGTCATTTAAAGGTCAAATCTACGAAATTAGTGGTAATCATATTTTAACAGTATAAATTTATGTTTTTGGGGTCGCTAAATCCGAATCCGTAGACCGTTTGACCCCATGACCTCAGGGTCAAGGTCATTTATAGGTCAAATGTACAAAATTAGTGGAAACCATATTTTAACAGTATATATTTATGCTTTTGAGGTCACTGAATCTGAATCCATAATCCGTTTGAGCCCATGACCTCAAGGTCAAGGTTATATAAAGGTCCAATCTACGAAATTGATGAAAACCATATTTTATCAGTGTATATTTATGTTTTTTGAGTCACTTAATTCGAATCCGTGGTCTGTTCGACTCCATGAACTCAGGGTCAAGGACATTTATAGGTCAAATCTACAAAATTAGTGGAAATTATATTTTATCACTATATATTTATGCTTTTGTGGTCACTGAATCTAAATCCATAATCCGTTTGAGCCCATGACCTCAAGGTCAAGGTTATTCCAAGGTGAAATCTACGAAATCAGTAAAACAATATTTTAACAGCATATATAAATTAATGTTTTCAGGGTTGCTGAATCCAAACTTATAGTTTGTTTGACCCCATGATTTTAGGGTCAAGGTCATTTAAATGTCAAATCTACGAAATTAGTTGGAACCATATCCCAACAGTATAAATTAAGGTTTTCGGGATCGCGGAATTCGAATCCATAGTTCCTTTGACTCCATGACTTCAGGGTCGAGGTCATTTAAAGGTCAAATCTACGAAATTAGTTGAAACCATATTTTGTCAGTATATATTTATGTTTTTTGAGTCACTTAATTCGAATCCGTGGTCTGTTCGACTCCATGAACTCAGGGTCTAAGTCATTTATAGGTCAAATCTACAAAATTAGTAGAAACCATATTTTATCAGTATATATTTATGCTTTTGTGGTCACTGAATCTAAATCCATAATCCGTTTGAGCCTATGACCTCAAGGTCAAGGTTATTTGAAGGTCCAATCTACGAAATTGATGAAAACCATATTTTGTCAGTATATATTTATGATTTTTAAGGTTGCTGGATCCGAATCCGTGGTCCGATTGACCCCATGACCTGAAGGTCAAGGTCATTTGGAGGTCAAATCTACGAAAGTAGTGAAAACCATATTCTAACAGCATATATAATTGGTTTTTTCAGGGTCACTATATCTGAATCCGTAGTCCGTTTAGCCCCATTACCTCAGGGTCAAGATCATTCGAAGGTTAAATCTACGAAATTAGTTAAAATCATATTTTGTCAGTATATATATTCATGTTTTCGGGGTCGCTGAATCCGAATTCGTAGTTCGTTTGACTCCATGATCTCAGGGTCGAGGTCATTTTAAGGTCAAATCTACGGAATTAGTGGGAACCATATTTTATCAGTGTATATTTATGTTTTTCGAGTCGCTTGATCCGAATCTGTGGTCTGTTTGACCCCATGACCTCAGGGTCATGGTCATTTGAAGGTCCAATCTACGAGGTTAGTGGTAACCATATTTTATCAGTATATATTAATGTTATTGTGTTTGCTATATCCGAGGTCTGTTGGACTCCATGACCTCAGGGTCAAGGTCATTTAAAGGTTTAACTACGAAATTAGTGTAAATGATATTTTATTATTATATATTTATCTTTTCGGGGTCGCTCAAAACGATTTCGTTGTTCGTTTGACCCCATGACCTCAGGGTGAAGCTCATTCCAAGGTCAAATCTACGAAATCAGTAGGAACAATATTTTAACAGCATATATAAATTTATGTTTTCAGGGTTGCTGAATCCAAACTTATAGTTTGTTTCACCCTATGATTTTAGGGTCAAGGTCATTTGAAGGTCAAATCTACGAAATTAGTCGGCACCATATTGTGTCAGTATATATTTATGTTTCTGGGGTTGCTGAATCCAAACTTGTGGTCCGTTTTACCCCATGACCTCAGGGTAAAGCTCATTTCGAGGTCAAATCTACGAAATCAGTAGGAACAATATTTTAACAACATATACAAATTTATGTTTTTGAGGTTGCTGAATCCAAACTTGTAGTCTGTTGGACCCCATGATCTCAGGGTCAAGGTCATTTAAAGGTCAAATCTACGAAATTAGTCGGAACCATATCCCAACAGTATAAATTAATGTTTTCGGGATCGCTGAATCCGAATCTGTAGTTCCTTTAATTCCATGACCTCAGGGTCGAGGTCATTTAAAGGCCAAATCTACAAAATTAGTCGACACCATATTTTATCAGTATATATATTCATGTTTTCGGGGTCGCTGAATCCGAATTCGTAGTTCCTTTAATTCCATGACCTCAGGGTCATGGTCATTTGAAGGTCCAATCTACGAGGTTAGTGGTAACCATATTTAACCATTATATATTAATGTTATTGGTTTTGCTATATCCGAGGTCTGTTTGACTCCATGACCTCAGAGTCAAGGTCATTTGAAGGTTGAACTACGAAATTAGCGGAAACGATATTTTATTATTATATATTTATCTTTTCGGGGTCGCTCAAAACGATTTCGTTGTTTGACCCCATGACCTCAGGGTGAAGCTCATTCCAAGGTCAAATCTACGAAATCAGTAAGAACAATATTTTAACAGCATATATAAATTTATGTTTTCAGGGTTGCTGAATCCAAACTTATAGTCTGTTTGACCCCATGATTTAAGGGTCAAGGTCATTTGAAGGTTAAATCTACGAAATTAGTGGAAACCATATTTTATCAGTATATATTTATGCTTTTGAGGTCACTGAATCTGAATCCATAATCCGTTTGAGCCCATGACCTCAAGGTCAAGGTTATTTAAAGGTCCAATCTACGAAATTGATAAAAACCATATTTTATCAGTGTATATTTATGTTTTTTGAGTCACTTAATTCGAATCCGTGGTCTGTTTGACCCCATGAACTCAGGGTCTAGGTCATTTATAGGTCAAATCTACAAAATTAGTGGAAATTATATTTTATCACTATATATTTATGCTTTTGTGGTCACTGAATCTAAATCCATAATCCGTTTGAGCCCATGACCTCAAGGTCAAGGTTATTCCAAGGTGAAATCTACGAAATCAGTAAAACAATATTTTAACAGCATATATAAATTAATGTTTTCAGGGTTGCTGAATCCAAACTTATAGTTTGTTTGACCCCATGATTTTAGGGTCAAGGTCATTTAAATGTCAAATCTACGAAATTAGTTGGAACCATATCCCAACAGTATAAATTAAGGTTTTCGGGATCGCGGAATTCGAATCCATAGTTCCTTTGACTCCATGACTTCAGGGTCGAGGTCATTTAAAGGTCAAATCTACGAAATTAGTTGAAACCATATTTTGTCAGTATATATATTCATGTTTTCGGGGTCGCCGTTTGACTCCATGACCTTTAGGGTCAAGGTCATTTGAAGGTCAAATCTACGAAATTGATGGGAACCATATTCTAACAGCATATATAAATTGATGTTTTCAACGTCGCTGAATCCAAAGTTGTGGTCTGTTTGCCCCTATGACCTCAGGGTCAATATTATTCGAAGGTCAAATCTACGAAATTAGTAAAAACCATATTTTATTAGTATATAATAATTTTTTTAAGGTTGCTGAATCCGAACCCGTGGTCCGTTTGACCCCATGACCTCAGGGTCAAGGTCATTTAGAGGTCAAATCTACGAGATTAGTTGGAACCATATTTTAACAGTATAAATTCAAGTTTTTGGGGTCGCTGAATCTGAATCCGTAGTCCGTTTGACCCCATGACCTCAGGGTCAAGCTCATTCAAAGGTCAAATCTACGAAATTATTGGAAACCATATTCTAACAGCATATATATTTGGTTTTTTTGGGGTCGCTAAATCCAAATCCGTAGTCCGTTTAATCCCATCACCTCAGAGTCAAGGTCATTTGAAGGTCAAATCTACGAAATTAGTAAGAGCTGTATTTTAACAGTATATATATTTGGTTTTTTTTGGGTCGCTGGATCCGAATCCGTAGTTCGTTTGACCCCATCACCTAAGGGTCGGGATCAATTGAAGGTCAAATCTACGAAATTAGTGGGAACCATATTTTAACAGCATACAATAATTTATGTTTTCGGGGTCGCTGAATCTAAACTTGTAGTCCGTTCGACCTTATGACTGCAGGGTCAAGGTCATTTAAAGGTCAAATCTACGAAATTAGTGGAAACCATATTTAATCAGTATATAATAATTTTTTTGTGGTTGCTGAATCTGAGTTTGTGGTCCGTTTGACCCCATGATCTCAGGGTCAAGGTCATTTGAAGATCAAATCTACGAAATTAGTGGGAACCATATTTCAACAGCATATATAAATTCATGTTTTTGGGGTCGCTGAATCCAAACTTGTAGTCCGTTCGACCCTATGACCTCAGGGTCAAGGTCATTCGAAGGTCAAATCTACGAAATTAGTAAAAACCATATTTTATCAGTATATAATAATTTTTTTGAGGTTGCTGAATCTTAATCCGTGGTCCGTTTGCCTCTATGATCTCAGGGTCAAGGTCATTTGAAGGTTAAATATTCGAAATTAGTGGGAACCATATGTTAACAGTATATATTTATGTTTCTGGGGTAGCTGAATCCAAATCCGTAGTCTGTTTGACCCCAGGACCTCAGGGTCAAGGTTATTTCAAGGTCAAATCTACGAAATCAGTGGAAACCATATTTTTACAGCATATATATTTGGTTTTTTCTGGGTCGCTGAATCCGAATCCGTAGTTTGTTTGACCCTATTACCTTTAGGGTCAAGGTCATTTGAAGGTCAAATCTACGAAATCAGTGAAAACCATATTTTATCAGTATATATTTATATTTTTGTGTTCGCTTAATCCGAATTAGTGGTCCGTTTGACTCCATGACCTTAGGGTCAAGGTCATTTGAAGGTAAAATCTACGAAATTTGTGGGAACCATATTTTATCAGTATATATTTGTAAGCTTTGTGCAGATACTCAATGCTGCTGGTCAGAAACCGTCTTGTGTCGGTCACTGTAGGTAGACGACACGAGCTTTAGGAGAGAGAGAGAGAGACACAGATAGAAGATAGAGCGTTGACTCTATAAGATAGAACTCTATACAAAATATTGTTAAACTAAGATAATCTAAGATAAGTGAATTAATTAAAGTTATCAGAATTGTTTACAACAATTCTGAAACTGTGAATTATTGTTAACCTTGTGATTGTTGAGAGATCCATTAAGCAATAGACTTGATTGTTGATTCTCTTAGGTTTAGGTTAGTCAATACGTGCTTCTTGTAACATTGTATATAATATGTGCATTAATAATAAATCACTTATTTTTAGACGAATCTAATCGCAGTGCTAAATTGAATCAATTCCTTAACTTACATATTTATATTTTTTGGGTCGCTGAATCCAAATCCGTGGACCGATTGACTCCATGACCTAAGGGTCAAGGTCATTTGAAGGTCAAATCTACGAAATTAGTGGTAACCATATTTTATCAGTATATATTTATGTTATTGCGGTCGCTAAATCCGAATCCGTGGTCTGTTTGACTCCATGACCCCAGGGTCAAGGTCATTTGAAGGTCAAACCTGCGAAACTAGTGGTAACCATATTTTATTAGTATATATTTATGTTTTTGGGGTCGTTGAATCCGATTCCGTTGTTCTTTTGACCCCATGACCTCAGGGTCAAGCTCATTTAAAGGTCAAATCTACGAAATTAGTGGTAACCACATTTGAACAGCATATATATATATTTATGTTTTTAGGGTCGCTGAATCTGAATCCGCGGTCTGTTTGACCCCATGACCTCAGGGTCAAGCTCATTTAAAGGTCAAATCTATGAAATTAGTGGAAACCATATTTTAACAGCATATATGTTTGGTTTTTTGGGGTTGCTGAATCCGAATCCATTTGACCCTATCACCTCAGAATCAAGATCATTTGAAGGTCAAATCTACGAAATTAGTTGATGGGAGATATCTTAATTGTATCTTCTTGTCTAACATAGACTTGTCTTCGTGCGCTCATTATATATCCATATCCTTCCTTATCAATACTTGCTTTAATATTTGTTACGTTCGAATCATAAGTGACACTCTTTTAATTCACAATTACATTTTTGTTCGTTAATTGAAATACATTTAATTTAGAATTCTATTTGAATTTCTAATTAAAGCCCTTTTGATTCACGATTACATTTTATTTTCTTAATTTAAATTTATTTAATTAAGGATTCCTTTTGAATTTATAATTGAAGCCCTTTCAATTCACGATTAAATTTGGATTTCTTAATTGAAATTTATTTAATTAAGAATTCTTTTTGAATTTGTAATTTAAGCCTTTTTGATTCACGATTACATTTTGGTTTCTCAATTGAAATTTATTTGATTAAGGATTCCTTTTGAATTTGTAATTGAAGCCCTTTTAATTCACGAATAAATTTGGATTTCTTAATTGAAATTTATTTAATTAAGAATTCCTTTTGAATTTGTAATTTAAGCCTTTTCAATTCATGTTTACATTTTGATTTCTTAATTGAAATTTATATAATTAAGAATTCCTTTTGATTTTTTAATTAAAGCCTTTTCAATTTACGATTAGATTTCGATTTGTTAATTGAAATATGTTCAATTATCGATCCAAAAGGAATTGTTAATTGAATAATCTTTAATTACGAATTCAAAAAGGATTTGTGAATTAAAATTTATTTAAAGCTCAAAATGATTTAAATATTTGCAACCCTGGTTGAATTTTCGAAATTGAATTTTTCAGCGGCGAAAACGCGATAAATTATAATCCTGATCGCAAGTATTTGTTTAACGTCTTTATACTTTTTTAAAGAGTGTTCCACTAACTTGATGTCAACTTATCAGTATTTCCGGTTTCAACCGATAGTACAGCCGTGGCAAATTTTTTAAGAGTGCGAATAATAAGTGTTAAATAGGCCGCTAATTATGAACTTGGTTTCATTTTAATAGAGCAAAGTCCTACCAACTTAAAAAATATAAAATTTAAAGCTGGAAAGAAAAGTATAAATATCAGTGATAAGAAATGTGTAAATACTTAGGCTAGAGTGGCTATTTTTTACTACTGCGAGCAAGAATATGGATGTGCAGAAAGATTCTAATAATAAATTTTTGTTTTTAAAAGCATTTAAATTTATTGATAAAATCATTTTTTAAACAGTCTATGACTTCATAATTATTGATTTTACATTATTATCATAATATATTTTGCACGACAAAAGCACGAAGATCATGTTCGCACTAGTTAAGTTCGTATCGATAATTTTTAAAGTACTTCAAAAAGTTTAAAAAGAAAATTTCTTTTGATTGTAGAAAATGGAATTTTTTATAAAATATTGTCTTAAGTGAATTTCTAATTTTTCTACTTTTTGACACTTTTTGTACACAGAGCAGAGCCTTATTTGTAGTGTTTGAGAGCAGAGCACGAGGCAACAAGTATGTATTGGAAGTTATATCTGCTTGAGTTGAAATTGTCGCCTGAGGAAAGAGAATAGAAAAACAAGTATATGCAAACGATGCACGAGTAAAAGCTATCGTACTTAGTTTTTAATCATTTTCTCTTTATTTGAGATATAATCTGTACCTTTGCAAGAATTATTTATTTACGCATTTGTTGTATAATGTACTATTTTCAAAAATAATAGACTTTTTATAAAACTGAGGTGTCTCTCGAACATGTATTAAAAAAGGAAACGTAGAGGGATGTAACTGTTATTAATATTTATAATAGGTAAAAATAAGAAAATTAAAAAAGGAATCACGGTAAATAAATAAAAAGAGGTGTGAGTAAATAAACGATAAAAATTGCAAGAATAACTGAAAAAATCAAGATTTGGTCAGGCGTTTGAAAAATTTTAGAATTATTCAATTTTATTTTGTTTTTTCCAATATGAACTGAATAATCTTGTATATCTTCATAAATATCTTGATAGTTGAAAGATAAATGGTATTTACTTAACTAGGACAGAAAATAGGTCTTTACCGCAACGACAAGGATTGCCGCTCGAGCGTAGCGAGAAAGACTAATTTTATGCTTGTGTTATGTATCTTTTTTTTATCACAAGGTTCGGAAAATACAATCATAATTCAAGAATATAATAATCCTAGAAATAACCGTGGGAAAATTTTCCAATTTAAAATGTATAATAAAATGTTTAAAAAAAAAGATAAAAATACACGTTATATTAGAATAAGAATTTAAAGTATTGATGCAAATATTGCAAGATTATTTTTATAAACAAAGAAAAATAAAATAGTAAGATAAGATTCCAGCCAAGAAAAGAATATTATAACAAAAGAAAATAATGTTCTAAAATATTATTACAATAAAGATAAATAATTCAATAAAAAAATAAAATAGTAAATTAAAATTTTAACAAAGGAAAACAATATTACAAGTAAAATAAATTTGTTAAATTGGTATTATTATAACAACGAGAATCTTAAGTTTTCGTGTAAGCATTGCAAAATTTATATTCAATTCACATTTGTTAAAAATTACTTTAGCGGTAATCGGACATTTTTCAATTAAAAATTCGTTTTCTCATTTCCGTAATAAAAACGTCTGTGTACTGCACGAAAAATTAATTGCGTGAAAATTAAAAAAATTTGTGTAATAATTTAAAAAGCGTGCAAAAAATTCATTTAGCAATTAATAATAGTACATTTGGTAACGGGTATAAAAAGGCTTTATTTACAAAACGAAAAGTTTACGTTTTTTTCGTAAAAACGTTGTTTTATACCCAGATTAAAAACAAATACTTTGTGGAAATCCTCGTTTTTAATTTTAAACTATCTAATAAAGAACCAAAATTTATTTTTCTCTGATGAATATTTAAATTATATATTTTTTATCCAAAGTATCGTTTAAAGTGATTTAAAATGTTTACTTCCATAAATTCTATTTATTGTTACACATTTTTAATATGAAGCAATTTATTTTTTGAATAGCTGCAATGATACAAAATTGATTATTTTACGCGAAAAAATTTTATTTGGGAGATTTATCAACTTTCATAGTTTCACTTTCTATTTCTTCAATCTTCTTAAATTCAGTTTTAATAACTTGTTCTAAAAGAAAGAGAAATTGATTTTGAAATGCATTTAAAATTTAATATTGCAATTGAGTGTAACAATTATAAGTTACCTGCTATTTCAACGTTATCACTTTCACCAGATATATTATTTTCTTCACTATCAGATGTAACGGAGGGCTTTTCAACAACTTCTATATCGGAGTCTGTATTTCAAAATTAATGTTGAACATTTTGGAAATAAAACAGTAATGTTATCTTCTTTCCTTTTTAAAATAAAATCATAGACCGTTATATTTAAAAATAAGAGTACCTGTGTCAGAGAGATTGGCTTTACTTTCAGGTTCAGCGTTTGTTTGTAAAAAATTTTCTGTTGATTTATTAAATGGAAAAGAAAGTCTTTGAGAAGCTATTGAACTATTGTCAAATTCTAATTTAGGAGCAGATGGTTTTTGTTTCCTTGCTGGATTCCAAAAGTTGCAATAACAACATCTGAACGCTGAAATTAAAAATAAATATGAGTTTAAATAGATTAATATAATAGCAAAATATTGCTTCATTGTACCAAAATATTCAAACTCTTCTTTAAGCGCCATTCCATTGTGTGAATCACATTGTCTACATATTAAAGCATACCGATTATTTGGTCCATCACCAATAACATACTCTACTAATCTATCAATATAACTTCTTTGTTGAGGCAGAATTGGTCGAGGTAATGGAGCTTCTGAAATAAGATTATATATTATATAAATTATTTTAAATTTATAAAATATTTAAATAACTCAATAAGTTTTAAAACTGAAAAAGAGACTACTAACTGGTTTCAGGCGTTACTGCATCAATTAATTTACCACTTGTTTTGTATCCAGTGGGTGATAATGTCGTATCTGTAAGGGTGTTTCCTAGTAGAATAGGTAGTGCTACTTTACTTGTATTGTGCTGAGTATTATTAATTGAAGTTAAAACCCTTCGCCGTAATTCGATTCCTGTTTCCAATACTGAAACACTTGACTGTGGATTACAAGTTTTTGGTGTTGCATGAGCTGCAGGTGATTTCACATAAGTTGACTGTAAAATAAATATTATACTTTTTTTACAAAATAACGAAATAAATTGTTTTCTTCTAGAGGAAGCTTTGTGACGCAGAAAAACTGATTTTTCAAAATAATATCAGAGTATTATAATAAAATTTCATTTAAAGTTCTTTATTATTTTATTATTGTAACTTCGAAATACGAATCTGTGCTTAACGAGAACATAATATTCTCAACTCTTTCAAATGATAAATTGATACTTATTTGCACCTTTACACTAATCATCCTAGTCTTTCGAACTAAAGATATATGTTAAAAATATTTATATAAACACTTATCATTGCGCCTACAATAGAATTCTCTTGCATTGTACTGATGAAGCTCACAGAAGAATTTAGAATCTTTTTTTGAAGGTTTAAAAAAATGAACTAAAGTTTAAAATTTTTCGTATGGAAATATTTTTTTGACCCAGCGGGTGCAAAGTGCGTATTTTGCGCACGGTACAGCAGGCACAAAGTATGCACTTAGCGCCCGCTGGGTCAGAAAATAGTATGTCCATCACGGGCGCGTTGGGGATACCGGCCCTCAGGTGAATTTTTTGCCCTTGCTTCGCTCGGGCGAAACATTCCCCCTTGGGCTGTAATCCCCAACTTTGCGCTCTTGGTACACAATGTAATATTAAAAAAATATTGTTTTCCAAAAGTTTATTCTAAAAAGATTGCAATGATTATTGTAGAGATGTAAATAAGTTTCGTCTCATCATTTAGAAAAATTGAGAATATTATCCTCTAATAAATATTTAATTTATTAATAGTAACGAAAATTTAGATTAGACAAGGACAGATATATACGGCCTCCTCTTAAGGGTATATGTGTTTAAATGATGTCTTAAAGGAAAGTGTATAATAGCCGAAATATGACCGCGGCAAATTCTTTGAATGCATTTTTTTGAACATAAAAGCAGCAAATTATAAGCCTAGTTTCGTTAAAATATAAAAAATATTTTACGAATTCTTAAAACTGCATGTACTGATATGATGTCTATCAAAAAACTGTATTTTACTAGACATATGCCGCGGCTGATTCTTTGAATATGTGCTTTTTCAAAGGCAAGAAAGTAGTTAATTAGAAGACTATTTTTGTTGGGAACCAATGAGTTTCTGACGAGTTTTTATGGATATGTTTACTAATATGATTTCCACTAAAAAATTGTATTTTAGCCGTAATATATCTGTGGCTTATTCTTTGAATTTATGCATTTTTTTAAACTCAAAAGCGGCAAATTATGATCTTAGTTTCGTTAGAATATAACGAGTATTTGACAAATTATTATAATTTTATTCACTGTTATGATGTGTTCTCAGAAACTGTTGTAACATGGCAAATTGGCCATGTTACTTAAAACTTAATTTTATAATAAGATAGTATATGCGGCAGAAGGAAGACATTGAATTCGCGTGCGGTGATGAGAGAGGCAACACCAGTCAACTTAAACCCAACCCCAAGCCACCAATCATATACGCGTGCACACATATACCTATACAACTAATATACAGCCAATCTACACCAACGTATCTAGTACACGTACAGCATGACTCTAAAAGTAAACTTGAAGGAAAAGGTAGGAGCATAAGGTGGCGCGTGAAGAAGGAAGAACATCTATTTCGAGATATTCATTCCTTCTGTCACTGGCCACCAAGTCGGTTGACGTTAATTATATCAGATGTTCCTAATATTCCTAATTTACACGAGAGACACGAATTTTCGTTGTGCCCGTGATGCATAAACTATTTTTGAAGCCGACAGAAACGAAGAAACACTATTTAAGGGTTAAAAATTATATTTTATTTTTCAAATGTCCCAATTGGCGTGCCAACGTGGTGTCGTCAAAAATTTCAGTGAAATTTTTGTAAAATTTTTATGAATTGAAAAACGATGAAAAAAGAAAACTATGAAAAAAACTGAGCTGAAAGAAAAAGAAAAAACTGTGTTGTAAGAAATTGTGCTGAAAAACTGTTGGAACACTTTTTTTTATTTTTATGTCGTAGATGTACATTGAGGTACAACCTACGCATTGCTTTAGCTTCGTCACACGCACAGTTGTATATCAGCACCTTTAGCTATATCTGTATCGTCTCATAATACGTAGTCGTGCCGCGCAGCGAGAGAACAAGTTGGTCCTTTAATTGTGCTATGTAAAGCTGTCGATAGCTTGATTGCTTTTGTGTGCTAGTTACTTAAATTATTTTAAGTAACAAGCAAATGTCCTTCTGAGATCGACGTACGAGACTCATATTATTGAAAAGTACACATAAAAAAAATCGCTCTTCTAGGGCCGTGGGAACATATAAAAAGTTAAGTTGAGTTTTCAATCCCTAAACTTATAAATTAACTGAATAATAAGATAAATTCATAGTTAGCACTACTTTATGATTACTTTTTAGATAAATTTAGAATTATTTCTTAACTAATACCATAACAATTAAGGCAGTAATTTAAAATAATTAAGTCCGTTTTCTGTGAGCTTAATATCTTTTTTAACTTATGAAAAAATTATTCTCCTTCTTAGCACGAATTTTAAATGAAAAAATATTAAAATAAAGTTTATATTATAAACTAGCTTTCTGAGAAAATTGAAACCAGTGCCACTCATAATTTTAATAATAATAATAGAATAATATAAGGTTTTTTTATTTTTAAAAACTGTTCATTATTTCGAAAGACAGTAGTAATAGAAAAACATTATCAGCACCACTTTTTAAATAATTTTCTTAAGGCGTTTAAAAGGTAAAATCGCATAGTTTCAAAAAACGACAAAATTGAACTAGTGCCATAAGCCGTTATTTATTTTTAAAATAATTTGAAAATAATTGAATAATCATGCTGAAGAGCTGAAGAGAGATAGTGATGAAGTTCGCAGAAGAATAATCAAAATCAAGTATATGGAGCATTCTAAATATGAATTTAAATGGAGCGCGCGAGAAATAGAGGGCGCTAACATCAAAGAAGCCGCCAAAATGGAAGATGTTGATTGGTTATAAGTCAACATCATTGGTAATTGACAAATACCAATTACGGAAAGGATTAATAACCAATCAACAGTTATTATAGTAATGACGTAATTGATTAAAGAAGGGATGAGGAGGAAGGAGCTCGAGAGAAGACACTCCATCGAGACACTTCTCTATTGGATCTGGATAGCTTCACTTGGTTAATCTTCCTACATTTCTGGTTATACTCGTTGAGTTTGTCTTGAGTGCTATACTCCATTTTGGTCGGTTTTATTCGAGTGAGAAGAGATGCCACGCTGCCATTTTTTCTAAGATATACGAGAGAGATTTTTGATTTCTATTTGGAGAGAGCAGAGGACATTTCTAGTTGGAGATTTTTGTTGTAGGAAATTAACAGTTATTAGTATTATTACGGTGAGTCCTCCATCTTACTTTCTTTATAAAAGTGAAAATTCGGATTCCGTGCGCGTCGCCGGTTTGCTCGTCATAGTTTGGCGTCGGTTTCGCATGAAGGAG
Organism: Anastatus disparis; assembly: GCA_017163975.1. Lineage (NCBI taxonomy): Eukaryota > Metazoa > Arthropoda > Insecta > Hymenoptera > Eupelmidae > Anastatus > Anastatus disparis. Next base: position 2,818,929 of record JAFFSR010000316.1, on the reverse strand, counting down.
CCTTGACACTTAAAAATTTAGACGACTTGATTAGTTTTTTTAGGTACACTGGTGATAAATTAATAATTTTTCTTAATCGTAAAATTTTTTTTACGACTTTATTTTTAAAGCGTATAAAATTTTTTTTGTTTCAACTAATCTTTAACAATTTTCTTTATCTATTTTTAAGCCATAGCTAAAACAAAATTGCAAAGAGGGTTATTCGAACCTCCTGAGACAAGATCTCATTTGAGCGTAGATCATTAGTTAAATAAGGATAGATCAGCAATGGTTTTTTTTATATAAAATCCTTGTGTAGTATAATAGCCTTCACATTTTTATCATGCTGGATCGACAATTAAATAAAGAACCCCTCTCACTCCCGGACGACGTATGTCAGAATGACTCCTTTTGAGTTGAGAGCGAATTAGCTAAAATAGTGGAAGACATGTCCATAGAGCAGATTTTTTATTATAGCAATCGAGATATTAACCAAAAAGGAACTACTGATTAAGTTGTAAGCCACATGTATCGTTACGAGCTTAGGCGACAACTTGACGCAACAGCAGCTACCTGGATGCCTGAGAACGACGATAAGATAGAAGACTCACCGTTAGGATGTCACACTCTTTCCCCAAGCAACTTGAATACGTTGCAAGATGAGCAACAAGAGTCTAATCAGATCGCAGCAGCTGCTTATGACGACAGTATATATTCCCCCCATTTACCCACCAGTCAAAGAAATTCACTATCGATTACTACTCCTTGTACTACAGCCATCGTGACCACCACTCTTAGCACTACTACATACCCTCTCCTAATAAGTACATCGAGTTTCCCTAATCCTATGATGTTAAATATCGTCCTTGCAACTACTACGTCGACATATCACGGAGGCAAGAAGAGAGCTTACCCAGATCCGTTCCATGGCATTACAGGACGACAACGGCTAGACAAGAAGAAAGAGACCCAACTAGTTTAGGATGAAGCATACAGACCCCCTCCAGCCCCTGATGAATTACTATTCGCTATTACAGCTTGCATTGATGTGAATATTCCTCGATTAACCTTTACAGGACGGGGAATTTGGAATTTTCAATTTCTCAGTATTTTCTATAAAAAACACATAATATGTATCTCTAATATTGGGAAATACTCATACAGTGCCGTCCATAAATTCGTGAACAAAATTTAGAAAAACATCGCTCCTTTAAAGAACATTATCTCTGGTTCTAATGGTCGTAGAATAAAAATCAAAAAAGTAAATTAAAGTATGCAAAAAACACTAACTTTTTATGGTGTTTAAAATTTTTCCAAACCATTTTTTCCATTTTTTATCCTTCTTTAAAAAAATGTCAATTTTTTACATTTTTAAACATTTTTTCAATCACTTATATCTTTTTTGAAAATGATTATTAATGAAAATTTCCAACGGGAATCGAAAGAATTCTAAAAAATCTAAAATTTATCACTAATGGTTTTTTTTCTACGAAGCTTATTTAGGTAGTTATAAGCAATTGAATGTTGTGATGTAGTATAATAAAAACACGAATAATAATATGCAAATAATGATTCAGAATATTTTTTTTTCATATTTCTTGAAAAATTAAGTGTTATATTGTCAAAAATTAAAGTTTTTTTCTAAAAAATTATGACAATAAATAATTTTAAAAAATTTATATACAAATATGTTGAAATAATTAAATTTTCATTGATGTTTTCTTTCAATTATTTGTAATTTTATTATAGTACTTCTTAACATTGGATTGCTTATAACTACCTAAATAAGCTTCGTAGGAAAAAAAACCATCAGTGATAAATTTTAGATTTTTTAGAATTCTTTCGATTCCCGTTGGAATTTTTCATTAAGAGGAGGTCACGTATCTCTGTCCTTTTCTAATCAAAGAAATGATTTTTTGACAAAAACTAATAACTTTATCAAAAAATGAAGAGAAAGCCGCATCTTGTATCAAAAAAAGGAATATTTTCTTTGATAAGAAAAAATTAATTTTATTGCTTCGTTTTCAAGAAAACCTTGAAAAACCAAATTGTCCACCCTAACCTGTATGATTTAAGTTTTTCAAGGTTTTCTTGAAAACGAAGCAATAAAATTAATTCTTTCTTATCAAAGAAAATATTGCTTTTTTTATTACGAGATGCGGCTTTCTCTTCATTTTTTGCCAAAGTTATTAGTTTCTGTAAAAAACTCAATTCTTTGATTAGAAAAGGACAGAGATACGTGACCTCCTCTTAATAATCATTTTCAAAAAAGATATAAGTGATTGAAAAAATGTTTAAAAATGTAAAAAATTGACATTTTTTTAAAGAAGGATAAAAAATGGAAAAAATGGTTTGGAAAAATTTTAAACACTATAAAAAGTTAGTATTTTTTGCATACTTTAATTTACTTTTTTGATTTTTATTCTACGACCATTAGAACCAGAGATAATGCTCTTTAAAGGAGCGATGTTTTTCTAAATTTTGATCACGAATTTATGGACGGTACTGTATGTAAAGTGTATATCCATGGTAGAGCCACTATAGTGGCTTTCCCGTCCCCTAAAGGTTAAATAAGATTTCTTTTGTTTCTCCCTTTGATTTCGACGATGATCTACAGCATCGCGACCCAACACCTGTGTTAGCTCCAATCAACAGTAATCACCCTTTAGCAACCCCTTCAGCTAAGACTCCAATCAAGAGCCGGCACACACAGAAGGAAAATTAACACTCCTATCCAAAAGTCAAAGTCAAAACCTAAAATGGACATCAAGCAAATAGAGCAAGGACCTGGAAGGTGCTTAAAGTCATTTCCGACGATTGTAAGTCCCAGGAGACAAGACAAACTCCTCAGAAGATACCCTCAAATCATAAGTTATGACCCATTATAAAAAACTTTTTGCATAGGCAAAAGGAACCATGATTTAGATGTGGAAAATTAGCATACTGGTTGCGTGAATGTTTTCAACCTATGGAGTATCACGGCTGTGGACAAACTAATGTTCCCATAAAAGACTGCACTCGATGCCAACTTACAAAAACCCCTGTAGCAGAGGGCAATATAGCAAATAGCCATAAATTGGAGAGCAATGGCAGATTGGATAGAAATAGCCATAACTTGGATAGCCATAGCCATAATTGGGATAGCAATGGCAAATTGGATAGCAATCCTAACTACAGAAATAACAGGAACTATAGCCAGGTAGTAAACAGCATTGGACCCATTCCCTGGAGAGTACCAAATAGTTGTGAATTTAGTATTAGCATAAATAGTATATATAGCCACGGTTGAACTGTTAATAGTAACAGTCATACTCAAAAGGTACATTTAGAAAATGAACATGCAAGGAGCAGCTTCATAAGGAATAGTTATAACCCCCAAAATATGCCCAACGCCCCTCAGTCATTTACTTTTCCACCTCTTATGTCCCTTAAAATTATCCCACCAGATAATATAACTATAACACCTTATTCCATTCGTAATACTACGCGCCCCGTTTCGAAATTCATACCGCCCTTTATGTCACTTAAAATTACCCCTTCATCTTTAATTTCCAGCATATCTCACGCACCCTCATCCGTGATCCCATCTTTAATGTCCTGCAAAATATCCCGTTCAGCCTCTCTTCCAGCTCCTGCCGTTCCTGCCCGTGCAGATTCACCGTCCCACCCTATAGCTGATGATGAAAAGCTAACTTGCGAGACTGGCGCGAAAAAAGCATTCCGCAGAGGTAGTAGTCAACCTGGGATAGCCAAACCGGCGTACCTTAATTGTTATTTAAAATGTGTAAATAAACGCCGTTATGGCTGCCTTAATAATAAAATAATAGTATTCAGTATTTAAAACCTTGACTGTGCTCCCACGACCCTTAGAAATATTAAAATCATTCATCATTTGTATAATGCCAAAATGTTATTAACCAGATGTCAAGAGTTAAGAGTCTCATAGTCATTTTACTAAATTTGCTATCATTCACAGAATTTTTTTTGTCAAAAATATAGCTAAATGAATTGATATGTTAACTTTTATCTTTTACTTTATTACTTCAAACTTGTTTAAATTACATTAAATAATTTTAATTATCTTTTTATATGATAGTGCATTCAGCTTCACGAAATAGCACTACCAGAGCGTTATCTACCAGTAAGTAATCATTTTTCTTTATTTATATTGAAAATTTTCAACACAGAAAAGTAACGTAATAATTTTTTTTAATGGTATGAGTGGAAATGATCTAAGAGCGGGTTATGAGTGTTTTTTTGGTATAGCGTAGATAAATAAAAATTATTTTTTTTACACTGTACATCGATGTAGGTAACATCGATTATCTTAGGTCAAATCCCCCTTTTTCTAATTTAGCTTGTAACTTTTTGCGTCCCTTTTACGAAAGTATCCGGTCCCATCGTATACTTCTGTGTGGCGGGGGGAGATTGTAACATGGTAAATTGGCCATGTTACTTAAAACTTAATCTTATAATAAGATAGTATATGCGGCAGAAGGAAGACGTTGAATTCACGCGCGGTGAAGAGAGAGACAACGTCAGTCAACTTAAAGCCAACCCTAAGCCACCAACTATACACACTTGCACACATATACATATACGACTAATATACATAACAGCCAACCTTAGCTAACGTATTTAGTATACGTGCAGCATGACTCTAGCAGTCAAGTTGAAGGAAAAGGTAGGAGCATAAGCTGGCACGCCTAGTGTGCCGCATGAAGAAGGAAGAACATCCATTTTGAGATATTCACTCCTTCTGTCGCTAGCCACCAAGTCGGTCGACGTTGTTTATATTCGAACTGCGTAGCAGTATTATAAAAAGCAAAGCCTTTTCCTTTTACGTATTTTGTGTGTGAAGAAGTAAAATTTTAGCGTGAGTGCGTAAAGAATAAATGCTTTACAATAGTCGTAATTTTTGGGCTTTAACAATAAATATATCGTTTTTTTATATTGCGTTGTGCGCGTGTGTGTTGGTGACCACGTGCGCGGCATTAAAAGGTGCGTTCATTTTTCTTTCCTAACTCTCGTTCAAGCTAATTACCCTTTAAGCTTTCGGGTTTGATTTAACATTACCCGTTTAATGTAATATATAGTTGTCTCTCTTTTCGCCGCGTTTATATATATATATATATATATATATATATATATATATATATATATATAATAATTGGGATACTTCACGAAGTCGCGTCCGTATCACGCGACTGGCGCCCTTTTGTGTATAGCTGGTGTTTAAGTGTTCGTTAATAATGTCTATAAATTTCTTATATTTCAGCTCATTTATTTTTTTTTGTGTGTACTTCGCAGTGTAATTAATTCTCACTTCTAGCTATACACAGAGATATATTAGTGCGGCCACCTGATCCTCACGGCCGTTACGATTAGCGTGCCAACGTGGTGCCGTAAAAAATTTCAGAAAAAATTTTTTTAAATTTTTAGGGATCGGAAAACGGTGAAAAAAGAAAACTGTGAAAAAAATGTGCTGAAAGAAAAAGAAAAAACTGTGTTGTGAGAAATTATTCTAAAAAACTGTTAGAACATCTTTTTTTATTTTAATTTTCATCCGTCATCATTTCGTCCGTGCGTCGAAGACTCTCCAATACGTGGTCGCCATTTTCGTTCGAACACACACGATGCTGACGAATAGAGGACACTCTGGTGGACATCTTTGTTCATCGCGTCCCTTGGTATGGTAAAACTTTTTTTTCTTTGCAGCAAATTTTTTACGAAGTCTATTAAATAAACAAAAAAATCTTTTGTAACTGGAAATTTATTTTTTTTCTCTGAAGTTACAAGAAAACAATAAGTAAGTTTTTTTCATTTTTTATTAAATTTGATTTAGAATTTTTTTTCATACATAAATCATTTCTTTTCTTTTTTTCTTCGCTTGTTGCGAATAAATTTGTCATCTATATATATATATACATATTGAGTGTGTAGCGTAAGCGAGAAAACAAATTCAACAAAGCTAAAGCACTGTTGTATATTTTTTTGTTGCTTTATAAATGGCATCTCTATCTTAGCTGTAAATATCAGATCGTAGATGCACATTGAGGTACGACCTACGCCTTGCTTTAGCTTTGTCACACGCATTCTAGTATATCAGCACCTTTAGCTTGTAACATGGCAGATTGGCCATGTTACTTGAACCTTGCTTTTATAATACGAGAATATAGGCAACAGAAGGAAGACGTTAAATACGCACGCAGTTAAGAGAGAGACAACGCCAGTCAAGCTAAAGCCAACCCCAAGCCACTAACTATACACGCGCGCACAGCACATCACGATACCATTATAGGCCAGTCAAATTACGATATTTTAGCCCCTTTTTCAAAGAAATTGTAACCCAGGGTTTTCGAACGAATTTTAGTAGGGAAGATCATCAGGAACATTAATCCGTTGAATGAGCCAAAATCCTATTGTAGGAGAATATTTTTATTAACGAATTAATAAATGAAAAAACACTGGATTGACCGTAGAGAAAAAACTATCAATTGTAAAAAAAAATGTTTTGAGTAAACTTTGTAGATATTTAAAAGACCAACAAAATTTATTGTGGTACAATTTGATTATCTTCATTTGTTTATTCGCAAATCGCGAAATATCGCCAAAAATGGCTATTTTATCGATTGTTTATTACTCCGTTAAAAAAATAACTAGGGGCTTGATAATTGGCGAAAGTCAAGCTCTGATGATAGTGAATTTACAGTAAAAATTTCAAGTAAAAATATTCAATAGTTTTTACATAAATCAAATTGTTTATTAGAAATAGGCCATATTGGCGTGATTATTCCCAAGCCGATATGCATCGTATGAGGATGCATCAAAGTGATTTTGAAAGTTCAACATCTCTACTTTACTGTACAATTGGTAGCTAATCGATTTTTTTAAATTTAATTGTTTAAAATCGGGATATAAAAAAATCTTTTTCTTGCTAATTAACTTTCAATTTGCAATTAAACTATTTGTCGTAAATAAATGAGAGTAAGTTCGTTGGATAGGTGATTTTATTCTTGAAATTTTGAGAGGTTAAGCAACTCTATAAGTGCTCTAGAAGCAGAAATAATTTTTATTTTTGCAAAAAATTGCCATGACTTTATTTATGCAAATTAAGGTAGCTCGTACTAAAAATGAAAAATTTACGAATGAAACTAAAATGAAGGAGGTTGTTCTTTAAGTTAAAATGAATCCCTACGCAAAAAATCAGATCTGGTTTCCAGGGAAAATTTCAAGAAAATGTCTTTTGAAAATGCTGCGTTCACTGACGTTTTAACATTGCTCTTATAGTAGATATTCGATTTTCCTACAGTTATAATCGAACATTTCCATCTAAAGATTTATTATTGCTCTGAAAAACTGAATATAAATACTTTATTTAACAAGCTTTCCAATAGTATATTAAATATTATGTGTATCCAGGAATTTTTCAAAAATATTACGAAAAGAATCTGAAAATTTATTGATTTTCATAGGAGAAATTTTCTTGAAACAAAAGTCTGTTTTTGGAGGTTAGCTCGCGCGAAATTCAAAATATTGGAATCACGATTTGTTATTAAAATTTTTTAAATATTAACAGAATATAAATTTTTAAAACATTCATATGAATATTTATATAAAAAATAAAAATAAAGTAAATAAAATAAAATAATGAAGATTATTTATTTTTAGGTATTATAATTGATAAATAACATCTGCTAGCATGTAATATATATGTATATACGCGCGACATTTTCTGCAGTCGCAACAACAAAAGTCAATAGTTTCACTTATACTCATTTGACTTTAGTTGTGCGGTACGAGCTGCCTTAAGAAACGCAACAACAACGAAAAAACGCGTTAATAGTTGTAATATATAAAAAAAAATATTGCGGCACGTTGATTGTTCAGTTATATTGTTTAATTAAATTTTGAAATTACTATGAAGATGGAAGTTAAAATCGGGAAAAGTAGAAAGCCATGTGACGACAAAATTGAGTCTAAAGGTTCAAAGTAATCCATGGAGAAAAATTTTATGTATCTCACAAACTAATCACCATAAAGTCTTCATTTTTTTTTAAATTTGGGGTAGCTTCCGAAAATATTAACATTTACCATAGTCATTGCCCCCAAAAAATTTATTTAACAATTATAAATAAACAAAAAAAATTTTTTTGCAACTTTTAATCAATTTTTAATAATATTTTTTCCCTGTCTACACATCACTTTAGAAATGATGTTAGGGGCTTTCATGTTAATTATTTAAACAATGTTAGCGATAAAAAAATTTTTTTTTGAATTTTTCAATTTTTATTTACTCAACTCCCATGAACTGTAAAATAACTTTGAACCTCACCATGATTTCGGAAACTATTCACTTAAAACTGATGCGTGTATTTATTTTCTACATTCCTCATTAGCTTTCCTATAATTTTCAAAAATAGAAATTTATATACCTGTTATTGAAGGGATATTGTACAGAAAATAGTGAGCCCGTTTCTTTTCATTAATAATAAATTAATTATCAAATTATAAAAACATGCTTTACTTAGTGTTGTTTTTTTATTAATTAATAAGGTGTAATATATTCAATTAATCGGAAAACAGTTAGTAGTATTTGAATAATCTTATTCTTTGAGAAAAAAGATACATCGTCAACAAAAAGAAGTAACTGTAATAATTATTAATATAAATTTGTTTTCCATTATATTAGTATAATATATCAATTATTAATTAATAAATAAATAATAAATACAGTTAAATGTTATGCACTACCTGATAATTATAATAAACTAAACATATTTGTGTATCCAACTGAAGGTGCCACGAGACAGCATGCCTACAGTACATATTTACAAGGCTTGGAAACAGACAAGAACCAACAGCCTGGGGTCGGAAAGAAAAAGAAAATGTGCTTTACCCCGTACATACACTGGAGCCACTGATTCCGGATGAAATATTGAAGAAAATCAGTTGTAGGTGTGAGACAGGGTGCAGGAAAAAAACCTGCAGCTGCACGAAGCATGGCTTGCGATGTTCGCAATTATGTTCATCGTGCCATGGCGAAACCTGTAGTAAAATTAAAGAAAATATTATAGAAGATGTTTCTGATATGATCACCAATGATGATATTACAGATATCATGATTGATGAGAGCACTTCAATTGCACTACAAAATATCGTAGAATCTCCACATGATTCTGGAGATGAATCTGTGGAAGAAGACGATGAAGAAGAAATAAAGTTGAAGAAGAACAAATAAATTTAAATGTTTCTGCTGAGGCATCAAAAGCCAAAAAAAGAAAAATGTAAATTTTTTATATAAAATTTTTAAAAATAAGAAAATTTTTATATTCAATAAAAAAATAATAAATATACATTCTTGACTTATAACTTATTTATTCAAAATTAATATTATTTACTAATATAATGGAAAACAAATTTATATTAATAATTATTACAGTTACTTCTTTTTGTTGACGATGTATCTTTTTTCTCAAAGAATAAGATTATTCAAATACTACTAACTGTTTTCCGATTAATTGAATATATTACACCTTATTAATTAATAAAAAAACAACTCTAAGTAAAGCATGTTTTTATAATTTGATAATTAATTTATTATTAATGAAAAGAAACGGGCTCACTATTTTCTGTACAATATCCCTTCAATAACAGGTATATAAATTTCTATTTTTGAAAATTATAGGAAAGCTAATGAGAAATGTAGAAAATAAATACACGCATCAGTTTTAAGTGAATAGTTTTCGAAATCATGGTGAGGTTCAAAGTTATTTTACAGTTCATGGGAGTTGAGTAAATAAAAATTGAAAAATTCAAAAAAAAATTTTTTTATCGCTAACATTGTTTAAATAATTAACATGAAAGCCCCTAACATCATTTCTAAAGTGATATGTAGACAGGGAAAAAATATTATTAAAAATTGATTAAAAGTTGCAAAAAAATTTTTTTTGTTTATTTATACTTGTTAAATAAATTTTTTGGGGGCAATGACTATAGTAAATAATAATATTTTCGGAAGCTACCCCAAATTAAAAAAAAATGAAGACTTTATGTTGATTAGTTTGTGAGATGCATAAAATTTTTCTCCATGGATTACTTTAAACCTTTAGACTCAATTTTGTTGTCACATGGCTTTCTACTTTTCCTGGTTTTAACTTCCATCTTCATAGTAATTTCAAAATTTAATCAAACAATATAACTGAACAATCAACGTGCCGCAATATTTTTTTTTTAATATTACAACTATTAACGCGTTTTTTCGTTGTTGTTGCTTTTCTTAATTTGCATAAATAAAGTCATGGCGATTTTTTGAAAAAAAAAAAAAAAATTATTTCGGCTCCTAGAGCACTAATAGAGTTGTTTAACCTCTCAAAATTTGAGGAAAAATATCGCCTGTCCAACGAACTTATTCTCATTTATTTAGGACAAATAGTTTAATTGCAAATTAAAAGTTAATTAGCAAAAAAACGATTTTTTTTTATATCACGATTTCAAACAATTAAATTTAAAAAAATCGATTAGCTACCAATTGTACAGTAAAGTAGAGATGTTGAACTTTCAAAATCACTTTGATGCATTCTCGTACGATGCATAGCGGCTCGGGAATAATCAAGTCAATATAGCCTATTTCTAATAAACAATTTGAATTATGTAAAAACAATTAAATATTTTCACTTGAAATTTTTACTGTAAATTCACTATCATCAGAGCTTGACTTTCACCAATTATCAAGCCCCTAGATATTTTTTTAACGAAGTAATAAACAATCAATAAAATGTCCATTTTTGGCGATTTTTCACGATTTGCGAATAAACAAATGAAGATAATCAAATTGTACCACAATAAATTTTGTTAGTCTTTTAAATATCTACAAAGTTTACTCAAAACATTTTTTTTACAATTGATAGTTTTTTTCTCTACGGTCAATCAAGTGCTTTTTTATCCATTAATTTGTTAATAAAAATAATTTCCTACAGTAGGATTTTGGCTCATTCAAAGGATTAATGTTTCTGATGATCTCTCCTACCAAAATTCGTTCGGAAACCCTGGGTTACAATTTTTTTATTGAAAATCTAATTTGACTGGCCTATTAGTAGACAGTAAAGCTTAACCAACGTGTCTAGTCTACGCATAGCCTGACTCTAGCAGTCAAGTAGACGGCGAAGGCAAGAGTATAAGGTGGCGCGCATAACGTGCCGCGTGAAGAACGAAAAGCATCCTTGACGTGTATTGTACTTAGGCAGCAGATAGTACAAGACGACGTGATTTATAGATACCTTTCGTGCTTGCGATTTCTGTGTAAAAAGAAGAGTGTTTATTGCGTTAGTGTTAAAAAGCATAACTGCTAGTAAAACCTCGATTCCTGTTAAGCTTTAACGATAAAGATACACTACCCTCCAGCCACATTTGCCCACCCTACATGAAAATCGATAAAACTTTAAAGTTTTGTGGCTCACTAGGAGAGTATCAGACCTCCGGATCACGGATTTTGCTCAAACTTTAAGATAAGTTTTCAGATATCAAAATATGAAAGGGAACAGAATTTTAGATCCCAACGCTCAATATTTCCCTAGTTACAGGCAATTTAAAAAAATCACTAAAAAAGTTACTAGATTTTCAAACGCATATAGTTCCTTAGCATTGATAACTAGGAGCTTGAAACTTTTTTTAAATGAAAGCTGAGCTCAAATCCTTTCGAAATAGTAGTTATAGTATGTCAAAATATTATTTTTTCCCAAAGTTATAGCGTAATAATACCTCCATTTTGTTTTTCTATGATTCGATAATTTCCGCAAAAATGGCAGGCATTTGAATAGGGGCAAAAAAATGGAATATTTTTTAGTTAGTTTTTTACGCATAAGGCATGCATTTTTTAATTTTTTTTTTGCTCAACTTGGCTTAAATTGAAGGTTTTTAAACCCTTTTTAAAACCCAGTCGGAATTTTTTAATTACGACTATTTTTCACTGAGCCACAAAACTTTAAAGTTTTATCGATTTTCATGTAGAGTGGGCAAATGTGACTGGAGGGTAGTGTACATCGTTATTTTTCTCTGCTTTGTACGCGTGTGTGCTGGTGACCACGTGCGCGGTATTAATTAGTGCGTCCGTTTTTCTTTCTAGCTTTCGTTCAAGCTAATTAACTGTGTAGCTTCCGAATAAGATACTCCATATAAATTAATCAAGAGCATCGTTGGCTCTTTTTTCGCCACGTTGCTTTAATATTAGTACGATTAAAATAACTTACGGAGTCGCGTTCGTTAACGCGGCTGGCGCCCTTTTCATGGTATGGTCGAAACGTGTAGTTCAATAAAATCTATAAGTTGCACCTTTTAGCTTATTTCTTTTTCTTGTGTGTATTTATAGTGTATATTTTAAATAATCATAATACAAATCTAGCTATACATTTAGCTATTCTTGTACGGTCACCTGAACTCCATGGCCATTACAAGCTATATATGTATCGTCTCACAATACGTAGTCGTGCCGCGCAGCCAGAGAACAAGATCCTTTGACTGAGCTATGTAAAGCTACCCATAGCATGATTGTTTTTTGTGTGCTAGCTACTTGAATAATTTTAGATTTTAAATAACAATTATACAGAAAAAAGGCAAATGATAAGCCTAGTTCCGTTAAGATATAATGAGTATATGACGAGTCCTCAAAGTTTTTTGTACTAATATGATGTCAATCAAAATATTGTATCTTACAAGGAATATCACTGCAGCTAATTTTTTTTAAATAAGTACTTTTTATTGCCAGAAAACGGTAAATTAAAAACCTATTTATTTTAAGAATTTAATAATTTTCTGTTGAGTTATTAAGGGTACGAGGACTGATATGTTTACTAGGAAATTGTATTCTAGCTGAAATATAACCGCGGCTTATTATTTGGATGTATACATTTCTCGAAGCAAGAAAGCGGAAAATTATGAGTCCAAATGCTTTGAATGTATGCATTTCTTGAAGCAGAAAAGCGGCAAATCATGACCTTAGTTCCGTTAGAATATAACAAGTTGTCAAGTTGGCGGAACAAGGCGAAAAACCTCAGTTTTTGGCGTGGAAAAGGATACACGTCGTTTTTCGTTTAGAAAAGGCGACACGTCGGTTTTCGTTTGGAAAAGGCGACATGTTGGAGGGAAACTTCTTTTTCATATGTTGAGTTAAAAAAAGGAATCATTTAATTCTTTGTATAACTAGGAGCTACCAGAGATTAGTAGAGATTGCCAATGCCGTGTTAATGAAACGTGCCGAATTCGATCATGACGATCCTTGCTGCGTTTCTGAAACTTAAATGTCATTTTTTGTTTGGAAAAGGCGACACCTCGGTTTTAGGCGTGGAAAAGGATACACGTCATTTTTCGTTCAAAAAAGGCGACACGTCAGTTTTCGTTTGGAAAAGGAGACACGTTGGAGGGAAACTTCTTTTTCATATGTTGAGTTGAAAAAAGGAATCATTTAATTCATTATATAACTAGGAGCTACCAGAGATTAGTAGAGATTGCCAATGCCGTGTTAATTAAACGTGCCGCATTCAATCATGACGATCCTTGCTGCGTTTCTGGAACTATATACGCAAAGCCCCTCCACGTCTTTACGCGCGTGAAGAGAAGCAAGCTAGAGGGGAGGAGACAAACACATGAAACACGCGACTTCCAGTGGCGTACATACTTAAATAACTAATGATCAAAGCCTATTTATAAGAAGATATCATCTCCACCTTCAAGAAACAAATTTGGTTAAGGTGGATCATCCGCTAGCTATAGTTTGTTGTTCATAAAAATTAAAAGTTAAAAGAATTCTTCAATATTTTGAAAATAATTAATTTATACCAAAAAAAAATCCCCGTGAATTTTCAGCTAGCCTTAACGACTGATTATATTATTCATGCTCGCTTAAAGTTTATCTTTTTACTACTATAAGATACAAAACACGCAAACTTTGAGTGAGCACATATAAAAAAATTAATCGTTAAGGCTACTTGAAAATTTACGGGGATTTTTTTCTTGCTATTAATTAATTATTTTCAAAATATTGAAGAATTTTTTTTAACTTTTAATTTTTATGAACAACAAACTATAGCTAGCGGATGATCCACCTTAAAATTACAAGATATGATTTGATGAAAAAAATTAACCCGTGTTTTTTCTTTTGTTTGAGTAGATTTCAAAAACAAAGCTATACACATTTTTCAATAATGCAATGAAAAGAAGTTGTTGTAAGAACTTGGATGACCAAAAAACTAAAAATCTTACAGAAAAATGTATTAAATATAAAAAGTACAAGTTAAATACTTTAATTTAAGCCTTATAAACTCGGAAAAGCTCAATGTGGTTAAAAAGTTATGCTTAATTTAAAATTATTTAAATTTATTAATAATTTTAACATATAATACATGATAAATTTTTTACTCTATTTCACTTGTATATTTTGATCGTTCGTAACTCTTGAACCAAATAAGCTTTTTTGATGCAATACAGCTTAAATTAATATATTCAAGTACTTTCTTTGATCTATCTTACATATTCTTGTAAGAATTATAGCTGTTTGGCTATTCAAGTTCCGATAAGCTCTTCTTTTCACTATATTTTTAATGAAATATTGGTATTTTCATCTCTGGTATTTTTATATCCGGAACTTTTTTTCATTTCATTTTTTTTCATAAAAAATCAAATTCTGTAGTTTCAACCAAATTCGTTTTGCGAAGATAGAGACCTTTCTTCTCTTTGTTCATTTGAAAAATTTTTATTCAAATTAAATTTCTTAATTCTTTTTGTAAGATTTTTGTGAACTTGATTTAAACTTCATATAATGTTTATTTAAAACATATTACCAATTTCGTTAAAAATTGCCTAATTTTTAACTTCATTCGAGAACAATTATTTATTTTATATTTTAGATTTATTATTAATGTCTTAAACATTTTTATCTCATTATTATGTTTTAATACACGGTTAAAAACAATTGTGTAGTCTGTTAACTTTTTTTGTCTGTTACTAAATTGTCTGTTGAAGCAACAGACAAGGGTGTGTCGATTTAACAGACTTTATGGCAGTTAATTTTGAAAGTGTCCTGTATTGTACCAAATGTAAAAGTTTAACAGGTATTTTTTTGTTAAGTTCTTGAAAGAAATTTTGTCTGTCAAAGTAACAGACATTTTTGTCTGTTAACTGTTTTTAACAGGAATCGTCTGTTAATATTTCTAACCGTGTACTTTCCATTTAACATTTTCTATTATCAAACATGTTTCTCATAAGGTTTCAAACAATTTTCAAATGAATGTCTTTTTGAGTACATTATTAATTCATTTACGTTAAGAGTTTAATTAATATTTTATCAATTCTTTTTAAGGTAGTTCTATTGGTTTTTCACTTTTCTATAGAATTTTTTGAAATTGAAATATGTTGTAAATTAAGATTTACGCTTTACAATAGTATTTTGATTTGGGTGGATATCCACCTTCATCTTTTAGATATTTTAGTTTAAACTTTGCTGAATTTAACATGAGAGTACATGGGCGAAGCGCTTGAAACGTAACATTTTATGAGATTGTGTAAAAAGTTTACTATAGATTTCAAAGAAATAAAAATATATTATACTTCAGATCTCAAGGATTAAAATGGTACCTTGTAGATTATAGCAATCGACCCTTAATTCCGAAATAAAAGGAAAATAATGTCCTTACTCTATATTAATTTACATGTAAACATGCTGTCTTACGATTCGCATAATGTATACTTACAGAATCTGCGCACAAACATGTTTTTGAATTATTGTGCAAACACAGAACTTAACCAATTTCTCTTTCGTATAGTGTGAATTTGTAAGAAACATATTACTTCACAATGAGAACCACTGGACCAATAGAACTACTTTAAATGTTATGCATAAATTTATTTGATCTATTTATAAATATTTATAAACGTTATATAAATATATTATATTTATAAACGTATTATCTTTAAAATATATAAAATAGAATGTTATTATTACTTCATAAAAATCAAAATAAATGAGCTTTGGCTACAATTATAAAAGAAAATCTGTCAGAATAATTAATTCCACAAATTACTTATATACAATTTATCTATAAAATAAAGAAGAATTTAAAAAAAAGACTAAATGAATATCAAATAAAAATTTTCATTACATTAAAGTTAAGAAAATAATCTATATTTGAAAAAAAAACGTTTTCAAAATTTTTATTGCTAATATTTTAATTTAAAAAATTTTTTTATTTCAAGTTTTTTTTGTATCCAAATTCTGCATTCAACTGCTTTTGGGGACTTGAAAAAAAGCTTTGATTTTTCTATACTAGCGATGCGAAAAACAGAAAGTCTGAATTAAAATTTTCATGTTTAAAAAAGCGTTAATTAGTATATGTATAGAAAATTTTAGCAGTTAACGGTTATTTTATTTTAAACGGCTGTATTGTAGGTCAATATTTTTTGTAAAAAGTTTTCTTATTGTATTGAAATAAATTTTATTTGTAAGCATATTAATAATTTTTTTTAACTAAAAAAAGGCACAGCATAAGATTTGAACTTGGAAAAATTTGTAATTGATGCAATGTACCTTAATACTTAGTCAACACACCCATTGTACGTTCTTTATTTAAATCAAATTACATACTTTTATCGCTTCCTCATCCCAAACTTAATTTTGTCTAATTATCTAAACAGTTTTCATTATTAAATAACAAAATTAATAAAATGAGCATTTTAAGGACATGTTGCATGCTGCACATCGTTTTTATAATTAAGTTTTTTTATTTGAATAATAAATTTCTGCACTGTTTTTTGGAAAATTGTATTAAATACATTTTTATGATATAATAAAGTATTCACGCATTTTATTACATTTATCCCAAATAACAGTAAAAAATATACTTTTAAAAGATATAATAAACGTCAAAACCTAAGAAAAAACATATACTTAATAAATAAACTGCTATTTTAAAAAATTAACAACATAGATACAATTTTTACCTAATTAATTGTCAAACTGAAAAAATTTTAAATGCTTTTCATATCATGGTTCAAAGTTAGGAACCATTGTAATAATTACAAAAAAAAATTGAAATTTTTTTTTTTTAATTTTTGGAAATGTTAAAATTATATGTAAATTAAAAAAAAAATTTTAATTTAAAATCATTTTTATTTAAGGGTATGGTTTCACGCTACTTTACCGATCGAAAATTATAATTTTATAAAATTACAATTTTTGAAAAAACTATACATCGGAATAAGTTTTCCTTTTATAGATCACTTCATTTAATTTCGATGAAGGGCGGAAACTCTAAAAATTAGCGCAAAAAAGCTTTAATCGAAGATAATTAGAAGAACAAATTTCTCAGTTCGAAAAAATCAAATTTCTCAAAGACCGTGTTTTGTAGGGAAATTCCCAATTCAGGATAATTTTATTTTTGAAAAATGAAGGGCGGAAACTTGGTTTGATAAATCATATCGCAAAAAAGCAAAATTACATTTTTCTAAAAAGATGTGATCAGCTGTAAGAATACAATGGCCGTGCAAGAAGCCATGTTTCATAGTTGGCATCAATGCTAATGTATAGTTTGGTACGCGCCAACTTCAAATTCGAATTTTAAATGTATATTGAATTTGTTTTATATGTACAATTTCTACAAATAAACACTTTTTCAACATAAAACTGTTTTATTTTATTTAAAACATAAATATGTAAAAAATTTAATATTATAAGAGAGAACAATATAGTTTATATCATTTTTAATTTTCATTATAGCAAAATAAGTAATCTATTCGTTTCTTTGTTTGAAACAAAATATTTTTTGAATGACTTTATTGAACTAGCGAAACTTTGGCATATCCTAACCTTTTTAGAATGAAAATGTTTTCAAAAGCGAATAATAAGAATTACTTAATTTTATTGATAGTTATGGTTTTTGAAAAATAAACAGTCATAAGTAATTTTATTAAGATAAGACTTTGAAAAAACGTGAGAAGAATCACTTAATTTTTTTAACCTTAGTGTAATGAGTATAAAATAAAATTCATAATATTATTTTTGGATAATTTGTAGAAATCTATTTTTCAAATTCATTATTTTCCTAATATTTATCTTTTTATTCGGAATTTAAATTTTACATTCATGTTATATATAGATTTATCAATCAAGCATAAATATAAAAAGAATAGAAATGATTTTGAAATATATTTTTTTTGACAAAATTTTTTTAAAGATAAATGAACAAGACTCCGTAAAACACAAACTGCAAAAAAAACTTTCTTTTATTTGACAAAGAATTCAATTTGGTATAAATGAATGATTAGTTTTTGAATTTTGTAAATAAATTAAATCATAAATAAATGTACATGTTGAACCTTCAAACTTCAATTTTATTTATGCATTATAACACTTATCATTTTAACTAAATGTTATTTTTTCAAAAAACTGTAAAAAACCATGGAAAAATATAAATAATTGTAAATAAATGTGAATAATTGTAAAAAAAATAAATAAATGTAAATAACTGTAAATAAATATAAACAACTGTATATTTATAGTTATTTACAGTTATTTACAGTTAGTAACACTTATTTACAATTATTTCCAGAAATTTTTTCCATATGGGCTTCTCTTAATAAAATTATTTACAACTGTTTAGTTTTAAAGAACGATAATATAAAATAATATTTGATGAGATTATATTATATAATAAAATTATATTAGCAATAAAATTAAGTAATCCTTATCATTCGCTTTTCAAAACATATTTTAGTTCTAAATAGGTTAAGATATGCCAAAGTTTCGTTAATTCAATAAAGTTATTCAAAAAATATTTTGTTTCAAACAAAGAAACGAATAAATTACTTATTTTGCTATAATGAAAATTAAAAAAAATAATGAGTTCGCAAATGATGTAAACTATATTGTTCTCTCTTATAATATTAAATTTTTTTACATATTTATGTTTTAAATAAAATAAAACAGTTTTATGTTGAAAAAGTGTTTAAATGTAGAAATTGTAAATATAAAACAAATTCAATATACACTTGGCGGAAAGGATATTTTTCCGAATGTTAACCTCAAATGGCAACATCGCATATTTTACCACAGGCATAAGACAATTCTAAATTATAGAGCAACTTTCTCATCATCGTTACTTATTACTAATGACATAATTTTAGTAAACAAACAATATTACTTTATTTTTTCATGATCCGAATTATAATTTTATTGAATAAAATTTTTATTTCTTAGTTCAATAATCATATAGAATCTAATATTGTGAATTTAAATTATTTAAGCAATAAATTTTAAGTTGTTATGATTTGAATTTTGCATGAATAACCTATAAGAAAAAACAAAATAATCATGATGCGAAACTCAATGCATAATTCGAAGTTTTCTTATGTCTGTGGTAAAATATGCAGCGCTGCCATTTGAGGTACACATTCGGAAAAATATCCTTTCCGCCAAGTGTACATTTAAAATTCGAATTTGAAGTTGACGCGTACCAAACTATACATTAGCATTGATGCCAACTATGAAACATGGCTTCTTGCACGGCCATTGTATTCTTACAGCTGAGCACATCATTTTAGAAAAATGTAATTTTGCTTTTTTGCAATATGATTTATCAAACCAAGTTTCCGCCCTTCATTTTTTAAAAATAAAATGATCCTGAATAGGAAATTTCCCTACAAAACACGGTTTTTGAGAAATTTGATTTTTTCGAACTGAGAAATTTGTTTTTCTAATTATCTTCGATTAACGCTTTTTTCTGCTAATTTTTAGAGTTTCCGCCCTTCATCGAAATTAAATGAAGTGATCTATAAAAGGAAAACTCATTCCGATGTATAGTTTTTTCAAAAATTGTAATTTTATAAAATTATAATTTTCGATCGGTAAAGTAGCGTGAAACCATACCCTTAAGACATGATTTTTTGAAATTTGCAAGGTTTCGTAAAGTTTCATTTTTCCTAAATGAAATTATCGACATTATAAATTTATGTTAAGTTAATTTAATAAAAAGAGATTTAAAACTTGATATCATGATATTGACTACTATACTACTATATTACTAAAAAGGATATACTTTTAATAAAAGCATTTCTTCATTCTTTTATGTTCATCGCCCCTAAAAGATTTTATTTATTATTATTTGTTTGATTACCTTAAAAGTTTTTATTATTAAAAAATATATTTACGTTTTAAATAAAAATATGTAGATAATCAACAAATTTTCAGGACAGTTAATCACATTGAAATAAAGGTAATAACGTATCGCGGCGAAAACGAACTAAAGCGAATTTGCCGTAAGTTTACCTACGCCACTGGAAGCCGCGTGTTTCGTGTGTTTGTCTGGTCCCCTCTCGCTTGCTTCTCTACGCGCGTGTAAAGACGTGGAGGGGCTTTGCGCATATAGTTCGGGCATTAGTTTAAATTGTATTTTAACGAGCACGCTCTCGCCTATACTCATAGGCGATTTCTACTAATCTCTGGAGCTACCCTAGTTTGTAACTAGCAAAGTATTCACTAAAATTTATGAATGACTAAATTAAAATAATTTTTTACCAGGAAATTTTACTTTTTTTAATTTTTAAATAATCGGTAACACAACTAAAATAAAGTATAATTATAATGTACAAAATGAAAAATTTGATTTTAAAATTGCGTTTATGATACTCTTGGAGTTTATTGAATTTGTTACATAGTTTATATTATTAGTTCTTAGTTACATATAATCTACAGTCACATATTTGACATATTAAAGTTTATATATAAAATACATTTACATCTTATGTTAAGTGCATATAAAAATGTAAATATTTAAATGAAAGGTATTAAACTTTTGACAAGTGTTTTGAGTAGTATCTTCTAAACTCATGGCCACAAAAAAAGTATGAACCATTAAAGGTATTTCCTCGTGGTCATGAGTCTAGAAGATAGGACTCATAACACAAGAAAAGGATTAAACATTTTGAAAAACCAACGTGATCATTATATTTTTATAATAATGATAGCATACTTTTTGGCAATCAAACGTATTTTGAAAAATAAATTAAATTCATCACAATAGCTTAATAAGCGTATTACATAGTTACTATATAACATAAGATGTAAATGTATGTTATATATAAACTATAATATGTCAAATATGTAACCGTTGGTTATATGTAACTAAGAACTAATAATATAAACTCTGTAACAAATTCAATAAACTTAAGAGTACCATAAACGGAATTTCCAATTCAAATTTTTCATTTTGTATATTACAATATTTTTTACAACATATAATAAATAAATAATATTTATACTAATTATACTTTATTTTAGTTGAGTTACTGATTGTACAAAAATTAAAGAAAAGAAAAATTTCCTGGTAAAAAGTTATTTTAATTTAGTCATTCATAAATTTTAGTGAATGCTTTGCTAGTTAAAAACTAGTGTAGCTCCTAGTTATATAAAAAATTAAATGATTTCTTTTTTTTTAAATAACATTTGAAAAAAGTTTCCCTCCGACGTGTCTCCTGTGCACAAATTTCTTTTTGAAATGAACTCCCAAGGAAAGTACATTTCATTGGAGTTTTAGATTTTCTCCTAACATTGGGATATTTTTCTTACATAAAATTATGAAATGAGACGCGTTTTTTTTATCCAACGCTCAATTTATCTAAAGTTATAAACATTTTCTTTTAAATGTTGAGACTTTTTTTAATAAGTTTCGTTTGTTTTATAGGCATACACCTTTTGGACTTACTCTTCTGGAAGATTTTTATTTAGGTATCAAGACTTCATTAAAGCCGTAAAAAAATAAAATTTTAATATAATGATAAATTATTTTTCTTATAATCATTTTCAGGTTGGAAATTAATTAATAAAATTATTTTCAAACTCAATTATTTATTAAATAAAAGACTTTGGTCCATAATAAATTTTTTGACACTCCGTGTGCGAAGCTCAATTTTGCACACGATTCACAAAGTGACACGTGCAAAAATTGAGCTTCTTACACGTCGTGTTAAAAAATAAAGTTCGATACTTATGTGAGAAAGTCATTTCTTCCTTGTATGACCTTTTCACCCTCGCTTCGCTCAGGCGCAAACCGCCACACGAGGAAAAGATCCCTTTCATGCACTAGTATCGAAATATACTATTATTAAATGTTATTCGATGCTTCAAATCCTGTTTGGCCGAACTTTTGATTTTGTCTATTTTGGTCGTTGCCACACGTTTTTTCAGACCATTTTTAACAGGTTGATTGAGAAATTTCTAGCAATTTTCAATTTATATATCTTCACAAAATAACAGTGCTGGAATTTTGATAGGATAAGTTTAAGTGAATGTTGAACTGAATCACATTCATAAAATTCATAAAATATTAATTTTCTCAAATTATTACAAAATTAACTTGAAAATCTGTTTTTTTTTATAAAACTAAAACTGTTATTTTAAAAATACATTAAAAATGAAAATATCTAGAAAATTTGAAGTCAGCTTGTTTAAATTTGGCTGATGAAATCTGTGTCGACTATCAAAATTGGTAAAAACAAAGTTTTGACGAAAGAATAGGATTTGAAACATTGGATGAGATTCTCTATATTATCTAAGAACCAAAGTCATATTTAATATATATTAAAAGTGAAAAAAGTTCTATTAATTAATACCATAAAAAAAAAAATTTTCATTATTATATTTAAATTTGATTTTTTATCAGACTTTAACTGAATACTGATACCTTAAGGTTGAAATTAAAATCTTTCAATAGAAAAAATTTTTGTTCAAAAAGTTCAAGTTATTCAAAATTTGTCAAGTGATGAAAATTAAGATAGAAATTAAATGAAAGTAAAGCATTCATTTTTTATGCACATATACATACACACAAACACTCATAGGGGAGATCAGGGTTAAAAGTGACAAGGGTGAATATTAACAGTCGGTTAATATATTTAATATAATTATTTCTTTTATGTGATCATATTTAGTACCTTGCAGACGTCGCAAAGAAAAAACGTACGATGTAACTATTTTTTTGACAAATAATATAAAATTTTTACTTACTTTGATGCTTATTTTTCATTTTATTCAATATAATTAATAAAATTAAAATTATTACAGTGGACTCTCGATACAATAGATATAAAAAACTGTAATTTAATATAAAAATGATAAAGATTATAATGAACAATAAAGATGAGCCGGTCTGTGGCACAGTTGGTAGGAGCGTTGGATTCTTTTTTTCGGGGGACCGTGGATCGAATCCCGCTCTCGGCTGTTTTTCAAGCTAGCACCTCTGTTACATGTGCTATGTTTTTCATAAACACACTTACGAGTTCCGTAGTTAAAGGACGAAAAGTAACTCAGTTGCCAAAGGCAGCTGGCTTGCGTCCTAACGGATCAGGGTTCGACTCCCTGGGGGCTTATTCAGTAATATCGTAACGTCTAACGGCAAGCTTAACGCCGAAACGCGCATGCGCAGTAATCATTTTTCAGCAAATACTATCGAATATCGCGAACGTTATCAGAGATCATGTTGACGTAACGACGAAAATGTTCTAAACTGAAGCGCTAAGTCGATTTTATCGACAAATTTTACAACCAATTTGAAGCTCGGTTGTAAATCGTACGTTAAATTGTAAAACGTTATATTATGCATAACATATGTATATGCATTGACAGAAAAGATTTCTAGAAACAAAAGAATTACTCAGACTTGATTTGATCATTCAAATGGAATAATAATTTCTTAGATGTAGGTAACTAGATGTTTGAATTAATTTCTTGCTTCACAGATTTTAAGTTGTATCTAAGAGAATCGAGATATCTTTTCTGTCAGTGTATGTATATACCTATATATATATATATATATATATAAAGGGAACATTATTTTATTATTATTTACATTAGTAATCATAAAAATTATTTGTAATCATACATGGTTAAATGGTAAATTGTGTATAATTTAAAATTCAATTGGATCTGCAGGTTTTAAAGTGACTTATATGTACTTTAATAAAAACGAACAGAAAAAAATAATATAAATATTGTTTTAAATAAACTTATCTTATCAATAATAAAAAACGTTTTTCAATAAAATTATATATTAATCTAAATTTGCATTTTATATTCTATAGCATCAACTACAGTTTCTCGATTGAATTGTTAAGTTTGCTGCTGAACTTAAAAATATTAGTTTTTAAAATTTCGTCTTTCAAAATAAAAATGTTGGCTTGGATAATGTTGAGTTAGAAGAATATATAATAGAAACATGAATACAGATATATTTCTAATATGAATGTTACGTGTTGTGTGTTTTAAGGCAAATGTTGTTAAAATTCCTTTTTTTCTGTATTGGGATTTAAAATGAGTGGATCATGATATTTTTTCTAATTATTATTTTGGATATATATTATTTTCATAATACAAGATCTAATATAAATCTACAAAAAAACTAGTAAAATTATAATTTATTTGCGTATAAATATGTCAAAAACTTAAACAATTTTTTTTGTAATCATGTTTATTTTGATGTAATAATTGTTTGAAATTCTTTTAATTTTGAATATTTATTTTGTAAATGTCTGTTGTAAAAGATTTAATAATAAGCTAAAACATTTTTTCATATGTGTTTATTGATTACTTGAAAAAGTAGAGTCCTTAACGCTTTTCGACGTCGAAACGTTAAGTCAATCGTTATCGTTAAAAAGTTAGTGAATAACCCCCCTGGGAAAACTGGGAAAAAATAATTTTCGTAGTTTTCCGTAGGGAAGAGAACCCAAAGAACACAAAAAACACAAAATAGAGTTTCTTGGAACAATACAAAAATTTAATAATAAAAAGTCCCCTCGGGGCAAAAATAATTAATAAAAAAATAAATTGATGATGGCTTATAATGATAAGTCGAAAGGCCAATTTAAGAAAGAAGAAGAAGAAGAAGAACAATAAAGATATCTATAGGTTATGATTTATGTCAAAAATAAATTTTGTATTAATATAAAACAGTGAGATATTAATATTGTTTGATATTTATTGTAGTTACACACATAAGAAATATCAATTAATCAAGAACTTATGGTATCAGGCCTGAGTGAAAGCCTAGAACAAAAATCAAATTTAAATGTCATGATGATTTTTCTATTATAATATTATTTAATAAAACTTATATTTACTTTAAATATATAAAATACAAGACTTTGGTCCATGAATAATTTTGAGTAATCTCATTTGATGATTGAGATCCTTCCCTTTACATTAGATTTTGGTGGTTACCACAAGTTTTCTCAGCCAATTTTCAACATTGATAACGAATTGACTTCAATATTTCCAGAGATCTTCAATTTATATATCTTCACAAAATAACACTTTTAGTTTAAAAAAAAAGGAATTTAAAAGTTTGGTTCAAAAAAAGTTAAAAATTTTGGAAAAAATAGATATTTTTATGAGTTTCATGTATGTAATTTAATTCAATATTCATTTAAACTCATCTTATCGAAATTCCAACACTTTTATTTTGTGAAGATGTATAAATAGAACATCTCTGAAAATTTTGAAGACGATTTGTTGAAAATTAACGGAGAAAGCTAACGACAACCACCAAAATAGAAAAAAATCAAATCTTCGACTAATCTAAAAAGGATTTTAAGCATCGGATAAGATATTTTAAAATTATTCATTGACCAAAGACTTGTATTTAATATCTATTTAAAGTAAAACAAAGTTTCATTACTTAATATTATGAGGAAAACTTTTTCTAATTACCTTTAAATTTGATTTTTTCTTCAAGCTTGCAATCAGTCCTGATACCTTAAGAAACAAAACTAACAGAACTTTAGAACCTCATTCGTACATCTATTCTCAAAGTTTATGGTTAGGTTAAGATTATGTTATAATAAATAAATTTTATTGTTAATAACATCTGAAGATTAGTGAATAAAAATATGATAAAAAAGTGTAAAAAAAAATTACAATTAAAGTTAAATTTGTCATACTATAAATACAACTTTATTGAAGTAGTACACACAAATTATGCACTTACAAACATATATACATAATAAACACTAAGGTAGTACTCCTGAAAAAAATTGTTTAGTATATTTTACTTCGATTCGATTTGATTATCTACAAATAGCTATTTAAAAAAATACATGAATTAAAAAATAAAGATACTTTTCTAAAGTATTATTTTTAGCTTCGGTCTCCCCTACATACATACAGACAGGCAGACAGACCAAACCACTTTTTACTAGCTAAGAGGCGTATAGTCATGTTCTAGTCTTATTTAAATTCTCGTTATAGTTGATAAATTAAATAGTTTTTGACAGAAGTAAGAGTTGTCACCAATAGATTTCAGAACGAGCGAACGATTCTGTTCTATGAAAAAATATAAAATTTTTATTATTTTTTTAGTTAAATATGAAACGAAAAATACAGTTGAACTTAACTTCAAATTATGTACAAATAAATTAAAAAGATAAATACTCTTTAAGCAATTCAATACCTTCTCTTTGACAAAACAATGAAGATTTAATAAATATAACTGAATGTATAATACTTTCTCAAATAGTTTTTGATTACCACCGTAATGAAAGCACAATATGACATTTATTTGTAATAAATCTTATATAAAAAGGAGAACGATTAGAGTGAAGCCTCCAAACTTTTTGATTGGCTGAATCTATATTCAAAGCGAGAGTCTGATTGGCTTAGGCTTATATGTGCTGTTTTTATACTTTTAGTTTCTGTTAGCAGTAGTTAATACGAATCGCGACCATTAGGTACAGTATAAGATGACTTTTTATGTAATAGTTGTCAATTGACAGCAACGCAAATAAATGCATGTAAAATTAAATATAGTGTTAAAAAAAAAAATTTGAATTTTTTTTCTTTTTAGTTCCAATTTCTGGCACTGCATTCAATTTTACACGTAATTGGCGTTGTCATCTCGTACTACATGACGACAACGTAACTTAACATAATGAATAGTATAAGAAGTGTTTGTTTGTACAAGAAGAAGAGAAGAATAAAAAAAAGACAAATATTGCGTCATTACTGGTTTGTGTGTTCTTGTGTAAACACGTTCAAGAAAGACCGGTGGGTCGAAACATATTTTTCAAAATTTGGTAAGTCAAACTTCAAACTTTATATAAGTCTTAAAAATCACATCAACATTTATTATATTTTATTTATTTTTTTGTTTTGTAAAAATATGGTTAATGTAGTGATCATTCTTTTGTTTTTTTTTCTCTTTCAAATAGTTTTCTCTTTCTAACATCATGCTTCTGAACTCTTTTCTAGGAATTTATCCATCCAGAAAAAAGAATCGTTGAATATTCGTCATTCAAGAAGTACAGACTCGTGTCAGCAGCGAGTTAAGGTTATAATTCAATTATATTTTATTTGTACGTTGAAATATCTATTCTTTCAAATCGTTTTTTGATTGAATGAAATTTTTGTTTTTTGTTTTTTGGATGATTTCTATTGTTGTCTAAATATTTATTGTTTACATTCAGTATTAAAATTTTATCTATTGAAAAGAAAAGAAGATTTTAGAAAATTATAATTTTACTAAATTGTGTATTTTTAAATTAATTTTTAGTGGTTCCTAATCACGATGTCTTTAACTAAATCAACACCAGTAAAATATAGTTCGAGTAAACAACTTTCATTTTTGCAACATGGTGATAAGCGCGTATAAGTAAATATATAAATTGATTAATATTAAATGTTATAAAGTGCAATATCATAGTACAATATTAGAGAGTGAAAGGGTTATGTTGAAGAAGTGAATGTCAGTAAGGAAGTTAATCCTTCTTAAAAAAATGATGAGCCGCCATGTTGAAGCATCTAAAGATCAAATCCTGATTGGTCGATATAGAATAGGCGCCAAAAATTAAATTTTAAAGGGTTTAGATTTTTTAAATAAATAAAAATTAATTTCTAGGCATTGTTTTTTAAATATAATAGAAGTAACTCAATTAAAATAGAATAAGAATATTTTATTTTAAACCAAGCAATATTATTTATGTATATAACCAATGTATAGTTTAATGATAAAATATATAACTATGAGCACAAGCAAGGTGACTACCTTTTATTTAAAAATTCCAGTAAAATTGTAAAGACATCAAATAATATAACAATTCAGATAAGTAATTTATTCCTTTATTGCATAAGTATTGCTTAATGCAGGTACAATATGTATATATTTTTAATTGTTTTTCATTTAAAAATAAGTATAGTAACAGCAATTAATGAAGGTTTGAGGTTATGAAGGTTTGAGGTTATGAAAGTTTTATTATTCTATATTTCTATTACTCATATTAAAAATCATCAAAGTACCAAAAAAAAGTAATATATTTAACTAATGTTTTAAAGATAAATTTATGCACATTTTAATAAAAAAAATAAGGTTAGAATGAATCAAGATCAAAATTTACTGATAACAATGGATGATACAATTGACGAACAAACTTTATGTCTATTTTTAATGAAAATTTAAATAATCTACTTATACGAGTGTGCTATTTCATAATATACAATACTATTTAGTTAAACTTATTATATTAAATATTAATTCATAAATAAATAGAAGTATAAAATGTGTGTTTTCAGTAAATGTAGTTTGAAAATAATTTGCACACTGATAAAAGTATGACTACGATAGGCAGCTTTGTTATAGATTAACATATAAAATTTGTATTACACTTGACGAACAAGCTATATGTCTATCTTTAATGAAAATTTGAATAATTTACTTATTCATTTTATATAAGTGTGCTATTTTATGATATACGATGAATTAATATTTAATATAATGTATTTAACTGAATAGTTTGCTTATACGAGTGAGTTATTTTATTATATACATTACTATTTAACTAAATATTAATACATGAAATTAAAAAATGGAAAAACAATTTATGTTTTAATGAATAAAGCTTAAAAATAATTAACATGCTGATAAAATTATAACTATAGTAAGCATCCTTTTTATATATTTGTATATATAAAATTTGCATTACAGTTGACAAACAAGCCATATGACTATATTTTCAATAAAAATTTGAATATTTACTAATATAGGTGTGTTATATTTTATAATATAAAATGAATTAATATTTAATATAATATATTTAACTGATTAGTTTACTTATACATATGGGTTATTTTATAATATACAGACATAAGCTGAAATAACTTGGGCGCCTATGCACTTTCTACTCAACTGTAGTTATTTGAGCTATCAGACCTGAGTTTCAGTCTGAAAAAAATCAGATTTAAATGTAATTGATAATTTTTTGTTATTATAATATTAACTAATAAAACTTCTTTTTAGCTTAAATATACATTAAATAAAAAAGTTTGATCCATGAATAGTTTTAAAAATTCTTATCTGATGCTTAAAATCCTTTTGATTAGTTAAAAACTTGATTTTGTTTATTTAATAACACTATTTAAAATGAAATAATGTTGTATGTGTATCATGTCTTAAGATTTATGAGTTATAAATATATTTTAATACACTTCTACTTTCTCATAAAGAAAACATTGTATCAATAAAAAAATTTGTTCTATTTTGTTATTAATTTGTACATATTCAGACTCGTGGAAAAAAGTGGTTTCCACCCTGTTAAAAAAAATCAAGCGAGAAATCACCTTTATTTCTTAGGTGATTTATCATGCCAAAATCTCATGTAATGATCTCTCACCTGATTTTTTTTTTGTAGGGCAGAAAATGTCTGTATGTATGTGTGTGTGTATGTACTCATTACGCCAATTAGATCTCGAAAAGTACTCGACAGATTTCCTTCAAATTTTGCATACAATTTATTTTTTTGTCTAACTGGTACGGAAGCTATTGAAAACTGGTTTTCTTGGCATAGTTTTAATTTTAGAACAATTTAAAACTTTTTTTTTCAATTCTAATTTTTAATTTTTTTTTGTATTTTACTTTAAGTACTCGATGGATTTGCTCTAAAATTTGCTTGGAAATTATTTGCGACTACCAAAAGAAAAACTTCTGAAAACTGATGGGTGGGGCTCGAACATTAGAATGTTATTTATTTAATTAACATTTATTTAGAAGTTCATATAAATTATGTGCATATCAAGACTGTTCATTTATTCATTTTAGAATTTTCGTATTTTCAGCGACTGAAGTAACGAAAATAACTAATGCGAGTAAAGCATTTTAGAATATTCACTTTATCGAAATAAGAAGTAGCAAAATAAATGTACGTCTAAATTTAGAATAAATTATATCAAGATTTCGAAAGAACTCTAAATATTTTAATCGAATAATTTGAGATTATCACTACTGCTTTTTGAAATCATGAAAATTCATTATTACTTTATTCTAAATTATGGAATACGCTATTCGTAATTGTGGCACTCTAAATAAATATTCATTAAATAAAAAACATTCTAATGTTCGAGCCCCACCCAAACTGATTTTCTTAGCGTGGTTTTAATTTTAGATAATTTTGTAAAATTTGAAAAAAAAAATTCATTTTTCTTTTATTTTACGTAAATTACTCTATAGATTTGCCCCAAAATTCGCATGCAAGTTATCCGCTATTGTCAGAAGAAAAAAATTTTTAAAAACTAATTTTCTTAGCGCAGTTTTAATTTTAGAGCATTTTGAAAATTTTGAAAAAATTTTTATTTGAAACCACTTTTTTTGACTCCCGGAGTCTAAATATGTACAAATTAACGAAAAAATAGAAAAAATTTTTTCACCGATACAATAATTTTTCTTTGAGAAAGCAAAATGAAATCAAAATACTTAAATGCTTAAGTTCAAATAAATGTAATAGATATATTTATTATTACCTATAATGCGGTTATGAAGTAGCTAAGTAAAGTCATTTATTTAATAGTCATTAAATATATAAAGATGAAAAAGATGCTTTTGTAATTTTAAATCTTATTACCAATAATAGTATTTAAAAATTTAATTTACTGCAATATTTAATTTAATTTAATGTTATCCAAACTAAAGATGTAACGCATATAATAATTAGTGAAAACAATTTTATATGAATGAGTTGAAACAAAATTTAATGCAAGTAAAAAATAAAATGTTTTTTTTGTGAAAAACTTTTTGATTCTTTATTGCAAAATTTATATTATTTTCATACATTATTTTAAAACTCGGAAATTGATAGTGATGAAAATCAATAATGAATCAGATGAAATGTTTCTTCTAGAATATTTAAATTCTTTTAATCCTTCCAGTAAATTACATTTGAGAGAAAAATTTATTGTAATGCTTATAAGAAATATAAGTATTAATAAAGGTTCATGCAATAGTGCGAGATTGCAAATTTTAGAATTTTCTAATCATTTATTAAAATGTAAAATTTTGACGGGTGGTATAAGATAATATTTTTCCAAACCGTAGTAGATTATATATTGAAAATGAATATTCCTTTTACATTTAAAAGAACGTAATTTTCATGTGAATTATCTTTTGCTATGACGATTAGTAAATTACGTGGACAAACGTTTGATAATATAATTATTGTTTTAAGGAACTGAACACGGTTAAAAACAATTGTGTAGTCTGTTAACTTTTATTTTCTGTTACTAAATTGTCTGTTGAAGTAACAAACAAGGATGTGACGATTTAACAGACTTTATGTCAGTTGATTCTGAAAATGTCCGTAACAAACGACTAAAATAGATAGTCCAGAGGCAAACTACTTAAGTCTTGGTCGATCGAGGTCCTCAATTCTACCCAGGTTTTTTTATGTATTTTTGACCTGCTGAATCCGAATTTTTTGGGTAGAATGTCTGAAAATGGCGCATTTAATAATTATCAACAATTTTCATAAACAAATTATAAAAATGCACTTAAAAAAAAAATTTTATCATATTTTTTTAGTTTATTTTAAGTAAAAAAGGTTCTCATGAACATATTGCTGAAATGCACTGAATCGGCAGAAAACAAATTGCAAAGTTTGAAAAACGCGATTTTTTATAAATACGGTCGCTAACTACTGTAATCTTTAAGTTTATATTTTAACCAACAATTTAAGCTATTGTGAGTTAAAATGAAATCAGTAGAAGCTGAGCTATAGGCTGTCAAAGTTTTAAAAAATCGCGTTTTTTCAAACTGCGATTTTTTTTTGCCGATTCAGTTCATTTTAGCAATATGTTCATGACAACCTTTTTTACTCAAAATGACCTAAAAAATATCATAATTTTTTTTTTTTTTCGAAAAAACGTATTATTATAATTTGTTTATAAAAATTGTTAATAATTATTAAAATTATATCATTGTAAATGTCACGAAAGCTATTCATTAGACAACGAATATCATATTATAAACGAATATAATATTGTATAAGATATAATAAAAAACGTTCTTTCTAATATTTCTTGAGTTCTTGTACATTTATTAATTTAAGGAGTCTCATATGTCAGCTATAGTTTGTTGTTCATAAAAATTAAAAGTTTAAAGAACTCTTCAAAATTTTGATAAAAATTAATTTATACCTAGAAAAAAATTTCTACAAATTTTCAAGTAGTCTTATCAACTAATTTTTTTATATGTGCTCACTCGAAGTCCGCGTGTTTTGTATCTCATAGTAGTAAAAAGATAAACTTTAAGTGAGCATAAATAATAAAATCAGTCGATAAGTCTAACTAAAAATTTGCAGAGATTTTTTTCCAGGTATAAATTAATGTTTTTCAAAATATTGAAGAATTTTTTAAACTTTTGATTATTATGAACAACAAACTATAGCAAACTATAGCTAGCACATGAGACTCCTTAAACGTGAATTTAAAAAAATTAAACTATATATAAAACGTGTATGTATGTGTACGGAAAACAAGACCAAAAAAAGTTTTAGTACATTGACAGACAATGTCTGTAATTTATAAGTAAAATTTTAACAGACATTTGTTTGTTAAATCCTTTAAAGACATTTTGTTTGTTAAAGTAACACACATTTTTGTCTATTAACTGGTTTTAACAGACTTTGTCTTTGATATTTCTAACTGTGAATAAACTAATAGCAGCAGTTGTTTCAATTTTTCTTTATTTCTATAAGAGAAAAAACAACTTTTCTCCTCTATTTTTTAGAGAGGCCACTTCAGGTGCTAAAACATAAAATTTAATAACAACTGATAACAGTTTCTTAATGATTAAAAATTTCTAAATTCATCAACAATACATTAAAAAAACATCACCTAAAACAATACATTTTAGGCGTAACAATAAAAATAAAAAATGAAACTTGCAAGTATTAAACATGTGGTATTACATAACTATTTTTGTTTTATAAAAATGTATAATAATAGATATTTCTATTAATAATATATAAATATATTAATATATATATATTAATAATAAAAATTTACGCAATCTAATATGCGTCGTCATGATCTACGTGACATTATGAAGTATAAGTTATTTCAACGAATATAGACGCTGATAGAAGCGTACATGGGAAATTTCTGCCAAAAATGAGTTGGTTCTGTTACCCAGCTACTTGGGGACGCCATCAAATCCCATGTATTTTTATATCTATATAAATCATATATATAGCACATTTTTCATATGTATAGATATACAAACAATGTTGAAGTGTTACCCAGGCTTTCGGACGAAAAATGTAACCCAGAAGAATCCTTCTATAAGCGTCTATTTTCTTTGGTTATACAAATCTTTAACATAGGTAATTTAGGTGAGTTACATATGTACAAAGTGACTAGCAAGTGTTTTCTTTTATGTACTTGGTATTTGATTCAAGATTTTGACTCACGTGAATGAATTTGATTTAATTATATTTAATCTAATTTAACAATTATTGCGTTTTATTGTAAATAATTTATTCTTGAAACCGTTTTATCAAAAAAATTAATTTCTTTTTAATAATTCAACTATGTATTTATTATATACGTTGTTTAATTTTTGAGTGTCGTGTATTATTGCAATTTTCATATTTTTTAATATGTATCATTTCTGATAGCAATCTTTTTTGATAGTTGCATTCAATGTCTAATATGTTTGAGGTTCCTATGTTTGTATCAAAGCTATGGCTAGAATTTTTACAGTGTGTAACCAACGCAGATTTGTCTCTATTATGTTTCAAATCACTTATATGTTGTAAATAAAGAAAAATTGAAACAGATACTGCTATTAGTTTATTCAGTTGCTTAAAAAAAATTTTAGCTGTTGTTAGCTGTTTAAAAGAATAATATAATTATTGATTGATGAAGAGAAGTTTTTGATCATGGTCAGTTGTATGCTGCGTTATCTAGAGTTTGATCTTATATCCTACATGCCAAAAAACTAATATAAATATTGAAAATTATGTATGTAAAAAATTATATTAAAAATTTCTTTTAATTTAATTTTTTTATTTTTTGATGACATATTAAAGGCACTTCGTACTGTTTGATTTTAAGGTTCATAATTTTAGTTTTTATTTAAAATTAATTTTTGATAGATGACCACTCATCATTTTTTTAAAAACAATAAAATTGCTACTAAAATAATTTCGTTTATTAAAATTACTTATCATGTTTATAGATGTTATTATATCCATAGTTGGCCCTGGAGTATAAATTTGTTGCGCGCTTTGCGCGCATGAATGTAGCTAGTACACAAAAAGTACATGCTGTTCAAATTTGTACTGATAAATGGAGAAGTAAAACTCAACTGTCTGGTATGGGGGAAACCACTCATTGACAAGTATGAAAAATTAATTATTACAAGAAAGGTATGCGTTTTTACTTTAAAAAAAATATGTTTATAATTAAAGTATAAAATCTTAATAAAATAATTGCCAATTTTTATAAATTATTATTATGAAATTTGCTATAACATATTTATGATCTAAAATAACATTTTATAATCTATTTTCATGCTCACTATAATAGTTGTTTGTAAACACATACTAATTTCGTAACAAAAGTAATTTTACAATTTTTTTGTAATAATTAGATAAATAATTCTTATAAATAATTGTTTCTATAGATTTGGCATCTTGATGACGCTAATTCGAAAGAGATAAAGTTAAAGGAAACTCAATCTCTAGGATTTTTATTCTTTGAAATCATTATTCAAGCAAACACTGTTGTCAACTTTTTGGGTACTTACGAAGGAGATGATACTGTCGAGCAAGAGCCTACAGAAGCTAATTGTGAAAATGTTGGGTGTTACATTGGAAAGCAGATTGGTAAATATTCTTAAACATATAATTTTAATGTTTACTTAAATTTAAGGTTATTGTAATGTAATAACAGTAGTATATCTTCAATGATGATTTGTTTTTACTTTTACAGTCCTACAAGCTTACATCAAAACAAAAATTTCAATCGCTTGCAGCAGAAATAGTGAAATGACTTTTGATTCTGGGGCTCTCACAGATGGTACATACAAAGTTTGGCTGCAAATAAGTAATGTTAAGGGTGATGAAGTCATTAGCTTAGAGAAAAGTACCTATATAAAGGTCAAAGGTCTTGTGAGAGATACAGGTATATTTTTCATTTAAAAAGTTTTATTTCAAATTAGTTTAAATTTTAATGTTTACTTTTTTATCTAATTTTCCTTTAATACTGTTATTCAATATTATTACTAAACTTCGTAAATTTAAAACAAATAAAATATAAATAATTATTAAATTTTACTTTTTTATATACATAGTTGCACCATCTATATTATGTCCTACGATGAGTTCTATTCAAGTAATTCAGGATCAGAAACGTATAGATGAAGATTCTTTAATGAATAGTGTTAGACCTCCAAAGAGAAAACAAGATTTTGATGATAAAAAGAGCCAGAACGAAGGAACAAAACAAGAATTAGGTAGTAATAATAAAGAGAACAGTGGTTCTCTCAACAAATCTTCAAATCAATCACTAAATAGAAGCTCGCTACATGATCATGATATGCAAATTAATTGAAAAAAATATTTAATTGATATTATTTCTGTGCTTTATTTCTTAAAAAAATAGTTCATTTTTTATTATTTTGATTTATTTTATATTTTAAATAACATATTTTTTATTTAAAAACTGTAGTCTTTCAACTTTAAGGTTCTTTTATATATACTACATATTTAATTTGCTTTGTATTCATGTACGATTTAAAAATTTATAATGAATAAGAGTGTTAAACGGAAAGCTTATCACTAAGAAATTATGAAGTTTCTAACAGAGACATTGGTTAACATTATTCGTTCTTTGTTTTTAAGAATTCTAAATTTGCTATAATGTTATTTATTTTAAGTTACGCTTAATGAACTTTGGATTTCATGTATTGTTACATTTAAGCATAAAAGTACTTAATATTTTAAGAATAATTTATCTTTACTGCAATTATTATAATTTTTTATAATTTTTCGGATTTTCTCGAAACTGTGAACTCTGTTCTTAGGGTTTTCAATAAAATATACATGTAATAAAATAAAAAAAAAACATTTTAAAAACACGCTTTTATAATGGAGAAAATAAATTAAAAAGTATTAAATAAATTAATTTACTTTCTTGAAATTACTTTTATACAGTTCATTGCAATAATTAAGAGAAAATTTCACAACAAAAATTTTCTCTTAATTATTGCAATGAACTGTATGAAAGTAATTTCAAGAAAGTAAATTAATTTATATGATACTTTTCAGTTTATTTTCTCCATTATAAAAGCGTGTTTTTGAAATGTTTTTTATTTTCTACTTTTTAGTTGAAGTTGAATTTTCTACGGGTGATTTTTTTTTTGAAAGCTCGTATTTAATTGTATCTTTTTTTCATCCCCCTATCCCCTATACATTCCCCTATCCCTTATATATTCACCTATCCATTCCCATATCCCCTATATGTTCCCTTATCCCATATACATTCCCATATCCCTATGATTCCCCTATCCTTTATATTTTCCCCTGTACATTACCCTATCCCCTATACACTCCCCTACCCCTATGCATTTTCTACAACTATCAACTCAAGAACATTCTATCAACTCGCCTCGACCCAAAGATAGCCTCCCCACTTAAACTTCCTCCGAGATGACTTTGCACACCCGTCATCGCCGACTTGACAACGGATTATTGCATTGCCATCGAAGACCAAAGTCTGTAAAATTTCA
Source organism: Anastatus disparis (assembly GCA_017163975.1). Classification (NCBI taxonomy): domain Eukaryota; kingdom Metazoa; phylum Arthropoda; class Insecta; order Hymenoptera; family Eupelmidae; genus Anastatus; species Anastatus disparis. The sequence goes on along the minus strand of JAFFSR010000316.1, from coordinate 2,781,868 downwards.
GAAATTTCCATCGATAAAAAGTGCCTCAAATCGAGCGTACAAGATTTGATTACAGACAGACAGACGTAAAAGCAAGCTTAATAAAAGCGTGTAAATAGTAATATTGCATAATAAGATATAAATAGAATTAACAAGAAAAAAAACTTTTTTTTATGACAAGATAAATTTTTTTATTTAAAAAAATCTGATATAATACAATATATTATCTCTATCATTGAACATTATGATTCTTAGAAATATTAATTTTTTCAAATTTAATTATGACTATTACAATTGACAATATTAATTATAAATCAAATCATTTTTCTGTAATCATAATTGAAATTTCATTAAAATTCAACAGCTAACAAAGCAGCGAAATTATTTGATCATTTTTATAAGATTTTTCATTATTTCGTTATATTTTACTACATAAATCTAAGATATTACTTTCAATTAAAAATAAAATTATTTTTTAGTGACGTTTAGACAAAAACAAGTTGTATTTTCATTCTTCTTTTCATAAAGATATGATTCTTAAATATGTATGTATAATCTTTATATTTGTATTAAATATGCTATTATTTATTATAATGTGTTAGGGAATATTTTATAAATAAATTATTATTGAGTTCTATTATTTACCCTACCTGAATATTTTTAATATTTTATGTATACAATACTAAAATAAAATTTAATATCCATAGTATTTATCAAAATTGTAAAAATGTATGCGGCTGCCACCTATAGCAGACTTCATCCCCTTTAACTTGTATACATACTCAGAGTCTTGTTGCTTCTCACGACACACTCTGTTCTACGACTCTGTATTGCATGGACGTCTCATATAGAGTTTCTGTAGTTTGGCGCGTTTGAACGTTTAACGTTTCTGTTATAATAAAGTTCTTTTATAGTCAATCTTTGTTTATCATTGACTACACCTTTTTTTATATAATTTACTATTTTTCTAACAGGTTATAGGCCCAGGCGTGTGGTGCATATAAGCTTCTCACTGCACGCGTTTTTTTCTCTAACTCTGATTAGACGTTTTTAATTATTTAAAAAAAAAAGTTGAGTGAAAAGGTGAAACCTTTAGTGCGTGGTGTCTCCATCGTGTGTTTTTTTATTGGAAATTTTGTTGTCTTTCCTCATTTTTTTCTGCAATGGAAGGCATTCAAGACGAAAAGGAAGCCATGATACAAGGCGCGAAGGACAGTAATTCTGGTGAAGTAGTGTGCGTTGTTGAAAATGAGATAGGTAGGATTGACGATACACGTAAGTAATCAAATATACAGAAAATATCGTTATGCTTATTTATTGGAAAAATAAAAGAAGAAGAAAAGAGGTTTTGAATATAATGGGATAAGGTCGGCGCATTAAGCTAAGTTTTTTTTTTCTCAAATGGAGTATCACAAGGAATGAGCAAACATGCTAGCTCGTTTGTTCACCTTTGATGTATTACAATCCAATTTTTTTTAATAACTGACTAGGAGAGTATCACAACTCCGGATCACGGATTTTGCTCAAACTTTGGGATAAGTTTCCAAATGTCAAAATATGAAGGAAAACAGAATTTTAGACACCAACGTTCAAAATTTTCCTAGTTATAGGCAATTAAAGAAAATTACTAAAAAAGTTACTAGATTTTTAAACAGATATAGTTCCTTAGCATTGATAGACCCAATTTCAGCTTTTATTATTAATTAATGTTTTAAAAAGAAAAATCAGGTCCAATGTTTATCACGCTATAACTTTGGGAAAAAATAATATTTTGACATGCTATAACTACTATTTCGAAAGGATTTGAGAGCTCAGCTTTCATTTAAAAAAAGTTTCAAGCTTCTAGCTATCAATGCTAAAGAACTATATGCGTTTAAAAATCTAGTAACTTTTTTAGTAATTGTCTTTAATTGCCTATAACTAGGGAAATATTGAGCGTTGGTGTCTAAAATTCTGTTTCCTTTCATATTTTGACATTTTTAAACTTATCTCAAAGTTTGAGCAAAATCCGTGATCCGGAGTTGTGATACTCTCCTAGTGAGTGAAATAATTTGTGTGAATAACTTTTATATATGAAATATATAAAAGTTATTTATATTAAATGATAAGTGAACTCCTAACTGATTTAGGTTGTATACTTGTTCATTATTTCGATCCTGGGTCAGTTTGAGCTTTTGTGTGACAGAGCTTATTATTCAGTACATCATACAACCGCTCATCTTTTAGATAGTATACTTGTGTTCGGTTAACTATCTTAAAGACATGCGTACATCAATAAGCACTCATATTAAATAAAATTCTATTGACATATACTAACAATTACAGAAAAACGAATGCTGGACGAAGTTCATTGGGAGAGCCTACTAAAATGGAGTAAAGAGTGTGCAAGCAAAGGAACTCAGATGATTTTAACGAGGGTTTAGGAGGAAACAAATGAGACTAATGGAAATGGAGATGCGGTAGAAAATCCTCAAGATGCGAACTTAGGCGCGGATAATACAAACGGCGCGAAAATAAGTAAGCAATAGAATACTGTTGATGCGCTTAATCAAGGTAAAAACTTACCTCAAATTAAAAATGTGAAAATATTTAAGAATACTAACCCCATTGAAAATAACATGCTACTCAGTAATAGCAACAATTGGTTAAATAAATTTATTGATCCGCCTAATGATTTCGCAGTAATGGAGCGAATGGAAAGGTGCGAAAAGACGGTGGATGAGTTGAAAGGAACGGTGGCAAAGATGTGTGCTACTCTTGACGAGGTTCTAAAGGTAGTCAGAAAGGAGATGGAAACCAGCAGAAAAGAAAGGAAGGAGCAGCATCAGAAATTTACAAATCTGATGCAAACTGTTAGAGACGACTACACTGTACAAATAACTCGAATGAACGACATTGTAAAAAGGCTTGAAAGTATGGAAGTTGAGACTAGTTCTGAGGTGAGAAATGAATTTAGTAAAACAAATTCAGTTAATATATAGATGGCGCATCAAATCTTTCTCAGAACGATATCATTAATTTAATTAAAGAATATGTAGACTCAAACTTCTGGTCAAATTGATTCTGTTAAAAATCAAATTCATGAAGCTCTTAAACTAGAATTAATTGATAAAGGCGTAGGCGTGAAACGTGACTATAAGTTAACCAGTAATGTTAAATTTGAACATTTTTATGATTTCTTAACTTCAGAATTAAAATCACGAAATTTATTACATATAATTGAATCAAACTCTAACCTCTATGATATACATGATGAGGTTCTTTCTGATCAAAAGTTCAAAGTTAGAGATGTGTTAATTAACCATCTAGATCAAACATATCACAGTAAGGTGATGCATTTAAAGGATCCAATTGAAATTTTAAAGAAACTTAAAGAAATTAAAAGATGCGAGATTAATGTCACGTCTCATGCGGTGCGAAAACAATCGTATAATATGCGCTACATTATTGGCAAAACAACTGCCGCAAAATTTTGTGAAAGATCTGACAACACCATCAGAAATTATGAGAATGCTCCTGGCGCGATTCCTCTCACAGAAGAAGAAAAAAGAGCTGCATTTTATAATGCAGTTATGATTTCTGTACCATACATTCAAACAATAGAATTTATCGATAAAAATACCAAAGGTAAAATCACTTCTTTTGAAGAATTAAAATATATTGTTATGGAGGACGAAGCTGAAAAAAATTAAGCTACAGGCACGAATTCAGGTGCAGGTGCGTCACGAGCTTCGAATTTGGCAGCAGTTGAACCAGTAAGATGCTATGAGTGTCAGGGGAGAGGGCACATTAGCAAAAATTGCCCAAACGTAGGCAGAGGCGTTCTGTGTTATAGGTGCAATACCTTTGGCACTCATAAGTCACATGAGTGTCCAACACGAGTTAACAAAGGACGTGGGCGTGGCTTCCAGCGTGATAACAGGCATACAAAAAATGTTGCTATACGTGGCACTAACATGGTTAACAATAGTAAAAATAATTTTACGGGCGCAAAAAGGAAAATAAACAGCGATAATGGTGCAAATGTCGCCAAGCGTGGCAAATTTCTAAATAAACTAAAGAATAACTCCAAAAACAATGACCACAAAAACAGCGTCAAGCAACCCGATCCAAACAACGCAGGAAACTCGACGGACTCCAATAGAAAAGGTGAGATTATAAATTTAAGAACAGAAAATTTCAGTAAAACCGCGCTACACAGAACATCGAATTTCATTGATACTTATTTGATTAGATCGGATTTTTTGGCAGATTCAGGCGCGACTGAGCATTTAACAAATCCTAAAATAATTTTTAAATCGCTGGATAAAACAGATCGGTGCGTAATCAAATGTGCAAATAAGAATGACTCAGCGAATTTAAAAATGGAGGGAGTAGGAGACATAGGTGTAATTTTAAATAATGGTAAAACTTTCGACTTACATAAATTATTTTAGCCCGAGACTTAAAATAAAATTTATTATCCTTACGCAGATTCGCAGAACAGGGTTTAGCGATTCATTTAGACAGTGAAAAAATTGATATCTTCGACCCATTATCTGAAAAAACTTTATTGTCAGGCTTGTATTGGAAACCATATTGAGTCATTGTATTAGAAATTAATAATAATAATGACTTAAGGCGCAATAAACAAAATGATATACCCAATAGATATGTTCTAGCGAATTTAACAGAACTTCAATCAGAAGTTAATAGAATTGTAACCCGTAGTGTATCAGCAAAAGCGAACAAAGATAATTTAATGCTGAATATATCAGAAGAATTATCAAAAGATGCGTTCATGAATGGAGAGAAGTTAGATGCGAACTCTGACTCAGGTATGCCTACACAACATGAGAATCAAAATACTGATAAAAATAATAAAAAAGATAAGTTTAATATTAAAGAAACATCAAATTTTGACGTTACAATTTGGAAGATTTTCATTAATTAGATGAACTATCTGTTACAGAGATTGCAGACGACGTGTCTCCATTCACTAATAAATACAAAAGATTTTATGATAAAAATAAAGCCTTATTATGGCATGTAAGATATGGACATGCATCTATTGCTTATTTAAAATCGTTACAAACTAGATTTCCTGATAATAAAGAATTAAATGACGCGATATTTGATGATGCGATTCTAGATTGTGAAGTGCGCAAAATAGCTAACTTAACAGATTGCCTTTTAAATACACACGAACTCGTACTACAACTCCTTTACAAATAATTCACTCGGATTTGATGGGTCCGATATCTCCAGCATCACATCCAAGTGGCTATAGATTTATATCAGTCTTTATAGATGATTATTCTCGACTAGCACTTGCATATCCTATGAAGAATAAATATGAAACTGGACATTGTTTAGAAATGTTTGTTAGAAGCGCTCGAAACTTACTAAGGTGTGTTATTTGCGCACTAACCAAGGAACAGAATACACTGATGGATATACTCAAGAAGTTTTAAGCAAACTAGGCGCGGAACAGCAATTAGCATGCCCTGATGCCCCAGAACATAACAGTGTGTCAGAGCGTTTTAATCAAACCATTCAAAGGAAAGTGAGAACATATATTTACGATGCGAAATTACCTGAAAATATGTGGAATATAGCATTTTCTGCTGCTGTCTATGCATACAATCGTACTCCACACAAATCCAATAATATGATGATTCCGTTGGAGAAATTGGCTCCTCATCATAAATTCAACATCAACCAGTTGAAAAGATTTGGTTGTGTTGCTTATATCAAAATTCAAAGGAAAACAGGTCCGAAATTTAGAGCTGAAGGCAGGCGAGTTATTCTAGTAAGATACACACCTACAGGATATCAATTTTTTAAACCTGAAGAAGGGAAATTCTATGAGAGCAGGGATGCAAGATATAATGAAAAACTAGTATATGGTGATCTATATGGAAAGGATAAAATTAAAGATCATGTGTTAGACTAAGCGGAATTTGGTAAGCGCGAATGGTTTGTATCATTCAGGAAGGATGAGGAACTTAAATTAAATGAATCATTAAAAACAGAGGGAGAGTTAAAACCTAAAAGACGTGGTAGCCCTCGTAAAAACAATGTTGAAATTCAAGCTAGTAAACCTGTGAATGATACAAGCTTTTTAAATATAAAACTCGATAATGACGTCGAAACTGATTATAATCAAATTCAGTTTTCCTGTGAAAAAGAATCAAGTATGAATAATAAAACAGATGCGACTTATTTGCTAGATTTATTAATAAAACAAAAATTCTTTGGCAAGGTTGCATCATATGTGTATGTAATAGAATTTCAAAAGAGAGGATTATGGCATATGCATTTATTAATAACATTAGCAAGTCAATCTAAATGGCTTAATCCAAATATCATCGATAAATTCATAGTCGCATTTTACTACTAGGCCAGTCATAATAAGGTTTTGTTCTGCCAAAATTAGTAACTGGCAATGACCTATGCCATCATTTAAAAAATAGTCTGTAGATGTTTACTTATATGTTTTAGACTAGCAACTATGATTTATTAATTAGTTATTAACAAATTAGTGTAAAAAAACGCGTTTTTTTTTGTTTTTTGCTAACAAAACGAAAACTATTTGATGAATTATTATGGTGTCGATGGAAAAGTTGTAGAGAATTGAATTATCAACAAAACGAGAGGTCAAACGATCCGATCGGTTTATTAGAACCGAAGAAAATTCGGAAAATTTTTAATTTTTTTTTTTTTAATTTATAACTCTGTTGTTTATTAATATTAAGAGCTAAAATTTGACACAGAAGTAGATAATTATATCTTCTTTTAACATGCCAAAGGCAGATACTATCGGATAATTAGTTTCTGTGCAATTGCAATTTTTATTTTTTTTTCGGTATTCCTCCCTTCTTTATATTACCGACTGAGAACGTCGTACATACATTTTTAAAAGGGTTTTGAAAACTAGAAACAATATACTATTAAACGTATATTCTAAGTTTTCATTAAAATTGTGTAAAAAGGGTGAAATATGCACTCGAACATCGACGCAAACGGTCTAGCGCGCGGTACACAGAAAAAAGTGGGGATGGAGGAGAAACTGTAAGATATCTTTAAATTTCATTATTCGTGAAATCTGAATAGGAAATCAGATTCGTCAGTTGAAAATATCCTAACGAAAAAAAAAACTTTAATATAAGTGCATTAATCGCCAAAAACAAGCCAGTTAAAAAATTGAACGTTTCACGCCGCGCGCCGGTATATCTATATATATCGTTTCTCCTCCATCCCCACTTTTTGCTGTGTACCGCGCGCTCGACCGTTTACGTTGATGTTCGAGTGCATATTTCGACCTTTTTACACAATTTTAATGAAAACTTAGAATATACGTTTAATAATATATTATTTCTAGTTTTCAAAACCCTTGTAAAAATGTATGTACGACGTTCTCAATCGGTAATATAAAGAAGGGAGGAATACCGAAAAAAAAGAAAAATTGCAATTGCACAGAAACTAATTATCCGATAGTATCTGCCTCGTTAAAAGAAGATATAATTATCCACTTCTGTGCCAAATTTTAGCTCTTAATATTAATAAACAACAGAGTTATAAATTTAAAAAAAAAAATAAAAAATTTTCCGGGTTTTCCGAATTTTCTTCGGTTCTAATAAACCGATCGGATCGTTTGACCTCTCATTTCGTTGATAATTCAATTCTCTACAACTTTTCCATTGACACCATGATAATTCGTCAAATAGTTTTCGTTTTGTTAGCGAAAAACAAAAAAAAACGCGTTTTTTTGCACTAATTTGTTAATAACTAATTAATAAATCATAGTTGATAGTCTAAAACATATAAGTAAACATCTTCGGACTATCTTTTAAATGATCGCATAGGTCGTTGCCAGTAACTAATTTTGGCAAAATAAGACTTTTTTCGGTCTATTGACTGGCCTATAAATATTCACTGATTAAAAATATGAGTGTTTTGTCAAATGAAATAGAATTTTCTCGTTTTTTAATAGAAGTTGGCAATGGACACATGAACGATGAAGAAGATAATATAGATCTCCCTGATCATTGTGTACTTCCATCAGACATAAGTATTACAATTCAATTTTTGGTAAACTTATACAAGAAAACAAATTTGAAGAAATGGATGAATGTGCTAGATCATAAGCTCGAAATGTTGACGTTGATGACCTTAATATACAAATTACAAATTTATTAGATCATACTTATGAGCGTAATTATACTGCAGTTAATACTACTGTAAATACTAATAATGGTGAATTAGATGAGCTTATATTACCAGAATATTTGAATTCTTCAAATCTGCTGTCTTTACCACCTTATCAATTACATTTGCGAAAAAACTGTATTGTTATGTTAATTAGAAGTATAAGTATTATTGAAGGTTTATGTAATGGTACTAGATTAAAAATAATCAATTTATCGAATCATTTGTTAAGTGTAAAATATTAATTGTCGATAAAAGTAATAATATTGTTTTTTTTTTAATCGTATAACTTTATATTGTGAAAATAAATATCCTTTTACGTTTAAAAGAAGACAGTTCCCTATAAAGTTAGCTTTGGCTATAACTATTAATAAGGCTCAAGGACAAACATTTCAAAAAGTTGTTGATTTTCGTAGAGATGTTTTTAGTCATGGACGACTGTATGTAGCACTTTCAAGGGGTCGATTTTGGGAATCAGTTAAAATATACTATGAAAATAATACGCAGAATAGAAAAGTTAAGAATTATGTTTACCAGGAATTGTTTTTTCAAAGTTTAGTCATTTAGTTGAGAAACTGATTATAAAATGTTTATAAAAATTGAATATTTGTATTACTTAAGCCAAATATGTATATTAAATATCATTAAATTAATATTTAATAGTAGTGTAATGGGGGAATTTGTTCCTTATCCCACAATTACTATTATTTTAACTCTACAGTATCACCTCTGAATAAATAGCAATTTACTTATTATTTTTTCTTAAATTTTACTCTGAATAGAAAATCTGAATTTATTAGCAATCAACTCTCTCGGGTGGATTCTGATCGGGTCTTCGTAGGGAACAATGACGAAACCACTGATGTAAACCAGCAACAAATAATTTATATATATTTTATAACAACACAATGTTAATAAACATTTAAATAACACTATTAAATAAAATACAAAAAAGAAGTAATTTTCACTCTATATTTATTGAAGTAAATTTAACATCCTTTTTACCCGACAATTTCTCGAAAATTGTGTAAGTGTAAAAAAAAGTTGTGTGATTGAACTCTGGCACGACTTAATAAACTTTCAGATTAATTGTAATTAAATAAAATCAAATTAAACCCGTGAAATTAATATTAAGTTTAATAATGGCGGCTAAAACCGACGTTAATTATTACGAGCAAAACGGCGACGCGCACTGACTCTAAATTTTCAATTATTTAATATTTAAGATGGAGGACTCACCTTAATGAAGAAAGCGTTACTCTCCAAAAATACAAAGACTCCAATAATTAACCCTCCAATCCAAAATCTCCTCTTCTCGTTTTAAATGAACTCCTCAGCTCTCGAAAATACCAGGATAATTGTTTTAGTGCCCAGTGGAAAAATAGCAAAATGGCAGCGTAAAAACTCTATTGAATTCAACCTAATAAAGTGGAGTAAAACTCAAATAATGGCTCAGCGAGCAGCAACCAACAAAGAAAAAACGATCAAGTACAACAGCCAAGATCCAATAGAGAAGTGTAACGATGGCGCGTCTTTTTTCAAGCTCCTTCCTCTTCATCCCTTCTTTCATCAATTACGTCATAAATAGGATAATGGTTGATTGGTTACTAATCCCTTCCGTAATTGTTATTTGTCAATTACAAAGGATATTGACTCATAACCAATCAACACCTTTCCTTTTGGCGGCTTCTTTAATGTTAGCGCCATCTATTTCTCGCGCGCTCCATTTAAATTTATATTAGGGATCCTTCATATATCAAGTCTTGATAATTTACATGCCATTGCATCAATACCTCTCTCCAGCGCTCAATTTCTCCTATCTTCCATCACTCTTGCTCTTGATCTCACTTATCTTCATATAAAGACTGACAACGATTGATACTTGCACAGTTTCCCATGTATGTATGAGCCTTCTACTGTTATTTTTACATTTACCCATGTATATACGAGCCTTCTACTGTTATTTTTACATTTACCCATGTATATACGAGCCTTCGACTGTTATTTTTACATTTACCCATGTATATACGAGCCTGCTATATAAGCTATAGCTGGCTCCCCTTTTTCACTGATCTTTTACTTTTTGTGCGCATGACTCGATTTCTGCCGCGAGCCGGTCACTTACCGACGCTTCCCCTTTACTCTCGAGCACGTGTTACAAATGTTCCGCGTCGTTTCCCGGTTTCGCTAGTCATCGCGTACCGCGAGTGTATTGTGCGCATGTACCTATACACCGGGTGTGTGTGTGTGTCAGTGTACAGGTGACAGTGCTGCGGCGTGCACGTCGTCATTAAGAACATAAGATGGCGACGCAAAAGAGCACTGTCACAGGTTATTTTTCTACACATGTGTTCTCTTCTTTTAATATGTTATGTGCACTAGTGTTAGGATGTTACAGCCATCACCGTAGCTTCAACTCCTAGTGCACTATAAGAAAACTGATGGTGACTGTGGTTTTTCCTGCACCACGTGTTCTGATGTGAGGTTAGGTTCCCCTTTCGCTCTAGCGGTAAGTCGTCTGCTCATTGCTAATCTTCTTGTTTACCTCGAAATAAACAAAATACAACTGATTAATTCATTTAATTATATTAATTAATAATCAGTTCAGTCAGTGCATTTCGGCTCATATTTCTCTTTTATTCTCTTCAATAAATAGTTTATTGTGATGCAATAAATGCATCACAGTAGTTAATATACATATTTATATATAAAGTAATTATAAGAGTTATTTGAATCTGATATAAAATAACTATCCATGTGAAAATTGCAATAAATGCATATAGGCAAATAAAAAGATATCTGCGCGCAAAGCGCGATGTTTAGATTCTAGTTTAATAAAAATGAACATCAAATTTTAATAAATATCACTCTACTTAGGGAACGTTCACAAACCACGTGGTCTGATTTTCAATGTATTTTGACCCCTCGTCCCCCATGAAACCAACCGTAGCATTTTCCCCTAACCCTTCCCGCCTTTCCTTGAAGCACGTGATTTATAATATTGAAATTTTTATTGTTATTAAACTTACTAAAAGTTTTATTGGGAACAAAATTTATTGTACACTTGGCGGAAAGGATATTTATCCTAATGTTAATCTCAAATGGCAACATCGCATATTTTATCACAGACATAAGACAATTCCAAATTTTTTCATGATCTGCATAATAATTTTATGAAATAAAATTTTTATTTCTCAGTTTAATAATCATATAGAATCTAATATTGTTAATTTAAATTATCTTTGTAATAAAATTTTAGTTTTTACTGTTTGAATTTTGCATAAATAAACTATATGAAAAAACAAAATAATCATGATGCGAAACTCAATGCATGATTCGAAGTTCTCTTACTTCTATGGTAAAATATGCAGCGCTGCCACTTGAGGTACACATTCGAAAAAATATCCTTTCCGCCAAGTGTACATGTAATATAATGTACATGTGCACTGTATATTTATATCTTGAAATTACTGCACTTATATTAATATTATAATAGAATATATAATTTTTTAATGATCTTTTATATATTATCAATTTCCAAACCTATCTATAGTTGAGAATGGTGAAACTAGTCAATTGTGTACGTCATTAATTAAAACAAAAAAATCATCTCTTTTTTTATCTTCAGGTATATCAATTAATTTTTCCGTCTTTATCTTTTACAGTCGCCATAGCTACGTGGGACTTCGAAAACGATCTTTCAACTAAAGTATACGTAACACATAATCATTCACAGGATGACAAACTTTGTGATCGTTTCATTTGAAAAATTATTACGTGTGCAAACTTAAGATTATTGCATATTTAGCTAAAATCTTTTTTACTCTCTGCGCGAAAAGTAAGTACTTCTCTCTCTGCCGGCAGAAATGAAAGCACCCAATATTCGCGTCTCGTGTAAAAAAATTGTATATTCACCACGGGAGTAAATGAAAAATGCCTTAAATCGTATGTTTGTCACCCTCGCCTCCGGCTCGGGTGACAATTTACTTACGGTTTAAGACATTTTTCGTTTTTACTCTCTAGGTGAATAATATACTATTCTTTTACTTAAGCACAATAATATTAAATACTATTAACCTCATCAAAATTAGTTACCTACAAAAAATTAGTAATAATTTACAATATAAATAAAGACAAATTTTTATTTATATTTAATGACAATAAATTAAAAGAAATAAAAAACATAGGTATATATTACAATAATATTATTAAAACATAAATAAGTTCAGCATATTTTATAAAGTAATTTTTCTTGCTTTTTCATTTGCAAATGCATCTATTATATCGTCATAATTTAATGTTTTGGCAATATCTTGTTCAATTGATATTACAGACATGTTTGTTAATCGCTCTTGTCCAATAGAAGAACGAAGGTAAGATTTTCTAATTTTCAATTTGCTAAATGAACGTTCATAAAAATCCTCAATGCTATGTCTAAATTGGAATACGCATTTTGTAATGTAATCGTGTAATTTTTTTGTAAGATTTGAAAAGCGTCCGTATCCTCTAAATTTTCAAAAACTTCCATAGCTTGATGTCTGAAACTTTCAATTTCACATACAAATTCGTAAGCATCTAAGTCGCTATTATATTTTAATGCTAGGTCTGCTGCATGTCGTTTAAAATCATCTAGTGCCATGATTTTTAAAGCGTATCCATTTAAAAAACTGAAGTCATTTGCGATTTCTTGCAAAGCAGTAAATCTATCATTCAATTGTATTAGTATTATATCTAAAACTTCACACATTTCTTTTTTTAGTAGTGCATTTGTATTCATAACAAAAGAATCATCAGCAGCTTTTTCGTCAGGCATATTTTTTATTTTACAACGTCTCTTTTCTGGAATGTAAGTTTCGATATTTATTGTTTCGGCTAAACTTTTTGCTGAATTTTGAAGTGAATCAAAAAAATCATTTCAATACTGTTCAATTTCATTTTTTAGAGCGTTAATCATTTTTGTATTAATAAGGACAGTATTTTTTTTTTTCTTGTAAAAGTAAATTTACTTTGTTTATTTTTCTAGTACGTTTTATTCCATAAAAGACAAAGTATAAATACAAATAATCACAGCAAAACAATACAGCTGATTACATAGCTAAACTTTTTGCCTCATATAAACGCGGGCTGGGATTTCATGAAAGAGGGGGGAATGATTTTGCCTCATATAAACGCGGGCTGGGATTTTAAGAAAGAGGGGAGAATGATCCGCGCGCAATATTATATCTCTAATTGGTCAGGAGACGAAAAACAGTCTATGACTGTCAGCGGTTGTTCAAGCAGAATAAAATAGTAAAGTGAAATAAAAACCATGCATAACTCTCAACCGAGCGGTATCTTTTGTCTTGCGCCCGTGGCAGGCGCCTCTTTCGCCACACCCTTGTAACGGCACTAGTGATAAAGACATTAAAAAACTTGAAATTAGAATTGAGAATATCACTTATATGACCTCTTATGGTACTAGCACGCCAATAAATAAAGCAACGCGAAAAATAAATATTGATTTACCTAAATTCAAAGGGCTAGATACAGAAAGCCCAATGAAATTCTTGCACGAGTTAAATAAATACATAGAATTCGTTAAGCCAAACTTACACGAATTAATATGTATTATTTCACAGACTCTCGAGGACTCAGCGAAAAGCTGGTGGTTTCTTGAGCAAGATGAAGTTGAAGATTTCAACGACTTTGTAAATCGATTTAAGCAAAGATAGTGGAATTCCAGTATTCAGCGCACCGCGAGGCGTTAAGTCGAGTTCGGTAGATACACACCCGCGGGAAAGTTAACGCGCGTTGATTACGTAATTGAAATGTTCGGTTTAGCAAAAGAACTAGAAATTGACGAAACCGAGACAGATTTCATCAATCGAATAACTGATCATTACGATCGAGTAGTGAGACACGCGATTATTGGTAGAAATGTCTGATTTCGATGACGACAATAAAAAAGAAAAGGTTAAAACCTTCTCTTTAAATAAACCAGCACTCAATCAAGAAACGGATAAAAAGCCAGGCGTATTCAATAAGCCTTGGCAATCCAAGAACGTAAATACGTTGCAAGCTTCGGGAACGGAAAAATACTAGCAAAAAAGAATCAACCGCGAATAAAGAAAAAACTCACGTAGATTCGCGTAATAAAAGTTAAAAGGATAATGATGTCATTGAAGATTTATTAAAAATTAATCAGAAAGAGACGCCAATTCCAAGCAAATGTACTATCTTGGGAAACGCAAAGTAGTTGCATCTCGTTTCTCGGGTAAAAAATTAAATTCATCACGTGGTGCAACTAAAATAAATAAAAAACATAAAACTAAGTTGAATTATAATAAAAAATTTAATAAATTAAAAAACCCTTATTATGATTTAACAAAATTGAACGACAAATTATCGGACGAAAACATAATTGCTTCGATTTTAAACGATCCTCGCGAAGATCTATTATATGAATCCGGAAGTACCTACCAGGAAAGAAAAATGCAGTCGCTGACTATTTAAGTCGCGTAGTTGACCCTGATTTTATAAAAAATGACGCTGAAATAATAATAGCCGCGTTAAAAACAATGAAATTAAGTAAAGAATTAATAAATGATCTAAAAAATTCACATGATTTACAATTAAAAGATAATTACATCTTAAAAATAATTGATAAAATTAAAACAAATGAAAGCTTTCAAACACGTTTCATAATTGAAAACGATTTAATTTGTAAAAATACTCTTCATAGATTAAAAATCATATTACCGGAAATTGTCTTAAAAAAGCTCGTGTTGGAAATTCACGAACTTTACGGTCATGTAGGGTCTAAAAAGTTTACCAAATGATTCATGAGCACTTCTTTGCTTATAAAATGCGTAAAAAAGTGCGCTTATTCTTGAAAAATTCCGATACGTTTCAAAGAACTAAGCACTTAAGAGTCGGCCGTATCGCTCTGTCCTTGTCTAATCTAAATTTTCGTTATAATAAATAAATTAAATATTTATATACAAATTTAAGGGGTGAGCGCAATAGCGCAAAAGACGAGCAAACGATTCTATTTTATGAAAAAATATCAAATTTTCATTATCTTTCAAGTAAAGCACGAAACGGAAAACACAGTCAAACACAACCTCATATTTTCCGTTTCGTACTTTACTTGAAAGATAATGAAAATTTGATATTTTTTCATAAAATAGAATCGTTTGCTCGTCTTTTGCGCTATTGCGCTCACCCCTTAAATTTGTATATAAATATTTAATTTATTTATTATAACGAAAATTTAGATTAGGCAAGGACAGAGCGATACGGCCGACTCTTAACTATTAAATACGAAGAGCTTTTTCAACCGATACTCGAAGAAAAGCCTAATGACTTACTTTCGATCGATTTTTACGGATCTTTGCCGATGTCAACGGGGGGCGTAAAATTCATCTTATCGACAATAGACGTTTTTTCTAAATACGTGGTCTTGTATCTGTTAAAACGCGCAAATACGATTACGGTAATTAAAAAAATTTTCAACGACTATATCGAGAAATACGGCAAACCGGAAGCTATAATAGCTGATCAAGGTAAACAATTTGTATCCGATAAATGGATTAAAAAATTAAATAACGAAGGAATTCGACCGATCTTTTGGTCTATAAGACATCCGCAAAGCAACGTGGTAGAACGCGTGCATCGCGAACTTGGTCGTTTTTTCCGTACTTTCGTAGGTGACAAGCATACAAGTTGGATGAAATACGTTGATTTAATTCAACAAATCATCAACGAGACGCATCAAGAAATAATGACATGTACGCCATTAGAGCTACATTTAAATAAAAAACCGATGAGACTTTGGGAAAAATATCTAAAAATCCCAGGAGAAAAACAAGGAATATCTCAAGAAAAGAGAATCTCTTTAGCGCGAGATATTATGCAAGATCGCTTAAAAAAGCGTACGATTAAGAAAAACTTAAATAAAAAGCATTTCGTATTCCATGAAAATGATTTAGTGCTGATAAAAGAACAAAATCTATCAAAATATAGGCAAAGCGCTCTGTTCTTTCCCTTTTATTTTTTTTTGTACATTATTATAATTTTTATTTAATTTTATTTTTCTTATTTTCTTTATTATTAAATTGTTATAATTTTTTTCTTATTTTTTCGCTATATTTTGTACTATTATTATTTAATTATTTAAAATTTTCATTATTTTTTAATTTAATTGCATTTAAATTTTAATTAATTTTTTTCTTATTATTTTTTAATTATTTATTTTCTCTTAAATAATATATTTCTTATTTTAATGAGTTATTAGTTATTTATATTTTTATTTATTAAAAAATATATTTTATTTTTTTTATTATTTTTATTCATGAATTTTGAGTTATAAACGCATAAAGGCATAGTAAGCGCGTGACCTATATACAAGGTTGTATATAGGTCAACGCACAGCTGGCTTACAGCACGCGAGGCAACCTCACAGCGCGATTACCATGTCTGAATATTTAAGCATATAAGAGCGAGCGAGACGGAGAAATAAAACTCCGAAACTTCGTAAAGCCTGTAAGCGCGCGCAACTTTAAAAGCTCCCCACCATTGTAAGAGAGTTGGAAAGAAGCTCTGCGCGTATAAAAGCACGAGTCTTGCTGACTCGCGTGCTTTATTCTTGAATCAACTCAGACAGGTAACAATTGGGATGCACAAGCGCTTAGGCTTAACGCCCTTTGTTTACCTGAGTTGACATTTAATTAAGAATTTAATATTAATTTCTTTCTTGGCCGTAGAATATTTTGGCTTAGCAAGAGAAACAATTGGGACATACAAGTGCTTAAGCTTAAAGCCCTTTGTTTTTTAAAACCAAAATTAAAAATAAACTTAATTTCTTAAACCGATAACAATTGGGACATGTAAGCGCCTAAGCTTAACGCCCTTTGTTATCTAAGGTTTTTATTAAAAAAGAAATTTAAATTGAGCTCTATTGACTCTGGGGACATACAAGCGCTCTAGGCTTAACCCCCCAGGTTAATATCAAGAGCTATCATATGAAATAAAATAAATTGAGTTCACGTCTTTAAAGAGCTTCTATTTTTCTCTCACCGGAGAGTTTCCACCTTTTTTGTAATTATATATATATATTTTTTTAAATAAAAATCATTTAAGATAACTTATATATATATTTCCTTTTATTATTAAAAATAATAATACATTAAATACTAACAAAGGAAACGCCTAGCTTTATTAATAAGCTGGCGTTTCATTAACGAAATATTTAACAGCTACCCTCCAATCTGGCCTATTGCCCGAACGGAGCTTGCGTAGTTTATTAAATACATTAAAGAAAATTATACAAATCGCGTACATAAAATTAAAAATCTATCACGTTTATATTATACGGTAATTAATCCAGCATCAAATTTGGACCATAATTTATTTTTTTTTTGAAAAGTAACTATTACTCACTTGGGTACGTTACACTTTCTTGTTTTTGATTTAAAATTTCAATCAAATCAAATTGCCCAATCTGAAACTATCGGATATTAATTCTGGCAAATTCTTTACCATTTACTAGTTGATTTGAATCAATTGGATAAAAATCTTTATAATCTGTCACTTAACAAGACATTGCCTTCTTACTTTGTTTGTCACTATTCAATCAACAACTGATTTAAACTTTTAATTAAATCAATCATCAAATTGCCAGAAGAATACACAATAAAACAAAACGTCTTATGTATTGCAATATTATCAGACATTGTATTAATTATAAGAATTTCCTTATAAGGTCTGTTTTCTGCAGAAATGGATTTTAGATAACATGTATAATAAGAATATCGGTGTGCGCCATCTCAAAAAGTTGTAGAAAAATATTTATAAACAATTTAAGGTAGAAAATTCTACTTTTTTTTTATTTTTTCCTCTGTTACTGCGCTGTTTTTGATTTTAGAAGAAAAGTTTTTTAATAAAAGTTGTTTAGAATTGAATTTTCTTTGAGATTATGGTTATGCAATTTTGAAAATTTTCCGTTTTCACGATTCTAAACTTTATAAATACACTAGCATCCCCCGTCTCGGCTTCGCCCACGCAATAGTTGGGCAGAAGACGATAGGTATATAAATAGAATCTCAAAAACTATTATTTATTAAATCGTACTCTTACAAAACTTCGGAATATACAACATTTTTTGTTTGTGAACTATGTGATAATAGAATGAATTTTCATTTAAAATTATTTTTTTTTGTAGAAAAAATAAGCATTGAATTTTTTTTTTCATTTTTCGATATGTGTTCAATTTAGTACCAATACGTCAAAAAATATATTTAAATTGACGATAGAAAACTTTTTTAGCAAATCAAAATCGTGAAAGAGATATTCATTAATAAATATGAATGTTCAACAATGATAGGGAATAAGTGCAATACAAATTTATTGCCGATAAGCTGTTCGCATTATCCTCGCGATGTAAGTACCTATACCGTGCTAATCTAGTAGAATGAGCGGCAAAACAGGTCGCCACCTATTGAGAACTGAACGAAGTGTCATTTTTAATAAAAAAATCGTAAGTTATTGAAATGAAAGTGACATGAAAAAAGTACAAAATAATTTACATTTTATTTTTGAAAATGACCAAAAATGAAATCAATTAAAAAATTTTTGAAAAATAATTACATTAAAAAAAAATTATTTTTTTCCATAATTATGTCGATTTTAGTAAACAAACTAAAAATGACAATTAATCCTTCAGCACTTATTTATTGAAAAATGGCAAAAATATGAAATTAAAATAAAAAAATTTTTGAAAAAATGATTTAATTGAAAAAAATTTTTTTTCTTGAATATGTAAATTTTTGTTCAAACTAAAAATGACAATTTAACCTTGAGCATTTTTTCTTGAATAAAATCGGTAAATATATATAATATTGAAAAATGTATTTTTTCCGAAAATTTGCTGAAATATTTGTTTGAAAATATCACAGGATGATAAAATCAACGTTGTTTGCGATTGTGTTAATAAATGAAAAAAAAAATTTTTTTTTCATGTTATTAATGATTAAAAAAGTTGAAAAAAAATTTATTTGTATAAAAATAGTTAAGTTTTGTAAACATCAAATTTCTTGAAAAATCTATGAGAAATTGTATTTTGAATAAAATTAACGTGATTTGAAAGCGGGTCAAATATCTTTTTTTGTTAATATATTTGGAATAAAATTTTTAGAAAAAATCGCAAATCATACATAATTATTTGTTATTGTTAAAATTATTTTATTAACCATGATGGGTCAAATTCTCATGTATGAGCCAATAAATATTTGAGGAATAAAAAATTTCCTTGGATAAGATATAAAATTTTTTCTAAAGTTAAAAAAATTGTCTAATTTTTGATTCTGCCTAATGGAATAGGAAAATATTTCATTAAATAATCCGAGGTAATATTACTCTGTGATTAGAGAATATGCAATAAAAATTTATTGTGTTCAAGTTACGGAATATCATAGGTGTATAAGTATTTCTACCGTACCAGTTTAATAAAGTGAAAGACAAAATCGGTCGCCACCTATTGGGCAACCAAGTAAAGTAGCAAGGATAGAGCATGTTGACCACCGAAAAAAAATAGTCCCTATTCCCTACGCGTTAAGATCTAGGTCTATAAATATTTTATTGCAATTATTGATTAAAAAAGTAATTATTTATATAGTCTATGACACTCGTCACATTATAAAGAATTTAAATTTAAAATTTGAAAACGATCGGTTCAGTAGTTTTTGAGATGATTGAGAACATTCAAACAAACGCTGTTTTTTTATATAATAGTAAGATAAGATAAGATTTATACAACTCGGGCAATTTTTAATATTTTTTAATTTTATAAAATCGAAAAGAAAGATCGTCGAATGGTTTAAAAGTTTCCTATTATGAAAATCATAAGAGTAGCAAGGCTTTTACTTTGACTAATAATTGCGCTATTGTTTTTAAACATTTCGACTAGTTTGAAAGCTTAACAGCCAGTTAATGATAAGGATTATTTATTGATAGAAAATCATTCTTATATATAAACTGCTTTTGATAAGTATCATCGGTTGTAAATTTTTGTTCGGTATATAAACGGTTTCCGTGCATGCCCATCGCACAATTTTTTTCTTTACTTGAGGCTGGGAAAAAGTTTTCAATAGTTCAAATTTTCATCGCGTATGAAAATTAACAACATTTCAGCTAATTATGGTCCGATTGAAATGTTTTTTTTTAATCTAGGGTAGCGCGTGAAATTAATAACAGCTGTCATATCAGTTTTCTAAAAATCCGGTAAGGTATTTGTGAAATTACTAGTTTCATTAAAGAACTTTAAAAATAAATTTTGTTTCTTCAAAAAAAAAAAAAAAAAAAAAAACTCATTTTTAGTAAATAGGTTTTCTAATAAAATAAATATTTTAGCTACTTAGTTGAAAATACAATATAATGTTAATTATTGTAAATATCTTTTATCAAAAATATGTTAATTCAATTTTTAAAGATATTCGAAAAATAATGATTTGAAAAAAAATTATTAATCATTAACGATTTTATTTATATAGATTTATACAAATTATATTTATAATAATTTATTAATTTCACAGTAATTAAAAAAAGATTTAACAACAATATTTTTTCAGAAGCGCGCAAAGCGAGCTTAACAAATTTTAATTTCTAAAAATTAATTTATAATAAACTAGCATATTGGTTTCATTTTATAGATATTTAATTAAATTTAGTATCCTAGAGTGAAGTGAATACAAACCAATTAACATTATATTGTAAATGTTTTCAACTTTGTAGATAAAATATTCATTTTATTAGAAAACCTATTTACTAAACATAAGTTGTTTTTTTTTAGAAGAAATAAAATTTATCGTCAAAGTTCTTTAATCAAACTAGTAATTCTGCAGACATCTTGAAAAATTTTTTTCATCAATAATTATAATTATTTATAACAAATGTATACAGGATTTTCAGAAAACTGATATGACAGCTGTCATTCACACTCTACCCTAGATTTAAAAAAACATCTCAATCGGATCCTAATTAGCTAAAATACTGTTAATTTTCATGCGCGACGAGAATTTGAACATTTGAAAACTTTTTCCCAGCCATAAGTAAAGAAAAAAATAGTGCCGTGGGCATGCGCGCAGACGGTTTATATACTCTATCAGCTTACATTCACATTAAATGTAATGCGTAAAAAAATTTACAAACGATCATATGTATTAAAAGTAGTTTGTATATAAAAATGACTTTCTATCAATAAATAATCCATATCATAAACTGGCTGTTCAGCTTTCAAACGAGTCGAAATGTTTAAAAACAATGGCGCAATTGTTAGTCAAAGTAAAAGCCTTGTTACTCTTATGATTTTTATAATACGAAACTCTTAAACAATTCAAATTAAAGGTCTTAAGAAGAACTTTCTTTTCCATTTTATAAAATTAAAAAATATTAAAAATCGACCGAGTTATATGAATGTATTTATAAAGATTAGAATTGTAAAAACGGAAAATTGCTAAAAAATAGTGCAAAATAATAAAAATTTCTGATTTTTACAATTAATTATGATAAAGGTATCCAACCTTAACAAACTCAAGAAGTTTCATATATTTGCATTAATAATTGTAGAATTGGCACCAATTTGAATTTTCAATTTTTTATTAATAAATTAATTTTAGAACACATTTTTCGAACAACTAAACCTCTAAGAGATCTTTATTCATGAGGAATACACGTAAAGTATCTGCAAACGTTGCTTCTTCTAATTCAATGTATCTAATTCATCTTATAATAATTCGAATGATTCAAACAGATTTAAACCTGTGCAAAAATAAGCCAAAATGTTCACGTTGTAATGGTGACCATTTTTGAAGTTATTGCTTTGAGTTTTCCTCATATTCACAAGGACAACGAAAAAATCATGTAAAGTCTGCAAATCTTTGCGTAAACTGCCTCAACTTCAATCATTCAGCAGAAGTCTACAATTCGAAAGAACGTTGCATTGTTTGTTCAGAATCACCTTCTAAAGCTACAGTAGCACAAGCTGAAATCGGTGCTTTTGCTGCACAATCTTGCAAACCGAAAATGCCAGACACTGCTTGTATCATCTTACAGGCAGAGAATGGACAATATATCATAGTAAGAGTATTACTGGATTCTGGTACTGAGGAATCTTTCATATCTAAAAACACAGCACAATTACTGTCATTGCCGAAGCAGGCGGTAGATATTTCTATAAATGGAGTGGGAAGTACGACTAGCGCAACCATTAAACGTCATGTTTCTCATCTATTGAGATTGTCCAAGGATAATGATTTCTAATTTGATTTTACCGCGTTGGTTCTCAAGCGCGTATCATCTATCTCTTCAAGACGTGAAATCCAATCGCCTCCTTGGCCTGTTTTAGAACAGCTACCGTTAGCAGATCCATTTGTTGCTTAAAATGCTAAAACAGACTGCATCTTAGACACAGAAGCCCATGCCGTCATTCTGCGTTCTAGTCTCCAGCAAAGACCACCAGGATCACACATAACTGCTGTTAACACTGTTGGGAATAGAGGTCTTATTTTCCGGAATCGGAAAGAAAACACTTTTATTAATATTAGATTGGTTGATACGTATTATACATTATGATAAGTTCAGTGGTTATTAAAGTAGTTAACTGCACTTAAAACTTTTTTCAATTCTTTAAGGAAAAGGATTTTCAATTAAAAATAATAATTTTTTAATGGTTAAATTCCACATATGGGGGGACGTCAATTCTCCTAGCGCGACGCGCGAGTGTTTAATCCTGTTGTTTTGAACTCGCGTTGGCGTTATCAAAATATATATATGTTGTAACGGGCGCGTTTTGCTAGATGCACGGTCGCCAGGTAATTTTAATTATAAATTACCAAAATATAAATAAAAGTTACGTTAATAAGTTCTTGACTTGCATTGGTCACATAATCTATACAGCAGACAGAATTAAAACATCAGAATCGCCGATCTCCTCTAGATGCTTTACTATTGGAGATGCGATAATTGATATTTTAATTATTATGTAAGGCTATATAATCGACGACTTCCTCCAGATGCTTTACTATTGGAAGTGCGATATTATATCCTTATCATAGATGCAAATTATACTAGTACAAGAATCGACGACATTCGCTGGATGCTTTACCATTGAATGTGCGATAATGTGTACTTTAACGATAAGATGCTTTTTTGATTTTTATTATCCGAAAAGAAGTTTAAATTAATAAATTTAAAATCATTTTATATCTTTTAATTTATAACTTTATTTCATAAAATATATCTTTTTATAGAAATTACAAATGAAATGAGAACGTTAAATTAAGCTAGTCTCTACATGCTATTGTGTAGTGAGTCGGATCAAGAATGAATCTCTTTAGCTAGATGCACGTCCTTTTATATTATTTTTACAACCTTCTATTGAATTTTATTTTTTATAATTTAGGAAACAGAACGTTCCATAAATTTAATTTTATGTGATTCTAACAAAAATATTTAATCAAATATATTAATAAGAGTAACTTTCTGTTTCCTTTACATTTCTAAAAACAAATATGTATTTTACTAACAATTAATTTTCCTGACGAATTTATTTATTAATTAAGAAAATAATTTTAAACTCTTTAATTAATACAAATATTATTTTCATTTTACTTGCATAGAGATTGAATGTTCCTTTCCATAAACACATTATATAAGCAAACTGTATTTAATTTTTATTATAAATAATTCAATATTTATAATACTTTATTCATTTATAGAAATAGAACATTCCATTTCTATGCTTTTCTTGCTATATAAATTCTGGAAGTTTTCTTCCTTATCGACATCCATTGATAATTCAGAGTTTATCATTGAAATTTATTTTGATTTGTTTTTAAAATAAATATATAAAAATTAATAATCTAAAATTATGATATGAGCCGTTACAATATAAAAAAAATACTTAAGAGGCCGCCGTATCTCTGTCCTTTTCTAATTAAAAAATTGACTTTTTTCCCATAATTAGCAACTAAAGGCAAAAATAAAGAGATGGTTTCGATGTGTTTAATAAAATGTAATATTTTCTCTGATTAGGATAAATTAATTTTATCGCTTCGTTTTTAAGAAAAGTTGGAATAACTTAAAAAATTAAAAATTAGTGTCAAATAATGGGATTTTCAAGTTATTCCAACTTTTCTTGAAAATAAAGCGGTGGAATTAAATTATTCTTATCAGAGAAAATATTGTTTTCTATTATACGAATCGAAACTATCTCTTTATTTTTGCCTCGAGTTATTAGTTTTTATAAAAAATAAATTTTAAACAGATTCGGTATAACAGGTAACTGTGTCGGTATACGGCTGACTCTTAATTCACTATTTCGATGTATTTTTTCATCAACTTTTCAATGGTGTCATCAGATTTTCCGAAATTTTCCATTTTCCTATTAAAAAATACAAAATATGTTATATCTCGGAAAGTCTATTTTTAATATTTTTAAAAATATTTTTAATTGAAAGCTGAGGTTTTTTTACATATAAAAAGTTATTTCGCACTAATTGCCCAATTATATCCTAGTAAGTAATAGAACGCCAAAGAGCTGAAGTACCGCGCGTGACTTCGCGCTCGACGGCAACCGCTGGATTCGCTCCACCTGTGAACATTTTGCTACCTTATAATTTTTTTTAAACCTGTTACTCTGCTTTAGTTATTTTTTTGTTTTTATTAATCTTTTTTTTTGTTACTTCGGCTTTTGAAGATGAATGAGTGTTCAAACTCCTTAGCTTCGTGGCTTTCTTTGTCTTAGTTGCGTGTTTGGATTCATTATTTTGTTTTTTAGTGACTTTCTTTGTAAAGATTTGATATGTAGAACTTGAAGATATTTTCTTTAATTCAAGTGTTTTGATTCAATGAAATAAAAGCATGGCGCTGTAAAGTCCCTGGTATAGTTTTGAACGTTTTTCTTTTACGGGAGAGGAAAATACGTATAATCTCCTATAGCCAGACACTTCAGGGATTGCCAGAGTAAGATTGGCAGGAGTTAGAGGGATGGACAGTGAAAAAATAAGGGAAAGTAACTGGGTTAAACATGTTTGGTTATGCTAGGGAGTACCTTGGCTTTATTGTACTCAATCAACTCATTTAGACTACCTAGCGGCTGATCTCGGAACTGCCGTTCCGTAGTAACTTGGCTGCTAGGCATGAAATTTAAACTGCCCAAGTATACATACTCGTCGCACCCCCGCCTCCTTTCTTCGAAGAGTGAACTAACAGTGAACGGTACATAAAAAAAATGTCCAATATTTAGAGCGCGTATAGTAAAATGAGTAATTAAAAAAAATGAGTTTGTTATACTAAAAACCATGGATCATTTACTTTCTACATCTCGAGGGCATATTTGTCCAAAGAATCGTAATCTTTTTTGTTTTGTCTCCGAAGTATTCACTCCGCTAAAAAATCGAAGACATTTAATGAGAATTTCAGAAACATTTACAAAATTTGCTTTAAATTAAAAACAGATGTAAAAATAGAAAAGTGGACTCTATGTAGTATCTGCGAACAATGTCGTAAAATGCTTTGAATGTGGGAAAAAACAAAAGAAGATGACAAAGTTAAATTTGATAGCTCAATGGAATGGTATCAACCAGATAGAAGGAAGGATTGTTACTTCTGTATCACCCAAATTATTGGAATTAATAGTAAAAAGAAAACAAATGTGGATTATGCTGATGTTATTTATGTAAAAAGACCTATCGAAAAAACAAGAAGAGATGAAGAATTAGATTTTCTTGAGAGATTATCAATTAAATCATATTCCAACGATGAAAAACATGATGACGAAAATAACGACGAAGTCAGTGACGGCATTGGTAGAGATGCAATTAATAAAAATGATATGAAAGATGAATCTTATGTAAGCGATATGAAGAAACTGAAAATAATGATGATGATGATGACGATGAAATTTTCCTTCCAGCGGGCCAAAAAGACAAAAGCGTAAAGTTATGGACTCAAAATAAACTAAAAGACTTAGAGAGCTTAAATTACCTAAAGATGAAGCAGAACATTGAGCTTCAGCTTTAGAAGGCATGAATGAGTTGGCAAATTCTACTAAAGTATCTTTTCACAGAACAAGAAGCAAAAGTTTCGAAGCATATTTTGAAGAAATAAATCGTGATGGTGATAAAATAGTATATTGTGAAGATGTAAAAGGTTCGATGAATAAAATTAAGCCTAATGTATATAAAAGCAAAGAATGGAGATTGTTCATAGATTCATCAAACAGAAGTTTAAAAGCCGTATTACTGCACAACAGCAACTACTATACCTCATTTCCTATAGCGCACTCCACTACAATGAAGGAAACATATGACAATCTCAAAATCATACTACAAAAAATTCAGTATGACAAGAATAAATGGCTTATATGTGGCGATTTAAAAGTTTCTGTAATATTGTTAGGACAGCAGTTTGGATTTACAAAGACACCATGTTTCTTGTGCTTACGGGATAGTAGATAACGTGCAAAGCACTATACAAATCATAAATGGCCTGAAAGAAAATCTCTCGAAGTCGGAAAGAGTAACGTTATAGCTACTCCATTGGTTGACCCAAAAAGTTCTCATTCCGCCATTACACATAAAACTTGGTGTAATGAAACAATTCGTTAAGGTTTCAAATAAAGATGGCCAGTGCTTCAAATACTTGGAAAGCAAGTTTCCAAATAAATCAGATGTGAAATTGAGGAAAGGTATTTTTGATAGTCCAGAAATTAGAAAAATGATGTCTGATAGTCAGTTTATTAGTTCCATGACAAACGTTGAAAGAGCTGCATGACTTAGTTTTAAGGAAGTTACTGAAAACTTTTTGGGTAATCACAGAAGCCTAAATTACAAAGAAATTGTATCTAAAACAGTTGAGAATTTTGGGAAAATGGGTTGCCTAATAAATTAAAAATTATATTTTCTACACAATTACTTGGATAATTTTTCTGACAACTGTGGAGATTATAGTGAAGAACGGGGAGAGCGTTTTAACCAATACATTAAAGTAATGGAGAAGCGTTATCAAGATAGATGGGATACTAGTATGCTGGCCGATTACTGCTGGATATTGAAAAGAGATTGTAAAACTACTGGGAAAAAACGTAAAAGGAAATCTTTACACCGATCATTTGATGAGAAACGTGTAAGGTATGGTAAGAAAAAAAATGGCATAAACTTCGGTTTGTTTTACGCGAGTTTTGTATATTTGACTTTGAAATGACCTTTATTCTGAGGTAATGGAGTCAAACGGATCACGAATTTGGATTCAGCGACCCCATAAACATATGCATATACTATTAAAATATGGTTGTTATTAATTTTGTAGATTTGACCTTGAAATGACCTTGACCCTGAGGTGATGGGGTCAAATGGATCACAGGTTCGGATTCAGCGACCTCAAAAACATAAATATATAATGTTGAAGTATGGTTGCCATTAATTTTGTAGATTTGACCGTGAAATGACCTTGACTCTGAGATGATGGAGTCAAACGGACCATGGATTCTGATTCAGCGACCTCAAAAACATAAGATGTACAGTCGACGGTAACATATTCGCTAACAATTAAATCGAACGTTTTTAAAAAAAATCAGCAACGTCGCAAATCCATTTTTCAACGCGCGGCACGATTCTTGCTTCGTTTTGAGTTTATGGTTGTATTGCGTTCTCAAAGACTTCGAAAAAAGGTTATAATAGAACAATTTAAATGTGGTGATGGATTAAAGAAGCTAGAAAATGAATATCTTGTTTTTTTTATTAATTTTTTAAAATAATAATAAATATTCATAAATATTACTTGAATATTAAGTAAAAAACAATTTTTCATAAATGAAATTTTACGTAATATGAAATAATATAATTTCTTTTTAAATAAAATTGATTGAGTATAAAAGATAATATAAGAAATATAACTTTTTAATGTTTTTTATGAATTAAATAAAAAGTCGAATTATTTTATATTTAGTTTATTGATTTTTATAAAAATAAAATTTACATGAATTTATATTTTTATTTTATATTATACTATAATGAATTTTATGATTCCAATAAGACAAATCATATTCAAAAGCCCAGTCGTCATCGAAGCAATATTTAGTTTTTTAATACTTTCATTTACAACATATTTTTGTTTTGATTTAACTACTTCTATAAAATATGAATTTTAAATACAAGGTTTTACAAACATTAAGCTTTCAAAGTATTTAGTAAGATCATAATTTATTTCATTTTTGCGAATATTTAAATCTACATTTAAGCTGCATTTAATGGCTTATTTAGGAAGAGCTGCAACAAATTCTGTAGGAATATGACATAACTTATTTACTGATATACTTCCTTCATTTCCATAATCTACATAGAAAAACAAGTAAGCTAGCACTATCAACCATAGAAATGACTAAAGCTCGGTACCTGTAATAATTTCATGATAAATAGTTACTAAAATTAGTATAAAATTACTTTTGCAATATCATTTTATTCAATTAAAATTTTTAATTTACCATTTGTTATAAACATCATAAAATGCCATTCAAGATTTATTCGCCTGAATATGGGCAGGATTTTATCTTGGAACATTATTAGAAATTTATTTTATTTAATCCATAATTTGTTATAGTACTTTTAAATCATACTATATTTTAACAAAAAAATTGGTTATTAACTCAAAAAATAATACAATGACTATTTCTCTTCTTCCGTTCAACAATTATTTTTGTATATGCTGGTTCAAAAGTGTCTGGAAAATTCTCACATAATGTATCTTTTATAATTTTACCTTGCAAAAACAATTAACAATATTGGATCAAAAGCGATATTTTAACTTCGCAAACCTTTAATTTTAAATTTTGATCTTGGATCAAACCCTCGAAATAATATTTGACTTCTTGACATAGAGTTCAATTCATAATATCACTTAAAGTAAATATGTTTAAATTGTTAAGCTTTGTGATGACTATAATCAGCAAAATAAGCCTTAAAATAATTAAAATAAATATTTTTTTGCACGAAATAACTGTAGGTAAATTAAGATCAACTATGCAAAGTTTATTTAATCTAGCGTGTCTTTACAAGTAGATGGTAGTGCTACTTATAAGTTTATATGTTTTCCAGAATTGATTTTCTCCATAATTTGATTTAAATTTTGTATCCATTCCATTAATTGTACTACATAAAGATTTCCATGTGTCTGTATTATAAAGAAATACATTTAAATTATAATACTTTGTGATGACCATAATCAACAAAATAAATCTGAAAATAAAATTGTAAAATTTATTTATAGCAGAAGCTATTTTTAATCTTAAAATAATTAAATTAAAAATTACTTGACACGAAATAACTCCTGGCGAATAAAGATCAAGTCTGCAAAGTTTATTAAATCCAGCTTGTCTTTCCAAGCAGAAGGTAGTGCTTCTTGTAAATACATGTTTTCCAGAATTGATTTTCTCCATCATTTGATTTAAATCGGGTATCCATTCCATTAATTGTATTAAGGTGGATAATTCTGTGATATAGGCATCCTTCAATTACTTGGTGGCACATCAGCATGAGTAGCTCTGAGTGGTTATACTGGCATCGACGTAACCATCGTTTTCATAAACAGCAGATGGACTACATTCAATAAGAAAAAAACAAAATATTATGAATCTATTCAATATAATTTTAAAATTGTTAATCAATTTATAGAATTCATTCTGTATCTTAAAATAGGCATGTATTTTTGTATTAGAAGCTTACCAAAGTCTGCCTCCACCACAATGAAATTAATAATATTACAATTAATAATATTTCCATGAGTTCCGTACAATTTATTACAAAAAAATATCTTTTAAATATTTTTGAATACGATATCTAACCAGCTGACTCAACAATATGATCCCTTTCGATATCAAAGTTTTCTCTATAAACATTTGATTTTGGTGAAGCTGTGAGATGGCAGTGAATAAAAAAAAGACTCGCATAATCTTTGATCCTCTCTCTGGCTACTCTGTAGACGCATTGTATATTTTGATAATGTTAACATGCCCAGTAAAAACACAACTAACTCCGCATGTGCATTAATATACTTTTTTATAAGAATGATAGATTCAAAAGCATTGACCATTGGCTTCTGAAAGATTACGATCTGAGCTAAAATTATAAAGGTATAGACATACAGGTTATAAAAAATGAACGCTTTTAGATGAACTTAAATATTTATAAACTGCTTACATATAGCTGCAGATATTTTTCTGGTTTTTGAACATGTAAAATGAAATACAAATAACTTTTGAAAGGTGAATTGAAAATATTATATTATTTTATATTTTTTTTTTAAATCCACAAGTATAATATAGTTGAACTGTTTTAAACTAAGGATTTTAAATAATATTCACTCGCACTTTTAAACTTGCAACTTATTTTAGGTTAAGAGTATTTTTTTTTTTTTTCCGTCTTTTGTAACGATTTAGGCCATGACCAAGTGGTGTCTCTGAAGATTTTAATTACAATTCACGAGCACTTTTCTGTTGTTAAGATGTTATTAAGTTATTGTTTAACACTTTGTAGGTTTACCTTTTTTATTTTTCTTTGGCCTTTAGAGCTTTTCGCTATAGGCCATCTTTGTAGGTTACTGTTCGTTTAAAGCTACAAGCGTAAACGCATAATGCAACTCGAGTCAATGCGCAAGCGCGACATGCAATGTGAGCGCTTGGTGCAATGCAAGCGCTAATAATATAATAGAAATTTGAATTTTAATAAATAACTATTTTAAAATATAATAAAAGTCAAACTAAATATTTAAATAACAATTGGTAGCAAATCTATTTACACTTTTTTTTTATAGAGACTTTTTAAAAACAATTTTATAAAAATTCCTTTTTTTTTAAATAAATCAATATTTTGTAAATCCTCCTAGATTTAGCCGAACAGCTTCAAGACGATGTGGCATAGATTTCATTAAATTTAAAAAATAATCTGGCATTTCTCGTAGCTGATGCCATTTCTGAGTAATTGTTCGCCGAAGTTGTTCTTCATTACGAGGCGCGTACTGCCAATTACGCACCATTTCTGCCCACGCATTCTCTATTGGGTTCAAATCTGGTGAACGTGGAGGCCAGTTTAAACGATTTATACGCGGATGCCGTTCATACCATGCCTGTACGACGCGTGCTGTATGAACAGGGCTATTGTCTTTTATGATATGAACTGGTTGATCATCAGGAAATAATCTGTTGATCCCTGGCATTAACCATTGCTCCAATATCTCCTCATAAAGCACTGCGGTCATTCGTTCTCCAACCTCCACGAGATTTTCTGGACCCGATGCCGTTATCGAACCCCAGCACTGGATCGTATGTCGACCGCTGTGATGCTGTGGTATAACATACTGATCTTCGTATCTTGTATTTATGGGCCGCCAAACTCTGCAACGACTGTCTTTTTGCGAACAAAAAGCTTTCTCGTCCATACAGACTGTTCTGGACCAGTGCTCCTCGAATGTCCAATGTCCATGATTATTTGCAAACTGCATTCGCGCTTGGTGATTGCCATCAAGTAGAGCTGGTTTTTTAGCAGCTTCTCTATTATATAACTGCAATCTTTCTTTCACACTTTTCCTTATGGTTTTTTCGGTCACATCGATGTTTAGCCTTTGTGGAAGACTTTTCACTGCGGTAAACGGATTTTCAGCAAGAACTTCAGCTACCTCTTCCATTTGCTCGTCAGTAATTTTATAAGGAGGAGTATTCATTAATCGTCCATCTTGAACAGGAGGTCCATCATCCAACTCATCGATAAATCGAGCAATCCATTTTCTTACAGTATAATAATTGCATCTAAAATGATTTGCAATTTGATGCATCCTCGCGCCTTCATTATACATCCGCCACATCAAATTTAAATTTTCAGCAGTTGGATGAAAAACCATATTTAATAAAAACTTTTTTTTAAACAATAATATAACTATATATACCTTTATATTATCTACTATATATATACATTTATATTATCTACTATATATACACTAATATTATCTACTATATATATACTAATATGATTATAGTGTATAAATATACGCTAATATACTTTAACACAATTGTAATTTAATTTTTAATTTTAATAGCAAAAATACGAAAATTCAAAAGCTTTGAGTCAAATTGATTTAACTTTTAAAAATATTGATTTATCATCTAGCCCTAAGGAATCGGAACCTGAACGATACCGCAGCGCCAAAAGCTCATATAATTTTCCATGTGGTGGCAAAGCTTGGAACTCGATGAATCGTTCCATCGATCCCTATACCTCCTAATTATTAAAATAAAACAAGAGAGCGCGAACTTTGATATGTATTTGTTTTTAACTAAAGCGTCTAACAACAATTACAACGTTAGTGTAAATCAGTTTGTAAGAGTCAGTGTATCTTCAAGTATAAATAAAATGAATGCACAAGAGTTTATCGTTGCGAGAATGGTTCGCGAAAATCAATTGATCTTTAATTATACACATGTATACTATAGAAACATAAATCGCCGGAAGGCAGTTTTTGAAAACATAAGCGAAGAGATGCGAAGATTGTATGGCGCTAGAATTACAGGTAAATTAACTAAAAAAAATAATTATAATTATACATTTTTTCTAATTTTTTATCGTTTCATGAAATTATTAATTATTCATTTAAAATTTATTAAAATTAATTTTTTTCATAATTTTTTTTAAAATTTTAATTGTTTTTACAAATTTAAATTTAATAATTGAAATAAAAATTTAAAATATAAAAAATCTATCCTTTTACAGGTGAAGCCGTTAACAGTACTTGGAGTAGATTGCGCAACCAATATACGATGCTCCAGTTGGCTTTATCAAAGGGCAAGGATGTCCTTGAAATGACTCTTAGACAACAGCAAATACTACTGGAGCTTCATTTTTTAATGGACTTCACGCATCATCGTCAAGGACTGAATGTTGATTGTAGCGCTCAGTTACGTGAATTATTAATGTAATGTGAAAAAAGTACAATTTTATTTATTGTAATTTATAATCTGTTAAAAATAAAACAAAAATTTTGTGCATTTCAAATTTTTTATTTTCATTTAAGATTGCATTGCACCAAGCGCTCACATTGCATGTCACGCTTGCGCATTGACTCGAGTTGCATTATGCGTTTACGCTTGTAGCTTTAAACGAACAGTAACCTACAAAGATGGCCTATAGCGAAAAGCTCTAAAGGCCAAAGAAAAATAAAAAAGGTAAACCTACAAAGTGTTAAACAATAACTTAATAACATCTTAACAACAGAAAAGTGCTCGTGAATTGTAATTAAAATCTTCAGAGACACCACTTGGTCATGGCCTAAATCGTTACAAAAGACGGAAAAAAAAAAAAAAATACTCTTAACCTAAAATAAGTTGCAAGTTTAAAAGTGCGAGTGAATATTATTTAAAATCCTTAGTTTAAAACAGTTCAACTATATTATACTTGTGGATTTAAAAAAAAAATATAAAATAATATAATATTTTCAATTCACCTTTCAAAAGTTATTTGTATTTCATTTTACATGTTCAAAAACCAGAAAAATATCTGCAGCTATATGTAAGCAGTTTATAAATATTTAAGTTCATCTAAAAGCGTTCATTTTTTATAACCTGTATGTCTATACCTTTATAATTTTAGCTCAGATCGTAATCTTTCAGAAGCCAATGGTCAATGCTTTTGAATCTATCATTCTTATAAAAAAGTATATTAATGCACATGCGGAGTTAGTTGTGTTTTTACTGGGCATGTTAACATTATCAAAATATACAATGCGTCTACAGAGTAGCCAGAGAGAGGATCAAAGATTATGCGAGTCTTTTTTTTATTCACTGCCATCTCACAGCTTCACCAAAATCAAATGTTTATAGAGAAAACTTTGATATCGAAAGGGATCATATTGTTGAGTCAGCTGGTTAGATATCGTATTCAAAAATATTTAAAAGATATTTTTTTGTAATAAATTGTACGGAACTCATGGAAATATTATTAATTGTAATATTATTAATTTCATTGTGGTGGAGGCAGACTTTGTAAGCTTCTAATACAAAAATACATGCCTATTTTAAGATACAGAATGAATTCTATAAATTGATTAACAATTTTAAAATTATATTGAATAGATTCATAATATTTTGTTTTTTTCTTATTGAATGTAGTCCATCTGCTGTTTATGAAAACGATGGTTACGTCGATGCCAGTATAACCACTCAGAGCTACTCATGCTGATGTGCCACCAAGTAATTGAAGGATGCCTATATCACAGAATTATCCACCTTAATACAATTAATGGAATGGATACCCGATTTAAATCAAATGATGGAGAAAATCAATTCTGGAAAACATGTATTTACAAGAAGCACTACCTTCTGCTTGGAAAGACAAGCTGGATTTAATAAACTTTGCAGACTTGATCTTTATTCGCCAGGAGTTATTTCGTGTCAAGTAATTTTTAATTTAATTATTTTAAGATTAAAAATAGCTTCTGCTATAAATAAATTTTACAATTTTATTTTCAGATTTATTTTGTTGATTATGGTCATCACAAAGTATTATAATTTAAATGTATTTCTTTATAATACAGACACATGGAAATCTTTATGTAGTACAATTAATGGAATGGATACAAAATTTAAATCAAATTATGGAGAAAATCAATTCTGGAAAACATATAAACTTATAAGTAGCACTACCATCTACTTGTAAAGACACGCTAGATTAAATAAACTTTGCATAGTTGATCTTAATTTACCTACAGTTATTTCGTGCAAAAAAATATTTATTTTAATTATTTTAAGGCTTATTTTGCTGATTATAGTCATCACAAAGCTTAACAATTTAAACATATTTACTTTAAGTGATATTATGAATTGAACTCTATGTCAAGAAGTCAAATATTATTTCGAGGGTTTGATCCAAGATCAAAATTTAAAATTAAAGGTTTGCGAAGTTAAAATATCGCTTTTGATCCAATATTGTTAATTGTTTTTGCAAGGTAAAATTATAAAAGATACATTATGTGAGAATTTTCCAGACACTTTTGAACCAGCATATACAAAAATAATTGTTGAACGGAAGAAGAGAAATAGTCATTGTATTATTTTTTGAGTTAATAACCAATTTTTTTGTTAAAATATAGTATGATTTAAAAGTACTATAACAAATTATGGATTAAATAAAATAAATTTCTAATAATGTTCCAAGATAAAATCCTGCCCATATTCAGGCGAATAAATCTTGAATGGCATTTTATGATGTTTATAACAAATGGTAAATTAAAAAATTTTAATTGAATAAAATGATATTGCAAAAGTAATTTTATACTAATTTTAGTAACTATTTATCATGAAATTATTACAGGTACCGAGCTTTAGTCATTTCTATGGTTGATAGTGCTAGCTTACTTGTTTTTCTATGTAGATTATGGAAATGAAGGAAGTATATCAGTAAATAAGTTATGTCATATTCCTACAGAATTTGTTGCAGCTCTTCCTAAATAAGCCATTAAATGCAGCTTAAATGTAGATTTAAATATTCGCAAAAATGAAATAAATTATGATCTTACTAAATACTTTGAAAGCTTAATGTTTGTAAAACCTTGTATTTAAAATTCATATTTTATAGAAGTAGTTAAATCAAAACAAAAATATGTTGTAAATGAAAGTATTAAAAAACTAAATATTGCTTCGATGACGACTGGGCTTTTGAATATGATTTGTCTTATTGGAATCATAAAATTCATTATAGTATAATATAAAATAAAAATATAAATTCATGTAAATTTTATTTTTATAAAAATCAATAAACTAAATATAAAATAATTCGACTTTTTATTTAATTCATAAAAAACATTAAAAAGTTATATTTCTTATATTATCTTTTATACTCAATCAATTTTATTTAAAAAGAAATTATATTATTTCATATTACGTAAAATTTCATTTATGAAAAATTGTTTTTTACTTAATATTCAAGTAATATTTATGAATATTTATTATTATTTAAAAAAATTAATAAAAAAAACAAGATATTCATTTTCTAGCTTCTTTAATCCATCACCACATTTAAATTGTTCTATTATAACCTTTTTTCGAAGTCTTTGAGAACGCAATACAACCATAAACTCAAAACGAAGCAAGAATCGTGCCGCGCGTTGAAAAATGGATTTGCGACGTTGCTGATTTTTTTTAAAAACGTTCGATTTAATTGTTAGCGAATATGTTACCGTCGACTGTACATGGTCTGGTCCATGGATTTTGACATTTTGTTTTTTGTGTAACTGTGTTTTTATTCGCGGCGGCGACCTACGATTACAATTAAACTTAAGCCTAACTAAGCTTTTCTAATGTATGAGTCAGATGAGCAGGAGCCATCAATTTAATGGAAAAGGATACGGCCAGATTTTAATTCGCCCGGATAGGTGTAGGAATTTTTCGGTGGGTGGATTTCTAGTAGTGCAATTAATTCATGAAATAAGTTTCCCCCGCATCTTGTGTAAATTTTTCGAGGTATGCGAAAATTATAGTTTTGGGTCTTGGACGGTTCAAACTGTGAGTTAATAGTTATTGAAGCCTCCAAGCTTTACCAAAAAACAAGATCAGCGGAAATACGCTATATCATAAGACGCCATGTAACGCTAACTAACAACTGGCGATTTAAGAATGAAAAAAACTTTTTTATTCTTAACTACGTAACGTTAAGTTACGCTAACGAAGGAGAACAGTAAAAAAATGAAAGTTTTCTTATTACTGATTCCAGTTTGGCAAAAAAATGAACAGGAAACAATTCAATACTATCGTGCCATGTGACTTATCTAAGAATGGCAAACAAGCAAAAAAAAGATGTTTATCAGTTTTCCGATTTCCACGGAGTCTCAATGTTCAGACGCCATGCAACGTTTTGTTACAAATGACGAACGATATAAAAAAAAACCAACGAGTTTTCCCGGTTTCCGTCGAGTCCTATTGTTCGGACGCCATGTAACGTTTTGTTACAAATGGCAAGCGATTGTAATTTTTAGTAACTAAAAAAACTATTAGTTTCCGATTCAAAATCAGATGTTTGGGCACCATGTAACGTTTTGTTACAAATACGAACGAGTTTTACAAAAAACAATGTCAATGGATTTACCAGGTGTCCCTGTTCGGGCCCCATGTAACGTTTTTCCTTTTCGGGAATATACATATAATCTCCTGTTGCCAGACACTTCAGGGATTGCTAGAGTAAGACCGGCAGGAGTTGGAGGGACGGACAGTGGAAAGATAAAGGAAAGTAACCGGGTTAAATACATTTGGTTATGCAAGGGAGTACCTTGGCTCTATTGTACTCAATCAACTTATTCACAACGATGATTACAATGAAATAATGATAATAATAACAAATTGTTAATCAAAGCTGACCCTACTGTTCTATATAATACAAGTAATCTAATCTAACCTTAAATCAAAATGTAATTTACAAAAGTTATTAGATTTGCATAAATCTTGGTCACTTGACGGCTATTTGATAAAAGAAGAATTAAATCAATTATTAAATCTTTACAAGGAAAAATGAATCTAAATAATAGTTTATTTTAAACTAAGAGATTCGTTTGCTTTATAGCGGCCCGAACGGTCTAGTACGCGTCGATTGTCTATACCTGTAACAGTGTCCAAAAGAAAGAGACAAAAATATTAATGACTTAATTATGATATTAATAGGTGGACGGAACCTAATATCGTAATAGCTACTGGTACTACGGCAGTAATGGGTAGACGGCACCCTTAATTATCCAATATACTAATCCCTATGGGCGCGGGCGGGTGGAGCCCTTTGTAAAATAACAGGTGGCCGACACCCTTTAATTATTCTAAGCCTAATATCTATAATGACGGTCGGACGGAGTACTTTAATTAACATAAAAATAATGGGTGGACGGTACCCTTAATTTATTCTATAATACACTTACACGCGGACGCGACAAGCTATAGGTGGACGGCACCTTTAAATTCGACGGTGCAGCGGCAAAAGGCTGCGTGTGCATACTCTAGGCAGCATAGATTTACACCTGTGTGCTCATTTGACATATCTCTAGTGCTGCCTGCCTATCCACTGTAGCGTAGATCTATGTGCTCACTTGGTTTATCCTCATGTGCAAGAGAGAGAAGCTTCTGTCTTTGACTGCGGTGCGCCACAAACCAAGACAGCCAGCTACAATCTGTTTTACCTTCTCTTAGCGTTGTGTGCTCACTTAGGTACAGAGAGGGTAGACCATAGTCTACACAGCTTGGTTCGGCTAGCTTCTCGGCTTTATTTATACCTGAGCCTCATTTTTCCCAATGCGCGAAATGACGAGCGTGGTTGCCATCTAGCGGCTGAGCTCGGAACTGCCGTTCCGTTGTAGCTTGGCTGCTAGGAGGGAGATTCAAACTGCGCGAGTATACATACTCTTCGCAAGTTTAAGTGTTATCTAATATTGGTTTGAGTTTTAAAATCAATTTTTTATTTCTTTACTGCTATAAAAAACTTTGGTTTCTTTGCAATAATTTTTAGCCCATTCGTAAAGACTTTTTGCTGTTAAAATTCTATTTTTGGGTAAATTTGTAAACTAGCACATTTTGCACGTCTTTTTAAGTTCGCA
This sequence comes from Anastatus disparis, assembly GCA_017163975.1. Lineage (NCBI taxonomy): Eukaryota > Metazoa > Arthropoda > Insecta > Hymenoptera > Eupelmidae > Anastatus > Anastatus disparis. The sequence continues at coordinate 2,743,054 of JAFFSR010000316.1, read as the reverse complement.
CCGATACCATCACATGCACCTTTACCGTGCGCTGTGGCATTAAAGTGCCATCCTGCTGTGATTTCGAAATATTTTTCATGAAACAAAAGATTTTGCATATTTTTCTTATTTTTAAAATGTTGACCTGCTCCATTCGTTAAATAATAAATTTTTTTAACTGTAAGATTAGAATTCAGAGAAAGTATGACAATTTTTTGGTATTCCTAAACCACAACAGTATCGTGGTTTAGATTATCCGAAATTACAGCAATGCTTACATATTTGAGATCATCATTTTCTTTGTAATAAACTACAAGTGTAAAAATAGTTGCCTAATTATTATTCCAATCGAAAGATTGGATAGAATTCTGTACTACAAATGTATAGTTTTCTACAAAATCAAAACAGACAATAAACTCCCCTTCTTGAAGATTTTCTTTTAGGTTATTTACATACTGTGACTGTTTTTAAGCGAAAAAATCATGAGTCTTAATTTTCATTGATTTTTCGCCCAGCGTGTTGAGAAAGTCATAAACGTTCTCGAATTTTGAAGCTATCGTACACCGATCCAATTGAAGCCACGATTCAAACTGAATTTCATAAATATAATTTTTATCAAAACCTTCAAGCAAATGTTCTCGTAATATAGGCGCATTAGGGCAATTTAGACAGTGACCTAAGAAACACTCATCACGTGCATTTTTACAGGCGATTGCCTAAATACAGTCATGATAATGTGTAAGAGATAGTTTACTATTTTTCGTTACGTACTCTAGCTCAACAGCTTTTAGCATTAGCTAAACGTTTTCATGGTATACACATACACATATATTGTGTGTATCATTGCTTCCAGCTAAAACACAGTGTACTGGTCTCAATTGTATGAATTTTGTTAACCCAATTTTAAAGTGTTCGTGTTCTTTTTTAAATAAATAATAAATTTCGTCCCAATTGCCAAGAATCTTTTCTAAATGTTTTCTTGTTTGTCATTGTCTTGCTTTACGGGTATGCAATCTTTCAAGCCTGGCATGATTTGACTTATGTCATCCTTTTCATAAAAACTTTTAACTGAATTCGTAGTTTCGACTGAAAGTACTTTGACGCGTTGTTTTTCAGGAATTGAGAAAATTCCTTTTTCAGCTACTAACTCTTTTGCTTCTCGAGATTCCAATTCAGTACAACCAAACTCTCTGATCAAGTCATTACGAGACCAAAAATCGGGAGCAAGAGTAAGTAGTTGAATTCTATTTCGCTTCGATATCGTATTAGAAAATTTTCTTTTAATTTGTTCAAGAACTGTTACGCCAGCTTTATGATATTAATCACTACAATTTACATTAGCTTTCTTCATATCCGAAATAGGTAAATCTGTTTTACGTTAGTAAATTTGCCTTCAACATGTACCACACATTTTCGCTTCTTCGGGTATAAACGGAAATATACTTCTAAAACTTGAAGGAAAGTCAAACAGATCTTTAAAGATAGGGTGATTCTCTCTTCAGAGGATTTATGCATTTCATTTTATAGGTTGAATTCATTATAGTTGCAACAATAGACCGGAGGGAATCGTAACCAATAGATTTATGATTTAATCATAAAAAATCAAAATTTAAAAAAAAACGTCATTGTATATAGGCATTTCTCTGTGACAATTTATTTATAATTTAGAGTTTTATGTTTAAGCCACCTAGCGACTGTAAAAAAAACTAGTTTTACAAGTAAGCATGATGTGGCGGTAGCAGCCGCACCGCGCAAAGTCGCGAGCAGTACTTCTACTTTTGGGCGTTCTATTACATACTGAAATATAATCAGGCACTTTGTGCAAAATAACTTTTTATATGTAAAAAAATCTCAGCTTTCGATTAAAAGTATTGAAAAAAATATTAAAAATAGACTTTTTGAGATATAACACATTTTGTGTTTTTTTATTAGGAAAATGGAAAATTTTGGAAAATCTGACCACACCATTGGAAAGCTCAGGAAAAAATACATCGAAATAGTGTATTAAGTATTTTTTCTATATAGCTGATTCCATTTCAAATCGAACAGCCTGTATACACTCAAGTCACCAATCACTGCACCGATGGAGTATGTTATTCTACTCTGAAAATAAGAAGACTCGTATTTTTTCTTTTTGCTGAAATATCAAAATTGCATAAGATATGCACATTTGAAAATTGCATACAAAAACTAAATGTTTAAACTGAAAAAGTTGACAATAACTTTAGAGGGCTATCATTTTACCAATTTTGAATGAATTTTGGTAAACCTTTTTTTGTTTTATTCTGTTTTGAGCCCTCTTCAATTCACTGCAAGAAATTTAAAAAAAAACTATAAAATGACTGAGATATATACATTTTACCAAAAAATGCACTTTTTATGCACATGCATTTTTCTCAAAAAGGCCATCTTTTTTTGCTGAAATTTTTTGGGCTGATAGAGGATTAAATTACCTATCTAATGGTACCTGTTTGATCCCACATTTTTTTGTTTAGAGCGAGAAAACAATTCACAAATTTTAGTGTTGAAAAATGCTTGTATATATGTTCGTAAGTCTTAATCTACATTTAAACGCTGTTTAAATTTTCACAAGCCCGAGAAGCGCCTTTTAAATCAGTCGTAAGAATAACTAGCTTTTATATAACAGTTTCAATATGCTGTTTTGGTTACGCGATGTATTTGTCCACGAGTTGGCCTCCTATTGTTTGTACATCGAAACATAGATAATATAGATATACACGAATAGAATAATTTTTTCCATTTTCAAGTATTTATTTTTATATTACGAATTAATATATATATATATATATATATATATATATATATATATATATATATATATATATATATCACTATTGATAGTATAAACACAAATGTATAAGAATGATGAGCGAAGCATGCGACAGCGTTTGAATGTAGATTGCTTAAGACTTCCGAACGTATATGAGGATATCTCTACAATTTTTAATCTTTCTGTAATATGTCATTTTACAGCTATTACTGGGTTATCCAATGATACACACTATTTAAACTAGGTTCATACCTTTTGTACAATCCGGAAACTCTATTTTTTATGTATTCAGTGAATGTGCCATTAACGGTATAGTAGATATTTCTATAAAACGTAAATTTTTACATGGATAAAATTTCCGAAATTTTATCCATATTATGAATTTTCAGACATTCCAAACAATTTCAAAAAGTTTTAAAGAGTCTTGATCAACTCTAAACAGTTATAAACAATTTTGAACAGTTTTAAACACTTTTTAGCTTTTTTATTCAAAGTGTACTAAGCATTGTGAATTTTTTTTGGAATGATTTTACACAGATATAAACAGTTTTAATCGTTTTAAATAGTTTGGACGATTTCTAACAGTTTTAAATAGTTTTAAACTATTTTAAACAGTTTAAAACAATTTCAAATAGTTTTAAACAGATTAAATATTAAAAACGCTCCCAAGTGCTTTGGCGCAATGCTTTCTCATAGAGCTCATTGAGTTAGAGTAATTTCATTCTATTTTTTTAAAAGTGATTTTAATGTAAAATACAATTGCTATTCCAGAAAAATTAGTGAATTTAAGAGAGTGATTAAGAAATAGGAAGGGAGAGACAAAGATGGATGAAAGTAGGGTAAAAATGAGGATCGATCTGAGATAAAAGGACAGAGAGGAAGTGAGGAAGTAAGAAAAGAGTGAAAGCGTTCAATCAGAAATCAAAAGAAGTGATCAAAGAGCTACACTAAGAAAATTATTTTTTTAAAGCTTGTTTTATAAAGACAGTAGCAAATAACTTGTATGCAAATTTTAGAGCGAATCTATTGAGTACTTTACGTAAAGTAAAAAAAAAATAAAAATGAAAATTTTTTTAAAAAACTAAAAAAATTTTTTAAAATTAAAACTACGCTAAGGGAATCGATTTTAGCAAGTCATCCTTCTTTTAGCAGTTGCAAATAATGCCCGTGCAAATTTCAATGCAAATTCATCAATTTACGTAAAATACAAAAATAAATGAAAAATCGAAATTTTTTTAAAATTCTTAAAATGGTTCTATAAAAAAAACTACACTATGAAAACCAATTTTGAATAGCTTCCCGTCTTCTTATACAAAAAAATAGATAGTATGTAAAATTTGAAGCAAATCCATCAAGTGATTATCGAGATCTAATTGCGTAAATAAACACAATTTTCTTTTCAAAATTTCTTTTTCAAAATTTTCAAAACGCTCTAAAATTAAAACTACACTAGGAAAATCAATTTTTGAAAATTTCCCTTCTGTTGGCAATTGAAAATAATTTCCCTGTAAATTTTAGATCAAATCTATCAAGCACTTTACGTAAAATAAAATAAAATAAAAAAATAATAATCGAAATGTTTTTAAAAATCTTTAAAATTTGTAACCACGCTAAGAAAATTAGTTTTCAAAAGCTTATTTTCTTCAGATAATAGTGAATTGATTGTATCAAAATTTAGGAGGAAATTTATGGTATGGTTTACACAAAATAGAAGATAAAAGGAAAATAACAATTTTTTTTTTAATTTTTAAAATGCTTTAAAATTAAAACTGCACTAAGAAAATTAGTTTTCCAAAGTTTGTTTTCTTCAGACAGTAGCGAATAACTTGCATATAAATTTTGGAGAAAATCTATCAAATGATTTTCGTAAAATAGAAAAAAAATAAAAAATTAAAAAAAAAAATTCTTAAATGCTCTCAAATTAAAAGTGGACTAAGTAAATCAGTTTTCAAAAGTTTTTCTTCTTTTGACAGTCAAAAATAATTTCCATACAAATTTTCAAGCAAATTCTTTGTGTGGTTTACGTAAAATACAAAAAAAATTAAAAATCGAAATTTAAAAAAAATTTTTTAAATATCTAAAAAAAACTACGTTAAGAAAACCAATTTTCAATAGCTTCCCGCCGAGTTATATAAAAAAATAAATTGTATGTAAAATTTGAAGCGAATCCATCGAGTAGTTTTCGAGATCTAATTAGAGTACTGAATTCACATACGCACACACACACGCACGCACACACACACACACACACGCACGCGCACGCACGCACACATACATACATACATACATACATATAGACATTTTCTGGAAACCACTTTTTTCGACTTCTTGGGTAAAAATATGTACATATTAATGAAAAAATAGAAAAAAAAATTTTTTATCAATACAATACTTTCTCTATAGGCCAGTCAAAATAAGGTTTCGTTCTGCCAAAATTAGTAACTGGCAACGACCTATGCGATCATTTAAAAGATAGTCCGTAGATGTTTACTTATATGTTTAGGACTAGCAACTATGATTTATTAATTAGTTATTAACAAATTAGTACAAAAAAACGCGTTTTTTTGTTTTTTGCTAATAAAACGAAAACTATTTGACGAATTATGATGGTGTCAATAGGAAAGTTGTAGAGAATTGAATTATCAACAAAACGAGAGGTCAAACGATCCGATCGGTTTATTAGAACCAAAGAAAATTGAGAAAAACCGGAAAATTTTTGATTTTTTTTTTAAATTTATAACTCTGTTGTTTATTAATATTAAGAGCTGAAATTTGGCAGAGAAGTAGATAATTATATCTACTTTTGACATGCCAAAGGCAGATACTATCGGATAATTAGTTTCTGTGCAATTGCAATTGCAATTTTTTTTCGGTATTACTCCCTTCTTCATATTACCGATTGAGAACGTCGTACATACATTTTTAAAAGGGTTTTGAAAACTAGAAACAATATACTATAAAACGTATATTCTAAGTTTTCATTAGAATTGTGTAAAAAGGGTGAATTATGCACTCGAACATCAACTTAAACGGTCGAGCGCGCGGTACACAGCAAAAAGTGGGGATGGAGGAAGAACGATTTATATAGATATACCGTCGCGCGGCGTGAAACGTTCAATTTTTTAACTGGCTTGTTTTTGGCGATTAATGCACTTATATTAAAGTGTTTTTTTTAATTAGGGTATTTTTAACCGACGAATCTGATTTCCTATTCAGATTTCACGAATAATGAAATCTAAAGATATTTTACAGTTTCTCCTCCATCTCCACTTTTTGCTGTGTACCGCGCGCTCGACCGTTTGCGTCGATGTTCGAGTGCATATTTTACCCTTTTTACACAATTTCAATGAAAACTTAGAATATACGTTTAATAGTATATTTTTTCTAGTTTTCAAAACCCTTTTAAAAATGTATGTACGATGTTCTCAATCGGTAATATAAAGAAGGGAGGAATACCGAAAAAAAATTGCAATCACAATTGCACAAATTTATAACTGGTTTAAATTTCTAGAAAATTTGCACTTTTTAATTATTTTGAAGAATTTTGAACAGTTTTAAACAATTGTGAACTAGTTAAATTTCCATTAGGGTCGTCTGAAAAAATTATTTTCTGTAAGAAATATTTATACACAAGCAAATGATTTATTAATTCATCAATTTATTTGCCCAATTTACGACTTATTTAGTGCCATAAAAAAAGTTTAAGAATTTCTGTCTTACCGTCATATAATTATTGATTAATTAATGAATCTAATCACTTAGTTCACAAAAAAATCGATTCTGTTGATTTTTAGTAAAATGTCTTATCATTTATAAAATTAGTAAAAATTTGACTGTAATAAATTTAAAAAATATTTTATTTGGCAAAACTTGAATTGTTGAAAATTTCTTGCACATATACGTATTTTGAATAGAGTTAATATTATAGCTTACATCGCTTCAAGACTCAAGTTATCAGGACCTTAGAGCATATATACCTGGAGGGAGCATGCAAAACCAAAAAGCGTAAAAAATAAAAGAGAGAGTAAAGTAGCTTAGGGCGAAGTGCTTTCTTTCTTGCGCGGATTCTCATTGGCTGTTGCTCTCTTCCTTAAAGCATGTACTAAATATGCTATAGTATACGAAAAACCATGAGCGGTCATCCACGCTGGGAGGAAACAACAGCCAATGAGAATCCGCGCGAGAGAGAAAACACTTCACCCTAAGCTACCTTTCTCTCTCTTTTTTTTCTTATACTTTTTGGCTTCAGGTATATATGCTCTAAGATCAGGACTGAGTTAAGGCTTGAAACCAAATCAAATCTAAATGTAATAATAAATTTATTTTCTTTTAATAATTATCGATAAAATATTTTTTTTAACTCAAACGTATATTAAATACAAGAGTTTAGTCCATGAATAATTTTAATAAATCTTGTTCAATGCTTAAAATACTTTTGTTCAGTCGATGACTTGATTTTGTCTATGTTAGTGGTTACCGCGGGCTTTTTCAGGCAATTTTCAACAAATTGACTGCAAAATTTTCTGTGATCTTGAATTTATATATCTTTACAAAATAACAGTACTGAAATTTTGATGTAATAAGTTTAAGTAAATCTTGAATCGAATTACATACATAAAATTTACAAAAATATTTACTTTCTCCAATATTTTCTTTTTCCAAACTAAACTTAAAAATTTTTTTTTTTCAACAAAGATTGTTATTTTGTGAAAATCTCTCGGAATTTCAAAGTCAATTTGTTAAAAATTGCCTGAGAAGAATTTCAATCATTGGGTGGGATTTTTTAAAATTATTTATGGATCAACGTCTTGCATTTAATAAATATTTAATATTAAAAAACGTTTATTAATGAATATTATAAGGAAAAAGTTTATCGTTAGATTTAAATTTGATTTTTTTCAAGCTTCAACTCAGTCCTGATGCCTTAAATAACATAAAACTTATGACGGTAATACTTCCGTTTTATAGTTGTCTATATAGCAATTAAACTTTAGAATTCATGTAAGTGTAAATCAAATTTACTGCATTTTTGAAATAAATTTATTAGTATGCAAGTAATGTGTGCTTATATTTTAACATAAACGTCTCTAAATTATCTAGTATTCAATATGCGATTTTTTTTAAATGTTTCTGAAACTTTGCCGAAAACATTGCAAAAATTATTTACGAAAAATTTCTCTCAATAATTCTTGAAATGTTTCATGAAACCTTGCAGAAACCCTGCTGCAACTTGTTATTAAAGATTTTTTCAGATATTTCTGAAATCTTTCATAAAAGGTTTTTTGGAATGTTTCGTGTAATGTTTCTGAAATTTGACTGGAAATATTGCAGAAAACTATTAGATAAGGCTTATACAAACTTACTTCACGAAATCTTATTGAAAACCATGCATCAACCTTTCATGAAAGTTTGTTGCATCTCAAAAAGTTTATAAAATCTTGTCAAAAGCTTAGCCGAAACTTTTCATGGCAAGGCTTTGCAGAGACTCTTAAAATGATTTATAAAACCTTATGGAAACCTTGCAGCAATCTTTTATTAAAGGTTGCTAGCCATGTTTTTCGAAATGTTTCTGGAATTTTTTCGAAAACTTTGGAGTAATCTGTCATAAAAGGTTTCTTATATGTTTTTTAAAATTTAATTATAATACGTCGTTTTTTAAACTAATCTAATTGGTAAAATAATATAATGTGAAACAAAATGATGTTAACCTAGGCCAAATTGTCTTTTTGATGACTGAATTTTTTTTTTTTATGACAAAATAATAGATTAAAGCACAAGCACAAGTAGGAGAAGCACACACGCATACATATATATTTTTATATATATATATATATATATATATATATATATATTCCCATGTACATTTTCACATATACATGTCACATACACAAGTACACATAAACACTTACACTCATATACATAAACACATACCCACATACATATACACTCATGCGCATACACACATACACACACACAAATACACATACACAACATTTGCCTCCCCTATCTCCGTCTTTTTGTCGCTTTATCTCCGTCACTCCATCTCTGTTCCTTTGTCTTCGTCTCTTCGTCTCCATTTCTCTATCTCCGTCTTTTCGTCTCCATCTTTCTGCCTCTCTATCTCCGTCTCTGCCTCTCTGTCTCTGTCTCCGTCCCTCCATCTATGTCTCTTCGTCTTTCTGTCTATGTTTCTTCGTCTTCGTCTCTCCGTTTTCGTCTCTTCGTCCTTTTGTCTATGTCTCTTCGTCTTCGTCTTTCTGTCTATGTCTCTTCGTCTTCGTCTTTCTGTCTATGTCTCTCTGTTTCCGTCTCTCTGTCTTCTTCTCTCCGTCTCTGTGTCTTTGTCTCTCCGTCTCCGTTTCTTTATTTCCGTCCCTCTGTCTGAAAAACGTAATTAAAAAGAATGAATTCCTATCATAGTTTTTCATTAATTTGAATGGAATTCAGTAAAACAAATTTTTCATTTATCATGATGATATGATTTGTATTTAAACAATTTTTATGCGTATTGGAACTTTAATTAATTCTTTTTTTCAAATATATAAAAACTAAATCTTAAACAGAACTGCAATATAAAAATTTATGAATTCAGGCAATTTTTTTTATTATCAAATTGGCTAATTTATACATATTCATATAATATATGAAAATTTAACCGAGTGACGTTAGGGGCGAGGTAAATTAAGCTCGTAAAATATTAAAATCAAGTCTCTTTCATCAGTTAATCCAGCAATCTACCATATTTAATATTAATAATTTTACTCTAATTAAATTTTAATTTAAATAGAAATCTTAATACTTTTATTAATAACTTTATAAACATTTAAATCATTTAAGTGTAAACAAATACAAAAATATATTGTTAAAAGATTGATTTGAATAAAAATAAAGACAATTCCTCGTCGTTCCATCATTGCATATTGGTGCACGGTGTGACATATAAATGATTCCTAATAACATAGATTAGTAACTATAAGATATATTCAAATAAATATATAAATACACTATTATTACAAATAAATAAATATATGATTATATTAATTTTTTTATTGAAAATTTATGTATTTTTTCTATTAAGGATAAAATAGAGATAGGATAAAAAATATATTACATTGCAAGGGATGAATATTATAAATTGAAATATGCAAGTCATTTATGAATTACTTAATTGTTTATAAAAAAAATTATTCAATGTTATATTATAACATAAATTGAATTTTTATTTTAATTGAAAACTATATGATTACTCTTTAGTTTCAATAGCTTAAGCAATAGCATTTATCTACAAAAGTTAATAAATGAACTGATGATATATATTTTTTTTAAATACATGAACTGATATTATTTTCTTTCATTTTAATGAAAATATTAGTCTAGACCTAATTAAGAGTTATGATTTAAGTTAATACGTCTTTAACTAATTGTTTATTATTAATAAAATTATCCTATGTTTGAATTTAAATTGAATTTTTATTCTAATTGAGAAGGTAGCATTTGTTTAAAAAAATAATAGCTAAGTTCTAATTAATAGTTTTATGTAATCCATACTCTTTTTCATACCAAAGAAATTTGTCTTATATTCTTTTCCCTTTTTTTCATATATATAGATAAAACGTAAATAGTCCATTAATTTATTGTTTCTTTTTAAAAAAATTATTGAATGTTTTAATATAAATTGAATTTTTATTCTAATTAAATTCTATATGATTACCCTTTAGCTTCAGTAGCTTAGACAATATCGTTTATCTACGAAAGTTTATTAGTAAATGAACAGTTAATAGTTTTTTTTTTAATTTAATGAAAATGTTAGTCACGATTTAATTAAATGTCCTAATATAAGTTAATATGTTACTTAATTAATCGTCTCTACTTATGATTTGAGGAATAAGGAAGATGAGCCAAGGAAGAACTTAAACAACGTAAAATAACATAAAATAATGTTAAAAAAACAGGGAAAAATTTAAGGATTTCTGATGGATTACCTGAGGAAGAGTTAAAAGTACATAAAATAACGTAAAAATGACGGAAAAAATTTGAGGATTTTTTAAGGAGTGAGGGAGGAGAAAATGAAGAGAAGAGGAAGAGAAAAAGAAAAAAGAAGAGACAAAAATAACGTAAAATAACGTAAAAAAAAACGGAAAAAAATGAGGATCAAAATATGGTAAAAGGAAGAGAAGAGGAGGAGTTTGGTCGTAAAATTTTCCTTACAACTATATAATATAGATATATATATATATATATATATATATATATATATATATATATATATATATATATATATAGTGACGTTTTTATTTTATTTAAATATTATTTCTTAAGGTGGTTCACTCGACTAAAGTGTTTTTTCAAGATATTCTTGATATTGTAGGTATAGTTCAATAAAGGCAATGTGAATATCATATTAAAATTTCAGAACATTTCATCGTTTCGTTTTTGATTAATCGATGTTCAAAGATCGATGTTTTACAAATTACATTGGAAGTATATCTATATATATTTGACTTTTTACATTTCGTATCTGTTAACCGCAAAATCTCATAAACTACATTCAAATTGTAATTGAAAATTTAAACATATATAAAGGAACTAATAATAAACATTTTCCAACAAGATTCGTGCAAATTCATCGTTTTATTAAAGAGATAAAGTGTTTTGAAAATGTAATTATTAGATAAACGATGCATATATCGTTCACGTTTACGTTGCTACGCATGCGCAACTGGATCATATGAGCGCTGTCTCTTTCTCTCACAGCTAGCTTTGTCTTTCTTACCGAGTGAACCACCTTAATAATTAAATAACGAAAATTATTTATCCTTTGCCGGACGCTTCAGGTGTTATACCTATTAAAAAATACCTGTTTTAAGAGCAGGCCGGATTCGCTGTCCTTGTCTAGTTGGCATTTTTGTTATTTACTCAAGTATTAATCGGTGTATCTGCAAATTGAAGGTTAAGCGCAATAGATATTATTATTAGAAATATTTATGCACAAGAAAAAAAAAATCTATCGCTTTGTTTTTGAGAAAAGTAAGGAACGCGAAAATATTATAAACATAATCTTTTACTTCGGCGTTCCTTACTTTTCTCAAAAACAAATCGGTAGATTTTTTTTTTCTTGTGCATAGATATTCATAATAATAATATCTATTGCGATCAACCTTTATTTTGAAGATACACCGATTAATACTTGAGTAAATAACAAACAACTCAATTGTTACTCGGTCGGTATCAGGTTCTACTCCGGCCTGCCGTTAAATTGTTTTCTTGGCTCTGGTGTCTTACCAAAGACAGTTATAGAAAAAATAGCTACACCACGATTCTCTTCGTCAAAAAATATGTAGAAATACATATAATAATTGTTGCTAATGCTTTTAAGTAACTTTTCACAAATTCCAGAGAAAAAGTGAGTTTCCCTAACATGCTCATAGCAGCCTTTTTTCCATTATCGTTTTGTAACTAGTGATCTAAAAATATTGGAACGAAGTATTATGCATATTGTTTGTGTACTTTTTGGTGTAGATCGATGGTGCCATTAGTTTTGTTGTAATTATTTCTGATAAGGCGAAAAAAGACAAAAATGTATAAAAAATGGCTAAACAACAGGTTTTTTGGACTTTTAAGTATGGCGCACCACTCCAATGAGTCTGAAAAAAAGGGCAGATCAAGTGCACAAATTTTTAACTTCTACCAATTTTTGAGGCGGCACCCTCTTTTTACAGGTTTTAAGAGCAATTTCAAAAATATTTTATGTTTTAAGGTTAGTTCTTGAGGCCAAAAATAGCTGAAAAAATTACAGTAAATGCGATAACTAGAGTTTGATCTTGGAAATACATTAAAATATATCATAATTAATAATTTTCTTTCATATTCAATAGTTTTACAATTAAATTCATAAATTATTAATTTATTAAACGAAATAATCTATGATTATTTGAAGAATTTGCTTGATAGAGAAACTTATATACAATTTAATCTCAAATTCTTTCATTAATCTATTTGATATTGATTTAGTTGATTTTATCCTGGTATATTTGAAAGTTTGTTAATTTAATTGTTGAATTGATTTTATTCAGGCTGATAATTAATTTATATATATATATATTTTTTTTTTTCAAAGAAAAAAAAGATTAATATATAAAGGATATTGTCCTCTATATGATTAACTTTTTTTTTATATATGGTGATGAGGAGGGAGCCCAGCCCGGTTCTCGTTTAATATATTACATCAGGCTAGACTGTCAGACCCACCATACCGAAAACTTTGACTACCGATAGATGGTCAGCCACTTTTGTGACCAACAATCAACCGATACCCAATGAGGCCGGATTTTTAAGAGTCGCGATATAAATGGCTCATACACTAATTTTCTTTCGGAAAAAAAGTTAGAGGTACCTGGCCAGGATTCGAACCCATGCCCTCCGCGTTGAAGGCAAGAGCTCTATCCATTACGCCACCACACTTTCTTACGCCACCGCGCTCTCATTGATTTATATATTAGATATGAAGTATTTTATCATTATTTTTGTATGTTGGGGAATCTCAGGATTTGGGGGTTATAAGCAAGCTTTTATTTCGTGTTCAATTTTATAATCTCCTAAATAATACCCACCATTACACTTTTTATTACTTATCATCAGGATTTATGCATTTTAACCATCTTTTATCCATTATTATCATGTTTTATCATTTTTTATAACAAATCTCTTTCACCAGGGTGTATTCAATTTTTCAGCTATAACATTGTGTATACTCTATAACTAACAGTATTAAACTACTAACACTAACATAACCTCGTCATAATACAGTTTTTGTGTTCATAATGATACCGTCTTTACTGTGATGATGATACTGCGCAAATTTTATAAATAGAATATATTTTTAAATACGAAAATAGATTTATAAATGAAATTTACATTCATTTCGTTCTTAAAAATTCAGTTCTGTTGACGAATTCAAAATATAGTTTTGCTTATTAATTAAATTATAACTTATTTTAAAACATAATTCGCTTTTATTTATGCATCTTAAATATTCATGATTAGGTGGCGGATTTCATATACACGTGCTACAAAATAGTATAGTATACTTCGTGTACAGTTTATTTTTAAGATTCAGAATTTTAGTTTACATTTAAAATTCATGATTGATAGATGGCCACTCATTATTTTTTAAGAAAAATAAAATTGTTTCTTAAATAATTTTGATTATTAAAATTATTTATTATATTTATTAATATTATTATATTCATAGTTGACCCAAGAGTATAAATTTGTTGTGCGCTTCGCGCGTACGAATGTCGCTAGTATTAAAAAATTATGAAAAGATAAATGAATTGGAATATTAAAATCAAAATATCACACTAGAAAATAGTTTTTAATAATCATAATTAGTCAAATGAAAGAGATTTTTTAAACAAAAATGACTATAATTCTTTAAATTATGAATTAAAAATACATATTCTGAAAAGGATAAGCATGAACAAATTGTATAGAATTTCTTCATTTAAAATTATTATAAAACAATAAATATTTTAATTATTTATTTCTTTTGAAGCTCAAGCTTTTGACGTTGAACAGACTGAACCCACTGCAATTTCTCTTTTCATTTCTAAAAACTCTTTAAATATATAAATATTGAAGCTGGTGAGTGTTTTATACAAAAATCAAGTTTTTTATTCAGTAACAATAAAATTATTTCAATTTCCGTATATCTATAATTAGATATTTCAACGAATCCAAAAAATAAAGAAATTGTAACTCATGTTATGTCATAACATATTTATATAAGCATATTTAATTGTAACCGAATTCTAAAGAAAGAGTAAATGACATTAGCAGCACAAGTCGGGCTCCTTCTTTCCTGCGAGACATTAGCGCCGATGAAAGTGAAGGGGAGGTGTGCGTTGATATTCGTCACTCATTTTTTGGTAGCTAGTCTTTTTGACAGTTAGATAGAAATCGGTCGCTTTCGTGGCCACGCGAAAAAGGGTCGTGCCAGCTAAATTCTATTCTTTGTTTTTGCAAATCTATATTCAGAAAAACCGTCGTACGATTTCTACACAATCTGACTTATTGTCATAAATTCATCGTACGAGCAAATACAATTGAAATAATCGTGCTTTATCATTTTTATAAGTGATCTAGCATTAAATTCGAAAAAGTCGATATTTTAGAACTTTTTAATTAAGGGCGTGTTTTTTTGTTTCTGGTGTTAATATAAGTCAAAGTGCGTGCGATGGTTTATATAAGTTAATTAGTGTTAAGACATTGTGACGTCATTCGCAGTTTTCAAATTTCTAAAACTAATTTCGTCATTCATTGTGATTTTTTTTGTGTTTGAATTTTTAATTAATGGATTTTTTATGCCATATTGGCTTTTTCCCACAAATCAGTGATTAATTATTTTCCTAGAAATCAAATATTTTCAGTTTAGTGAAATTTAATTGATAAAATTAAACGATTCGTCTCTCTTTTTTTTCTTTTACTTTTTTTTTGTATTTTTATATCATTTAAAAATGTTGCATTAGTTTTTAACATAGCTATACTTGTAACCTAGGACAAGATAGCCCTTCACGACATTTCACTCATAAAATTTTAAATGATCATGATGTAAATGAAAAAAATAAAAATGTTCCAGATTGTTATGCTTAAGCATTTACTATGCTTACAGAGTATTTGCAAAAAACATAAAATTAAAACCGACACAGCATGGAAGATTTCACTAAATTATTTCGAAATCTTCCACTGGAATATTTCAATGGAACCTTCCATGCAGATCCTAGGAAGTCTTCACAAAATATTTCCAAATATTCCACTGGAATTTTCCATTGAAAGATTCCAGGAATATTTATGGAATATTTCAAAGGAATATTCAAAGACTTTTTCGAAATATTCCATGGAATATTCACAGAAGATTTCTGGAATATTTTATGAAATATTACATGTGATGTTTATGAAATATTCCAGTGAAATATTTTATGAAAGATTCCAGGAAAGTTCCATAAACATTTCACTGAAAGATTCTGAAAAACTTCAAAATTGTACAGCGGAATATGACATAAATCTTCCAGAAATAGCCCACGAGATATTTCACAGGAACATTTGAGTAATCTTCCGGTGGAATATTTCATGAAAGATTTCAAGAAGATTTCTAAAATGATTCAATGAAAGATCTGAGATGACCCAAATCTTCCAATGAAATATTCTTGGAATCTTCCAACAATATACCAATGTAAGAAAAATCAAGGACATACGAATATTACAGGAATATTTCATGGAAGATTCCTAAAATATTTCAAATCTTCCGTGCCAATATTCCAGGAAGCTTCCATAAATATTCCATGCTGTGTCGGAAAGCTTAATACTCTAAAAAAAGTAGCAGCGAAAACTTTAAATGCATGTTTTGGTAAATTTATCAAGAAAAAGGAATAAAACAATGTTAAAAAACAAATATTAGGAGAAAAAAGAAGTTAACAGCTCTAAAAAAAGTAAATAAAGAATATCATTAAAAGATTAAACAATTAAGTATAAAAAGAAGAAAAAGACTTGTTAATTATTTAAAATGTTAATTTATCCATTTAGAAATTACATAAATAATTTGTAAAAATTTATAAATTTGTTTTAAAAGTTTTATAAAAAAAGTCTTACATAGACTGACCAGTTAGTTTAATTATAAAAAGTATAACTTATGACTTAACGGCAGGCCGGAGTAGAACCTGATACCGACCGAGTAACAATTGAGTTGTTTGTTATTTACTCAAGTATTAATCGGTGTATCTTCAAAATAAAGGTTGATCGCAATAGATATTATTATTATGAATATCTATGCACAAGAAAAAAAAAATCTACCGATTTGTTTTTGAGAAAAGTAAGGAACGCCGAAGTAAAAGATTATGTTTATAATATTTTCGCGTTCCTTACTTTTCTCAAAAACAAAGCGATAGATTTTTTTTTTCTTGTGCATAAATATTTCTAATAATAATATCTATTGCGCTTAACCTTCAATTTGCAGATACACCGATTAATACTTGAGTAAATAACAAAAATGCCAACTAGACAAGGACAGCGAATCCGGCCTGCTCTTAAAAATTTTGTAATTTATAAATTTTAATATACAATAAATTACAATAATATTACTAAAATATTATTTTTTTTAAGTATTCACACTTATACCCAAAATTGTAATCATAAAATTTAGAAAAATTAGAGATTAATTATTTTGAAGCTGTTTTACAATGGGTAGATGCAGAAGTGAGACAGGGGTGCATGTTTGAAAACCACGTATCATAATGGGTGCAGATAGGTAACTAGAATTTTTTATTATTCATGTCGAATTTTGTTTGATTAGTCTTTCTCTTGTTCTTTATACCTAAGCTCATCTTTTTATAGAAAAAATTTAAACATTTACATTTTATATTTGTTTACAAAAAGGGAAAATATTGAGATAAAGTTCAAAACCGTTCCATAATATATCCACTTACCTTAATGGTTTTGAATATGATCATTATATCATTAGGCCAGTCAATTCAGCTAAAAAATGGCTGATATTTGTAAAAAAGTTTAACAGCAAACTGACTGCACAATTATGTAAAGTAGGTTTGTGGGAATAAAATATCGAAAATGGCCCCAACAGATGTTGTCCGTTTTTGTTTAAACAATGTTTAAACATTGAAAATTGACATTTTTTCTCTTTATCTGCAAATATTTCTGGAACTATAAAAGTTATCATATTGGTCCAATGAGATAAAATGTAGGTTTTTTGAAGACCTTTAAAATGAATTTTTAACCATTTTGATTGCATTTATAGTTTCCGAGAAAAATGCAAAAAACCGCGAAAAAGGGTTAAATTAAAAAAAATTCATAACTTTTTTAATTTAATTAACTAGCTACATTCATGCGCGCGAAGCGCGCAACAAATTTGTACTCAACTATGGATATAATAACATCTATAAACATGATAAGTAATTTTAATAAACGAAATTATTTTAGTAGCAATTTTATTGTTTTAAAAAAAATGATGAGTGGTCATCTATCAAAAATTAATTTTAAATAAAAACTAAAATTATGAACCTTAAAATCAAACAGTACAAAGTGCCTTTAATATGTCATCAAAAAATAAAAAAATAAAATTAAAAGAAATTTTTAATATAATTTTTTACATACATAATTTTCAATATTTATATTAGTTTTTTGGCATGTAGGATATAAGATCAAACTCTAGATACCGCAGCATACAACTGACCATGATCAAAAACTTCTCTTCATCAATCAATAATTATATTATTCTTTTAAACAGCTAACAACAGCTAAAATTTTTTTTAAGCAACTGAATAAACTAATAGCAGTATCTGTTTCAATTTTTCTTTATTTACAACACATAAGTGATTTGAAACATAATAGAGACAAATCTGCGTTGGTTACACACTGTAAAAATTCTAGCCATAGCTTTGATACAAACATAGGAACCTCAAACATATTAGACATTGAATGCAACTATCAAAAAAGATTGCTATCAGAAATGATACATATTAAAAAATATGAAAATTGCAATAATACACGACACTCAAAAATTAAACAACGTATATAATAAATACATAGTTGAATTATTAAAAAGAAATTAATTTTTTTGATAAAACGGTTTCAAGAATAAATTATTTACAATAAAACGCAATAATTGTTAAATTAGATTAAATATAATTAAATCAAATTCATTCATGTGAGTCAAAATCTTGAATCAAATACCAAGTACATAAAAGAAAACACTTGCTAGTCACTTTGTACATACGTAACTCACCTAAATTACCTATGTTAAAGATTTGTATAACCAAATAAGATAGACGATTATAGAAGGATTCTTCTGGGTTACATTTTTCGTCCGAAAGCCTGGGTAACACTTCAACATTGTTTGTATATCTATACATATGAAAAATGTGCTATATATATGATTTATATATTAATTATTATTAATAGAAATATCTATTATTATACATTTTTATAAAACAAAAGTAGTTATGTAATACCACATGTTTAATACTTGTAAGTTTCATTTTTTATTTTTATTGTTACGCCTAAAATGTATTGTTTTAGGTGATGTTTTTTTAATGTATTGTTGATGAATTTAGAAATTTTTAATCATTAAGAAACTGTTATCAGTTGTTATTAAATTTTATGTTTTAGCACCTGAAGTGGCCTCTCTAAAAAATAGAGGAAAAAAGTCGTTTTTTCTCTTATAGAAATAAAGAAAAATTGAAACAACTGCTGCTATTAGTTTATTCACAGTTAGAAATATCAAAGACAAAGTCTGTTAAAACCAGTTAATAGACAAAAATGTGTGTTACTTTAACAAACAAAATGTCTTTAAAGGATTTAACAAACAAATGTCTGTTAAAATTTTACTTATAAATTACAGACATTGTCTGTCAATGTACTAAAACTTTTTTTGGTCTTGTTTTCCGTACACATACATACACGTTTTATATATAGTTTTATTTTTTTAAATTCACGTTTAAGGAGTCTCATGTGCTAGCTATAGTTTGCTATAGTTTGTTGTTCATAATAATCAAAAGTTTAAAAATTCTTCAATATTTTGAAAAACATTAATTTATACCTGGAAAAAAATCTCTGCAAATTTTTAGTTAGACTTATCGACTGATTTTATTATTTATGCTCACTTAAAGTTTATCTTTTTACTACTATGAGATACAAAACACGCGGACTTCGAGTGAGCACATATAAAAAAATTAGTTGATAAGACAACTTGAAAATTTGCAGAAATTTTTTTCTAGGTATAAATTAATTTTTATCAAAATTTTGAAGAGTTCTTTAAACTTTTAATTTTTATGAACAACAAACTATAGCTGACATATGAGACTCCTTAAATTAATAAATGTACAAGAACTCAAGAAATATTAGAAAGAACGTTTTTTATTATATCTTATACAATATTATATTCGTTTATAATATGATATTCGTTGTCTAATGAATAGCTTTCGTGACATTTACAATGATGTAATTTTAATAATTATTAACAATTTTTATAAACAAATTATAATAATACGTTTTTAGAAAAAAAAAAGTTATGATATTTTTAGGTCATTTTGAGTAAAAAAGGTTCTCATGAACATATTGCTAAAATGAACTGAATCGGCAAAAAAATCGCAGTTTGAAAAAACTCGATTTTTCAAAACTTTGACAGCCTATAGCTCAGCTTCTACTGATTTCATTTCAACTCACAATAGCTTAAATTGTTGGTTAAAATATAAACTTAAAGATTACAGTAGTTAGCGACCGTATTTATAAAAAATCGCGTTTTTCAAACTTTGCAATTTGTTTTCTGCCGATTCAGTGCATTTTAGCAATATGTTCATAAGAACCTTTTTTACTCAAAATGAACTAAAAAAATATGATAAAATTTTTTTTTTAAGTGCATTTTTATAATTTGTTTATGAAAATTGTTAATAATTATTAAATGCGCCATTTTCAGACATTCTACCCAAAAAATTCGGATTCAGCAGGTCAAAAATACATAAAAACCTAGGTAGAATTGAGGACCTCGATCGACCAAGACTTATGTAGTTTGCCCCTGGACTATCTATTTTAGTCGTTTGTTACGGACATTTTCAGAATCAACTGACATAAAGTCTGTTAAATCGTCACATCCTTGTTTGTTACTTCAACAGACAATTTAGTAACAGAAAATAAAAGTTAACAGACTACACAATTGTTTTTAACCGTGTTCAGTTCCTTAAAACAATAATTATATTATCAAACATTTGTCCACGTAATTTACTAATCGTCATAGCAAAAGATAATTCACATGAAAATTACGTTCTTTTAAATGTAAAAGGAATATTCATTTTCACAATATAATCTACTACAGTTTGGAAAAATATTATCTTATACCACCCGTCAAAATTTTACATTTTAATAAATGATTAGAAAATTCTAAAATTTGCAATCTCGCACTATTGCATGAACCTTTATTAATACTTATATTTCTTATAAGCATTACAATAAAGTTTTCTCTCAAATGTAATTTACTGGAAGGATTAAAAGAATTTAAATATTCTAGAAGAAACATTTCATCTGATTCATTATTGATTTTCATCACTATCAATTTCCGAGTTTTAAAATAATGTATGAAAATAATATAAATTTTGCAATAAAGAATCAAAAAGTTTTTCAAAAAAAAACTTTTTATTTTTTACTTGCATTAAATTTTGTTTCAACTCATTCATATAAAATTGTTTTCACTAATTATTATATGCGTTACATCTTTAGTTTGGATAGCATTAAATTAAATTAAATATTGCAGTAAATTAAATTTTTAAATACTATTATTGGTAATAAGAGTTTAAAAATCCCTCATTATTTAAAATTACAAAAGCATCTTTTTCATCTTTATATATTTAATGACTATTAAATAAATGACTTTACTTAGCTACTTTATAACCGCATTATAGGTAATAATAAATATATCTATTACATTTATTTGAACTTAAGCATTTACAAAAACGCTGCCAAGTGCTTTGGTGTAATGCTTTCTCATAGAGCTCATTGTGTTAGAGTATTTTGATTTCATTTTGCTTTCTCAAAGAAAAATTATTGTATCGGTGAAAAAATTTTTCTATTTTTCGTTAATTTGTACATATTTAGACTCCGGGAGTCAAAAAAAGTGAGTTTCAAATAAAAATTTTTTCAAAATTTTCAAAATGCTCTAAAATTAAAACTGCGCTAAGAAAATTAGTTTTTAAAAATTTTTTTCTTCTGACAATAGCGGATAACTTGCATGCGAATTTTGGGGCAAATCTATAGAGTAATTTACGTAAAATAAAAGAAAAATGAATTTTTTTTTTCAAATTTTACAAAATTATCTAAAATTAAAACCACGCTAAGAAAATCAGTTTGGGTGGGGCTCGAACATTAGAATGTTTTTTATTTAATGAATATTTATTTAGAGTGCCACAATCACGAATAGCGTATTCCATAATTTAGAATAAAGTAATAATGAATTTTCATGATTTCAAAAAGCAGTAGTGATAATCTCAAATTATTCGATTAAAATATTTAGAGTTCTTTCGAAATCTTGATATAATTTATTCTAAATTTAGACGTACATTTATTTTGCTACTTCTTATTTCGATAAAGTGAATATTCTAAAATGCTTTACTCGCATTAGTTATTTTCGTTACTTCAGTCGCTGAAAATACGAAAATTCTAAAATGAATAAATGAACAGTCTTGATATGCACATAATTTATATGAACTTCTAAATAAATGTTAATTAAATAAATAACATTCTAATGTTCGAGCCCCACCCATCAGTTTTCAGAAGTTTTTCTTTTGGTAGTCGCAAATAATTTCCAAGCAAATTTTAGAGCAAATCCATCGAGTACTTAAAGTAAAATACAAAAAAAAATTAAAAATTAGAATTGAAAAAAAAAGTTTTAAATTGTTCTAAAATTAAAACTATGCCAAGAAAACCAGTTTTCAATAGCTTCCGTACCAGTTAGACAAAAAAATAAATTGTATGCAAAATTTGAAGGAAATCTGTCGAGTACTTTTCGAGATCTAATTGGCGTAATGAGTACATACACACACACATACATACAGACATTTTCTGCCCTACAAAAAAAAAATCAGGTGAGAGATCATTACATGAGATTTTGGCATGATAAATCACCTAAGAAATAAAGGTGATTTCTCGCTTGATTTTTTTTAACAGGGTGGAAACCACTTTTTTCCACGAGTCTGAATATGTACAAATTAATAACAAAATAGAACAAATTTTTTTATTGATACAATGTTTTCTTTATGAGAAAGTAGAAGTGTATTAAAATATATTTATAACTCATAAATCTTAAGACATGATACACATACAACATTATTTCATTTTAAATAGTGTTATTAAATAAACAAAATCAAGTTTTTAACTAATCAAAAGGATTTTAAGCATCAGATAAGAATTTTTAAAACTATTCATGGATCAAACTTTTTTATTTAATGTATATTTAAGCTAAAAAGAAGTTTTATTAGTTAATATTATAATAACAAAAAATTATCAATTACATTTAAATCTGATTTTTTTTCAGACTGAAACTCAGGTCTGATAGCTCAAATAACTACAGTTGAGTAGAAAGTGCATAGGCGCCCAAGTTATTTCAGCTTATGTCTGTATATTATAAAATAA
Organism: Anastatus disparis; assembly: GCA_017163975.1. Classification (NCBI taxonomy): domain Eukaryota; kingdom Metazoa; phylum Arthropoda; class Insecta; order Hymenoptera; family Eupelmidae; genus Anastatus; species Anastatus disparis. Next base: position 2,720,097 of record JAFFSR010000316.1, on the reverse strand, counting down.
CCCATATGTATAAGTAAACTAATCAGTTAAATATATTATATTAAATATTAATTCATTTTATATTATAAAATATAACACACCTATATTAGTAAATATTCAAATTTTTATTGAAAATATAGTCATATGGCTTGTTTGTCAACTGTAATGCAAATTTTATATATACAAATATATAAAAAGGATGCTTACTATAGTTATAATTTTATCAGCATGTTAATTATTTTTAAGCTTTATTCATTAAAACATAAATTGTTTTTCCATTTTTTAATTTCATGTATTAATATTTAGTTAAATAGTAATGTATATAATAAAATAACTCACTCGTATAAGCAAACTATTCAGTTAAATATATTATATTAAATATTAATTCATCGTATATCATAAAATAGCACACTTATATAAAATGAATAAGTAAATTATTCAAATTTTCATTAAAAATAGACATATAGCTTGTTCGTCAAGTGTAATACAAATTTTATATGTTAATCTATAACAAAGCTGCCTATCGTAGTCATACTTTTATCAGTGTGCAAATTATTTTCAAACTACATTTACTGAAAACACACATTTTATACTTCTATTTATTTATGAATTAATATTTAATATAATAAGTTTAACTAAATAGTATTGTATATTATGAAATAGCACACTCGTATAAGTAGATTATTTAAATTTTCATTAAAAATAGACATAAAGTTTGTTCGTCAATTGTATCATCCATTGTTATCAGTAAATTTTGATCTTGATTCATTCTAACCTTATTTTTTTATTAAAATGTGCATAAATTTATCTTTAAAACATTAGTTAAATATATTACTTTTTTTTTGGTACTTTGATGATTTTTAATCTGAGTAATAGAAATATAGAATAATAAAACTTTCATAACCTCAAACCTTCATAACCTCAAACCTTCATTAATTGCTGTTACTATACTTATTTTTAAATGAAAAACAATTAAAAATATATACATATTGTACCTGCATTAAGCAATACTTATGCAATAAAGGAATAAATTACTTATCTGAATTGTTATATTATTTGATGTCTTTACAATTTTACTGGAATTTTTAAATAAAATGTAGTCACCTTGCTTGTGCTCATAGTTATATATTTTATCATTAAACTATACATTGGTTATATACATAAATAATATTGCTTGGTTTAAAATAAAATATTCTTATTCTATTTTAATTGAGTTACTTCTATTATATTTAAAAAACAATGCCTAGAAATTAATTTTTATTTATTTAAAAAATCTAAACCCTTTAAAATTTAATTTTTGGCGCCTATTCTATATCGACCAATCAGGATTCGATCTTTAGATGCTTCAACATGGCGGCTCATCATTTTTTTAAGAAGGATGATTCCAGAATTGGGCTTGTGGCAATAAATAGTTCTTAATGTGCACAATAAGCATACGCAAGCAGAATCATGTAGGACTTATAGTTTCTCCATAATAACACTTATAAGTTATAAACAATTAATTTTCAGTAGGCCACTCTATCTCACATGATTAACTTTTTACAATGTTCAACATCGATTCTGAAAGTTTAGATATCCCTCTACAAAATGTATATTTCAGATTTTTGATTAAGTGATTAGAAAGTCCTTAAAAATTCACTTAAACATTGGATCTTTCGCTTGGGCGCATGAATTAACGTTAGTAGTGGGGAAAACTCATAACGAAAGGGAAATGTATAACGGGTAGTCTGCCTAGCATGCCTAGCTGCTTAGTTTCCCCCACTACTAACGTTAATTCATACGCCCAAGCGAAAGATCCAATGTTTAAGTGAATTTTTAAGGACTTTCTAATCACTTAATCAAAAATCTGAAATATACATTTTGTAGAGGGATATCTAAACTTTCAGAATCGATGTTGAACATTGTAAAAAGTTAATCGTGTGAGATAGAGTGGCCTACTGAAAATTAATTGTTTATAACTTATAAGTGTTATTATGGAGAAACTATAAGTCCTACATGATTCTGCTTGCGTATGCTTATTGTGCACATTAAGAACTATTTATTGCCACAAGCCCAATTTTTGAATCATTAAATTAAAAAAGTTATGAATTTTTTTTAATTTAACCCTTTTTCGCGGTTTTTTGCATTTTTCTCGGAAACTATAAATGCAATCAAAATGGTTAAAAATTCATTTTAAAGGTCTTCAAAAAACCTACATTTTATCTCATTGGACCAATATGATAACTTTTATAGCTCTAGAAATATTTGCAGATAAAGAGAAAAAATGTCAATTTTCAATGTTTAAACATTGTTTAAACAAAAACGGACAACATCTGTTGGGGCCATTTTGGATATTTTACTCCCACAAACCTACTTTACATAATTGTGCAGTCGGTTTGCTATTAAATTTTTTTACATGAAAAAATCTAATTTGACTGGACTACATGTTGAAATAAAATAAATATATATTAAACAAAAAAGTTTTTCACGAACGAGTTTTCTACATGCCTTATAATGGCAAAAAAAATGCAAGGCATAAAGACAGTTGAGCAGAGCAAAACTAATACAAACTAGTTTACCAAATCTATCCTTGTGTTAAATGAACTATTTTGTATTAGTTTCAGTTAAAATAATTCATCAAGCATGTAAATTGCATTATAATTAAATGAGTCTTTTTGAAATTTTTTACCAAAAATTCAATATAAAATTAATTTCTACATTATGAAGAATTTTTTTATCACTATTTGATTCTTTTGATGAATTATACAAAATAAAAATTGTCAACATCTGATTTCAGAGCACATGAAGATTGTGACAAAGACTTGACTCCATATTCAATGACTATATATTTGTGAAAGAGATTCATTAGCTAATGGATGTTTTTGTCTAAGATATGAAATTTAAAAAATTAAATATTCCATATTATAGAAATAGTTTAGACATAAAGAAATTATATTTTCAACTTTTAGCTAATATAAAATTTATAAATTTCTAAATGATATTATGGTATTGATTATGAACCATATAAATAATTTTTAAACATCCCTAGCGGAAAAAATAAACAAAACATTCCAAATCATTCCAAAAGTTATTGCAAGAATCTGAAAAAAAAAAGAAAAAAAACAAAACATTTTGAAAAATTTTATAAGAATTTGGACAAAACACTCAGAGTATTTCAATTTGTTTCATTTTCTTAACAGTTGTATTTTGCTCTTATCAGTTAGAAAATGAAACAAAATGAGGAATTCAGAAAATTTGCAAGAATTTTAGGAAAAATTTTAAATGCACTGATTGTTTTGTCCAAATTCTCAAAAAAATTTTCGGTGTGCTTCAGTTTTTTTCGGCTTTTTTCATAAATTTTTAATTACTTTTGTTAATTTTTTCTGCTAGGGAAAACTTTTTCTTCAGCTTCTAAGGCGACTTCGGATTTTAGGTTAGGTTTTATTTTTGAATTTACAAATTACTCTTTCAATATGTAAAATTTTTCAGATTTTTTAATTTTCCACCATTCTACGAATTATAATAAATGGTGGAAAATTAAAAAATATAAAAAATTTTAGAAATTGAAAGAGTAATTCGTAAACTACAAAATGAAATTTAACCCAACTTCCATAGTCGTCTTAATTAAAATAAGATATTAATTATTATGGCCCCAATCACTAGCAATATTAATTTTAGCAATTTCTTAAAAAGTCTTTTTTCTTGGTTTGCATAAAGATTTTCTTACTTCTGATGCAAGAAAAAAAGAAATTTAATTATATGATTTCCTTTAAAATATCACGATTCATAAATTCAAAGATTTAAATACAAGACACAGGGTTATCGTGTGTTCATCAAAAAGATAAATATATTAATGTAAATTCATAATTCTATAAAAAATTATTTTAAAATATTTTAAGAGCTGACTTACTTGTAACTGATCAGGTGCAAATTTCATTAAGATTTCTTTAGCTTTCTTGTAAGTTTCAGTTTCCGTAACTTCATCTAATATTTTTTTTCTCTCTTTTTGCATACTAATTAGTTTCTCCTGATTCTTTGAAAGTTTTCTCTTATAATACCAAGAAACTATTTTTTTAGTAAACAATATTCTAAAAGAAGTGATAATAATTATATTAATAAATATAAAAAATTGTGAAAAATAAAAAATTTATAACTTACAAAAGTGGAAAGATAAGAAGAGGGGTAATATAAAATAGTTGATCATAAAGTTTTGCAGGAAAAAAATAGAAGTAAAAAACTAATGCAGTTATTACATATAAGGCTACACTATAAATGATTAGAGTACCAACAATTTTTTTATGTCTTTGTTCTGTATTCTGTCTATACTGCTCGATGTCTCTGATTTTCTGGTTATAAAAAGTAATGTAAAAGTAGCAATATTTGTATCAAAATATAATTAAATAAATTATTACATAAATTAAATAGCAACTCACTTTATCGAGATCATCTAGAATTTCTATAGTGGTTTTCTTTTTCTAAAATAATAGTTTTTATTAATAAAAAAATAAAATTATCAATCATTAAAAAACAAAATATTTTATCATTACATTTTTTAAAATTTGTAATATTATTGTTATTTGTGCACATAATAATTTAAAATCTTTACATTTATTAATAATTAAAATTTAGTTTAATATTTATTTTCAAAACTTGTTTTGGATGAACAAAAATTATTTGGTTGCAAAAGATTGACTTAACATTTTTTATTTTATATTTTGCGACTTATAACATTCAAAATTTTGAAATTTTAAAATTTTCAATAGTATATATTTTTTTGATTCTTATATATAAAAAAAACATCTTAAAATTTACATTCAACATATAAAAAAAAAACATAGCTTGCATATGTTGAGAAATTACATAATTCTCAAATATATGGACTAAAATATAACTATTCATGCTTTATATATGATTAAGACTACATTTCATCAAATGCTAATCATTAATCCTCATATATATTTCCTTGTGTATCAATTATTGTTCAATTTTGTAAAATCAAAAGAAATTTTTCTATAGAAGCTTTATTGTATATATATATTTTATTTAAATTATATTTATGAAATTAAAAATGTTAATGTTTTCAATGGTATTAAAAAATATAAAAAGCAATATATAAACAATTAGTCAAATTATTAAAACAGACATGTTAAACAAAAAATTTTAAATTGATATAAATACATATATATACACACATAATCTAAATTTTAAATATGTATACATGAATATGTATAATTTTAAATATGTATATAGTTTATAAGCTACTTACACGAAATCTTGATAATAGAATGCCCATTTGAACCAGTTTAAGTATCTTTTTAATAAAAAAAATAAAAATTTGATATTTTTCGAATTATAGTATTGTTTATGAAAAGTCAGCCATCAAACGGATTTATTAATTAGAAATTTAGCAATGCTTGTATGCAGCACAAGAGTTCCTTTGATTCAACTTCTCTTGTTGCAAATTGAAATTTGAGTCAAAATTCATCAATTTTTTCTCCCAGTATAGATATACCTAGCCTACTTCAAAAAATTCTAGAGAAATGATTTCTAAAAACATGTACAACTAGGTAAAATTTTTTCTTAATAAATCATTTTGTACAATTTACGGACAATACGTCGCGTATTGTAACAGAGTATTACAATCAATTATATCATCGCTGGTTTTTTTTTGGTAATTACAATAAATAAATATACTTTCAACGTTCGTTTGCGGTAAGATTTGAAATATGACTGCGCTGCCATCAAAGCAGCAGATTTAGCTCTACGAAAGTTAGTATAAAGAATATATATAGTGTAAAAAAATAAAAACAAGGTTGATGAAAACAGATTTATGACCATGATCTATGAGTCAGGTCTGGTGACTATAGTGATGATATCATCATCAGGTGGTTTGGCTACATTCTTAGGTTCGATTTCATGAACGTGACTCAAGTAACGGTTGTATTATATGTTTTTCTTTAATTATAAGAAAGACACATAGACAGGAAGGTTGCTCTGGAAAATTACACAACTCTGTATCACAGAGATAGAAGATATGAAATCAATGTGCTAAACAAAGATAGCATATATCGATACCCTAACAAGTACTCTAGAAGATATTAGACATGTGTATTTCTTTCGTGCTAATCGTCGATTCAAGGGGTAAAAATCACCCCTGAAGTTTACCCCCAAAAACAGGTTTTTTCTAATATCTCAAAAACTATTTGGAGTTTTTAAATAAAACCAACGCCAAATTCTTTATTATAAAAAGACGCTACTATAGGCATAACTTTTACCCCGAAGGGTGTCAACCCCTATTTTTTTAGGGGTAAATGTGCAATTTTTCGCTATTTTTTCAATATAACATTGATCAAATTGGCTATATTCGGTTAAAAATTGCACTATCATCAAGAACATAAAAAATTAAAGTTGATGTGTTTCGAGATTTACGAAGAAAATATTTTTTTTTTTTATTATTTTACCATTGAGATTATTTTTTTATTTTATCCTTAAATAAAAAATTATATTCATGAATAATTTTTCAATTTTAAAATGTTTGGTAAGCGATATAAAATTAAAACATTTACTTCCTAATTTTTTTTCCATATATGTGTAGAGTTTCTTTGATGATTTATTTAAAAATCCTATAATTTTAAACTATTCATTTATAAATCATTCTGTCAGTTTTTAAAAAGATTAGATAATTTTAAACAACGACATATTTTAGGATTCTTAAAATTTCTATCATACCAAAAATAAAAAAAATACACTCTTCTTTAAAGTGCATTCATACGTAAACTTTATAGGAAATCTTATACAAAAATTATAGAAGTCATTAGTATTTTAAAATTTTTCAAATATATACAATATATATATATATATATATATATATATATATATATATATATATATATATATATATACACATTAAAATTTTAAAACACATATAATGATATGTTATTAAAATACATTTTAAAATAAGTAAATATATCTACGCCCACATAGCACCGAAGCTTCCGTGTAAGCTTCTTGGAAGCGTCAAAAGTCACGTGCACTTATCTTTCAATGGATGCTTACAGAAAGCTTTCGTGGAAGAAATTAGCAAGCTTCCATGGAAGCTAGCATAATAGTACATTGTGTACCAAGGGCGCAAAATAGAGGATTCCGGACAGAGTGCGAATAAGCGCCAGAGCAAAGCGAGGGCGCTAAATTCGCACGAGGGCCGTGAATCCCCTCGCACCCATGGTACACATATTGTTTTTTTATCCAAAGGGTGAAGAATTTGATTTTCTATGTTTGTCAAGCGGGCGCAAAATTGGCGCATGCGTATGCAATTTGAGCTCTTTTTAGCTTTTTATAAATTTATGTTGCACATGCATATTGTAACGAGGATAACAGATTACTTGTGTGCTATGATATAGCATACGTATATATCCATCCTCATTGTCGATTGCACAGTACGTCTGTTTCGATGCTTGATGTTTAAATGTAAGAGCGAGACAGAGAGAGTCTGTGCCAGCGGCTTGGATGTATGACTGTAGAGAGAGGCGCGCGCAATGTATGACGGATAGACTTAGGCAAGAGAGAATAGCGAACGGGTCGGTTTAACGGAGTTAGGCTGCCATCTTGAGAGGTTTGTTTGTGCTCGAGCGTCGCTTAATATCATTAATAGTTACTCATAAAAGAGATTGGTTTTTCTCTCTAATATTGTGTTGTGTCGAACAATTGCACAGATTACTGTTGTATATCACGAGGAGTGTCTGATTCTCATTAGTATTAATAGTAGTGTGTTTGCTTCTTAGAGAGAATCGAGTGGCCTTTCAACGTGAGCGACAAGGTTATCAAGCTGCACCGCGTATCTACGGTGCCGCTTTGTTTGGTGTTACGAGTCTGTTGTTGCAACCGAGAATTGTCAGGAAGTCTTCAACCTCAACGTCTGATAAAAAAAAATGTAGGTCTGCAGACTAGCGTATTTTTGTTTGATGCGTATTTGCGTTGCGTGCGAGGTGATAAAGACCGTCGTGTGCGCCCGTGTTATGTAGTATAGGTTAGCTTAGATTAACTTTTGTTTCTCTTTATTAGATTTATTAAATTCTGTTTTCGAGTAAATATTATTATAATTTTATTTTATTGTATTGAATTTATTTACTAGTTTGAATAAAGTAAAGTAAAGTTAAAGTAATTCTTAATTATTGCTTAACATTATTTCTCAATAATTAAAATCGTGTCTTGTTTTTATATGTATATGTTAAACATAGTACACTTTCTCTCATCAACGTTATTTAATAGAGTTCTCGGGTACACGCCGTGGGTTTCGTCGTACCAGACGTCCGGGAGGCAGAACTTCTAAGCGAAGTTCTGCAATTGTATTAAATATTGTTTAATTGATTTTTTTCAAATAGATAGTCGAAGCAGATCAGCTGTATTAAATTAGGCTGATCGACTATAAACCGAAAGTCAGTTATTTAACGGTAAGTGCATGTGTACTTAAAGTAAGTACACATGAAAAACCACAGAAATATTTGATTCTATTTATTTAAATATATTCCCCGTTATAATATATATCACATTAGAGACAGAACGCCCATTCAACGCGTATCCCCATGTAGGCGTAACTGCGAATCGAAGATGACGGACTTTCTTTCTTTATACTTTTTCATTGGCCATGACAAGCACTTTGGCTTTTGGTCTTTCGGCCATTACCAGGTAAATCTTTTATATTTTATATCCAGTTGTGCCCAGTGGGACTTTTTTTAACAACACAATTTTTGCCCAATGGGACTTTGTAAATAAGTTTTTCGTGGTCTCCGGGTTCTACTCCCCGCAGAAAAATTCGAAAAAATTTTTCCGAAATTTTCCCGGGGAATCGAACCCCGGTCCGCTAGAGCGCGAGCCAAGAGCCTTAGCCCCTGCGCTACCGCCGCTCATAGATGACGGACTTGTAAAATATCTGTCGGTAGTTCGATTCCCAACTAAACATAATTTTTTTTTTATAATTGCACATGCATATATTTCACTATTTTTTTAAAATTTAAATATATTTTATGTATACAGATGAATGTATATGTACATGTACTTACGTATTATTCACACACAAACATTTTCATGCTATATGAACCTCGTTTAAAAAGTCCAATTGGAATTTTATGGAAATCCATGATGGAATTCCAATGAGATTTATACTTATGAATGATTATGCTATTTTTTAAAATTTAAATATTTTTTATGTATACAGATGAATGTATATGTACATGTACTTACGTATTATTCACACACAAACATTTTCATGCTATATGAACCTCGTTTAAGAAGTCCAATTGGAATTTTATGGAAATCCATGATGGAATTCCAATCAGATTTATACTTATGAATGATTTGGCTTTTTCCGACTAATTCAGAGCGAGAAAAGTTCATTACGCCCGACAATATTAATTATTATAAAAATAAGCAGGCAAAGCGTACTTTTTTCTTGCGAATTTACAGCTTCTCCCGCTTAATTTAAGAGAAATTTAATTTGCGGGAGAAAATTACTTACAGTCTGTCTTTCTGTTCGGGTGGAATTTTGTAATCGATTTTAAACTAACTTCCCGATGAGCTAGATACTTGAAATTTTAAACATAATTCAGATTTCGATGACAATGCAATATTATAAAAAAAATGTATATTTTTTTACCGATTTATATATTAATATATCAATTATATGCGGAGATGTTTGCAAAATTAAAAATTTGAAAATTTTATATATAGATATACTTTCACATTGGAGTCTAAAAATCTTCGAAAATTTTTAAAATTCTTTATTTGATATATTGATATATTGATATATTCAATATTATATTTTTGCACGCATTGTTGGATAATACAATCAAATTTATAATTTCTACCGATTTATATATCGATTATTCAATTACCCACATAGCACGAGAGATTCGGGAAGCTTCCATCGAAAGATTCGAGAAAGATTCCAATGTAAGCTTCTAGCAAGCTTCCCGGAAGCTTAATGAAAGTTTCGAGAAGCTTCCATTGGAATCTTTCATGTAAGCTTTACGGAAGGTTCAGGAAAGCTGACATGTAATATTCCATGAGGACTAAATGGAACATTACAAAATAGTTTCCAGTAAGCTTCCGAAAAGATTACATGCAATATTACAGAAACGTTATTTGGAAGATTCCAATATATCTTGCAGGAAGCTTCCAGTAATATTTTGTGGAAGATTCCATTCAAACTTCCTGCAGCTTTCCACGAAATGTTACAGGAAGAATATTTCAATGTTCACGGAAGGTTACCACCCACATAGCATGAAATATTTCTGAAATATTTCTGAAATATCTCATTGAAAGATTCGGAATGAAACAGAAATATTGATAAGAAATATTTCTGAAATATTGATATGTCCTTCTAGAAGATTGATTTGAAATATTTCATGTAATGTTTCTGTAACATTCTTTCATTATTTTGTAAAATATTAATTTGTAATATTGTTGAAAGATTGTAGCAATATTTGACCGCAAGTTCATGTGAGATTATGAATCTTTCAAGAAATGTTTCTGAAATATTTCTGAAATCTTTCATGAAATGTTGATTTGTAAGGTTGTTGAAAGATTGCAGAAATATTTTATTAAAGGATTCATAAAAGATTATGAATCTTTCAAGAAAGGTTTCAGAAATATTTCTAAAATCTTTCATGAAATATTGCTTTGTAACATTGTTGAAAGATTGCTAAAATATGTTATTGAAGGATTCATAAAAAATTATGAATCTCTCAAAAAATGTTTCGGAAATATTTCAGAAATCTTTCATGTAATATTGATATGTTATATTGTTGAAAGATTGCCCATCAGTTTAACTAAAGTATTCATAGAGGATTATTAACCCTTTCGGAAATATTTTTGGAATCTTTCATGAAATACTGATTTGTAATATTGATGAAAAATTCTATCAGATATTATTTTTGATTTTGTAAGAGTTGCATCTCAAACCATATTAGATACTTATACATTTATTTGTTATTTATAATTTAAGCGCTTATTTATTTGTATCAAGAATTTTCGGTCTTATATACTAAACGAGAGAGCGTCCCACCACTTGCGAGAGTTTGCCAACCACATTTACGATCACATGAAAATATAATCAAGTAGCCACCTGCTGGCAAGATGGAAGAATTACTACAAACGCGAGAGAACTACAAATATTTAAACAATATTTCTCCAATATTTAACTGTTATATTCATAAATTTTTCGGAATACTCCATGAAATATTTCTGGAATTTGACAGAAATATTTCATGAAATATTTCTTGAAAAATTTGCGCATTATTGATTTGAAATATTTTAAGAAATAGTGCAGCAATATTTCTTTGATATTTCAGTGTTATGTTCATACATTTTTTCAAATACTTCATGAAATGATTTTTAAATATAACAGAAATATTTCATGAAATATTTCTTGAAAAATTTGCGCATTATTGATTTGAAATATTTTAAGAAATAGTGCAGCAATATTTCTTCGATATTTCAGTGTTATGTTCATACATTTTTTTAAATACTTCATGAAATGTTTTTTAAATATAACAGAAATATTTCATGAAATGTTTCTTGAAAGATTTGCGAAATATTGATTTGAAACATTTCAAGAAATAATGTAACAATATTTCTTGAATATTTCAGTGTCAGATTCAAAAATTTTTTGAAATAAAACATGAAATGTTCCTTTAATATTACAGGAATATTTCATGAAATGTTTTTTGAAAGATTTGTGAAATATTGATTTGAAACATTTCAAGAAATAATGTAACAATATTTTTTGAATATTTTAGTGTTGGATTAAAAAATTTTTCGAAATAAAACATGAAATGTTCCTTCAATATTACAGAAATATTTCATGAAATGTTTCTTGAAAGATTTGCGAAATATTGATTTGAAACATTTCAAGAAATAATTTAGTAATATTTCTCGAATATTTCGGTGTTAGATCTAAAAATAGTTTGGAATAAAACATGAAATATTCCTTCAATATTACAGGAATATTTCATACAATGTTTCTTGAAAGATTGGCGAAATATTGATCTGAAACATTTCAAGAAATAATCTAGTAATTTTTCTCAAATATTTCAGTGTTGGATTTAAAAATAGTTTGGAATAAAACATGAAATATTCCTTCAATATTACAGGAATATTTCATGCAATGTTTCTAGAAAGATTGGGGAAATATTGATCTGAAACATTTCAAGAAATAATCTAGTAACCTTTCTCAAATATTTCAGTGTTGGATTCAAAAATAGTTTGGAATAAAACATGAAATATTCCTTCAATATTAAAGGAATATTTCATGCAATGTTTCTTGAAAGATTGGCGAAATATTGATCGTAAACATTTCAAGAAATAATCTAGTAACCTTTCTCAAATATTTCAGTGTTGGATTCAAAAATTGTTAGGAATAAAACATGAAATATTCCTTCAATATTACAGGAATATTTCAAGCAATGTTTCTTGAAAGATTGGTAAAATATTAATGTGAAACATTTCAAGAAATAATTCAGTAATATTTCTCAAATATTTCAGTGTTGGATTCAGAAATTTTTTTGGAATAAAACATGAAATATTCCTTCAATATTACAGGAATATTTCATGCAATCCCGGTCAATAAAATACATCTATAAATATAGCTAAAAATATAGATAAAGAAAATACAGCTATATTGATGTGTATTATAGCTATATTCATGTGTTTTTTTAGCTGTATATCTATGAGAAATATAGCTAGATTTTAAGCTATATTTCTAGCTATAATGGGCTAAAATAGCGATTATATCTATAAAGATAGGTAAAAATATTACTAAAAATCTAGCTATATTTCTCATAGATATACGGCTAAAAAAACACGTGAATATAGCTATAATACACAATGTAGCTATATTTTTACCTATATTTTTTAGCTATATTTATAGATGTGTTTTTTTTGCAGGGATGTTTCTTGAAAGATTGGTAAAATATTAATGTGAAACATTTCAAGAAATAATTCAGTAATATTTCTCAAATATTTCAGTGTTGGATTCAGAAATTTTTTTGGAATAAAACATGAAATGTTGCAGCAATATTACAGAAATATTTCAATGAATTATTTCATATTCTTAAACTGTAATATTTCGAAGAAATATTTGTTCATCACTAATTTAATATTTTACTGAAATATTTCATGTAATCTTTTTTTGAAATATTTCATGCTATGTGGGTTGTCATATATTGTAATTAGACATAAATTACAGCATTTTACATTGTTTTCATCAGCCTTAACATTAAATTTTATCGATTTTATGGTCAATCAATGCATAAAATATCATATTTTAGTAGAATTTCCAATGGCGTGAAAAACTTTTCGCCCTCTTAATTCGCAAGAAAAAAGTACGCTTCTTCCGCTTAATTTAAGAGAAATTAAATTTTGCGGGAGAAAAGTACTTTTTTCCCACTTATTTTTAGGGAAATCAATAGTAGTGGGCGTAAAGAACTTTTCTCCCTCTGAATTAGTGGAAAAAAACAAAATCATTCATAAGTATAAATCTCATCGGAATTCCAATTGGAATTCCATCATGGACTTCCATAAAATTCCAATTGGACTTTTTAAACGGGGAAATCGAAAAATTCATTTTACATAGATTTTAAAATAAATTTATTTCAAAAAACTTAAATAAATAATACAATACTCTTTCTTAAAACTTTATTCAATTAAAGACTTTTTTTTGAAAAAGCAACAAAATGTTTTGTGTGCTTATTTACCCATATGGAAATAATTTCTGTGAATAACTGTAAATAATAGTAAATAATTGTAAATAACTGTTAAAAAATGTTGAAATTGAGACATAAATAATAGTTATTTACAGTTATTTACAGTTATTAACAGTTATTTACAGTTATTAACTGTTATTTACAGTTATTAACAGTTATTTACAATTATTTACATTTACAATTATTTACAGTTTTTTTATAGTTATTTACAATTATTTATAATGATTTACAGCTATTTACATTTTCAAAAATTTTTTGAATTAGTGAATAATTTAATGTTATTAATAATTATTTACAATCATTTATAGTTATTTACAATTATTTGCAGTTTTTTACAGTTATTTACAGTTATTTATAATTATTTACAATTATTTACAATTTTTCAAGGTTTTTACATTATTATAATTTTTATATTGTTATTTATAATTATTCACATTTTTAAAAATTTATATAAAAAAATTGAATGAATTGGTAAAAATTTTTGAATATGTAAACAACTGTAAATAAATATAAATAGCCGTAAATAATTGTAAATAACTGTAAATAACTATTATTTATGTCTCAATTTCAACATTTTTTTTAACACTTATTTACAGTTATTTAGTCATTTACAATTATTTACATTTTCAAAAATTTTTTGAATTAGTGAATAATTTAATGTTATTAATAATTATTTACAATTATTTATATTTATTTACAGTTATTTACAGTTATTTACATTCATTTACATTTACAATTATTTCCAGAAATTTTTCCCATATAAGGACTAACTTAAATTAATATTAAAAGAAATTTTTAACCAACTTCAAAAAGGAGGGGGTTCTCAATTCGACTGAATTTTTTTTTTTTTTTATGTCTGTTATCTCATAACTCCGTCATTTCTTAACCGATTCGAAAAAACTTGTTCTTATCTGATAGAGAATGTCTGCAGGAAAGTCCCATACGTGTCCTATAATTATTGGGCCAATATTCGGTTTGTATGACCCAATTATCAAATTAAGAAAACTGGGAGTTTTGTTTTTTCTCTCTCTCTCTCTCTCTCTCTCTCTCTCTTTTGCTGACGTAAGTAGCGACACATCGTCTTGCTTTCGCTCTCGACTGATATCGCTTTTAACAATATTTTTTTCACTTTGCGGAGTGAAATCTGTTTTCAGGAGGTCGTCTAAAGGGGTCCGTGGGCATTGGCTGCATTTGCATGCATCTTACTGCTGTATTTTTTGGACTTCTTGACGATTTCCTTGTTGCTGCACTGCTGTCTTTGGCTACATTTTTCTTGCTGCTGTTGCTATACCGGAACGATCCTGCTGTGGTTCTGCTGTTGTTTTTTGCTGTTTTTTGCCTGGCTTGCTTGGTGGTGTGTGGTGCAGTGCTGCAATCGTGTTAAGTGCATTTTTTATCACTCTTTAATTCTAGAGTGTAACATAACCTCAAATTTTTTGGCGCCAATTTCTCAGTAGTGAAATTCTGCAACCTCAAATTACGTGGCTCCATCTATTGCATTTCTTTCTCACTAGTTTTTCACTTGGTGGATAACTCTTATCGACGACAATTGACAATTAAGGTGGTTTTCCACTAGTTACTTATTGTCTTTAATTATTAAGTGGCGCGAATTTCAAACTTGATATTACGCTGTTTTTCCACTTATCTTACTAGCTTAATTCATTACTTAATTTGCCTAATTCTTTGCATTATCTATAATAATTTAAGGTGTTTATCCACTGTTATCCAGTTATATCATTTTACTTAAAACTAGCATGTAACAACTTTATCACATAAATTAATTTATTATCAAGTTGTTTGGCCACTTACTATTTATTACTACTTATTATATTTTTTCTATATTTCTTTCTTCCTCAATAGTAACTCTATTTACTTATTAAGGAGCTTTTACTCTCCTATTTTCGTGTTTTCTGTCATGCTTCATAAATTATGCCGCCATCAACACATTGCAGTTTCTGTCTAAGGGCTTTTTCTCACACATCTAAGCCTAAAGTTTGTGGCAGCTGTGATAAGACTTTTCATAGCTCCTGCACTTCATTCGCAGCTGTTAGAGACCAGGATAATAAATCTATGTGGGTATGCTCTACATGTTTGGCGGCTGCAAATCCTGATTGTTTTCGTCAGCGAACTGGCTCGCTCTCCTCTGCGCTTAATGCAACACTTTCGCCATCTATATCAAGAACACCATCACCATCACCACCCATGCCGACAAACGATATTCTGTCTTCAATTTTGGAGAAAATGAATAAGCTAGATAAGCTGGATTCCATGGATGACAAGATGACTTCTATTGGATCTCAGCTCACTGCTCTTGATGGTAGGTTCTCAGCGCTTGAGTCACGTGTAGACACCATTAATGCAACATTCGAGGAGCGTTTCAGCAAGAATGAGGCTAGGCTGGAGCGGGTCCGTAGTGAACAGCAGGAACTGAGGATGAAGGTAGATAACTTGCTTGCCGCATCTTCTGACGTGTCTTCAGCTGAGCCATTATCTGTTAAGCTTCAAGAGTTGGATAAAGTCAACAGGTCTTTGTCACGACAATGTGAGGCCTTGGCTGCACAACAGTGCGTATTGAGAGATCCTCAGACCTGGTAATTGGAGGATTTGTGCCTGAAGAATTGAAGGATCTTAGGTCTGCTGTCTTTGCTGTGCTTACTACGCTTGACGCAGGGTTCTCCCTTGTTGATATAACATCAGTTCGACCTCTCAGGTGCTCTTTGGCTGCAAGCAGATCTGTTGCTGCTATTTCACCTACAGATGCTGAAGCATCAGTGTCTGCCTCCTTAACTACTACATCTCCGCAACAGCGGGATCGTCCGTCTACTGTACCCTTGCTTGTCACTATGAAAAGTACCTCATTGGCTCGTGCTGTTATTGGCGCTAAGGTTAAATTTAGAAAACTGGTTTCTTCCAAAATCAACGATCATCTGCCGCCCGACATCAAGACTGTTGAGTCTCTAACGCCATCTGTGATCAACATTAACGAGTACTTGCCTGCTTTGTTACATCAGTTGAAGCTGCGTGTCCTAGAAAAGGCCAAGGATAAAAAGTATAACTTTATTACATTCGTGCGAAATGGCGTGATATACGCAAGAAGGAGGAAGGATAATGTGCCTGTACGCATTGCTACCGATGCTGACCTTGAATCTTTTTTAGCAAGGATAACATCATCCGACAACAAGAAGACAGATTGATTATCGATACTATGGTAAGTCCATACTCTTCTCCCATCCTGACTAACTCTCTATTAGCTACTAACAATTCTGATTCATCTACCATTACAAAACATTTCACCACTGATAACGGTGTCAGGGTTTGTCATTTTAATGCTAACTCTATTCGTGCCCATATTGAAATGGTAAGACTATTCTTGGCTTCTCGCTCCTATTTTCATATAATAGCTGTGACAGATACAAAACTGGGTCAGATTGTCTGTGACTCTCTAATTGCTCTGGATGACTACGTGCTTTTCAGGCAGGATCGTAATACTAGAGGTGGTGGTGTTGCTCTATATGTTCACTGCTCTTTAGATTCCATACGCCTGTGTTCTTCGAATGGTAGCTGGTGTGGCAAGCCAGGTTTACCTAAATATCTTTTTTGTGAGGTTAAATCTCCTGATGTGGTTTCTCCTATTTTTGTTGGCGTAGTCTACAGGCCACATCATGCACCATTTCTAGCTGGAACTGATTTCATACCAGATTTGACATCTCATATGCACAGCTATAGTACAAAAATCATCTTAGGCGATTTCAATACTAACCTTTCTGTTGATTCTGACGACTCTGTGTTTCTGAAGGGTCTAATTAGGGAAAATGCACTCTTCTCTGCGCCTTACGGTGGAACCCATCATACTGCTACATCTGATACTTGGCTTGATTTATGCCTCGTAGATGCAAATGATTCCTTGCTTGACTATTGGAAGACCAATGTACCATTTATAGATCTTATTGCAGCCACTGTTAAGTCCTCTCTCTCTAAGCCTGTACTTAATGATTTCTCCTATCGAGACTATAAGGATGTTGATGATGCCAGATTGCTCGACTATTTTAGCTCTCTGAATTGCTCTATCTGTGGCGGTGATTCCTCTCTTGAGACTCGACTTGATTGCCTTTATGGCCATTTAAATAAAGCTATTGCCCTTTTCGTGCCCATCAAAAAGGTTCGACAGGGTGTAAAACGTCGTCCATGGATTACTGCAGAGCATCATGGCTTGGTTCACGAGAGAGATAGGCTTTATAGGCGCTACAAACGCTCACGACTTTACTTCGACTTACTCAGCTATAGAGCTGCACGTGATCGTGCCCATGAGAGCATTGAGTCTTCCAAACTCCTTTATTATCATGATAAACTCTCTGGGCTCACTGATTCTTAAAAAATCTGGAAGGAGCTGAGGAATCTCGGTATTTGCTCTAGTGCTAATACTTCTCGTCACTCTTTCTCTGTGGACGAACTTAATCGTTACTTCTCTAATGTAGCATCTGATCAATCGGTTACATCAGTCTCTGATTATTTGAACTCTTTAACTGAAGATGAACCGTATAAACCGATGTTTAAGTTTTCTGAGGTATCTTTGTTTCAGGTTGGTCTGGCTGTGCGCAGTTTCTCTTCGCAGGCTAGAGGTCCGGATGCCATTCCTCAATCATTTATAAATTCCGCGTTCCCTGTAATTGGACAATTCTTACGTCGAATCTTCAATGATTCACTAAGGGAGGGTCTTTTTCCAGCATGTTGGAAGATGTCTCTAGTTAAGACTATCAATAAGGTTTCTCCTCCACAATCTATGAGTGATATTCGCCCTATTTCTTTATTGTCATTTTTATCAAAGGTACTTGAGCGTCTTGTTCATCAGCAATTGCATGAATACTTGGCTACTAGACAGCTGTTGGATCCGCGGCAGGCTGGTTTTAGGACTGGGCATAGTACTCAGACAGCCTTGTTGAGGTTAACGGATGATATCAGGCTTAATATGGATAGATGCTATGTCACCATGCTCTTACTATTTGATTTCAGTAAGGCATTTGATACTGTGAGCCATGCTATTCTTCTTAAAAAAATGTCTTCACTTGATGTCTCTATCACAGTTATCAGATGGTTTGCTTCATATCTCTCAGGTTGACGACAGGCTGTTATTGATGAGGATGGTAACACGTCTAATTATCTTACTCTTAAATAATTGATATATTTCTTTTATACTTCACGTAAGAAAGCGTTTGACTTTTTTAGTTTTTATACCATTTTCTTTGATAGATACTGTGTCGCTTTTATTCGCACTTTGACGAGAACAATTAAAATCATCGTTCAGATAATAATCCTTTACTTTCATTACAATTTCACTATCCAAAGAATGGCCACAATAGTTCTCAGACTGCTTGTAAATTTTTTTATTATTTACCAATGATCGTGCTTGATCAATCATATAAATAGTTACATTTGGTAAAACTGATAATAAATAATCTTTGGAAATATCACTTGGTATAATACTTAACAATCGCACTTTCTCAAGAAAATTTGAACAATTATCTAATGTAATTTTAATATTCTCAAGCCATTTATCATTTGTTTTACATTCATTATTTTCATTCAATGCTATTTTACTTGCTATTTGTGAATCAAATGCATCGTTTATTTGTTTTCTTTTTCGGAGAGCATAAGATTCTTGCATCTTGATATTGATACTTTGAGGCATTTCAATTGGTGAAATGTTTAATTTCAAATTACTTGAAGTCTCGTTGAGCTGTTCTACCACAGCCTCACTATGAATAAAATCTTCCGAAGATTGTTGACTGCTTGAAGTCGATGAAATAGGCACATTTTTCACTTCATCTAAAAATATTTTGTAACACGAAGGGCACACTTTATCTTCTCTAGAGAAAGAAGTATTTGGATACAAGCGCTTCAAAGACTCCGTTAAATCACCTAATTCTCTAAGCGGACTTTTGGAGCAATCATAAACAACTTTTTTGTGCCTTTCTTTTAAATCCTTGCACTTCATTTTAACAATCAGTGATGCCATTATTGATATTCTGTTCAATGACAGATCGAAAAAAATAATTTTTCTTAAACAACTTTATTTTTTCTTCCTTTTCTTATATTTTTAAACGCGTCAAGTCGTTGATGAGAATGCAAAGAACTGTGGGGATATATACGTGTGAAGGAGTGTGAGTAACCAATCATGTACTGTATGAACGACCCTACCCCCTAAAGACGAGTTAACGTGTGAGCATGAGAGCGTCAGCTCTCTCACTTGACTACCGACTGTATCCCTGGCTTTAGCAAATACAACGCTTAACCATATCTCTCGTGTATTCGTTCAACTTAACCTTAAAACCTCTACCTTCTCTCATCTATACTGTGTGGCTTTTGGTTGGAGTCCCAGGCCCCACAATTGGTGACACCGAGTCTTCAGGACACGTTCTGCAGGATTCAAGCCGCGTCGTGAGGCATCATCTCTCATCGAGCATCATTGCCACCGACCGGCAGGGTAAAGAGAGAGAGAGAAGCAGCACGCTGCCCCTTTTGGAAATATCAAAGGTGATAAAACGAGGTTATTTTATTTTCTTTTTAAAGAAAAGGAAGCTAAATAGCGGCGCAGAGAAAAGCATCAATCTTTTCTTCTGCATAAGTCGCAAATAGTCTTGAACTCTGTGTACTGTCAGGCGCATTCTAAGTCGCGTACAGTGCACAGAAAGTTTAGAATACATAGAGTATATGATATCCTGTAACGTGCAATTAAGTCGCGTACAGGTGTCATAAGAGAGAATTGTACACAGCTCCGAAAGCAAGTGCGACATAAGTACTGCGCGCACGTTCTACGTAAAAATTGTATTGCGTGTGCGGGCGGAGCATGGTAAACGCGAAATAAGCGTAAAGTATATTATAATAAGTTGAAGTAAAATTCACCTTAGCGGTCAGTTCGTAGAGTTTTTTCTCTTTTCTCATTTAATTGATACACATATAAAATATATACATATATATATATAATAAGTGGAAAGCATAAAATATTTAGTTTTTTCCTTAAATATTCAATGCTGTTGTGCGACAAAGAGTCTTGGGGTACGTTTCCTACTGGCTTTTTGCCTCTTTTATAGGCACGTGCTTCTGGGGCATCTGAGTCTACCAGAGCAGCAAATTAATGCATATATGTTATCTTGCGCAGCTAAGGACGTCCTGGAGTTTTGTGCCTACTGGCTTTTCGCCTCTTTTATAGGTACAAGCTACTAGGGTTTACTTGGCCAAACAAGATATTTATTCTTAAAATATCAAAATTAATAGCAATTAATATCCTATTTTCCACGTATTAATAAATAATAAGTAGGGAAGAAAATGTAAAAAATTGTAAGTCATTGCACGCACGAAATATTACAAGTGCAAAATATAAGTAAATGCGAAAAATTGATGTAAGTGTATCGAGGAGAGAGAAAATTCGCGAAAAAATTTCAAGAACAAAGAAAATTCGCGAGGTAAATTTTAATATTGAAATCGAAAATTCTAGAATATTCGAACGAGCTCGAGGTGACCGTTCAAGGTTGATAGGTGACAAAAAGCCGTTAGAACGCGACCTTTTATGTTTTGTCGAGTAACATAAACAAGGCGCGTTTAGATCCAAAGTTATCTCGTAAACAAAGCGAGAATTTTGTACCGGGGGATAGAATTATTTTATTTTATAATATTATTCGTATTCTAGATTATTTATTGTAATAAATATTCAGTTGTATATGCGAGCGTGTCGTGATAATTTATTTATTCGTGTTGTTATTAATTTATTTATTCGTGTATCGTTGTTTATTTATTTATTCATTCAATTGTATATAATTTATGTAAATTCGTGTCGTATTAATTTATTATGTCATAAATTGTTTTCAAATTGTAAATAATTTATGTATTATTTTTTTTTTTGTCATATTGTATATAATTTTTGTTATATTGTTTAATTTATTAAAGTCGTGTAGCGTGAATTATTATTTTAACCGCTCGTACTGCAATTGTGTATTTAGTTAATTATTATTGGACCGATCAATTATTTTAGACAGACCGTTTTCGGAGCGCATTGCGTATCTTAATTAACGTATATTTTTCCTTTTTTAATTGTTAACACGCGCAAATGAGTATTAACATGGAAGTTGACAATGACAGCGCGTTTAATATCACGGAAATTGCTAGGGTGAATAAGGTTATAAATGATAATTTAGACCTTCAACAGACACCGAATTCTTACGATAAATTTAAAGAACAAGTAGATAGTCGAAGAATAGGGTTAAGAAATCCGCAAAGTAGTCCGCTGGAGGCTGCCGGGGGCATCGCGGAAAAAGGTGCACATAAAGCACCAATAGGAAATAGGTTCAAGGAGTTTGTAAAAGCCCAAGAGAGAACGCACCGCGAGAGAATGCATCAGTTACGCGATAAATATACAGAAGATTATAAAGTTTTGCTCGCGAAGCTAGAAGAACGCGACAAATTAGTAGAAAAAATGGGTGAAGAGATCGATGCATTGAAAGCGAGTGTAGGTAAACCAGTAGCTATGGTCGGTAATAATAACGCGGTCGGTAATATACCGACAGGAGGCAATGTACCACCAGTAGGCCCCATACCGACGCTAGATAATCAAAGGCGTATCGACGCCGCAAATACTAATCAAGAAGTTCCCATACCTACACCGGGCGTAGGGGGCGGCAGTTACCATTACGGTACGCGAAATGTTAACTTGCCATTTTGGCAGCACGACCCGGATACGTGGTTTAGCATTTTCGAGAGCCAGATTAACTTTCCTAGGCCGATGGACGATAATGCAAAATTTTACGCGTTGATAACTAATCTCGATAAAAGCGTAATTTATGAGGCGGCCGAGATTACTAAATTATTGCTGCCGGGACAAAGATACGAAGGATTAAAAAGTCACTTATTAGAAAAATACGGAAGATCCGCCGAAAGTGAATCTAAAATCCTTTTTGCTGGGTATAAAATGGGCGATAAAAAACCCTCGATGTTCCTAAACGAGATGTTGAATATAGCAAGAGGACGGATCCCTCGGCAGATGGTGCTCGAGGCATGGAGGCATAACCTCATCCCTAGTATTAAATATTATATGGCAGGATACGGTGCAGATGCGGATGAAGCGACACTCGTTAGACACGCGGATGAAGTATATAAAAATCTGCGCGAAAGTAAAAAGGAGATAAACGCGGTCGAAAAAAGTAAAGATAACGCGGAAGAAATAGCGAGAATAGAAGCAGTCGTACAAGATCAATTAAGTAAAAAACGCGACTATGCTAGTGAGAGACGAACAAGATCTCGTAGTCACGATAATAAAGATAGAAATAGAAGTAGATCCGCGAACAAATTTTGTAAATATCATGCTAAATACGGAAATAAGGCTTATAGATGCATAAAACCCTGTGCGTGGAAAAATTCGGACGTAAAAAATAAAAATTTCAGAAGAAGTAGCAGTTTAAGACCGACTAATAGCGCGAGAAGTCCGAATAGGAGAGAAGACGTTATCAAGTCTTTAAACCCTCAAACCGACGCGTAGATGAGGCGTGCGCGTCTGGTATCGAGTCAATACGTCTCCATATTAAAGATAAAGTCTCGGGTAAAACATTTTTAATTGATTCGGGTGCAGAAGTTTCGCTTGTTCCAAAAAGTGAAGGTCAACGCGAGCAACCTGTCAAGTTCCAATTATATGCCGCTAATAACACGCGAATAAGCACATACGGTACAATCCATATGCAATTAGACCTAGGTTTTAAAAATAAACGATTCGGGTGGACATTTATCGTGGCAGACGTGCCATACGCGATTTTAGGCGGAGATATGCTGAAACAATATCATCTACTACCAGATCTTACGAGAAGAAGACTGGTGGATGGTGAGACGCAAGAGTCCGTCAAAGGATTCAACAAAACCGCCGCATTAGTTCAAATATCGATCGTTGACCCGGGTAATAAATACGCGAAGTTGTTAAGCCAGTACCCTTCAATAGTTGGTATAGAAGATCCCTTGCCGGCAAAACATTGGGGCGTATACCACTGCATTAAAACAGCGGGACCCCCCGTCGCACAAAGGCCACGTAGACTTCCACCAGAGAAGCTCAGAGCCGCCAAGAAGGCGTTCGAGAAATGGGTCGAGGAGGGTATTTGTAGACCTTCGAAAAGTCCGTGGGCTACACCCATCCATATGGTACGCAAGAAGGACGGAAGCTGGCGTATTTGCGGTGATTATCGTAAACTAAATAACGTTACGGTTCCTGACAGGTATCCCTTGCCGCATTTATACGATTTTACGAGTAACTTACACGACAAAAGTATATTCTCTGCTCTGGACCTCGAACAAGCGTTCTTGCAAATACCAATTTTTCCGGAAGACATACCCAAAACTGCGGTTGTCACGCCTTTCGGTCTCTTTGAGTATCTTGTAATGACGTTCAGGTTCAGAAATGCCGCTCAAACCTTCCAGCGGTACGACAATCTAGCCCTGGGAGATTTAGACTTTGCATTCGCGTTCGTGGATGATATTCTCGTTGCATCTTCATCGCCAGAGGAGCACGAGGAACACCTTAAAATTGTATTTGAACGGCTCGCCAAGTTTCATTTACGTTTGAACGTAGAGAAATGCAAGTTCAGCGTGTCGGAGTTAATATTCCTTGGACACCAGGTAAGCAGAGAAGGATTCCGCCCGGACCCAAGTAAAGTTAAAGCTATAGTAGAATTCCCTAAGCCAGAAACTAAAGATGATATGCGTAGATATTTAGGTATGATTAACTTTTATAGAAAATGCTTACCGCATGCAGCTGAAACGCAGCGCCATTTAAATGTATTAATTAGTGATATTAAGAAAAAAGATAAACGTCCTGTAGTATGGACAAAAGAAGCCGAAGACGCGTTCAAAAAAACTAAAAAAGAATTAGCAGAGGTAGCTTATTTGGCGTTCCCAGCAGAAAACGCGGAAGTTAGAGTCGTAACGGACGCTTCGAACTTCGTGATGGGCACGTCGTTGGAGCAATTAGTAGGTGACTCGTGGCAGCCATTAGCATTTTTTTCTAAAAAATTCACGCCTGCGCAAAGGAATTATTGTGTTTTAGACAAAGAATTGTCAGCTATTTATGAAGCGCTTAAATATTTTAGATATTATCTTGAGGGTCGGGAGTTTAAAATTGATACCGATCATAAGCCGCTCATTTACGCACTTGCGCAGAACGTAGAGGATTGCCCAGCAATTCGTGGTAGAAGGCTATCGTATATAGCAGAATTTAATACGGAAATATGCTATCTTCCTGGACAGGATAATGCAGTAGCAGATTCCTTATCAAGGATCGAGGACGTAAGATTTCCTATGTTTTTTTCTTTAGAGGAGCTAGCAGAAAAGCAGCTAGAGGATGAGGAATTAACGGTGATTTTAGATAACCCCAGTCATCCCCTTAAATTAATAAAGCTGCAATGGGGAGCCGGTAAGACCTTCGTGTACGTAGAATTAGTAGATCAGGTTTTCCGCCCTTACGTCCCTAAAGAATTAGGACAGGATATTATTAACCTGTTTCACAATCAAAACTCGCATCCGTCGGGCAAAGTAACAGCTAAGCTGATTAGGCAGCAATATGTATGGCCCAAGATGAACCAGGAGATAGCTGCATGGTGCAAGGCATGTATTAATTGCCAAAAATCCAAAATCTCTCGCGAGAATAAATTTTTACCATCGAAATTCGTCGAGCCAGATGCTCGTTTCACCCATGTTCATGTGGATCTCGTGGGCCCACTTCCATCATGTGAAAGGTACAGATATATCCTATCAATGATAGATAGATTTTCAAGGTGGCCAGAGGCAGTTCCGCTGCAAGATGTATCCGCTCCCACAGTTGCACGCGCTTTTTTATGATAATTGGGTGGCGAGATTTGGCGCACCGGTGATTATTACGAGCGATCAAGGGAGGCAATTTGAGGCGCAGTTGTTCAAACAGCTGTTAAATTATATCGGGTGTAAGAAGGTCAGGACGACACCATATCATCCAGCCTCCAACGGTATTGTCGAGAGATGGCACCGTGTCCTTAAAGCCGCAATCATGTGCCACACAGAGACCGCTGAATGGACCAGGGTCTTGCCTACCGTAATGCTTGGTCTGCGCACGCGCTTGAGACTGAATACGGGGGCAAGCCCAGCCGAATTTTTATACGGTACGACGCTGACTGTACCAGGTGATCTCTGTGAATTTCGTGAGATCAATGCGCATGATGCAGGCGAATTCCTTGTTGAATTCAAAGATTACATAAGGCAAATTAAGCCAGTGCCTGCTACGCACAACTGTGCAATAAAACCTTTTGTTTTTAAAGAATTGAGTCACTGCACCCACGTTTTCGAAAGGGTGAAGGCGGTTAAACCGCCACTTACGCATCCATATACGGGACCGCATAAGGTTATAGCGAGGCATGACGGTGGTAGAAACTATACAATCGAGAAAAACGGCAGGAATGTGGTGGTAACGGCTGATAGATTAAAACCAGCTTTCTTCCTGAGAAGTGAGGAACAGCTTACACCAGTCGAACAACGAGTGCAGGAAGATGCTCTAGACGAAGAGCAACCACCCACGCCATCGTCACAAACCAACAATACCTCGCAAACCTCTGTACACAATCAAACGTCGGTTGAGGTGGAAGTCCACCGTAACGCAGAAGATGCGCGGAGCGTCGTCGAAGAGCGGTTAGAGGAAGTCTCTGACGAGATTGGTCCAGTAGACGAGGCAAACCCAGCTGAAGTTGGCCAGCAAGATTACGATCAACTGACAATGGTCAGTCAGCCGGATACTGCAAATAGTGTACAGAATGACGAAGGCAGGAGCATTGAAGATGCAAGTACGGTTCCCCAAAGGCAAAAAAAGGAAAGATTTGTGCCTAACATCTTAAAAAGGAGAAAAAGAACTGATAGCATCCTTAAGAGAGATTGTAAAGAAACCGCTATTAAAAAAACAGTTAGGTTTGAGGTTAGCGTTAACGTAGGGAACCATGCTCCGCCCGCTTTTGTAAATAGTTTTAAGTATCGTAAGAAAGTAAAGAATGATTGAAATATGAGTAAGGATGTTACACTGATTGTATTATATTAATTTATTATGTTTTTTTATGTATATATGTTGTTTATTATGTGTATTAATAATTTTTTTTTCTTTTCTTTTCTTTTTATTTAGGTAGCTTTGGCTCGTTCCTACTGGACTGCGTTCCACTTTTATAGGAACACCACTGTGACCTTATTTCTAATAAACTTTAGTGTGCTTCCTTTCTCAGTGTTAGCGTACCTGTGTTCTGCAGCGATGGAAGAGGTGTCAAGAATCAAGACGGACCTCTCTCGCCGTATTATGCAAACAACAAAAACAATAGGCAGTTCGACCTAGACATCATCCAGAGGCTAATTTCGAATTACCCACAGGAGTTCTCCTTCATCACAAGGAAGTGTAAGGTGAGGATCACCGCGGATCTCCGCAGGTTTTTAAAAAACAAAGGAGCAAGGATCACTGAGGATGGGGATCTGCTCCACATCACCTACAGGTGGCCGTACTAGGCTGAAGATGTGCAGAACACAGGAGAAGATAAGACTGAACTCAGTGTAGTGATAGTGCGTATGCGTGTGAGAATGCTAGAGTAAATGTGACTTACGTCAAGAATGTATTACGTGCAAGCATATGTTATATATTATTATATATTTAATGCGAAATGACGTTTTTTTTATGGTTGGCAATAATGCAAGTTCTTTATTATTCATCGCGTTAAGCGCGAGTAACATATGGTTGCACAATGTATGATAATCATTGTAAAAACTTAGCGTATTAAACGCATAAATGTGATAGTTTTAAAGACTGAGCGTATTAAACGCATAAAATGTGATAAAATTAGAATGTTATATTGATTGTATGAAATCTTAAAAATATGTATTGTAAACATAAAAATTAACTCGTTTAGTTCCAAAAATAATTCAATACCGTTGTATGAAATAAGAGTATATAGATAATGTACAAATTGTCATAAAATTGCTTAAAGTTAATTAAATATGTAAATTCAGTAAGTTTTGAGATGCAATATATAGCATAGTAAGTGCATTCATGCACGCAATAATATATAAAACGCATAAGTGCAAGTGAGCACAAAGTAAGGTGCGTGAGTAAGTACTATAAGTACAGTTATGTAATGTAGGTGCATTAAGCACAGTTGTATGAATAAGTGCAATTAAGCACGGAGTGTAAATAAGTATAAAGTGCAACTAAGCACGAGTAATTAAGCGTACAGAGAAATGAGATTTACGTGCGAGTAGCATATTTTGTAATAATTCTATTGTTTAAAATCAGCATTATTAAAAATTTTTTTTTATTTTTTGTAAACAGTTACCTAGGTATTAAAGCAAATATGTAATGTAAAATGTAAAAATCGAACGTAAATGTATAATGTAAAATCCAGGGAGTCAGATAAAATGTCAATAGCTAATGTTACAAATATGGTCACGCATGGAATGAATGGAAGTACGTTACGCACGGAATGAATTGGGGTACATAAGTGCCAGAGTACGATTAATCATTATTGTAATGCAAGTAAATACAATTGTTAATAAAAAAAAAAAGAGGGGGTATTGTGGGGATATATACGTGTGAAGGAGTGTGAGTAACCAATCATGTACTGAATGAACGACCCTACCCCCTAAAGACGAGTTAACGTGTGAGCATGAGAGCGTCAGCTCTCTCACTTGACTACCGACTGTATCCCTGGCTTTAGCAAATACAACGCTTAACCATATCTCTCGTGTATTCATTCAACTTAACCTTAAAACCTCTACCTTCTCTCATCTATACTGTGTGGCTTTTGGTTGGAGTCCCAGGCCCCACAGAACGAATCATCGCCACCTAGTAGTGACATGCGTCAACTCCCTACAAAATAAATTCAAATTCTAGGCGCGAAATTCAAACTGATAAAAAAATTATCTTCTTCAACAAAAAAAATTTTTATTATAATAATGTACCATAAAAAGAGGATAAATGGTTATATATTCTTTTATCAAAATAACTTTTTTTTTAAATTAAAAAATTTATATCTTCAGATTTTAATCTTTAACGAAAATTGCGTTTCCTCAATGTAAATATCATATTTATTTAAAGTTTCAGCATTTTTTTTTTAAACTTTAAATCGTCATAACTTTGGTTCTAATTGATCAAAATATTCGATCCGGGGTTTATTTTAAAGATTATTGTTGATATTTTTGATATATTAATAAATAAAAGCATAAAAATAGTTGTAAGAACACGTAAAGTTGGAAAAATAGTACAATGCGCCATGGTATCAATGTTTTAAAATCGAAAATATAAAAAAAACGTTTAAAAATCTGTTAAAAAAAAATAAGGCAAAATCGCATATTCTCACCTACCCTAAAAGTTAGTATTTTTTATGTATGAAATCATATAAAAATTTCAAAAAAAAAAAAAATATAGTTTTTGAGAAAATCGTGTTTGAAAAAAATCGCTTTTTTCGGTTTTTCGTAAATAACTCAGTGAGATCAAATTGTATTACAAAAATCGAGATTGCATTTAAAACTAGACAAAATTCCGCACACTTTCGTTAAAAAAACGCTCAAAAAGGTTAAAAATTGACGGAGCTATAGTCATTTAAAAGTATAGGTTCATTTTCAATTTTTGAATTTTCGTTTTTACATCCAACACTAGAATTGCTGTAGTAAAAAAAAAAAAATTTTTTGAGCGTTCTACGAGGTAAATTTTATCTTCATATACATAATAGAAGGTATTTTTATTACTTAGAAGAAAAAAAAAATTCGATCAGTGACGGCCTGCATGAATCTGAATGGAATCAGCCATCTATCAAACTTAATATTTTAAATTTTGCTGTCAGATAATTCGTTTTATATCCATCGTCTGATTCTAATTCCTTAGCAATAGCTTGATCATTAGCGTCAGATTCAAAAAGAGCATTATTATACGCCGAGTGCGCTGCATCCAGTTCCGCCATTTTAGTTTTCAAGAATTGAAACGCGACGATTTTATCCTCTCTTGTTGAATTTGCATCTTCCAACGCTACTTGAAAGTTTCTGTGCGCTTTAGTAAAAGCCGTCCGTAAGGCTTTGTCCATTGTTCAATCAAAAATTACTTTAATCAGCGATAAAAATTCAAACTTCACTTTTCACTGAACTAACCGTCAAAACTGTACATAAAACCGTTCGAATTTCCCGTCCTGTCAGGGTCGCCAGAATGTTAATTATCAGGCGGGAAAAATAAATATATGCACAGAAAAAAGTTCCAAAGACAATTAGTTTTATTAGTAGGTGATAAGTTCTTTATTATAAAATGAGTAATGGCAATACAAAAAGTTTCGCAAGACTTTACGCTTCCGCGTCTTCCGTGGTTGTAACATTCTTTCAAAAAAAGATTTGTATTTGTCGCTTCTACGCCGCACCCTTTGTATTCAAAATATTATAAACTTAGTCGCTAAAGCATTAACAATATGAAATACGAAATTTAAATTAAAAGACCATAAGATTAAAATACACATTTTTGGTTAATTTTAAATTTGAATATTTCAGAATAATAAAATAACTATTTGCAATTACTTAACAATCCTTTTTGCATCTAATATAAAATTTCAATAAGATACAAATATTACAAAGTGTATGTATCACAAGTAAGGTTTGCATATCATAAATATTATAATTTTTAGAAAATTCTTGATATTAATAAATTATTAATTTAAATAATTAAATATTTTTTCATTGATGACAAGTAACCTTTCAAATATAGTTAAGATAATACTGTAAATGTCAATCAAATAACATTTTCATCAAAATAAATTTCAACGCTATAATTATTAAAATAAACATTTTTATTTAACTACAATCTATTGTAATAATTATTTTTTTAATATATATATTAAAAAAATAATAATTTTATTTGTTATTTTTTTTTAAGCGTGATAAATCGCGCCTGGATTTTTTTGTTATAGAAAAATAAATATTACAATATAATGAAATAATTAATTGAATAATTAATCAAAAGATTTTTATTAGTCTTGAAATAAAACTATTATATAGAGGCTATTTAAATTACGTTCTTACTGCCATATTCCGTGTGCTAAGTCTTTTGTAAACTTGTTGACGAGAATGCTGATTGGTCATTTTTAATAACCAACACCAATCAGCGACTTTATCTTAAAATATAGAAAGAGCTTAATATACAAAGCATGCCCTGGTAAAAAGAATCAGGTGACAAATTACTTGATTCCTCGGGTGATTTATCATGCCAAAACATCATGTAACGATTTTTTTTGGTTTTTA
Source organism: Anastatus disparis (assembly GCA_017163975.1). Classification (NCBI taxonomy): domain Eukaryota; kingdom Metazoa; phylum Arthropoda; class Insecta; order Hymenoptera; family Eupelmidae; genus Anastatus; species Anastatus disparis. The sequence continues at coordinate 2,689,081 of JAFFSR010000316.1, read as the reverse complement.
CACGTTTCAAACCATGCTTAGTCAATTCAGAACAATTATTGAAAATTTTAATTTTTTTAATTTTTGAAATTCGAAATTTTTTCGTAAAATTAGTCAAAATTTTTTTTAAGACCAAATTATCTAAAAAAATTTCTAAGTTCATAAATTTCAAAATTTTTCAAAAATGGCTCTAAATTAACTAAGTATTGTCTGAAACGTGTAAAAACCAAAAAAATCGTTACATGATGTTTTGACATGATAAATCACGAATTTTCGTTTTTTCTTTCCATTTTGTAATTAAAGTTCGAATTCATAAACATATCTAAGAAACGGTTGTGTCATCTGTCTTTTTTACTTATCATAAGACAAAGACAAAATGAAATTTGAGTAACAATCGTTACTTGTACTGTACATTACAAATAAAATTCTTTAAACACATAATTCTTAATATTTATTTTATTAGATTTATCTAAATAAATTCTTAATGAATTCGATGAACGAACTCGGGGTAAGCAACGTATAGCTGATCATGATTAAAAACTTGTTTTCTTAAATCTACTACAATTTTTACAAATTTTTTTACCTCGAGCTTAATTAATTGTCATTGCAAAAGCGATTTTAATTGGAAATTGTCTTCGCTTAAAAATAAACGGATAATCACTTTCAGATAAGTACAAAGTGATTAGATTTATAAATACTATTGCTTCTTTTTTATCACCAGTCAATATTTCGCACTTTAATATATTGTTAAATAGACTGAAAATTAGTAATCTAGCACCATTACATAATCCTTCGCTCATATTTAGATTTTTTATAGGCATAACAATACAATTCAATCTTAATTTTAATTCGTAGGGGGTAAAGGATTGAGGAGATGAAGTATTCAAATATTCTATTGTTAATAATGTATAATCAAATCCAGTATTATCACAATTTTCTGTGCTATCTATATTTGTATAAACTTTTTCTGTTGCCTCATCGAGTAAATTAACAACTCTATCGTTAATTTCGTTGACATCAGCATTTCTTACATATAAAATAGCATAGTTAACCTTTTAAGGACGGGACTGGTCGATATATCGACCACCAATTTTATCAGGCACTCCACGTGATATATTTTTTCATTTTATGCACAAATATTGTTTAAAAAAAAAGTCGAATTTCAACGTCAAAATCCCCGTCCTTAAAAGGTTAATAGATTTTCGATATTCCTTCTTCGCTAAAATATTACCATAAATATCATCTATGTCTATTTCAGATGGAATAATATAATTAGCAGCAAAGTAATCTAAACTCAAAGAATTATTTGTTAATTTTCCATTTCCAACATCAAGTAAAAATTGAACAAATTGAGTCTTTTCAGGTAAAGCTTTCATATTTCGTTAGAGAAAATTTGTTAAATTTATTCCAGTCTAAACTGCAATTAATGAATTAATTGTTTCGCTACGAGTTCCGAAAACTTTGACAGGAAATAGCTGTCTAAAACAATAATTTTGCTACCAAATAATTTATTGTTGTTCATAATATCACGCAGACTTCTATCTATTATTTCAAGAGCATACCTTGGGGTCATAGATGCTTCATTCCAAGTAAATACATCTGTAAATTTTATGTAAGCAGCTTCTTATGATTCTAATTTAATATTCGAAGATGAGTCCGAGAACAATAGTACAGGTAACTGAAATATTTTGTGTACAGTTTCCCCTTTAGGTAGTAATGTAGCAGAACTACCTGTAAAAGCCATCATATAAATATTTGTATAGTTACCTTTCAGAATATACAAAAAGGTTTTATATAAAAATGTCTTTCCCGAACCATCAATAAAAAAGCAAGATGCATCGTTACCATTAAGTACTGCATTTAAAACTTTTTCAGCTATTATTTTTTATCTTTCATTCAGTCTATTCATTCGTTGATATCCGATAGTTAAATAATCTTCAATACTAATATCATCAGTATGATTTTCTAAAATATTTTCTCTTATTATTTGCATTAAATACTGAAGTGGAAATTCAGCTAACGATTTACTTTTACGGTCGTGTATAAATTAAATATCAATCATTGCTCTTGAATAACCATCTTCTCTAGAATGATATCGCGTAAAATCTTTTGATATACAATCTTTAAAATCTTCCTTAAGTTTGTTTGGCTATAATGAACTATAATATATTAAAATTCGTACAAAGCCTTTCTCATTGCATTAGCCCCATGTTATTAATATGACAATCAAGTAAACCATGTTTTTCAAATCGAATCACATAAAAATATGTTACTACATCTCCAAAAAATTTACTTTTTATAATATAATCGAGTGAGGAATTTTCTTTTAAGGAGTCTCATATGCTAGCTATAGTTTGCTACAGTTTGTTGTTCATAAAAATAAAAAGTTTAAAAAATTCTTCAATATTTTGAAAAACATTAATTTATACCTGAAAAAAAGTCTCTGGAAATTTTTAATTAGCCTTATCGACTGATTTCATTATTGATGCTCACTTAAAGTTTATCTTTTTACTACTATGAGATAGAAAACACGTGGACTTCGAGTGAGCACATATAAAAAATTGAGTTGATAAGACTACTTGAAAATTTGCAGAAATTTTTTTCTAGGTATAAATTAATTTTCATCAAAATTTTAAAGAGTTCTTAAAGTTTTTAATTTTTATGAATAGCAAACTATAGCTGACATATGAGACTCCTTAAATTGAATACTCGTGTAGAAAGATCTGGTCTATCAGAAGGTTGTTGACCTGGTAATTAATTCTTTTCTATTTCTTTTCAGCGTGGGTTGCATGTCATTGTAATAAACAAATCTGGTTTCCTTTTTTTTGTGTCTGAGTTGTTAGGTCCTGGCTTGCACCAGGACTAAATAAAAGTGAATAAGTTATTTATTTAATTGTATAGATTTATATAAGAATTACGTTTTCTTGAAATATTTGACTTATTTATAAAAATGTAGTCATTAAGATAAAGATGTATGAATTCTAGTGGTGGAAGAGCTCCACCAATATTTGATTAAACGAAATCGCTCTCACAATTGAAAATTACTAAAGGATAATTTCAGTACTTTCAAATAAAGAGTTTATTAAATAATTATATATTCTTACCTTGTAGTATTTCTTAGTAGATTGGTGCTGGGTACGGGCAGACAAATGAATATGCACGATATGTGAATATATAGATCCTCGAGGTTTATTAATTTCTTTTTAACACTTTTAGTACAATAGATTTTCATACGCGTATATATTTTAATAATCGATATATGTATATGTAGTATTAGCAATTGCTTTGAAATATAGAACTTACGGGCAGTGTAAACTTGTTACCAATAAGAAACCCGGGGTAATGTCCAAATGTCATTTGTTTCATTCGACTTTTATACTCATATTTATTTATGAGGTTTATTATCTTTTACATTAATTTTGATTTATAAATTTTTTCTTAAATTTTAATAATATGTTTCATAATGATTTTAGAATTCGCTTGGTAATTTCGAAATACTCGTTGTAGACTTGAACTACTTAATTTTATTATTCTGTTAACTAAAGAGTTTAAATGACCAATATTAAACTTCGAGTTTCTTTACTGTTTCGCTTTTTCTGTTTAGCTTGACAAATTCCTTTATTGTTCAATGACTGTTTTAATTAGTTCATGACGTAAAAAGATAATTTAAAATTATAAATGAAAGAAATAAAAGATAGGTCGTGACGTAACAGAGTCATAACATCATGATAGCATTGTAACATATAACGTGGAGATCCAACAAAAATAGAAGGTAAAATTTGAATTTTTCCTACTCGTGCGTTTTTAATGTCATTGTTTTTTTTTCTAAATAATCCATCACACCTTTGTAAGATGCAGCTCGTAATTGTGACTGATGAGATTTACAGTATTCTATACAATCTTTCTCAATTTTAACGTAAGAATCAACTAAATACTGTTGAAATGAACGCTGGCCCCTGATAAAGACATTAAAATCTTCTCTGATTGCAATTTTATATTTTATATAAGCTGATATTGGCATTCTACTTTTACCATCTTTGTGTTACAAATTCTTATGTCATCCTTGTGATCCATGAGGATAAAATAATGGATAAATCCATGGTTCAACATTTGGATCCATTGTACTTACTTGTTGCAACTCTTTTGTATTTTTATTGCATATAACAACATAAGCTTTAGGTATTTCTCCATCAGCGGTGGTAGAAAATATAGCAGCAAATTCGTTAGTTCTTTGAAAATTGTAACGTCTTCTATCTACTTCTGGTTTTAAAGAAAAAATTAATTGTAACTCATTTTCTGATTGACAATCAATCTGCTTTTTTAATTCATCATCCATCATTTCGCACGACTGAGCAAAAATATTGTGTGTACGCATAGTATTTTCAAGCAATCGTACGATATCAAAGTGTACATATGCATTAAAAGCGTTCATACAATTCTCTATTGCTTCGTTAGCATCGACAATATAAAGTTGTCCATAAGACGGCTTTTCATTTATTTTGGGCTGCAAAGCAGTATTAATTTGATAGTAAATTTGTCCTTAAATTTTGAAGCAATAAGGACCAGGGCACCTGTCATTAAAATTTACTAAATTTGCTTTGAAAGATGCAAAAGCGAATGAATTATTATAACGACGAATATTCTGAAAAAATTGACGGGACATATAATGTTCTGAATTAAATAAATTTTTTAAATCATTAGGAAATTCTGGAGGAGATTCAAGTATTACATTTCCATGATTACAACAATCATTAAAAGAGTTACCTTTATTTGATACCCTTTCACTTTCAAAATGCTTTGCTTTACAGTGATTGCATTCAACATTCATTTTTCCTAGAAAGTGTTCATTAATATATGATTTCATATTTATATTACCATTATTTGATACAATATTTATATTATCATTACGAGTCTTGCATATATCTTTTTTAAAACAACTATGATCATGAATAATTCCAGAAAATGTACTCCGAACTTCAAAAGATGAGTCATTTTGAACATTATTACAATGCATCAAAATGTTATTATTGGAAGTACTTGGAAAACAATCTTCATTAACTTCTGCATCCAATGAAACATTAATATTATCCGAATTGATTTCAACAATTGATTCCAAATTGTGATTTTCGTTTAACATTGAATCTGAAATTCTATTTCTATAGTTACGTTGGTTTAATCTTACCTGTTCTATCCTACGTATATTAGATTCATGAATCTCTTCCTCGGACTTTTCTTTTCTTTTACAATCCATTTAAAATAAAAAATTAGTATTCGAAATGATAAATATAAAAGCACGGAAGTTTTTAGTAAAGTACGGAACTTAGAGTAAAGATATAATACTTTTAAATAAATAAATTAACCAATTTGAATTATTTTATGTATTAAATATAATATAAAAAAATAGAAAAATATTCATACAATGTGAGAAATTAGTAAATAAAATATAAAAAAGTACAAAACTATTTATTACAATATACAGAATTAAGGTATAGGTATTATTCAATAAATCAATAAATAAGATACGAATTTTAATAATTATGTGTTTTAATAATTTCATGTATTAAATACAATAATAAAATATTACGTAGAAAAATATAAAACATTAGGCTTATAAATTTTCACTTATACACTAATATTTGAATAAAATAATAAACTTTAACCCATACAACATATTAGATTTATATAATTTATTATTAAATTTAACTTTTCAATTTCTTTTTATCACCTTTAAAAATTTTCTTTTTCAAGTATAGAATAATCCTCTAAAATTTTTAATTCATCGTATTCAATTTCTTTGATCGTTTCTAAATTGTACATTTCAACTATTTTTTTTAAACTTTAAAAATTTTCTTTTAAATTCTCCTTTAAAATTTTCAAATTGTTCTTTAAAATTGTAAAATTATCCTTTAAGGTTATAAAATTGTCCTTTAAAATTGTTTTTTGAAATGATAAAATTGTCCTTTGAAATGATAAAATTGTCCTTTAAAATTGTAAAATTATCCTTTAAGATTATAGAATTATCCTTTGAAATTGTCCTTTGAAATACTGTTGTTTTAATTTATTACTTTAATTAATAATCCTTTAAAAATTGTCAATCTTTAGCACTTTTGATTAATGAAATGTAACACCTGCGAAAAAAATTTTTTGTCAATCTGTTATAAATATAACATTATAAAATAAAGTTGCTAATATTTTCACTATTCAAAATTAAATAAAATTAAAAATATACTATAATTTTTAAAACGACGATTCAAAACTACAATGAATAATTTTTTTTTCATAGATTTTAGATAATGTTTGTAATTTGATTTTACACAATAATTTAAAAAAAATACTATGACAATCTAAGATAAATAAGTAATAATATTAATAATCTATTAGTATTCATATAATTTTATTATAAATTTACAACTAATGTTCATAATTTATAATATAATAATAAAAAAAATTATAAATGTCATATTTCTTGACTAACCTCAAAAAAATTTTTTTTAATTACACAATGAAGCTTGATATTTTTTCACACACTTTTGATACTAAAAAATAACCTTCAGTCACTTCTATAAAACAATTGGAATTCATTTTTAATAATTTATATTTAAAAAAATAAACTTCAATTTTACTTCAATTCTACTGCTATCTTGCTTCGATGATAATATGAAATCAACTAAGTGAAGTTGGCTTCTTTGCCGACTACACAATGTCGGATCTGTTCTCGTTTCTCTATAGTTTGTTTCATCGTTTCTCCTTCCGTTGGTCTTTCCGTTGTATCCACTAATGAAAATTTTTGATAACGCTCTGAATTGGCTCTAAGACGAACTTCAATTTGATACTAATCGGTATCTCCCTTTTATAATAGGAAATCGGTATCTCCCTTTTATAATAGGAAATCGGTATCTCCCTTTTATAATAGGAACATACATTCAACCTTAATTACATTTTCATTTGTACACGTGTTGATATTTAAATAATTTATCATTTATATAAAAATTGTTAACAATTAAATATATTAAAATTACATTTTAATACATTAAAATTATATTTACCTTAATTACATTTCCATTTGTACACGTGTTTGTATTTAAATGAATTGTCATTTATATAAAAATTGTTAACAATTAAACATATCAAAATTCATTTCATTAAAGCAATAATATTTTTAATAAGAGAAACATATTAATTTTTAAAATACATCAAATTACCTCATTTGAAAAATTATCATTACATGATATAAAAATATTTTTTTTAAATATTGTTACAACATAATTCTTATGAAATACACTTAAAAAAAATTATTTATTTGATATTAAATTTTTTTTAATAGTCAATTATAAAGATAAGAAAATATATGAAATATGAATAATTTTTTCTTATTATGTCTATAATTATGAATTTATATTTATGAACTGTCTAGATAGAAGTGAAATTTCCCCTAAAAAAGTAAACATTTCAAAAGAAAATTTACTTATTATTTGCGAAACACTTATTATAAATGCAGAAAAAAATAATATTCTGTAATATCACTCTGAAATTTGTATTAAATATGATCATTGAAAGTACAATTATTTTATTATGTTGAATTTGTTGTCAAAGTTTGATTATATTTCACTATGAGAAGATATAAAAATTAACTGTCATATTGAACTGATGTCTTTCCATTCTATTTCTGAATTTCTATAAAAGGAATGTGTTAACTTGTACACAGTAAAAAAATTTTCGGAACTTTACATCGCTGAGCATGGTAAGTATCGGGACCCTTGCTGAGCGTGTTAAATACACATGAAAACCACTAAAATTACATAATCCATCGTTTCTAACCTACATTCGATATAATTTAATAAAAAATATACGTTGAACGTTTATTACTCATGGCACTATAAAATTTGAAAAGATTATTTAATAACTTTATGTTAATCAATTAATAAGAATAAAATATTTCTTATTGTGTTTAAAATGTGTTTCTATTGTCGTGAATTTACGTATGTCATGTATTTTTACCGGACAGCCATGTTGATATTGAAACATTACACTGCTAAGCACAGGGAAAATACCGCGATCATAGTAGGACCTACGCTCAGCGATGTAAAGGTACATAAAAATGTAACTTCACATCGCTAAAACATGTAATTATTTACAGGAAACTGGTATGGTTACCAGAAAATTTTTCAAAGTGTAGTATATACCATGATGATTATTTATTTAAATTTTCAAATTATTCTAATCATTAGTTTTCAAGATATTTAGATTTCTGATTCCAAATAGAAAAATATTAGTAAATAATATTGGAACCCAAACTCCTCAATAATTAATGAATAGATTTATTTAAAAATTTAACTGAATAATCTTAGTGATACATATTATATGTTAATGCATCTCTTTATTCAAAATTTTGAAATACAATGGAAATATAATCAATATTTATCGGCGCAAGTGTACTGTCCATTTTACATCTCCTTAAATAATATGTACTTATGAAATTTACATAATATTTTGTAAAAACTATTAAAATGATAATCATATATTTAATATTATTTTAAACTATGAATAAAAAGTATGAAAAAAATTATTATTAAGGAGGTACCTTCGCTTTAGTATGACGAAACAGATTTGGTCGAAACTATGCAAAATCGTTTGTTTTTATGTCTAAAATGCACATATAAAATTTCATGAAGATTCGTTATCTCGTTAATGAGAAATTAGAATAATTATATAACATTGGTTCTTATGGGGAAACGTTAATATTGTAGTTGATCTTAAAATTTACAAAACAGAATAAAATGAAATTTTTTGAGGATAAACATAATATTACTGGCAACTTATAAAATAATTTTCAGAAACTTTCATTACTTTTACACGGAAATATAAATGAATAAATTATTCATTTATGTACGAATCTAGTTACTTTTATCGTACATAGCGAATGGTGGCAAAAACACACCATAACCTCAAATTTTCAAATTTCGTAAAAAGAGCATGTAAATGATTTGACAGTGAAGATGATGAACTTAGCTCTTTAATTAATTTAAATTTTTTAGTTTTAAATAAAAATTATTTCTTTTTTTTTTATATTGATGCTAATTCTATCGAGTATGTGAAAATCACCATACAAAACATATATTCTTGGGGAGGGGAGATATCTAGTAACTTTTAATCAAATAAGCATATTGAAAATTTGACTCGAGTGGTGGACGAAGGTACCCCCTTAAGTGATAACTTATAAATAGCTATATTATTTCATTAAATACATTTCCAACTTGAATCATTATCTTTATGTTAAAACTAAATTTAATCAGCATTCAATACCACAAGTTATTTAAAAAATTTATCATTTTTCAAAGTTATTAAAAAGTTATTTATAAAAAATATTCCCATAAAAATTAAAATTCTTAAAAGAATTTTAATTTTCTATAATGGTTTTGACTGAGAAAGATAAATTGATTGTTAAAGGACAGGGATTGTATAGTGGAATCGCTTTCATGTTAACTGATATTCATATATTAGAATTTAATAATATTTCAAACCGGTACACCTCATTCAACATGCAATTTTTTTACCAACTCAAAGACCACAACATATTAAATCAGTACCGATTGATGGAGAATTTATACAGTTATTATTTTCCGGAAATTTGGAAAAGTGTCACCGGATTTGTGTGTATTATAATAATGAGGTAAAAAATTAATTCGCGACTGATTGGTTGTATTGCAAATATATATTTCGATGAAAATCTCATATCTGAAAACAACATTGGTTCCATGACAAACACATGTGTTTATTGTGATGCGAAACATTAGGCTTTCGAATATACTAAAAGTAACGATTTCTCCAATTGTTGTCATAAAGGTGAAGTAGAATTGTTAGAAAATCCTCCTTACCCAGAACAATTAAAGTTTTTAGCAACTGAATTAACGGAAGAAATTATTGATTTTCGACGAAATGTTAGGTTGTACAATGATGCTTCATCATTCGCAAATTTCGGTGCCAATTTTAATACATTGCCGGGTAAAGGACCACAAACTATTAGAATATGGGGACAAATTTACCATGATGTATATGCTTTACATCCTAATAAATATGAAGCACGTAAATATGGACAATTATATATTTAAGATAATGAAATGGCAACGATTGAACGGAATAAGTTTAATATAAATTTAACATTATTAAAAAATTTAGATATTTCGATAAGAGACATTAACCCTTATGCTAAAGCCTATAAAATGATGCTTAAAGTAGAAGAAGAAGAGCTACAATGATGTGCAAAAATCTATTGTTTTCCAAGAACTGTTACTATGTCTATTGTCCGCAATAATAATTTGAATAAAAATAGATATAATCTACCTACCTGTAATGAAGTTGCAATAGTATATGTTGGAGAAGACGATCTTCCTCCTATTGAACGTGATATTGTCATTTACTCTAAGTATGATAAACCAATTAGTATACCGACAATTAGCAAACATACAGATCCTATGACATGTCCGCTTATTTATCCTAATGGTGGTTTTGGATGGATGCCAAATATGAAAAGTAAATTTGGAAAATCTAATATTTCAAATTTGAAATTTCATAATTATAGATTTAGTGTTAGAAATGAATTTAATCCATTCCTTAATTTGGAAAAATTATCTCAACAGTTCATTGTTGATGCGTTTGAAAAAGTTGAAACTTCTAGATTATATTTCATACGAAAAAAACCAAAACGTGTTAAGAAGTGATAGTTACAAAGGTGTTATGGACTATTTACATAACAAAAAAAATTAGATTCTTCAAAATTTGGAAAAATGGTAATATTACCATCAAACTTTACAGGAAGTCCACGATTTTTAAAACAAAATTACATTGACTCAATGACACTTGTAAATTATCGTGGTGAACCTGACCTTTTTGTAACTATGACCTGTAACCCACATTGAAAAGAAATAACTGAAAACTTGAAAATTTATGAAAATGCAATAGATAGACCAGATATTATAACAAAAGTATTTTATCAAAAGGTAGAACTCAAAAATTTAGTAATAAAAATGGGAATATGAGGAAAATGTATTGCATATAGTTATGAGATTGAATTTCAAAAACGAGGATTACCGCATATGCATATGTTAATAACAACTTACTTTTGGATGAAAGTGATAAATTTGATATTCCTGAAAAAGTTGATAAAATAATAAGTGCAGAAATCCCAAATAGAGATATTTATCCATAATTATATAGTATTGTTAAGCAATTTATGATACGCGGTCCCTGTGGTATGCAAAATATAAATAGTTCGTGTATGGATAAAAATACGAAACAATGTACTGCAAATTTTCCAAGAAAATTCAATAATACAACAACATTTAAATCCAATGGATATTTACTATACAAACATAAAAATGATAGCATCAAAATAATTCTCAAAAATCAATTTACAGAAAGAATCGCAGATAATGGATTTGTTGTTCCTTATAATCCTTACTTATTATTGAAACTTAATGCACACATACACGTAGAAGTTTGTTCCACTGTACACTGCATTAAATATTTATTCAAATACTGTTATAAAGGTCATGATAGTGCATACATTAAAATACATCAAGTAAATGTGGATTTTCAATCAGAAAACAAAGACACTTTTCAAAATGTCAATCGTGGAAATGTTGAATATGAATATGACGAAACCCAACAATACGTTAATACACGATATTTATGTCCACCTCAAGTAATGCACAGGTTATGAGAATATCCTCTACATGTTATTTCACATACTATAAAACACCTAAGCGTTCATGAAGAAAATCAACAAAATATATTTTTCAAAGAAGGAAAAGAATAAATGACCATGCAAAAAAATGTGGGAGCAAGATCTTTTAACAGCATCTTTTGAATTAAATAGAGAAGTTTTTGAAGCACGAAATCAATTGCATTCAGAGATACCAAATTTTTATACGTTTGATGAAAAACTGAAAAAGTGGAATAAAAGAAAAAAAAAAGAAAACCAATACTTAGTAGAATGTACTTAGTAAGTTCGAAAGATAGAGAACGTTATTTCATTAGGTCATTACTATTACGTGTTAAAGGAGCCACATCTTTTGAAGCTTTGCGTACTGTTGATGATGTGATGTACAATTCGTTTTATGAGGCAGCTAAGGCAAAACAATCAATTAAGAGCAGGCCGGATTCGCTGTCCTTGTCTAATTAAAATTTTTGTTATTTACTCAAGTATTAATCGGTGTATCTGCAAATTGAAGGTTAAGCGCAATAGATATTATTATTACAATGGCTTTGTTTTTTAGAAAAGTAAGTAACGCGAAAATATTATAAACATAAACTTTTACTTTGGCGTTACTTACTTTTCTCAAAAACAAAGCGGTAGAATTTTTTTTTCTTGTGCATAGATGTCCATAATAATAATATCTATTGCGCTCAACCTTTAATTTGAAGATATACCGATTAATTCTTGAGTAAATAACAAACAACTCAATTGTTACTTGGTCGGTATCAGGTTCTACTCCGGCCTGCCGTTAACGAAGATGAAGAATGGGATAGATGTTTGGAAGAAGCATCTTCAACAGAATTCCTTTATATTCTTTCTGACTTATTTGCTTTCATTTGCGTTTTTCATAATCCTATAAATTCACGAGATTCATATGAAAAATATAAAGATAAGTTATACCATCCTAAATACGAAAAAAATATAGGTGAAAATCTTGCATTGAATGTTATTAAAAATAATTTACAAGTCAATGGATTTTCTTTAAATGATTTCAATTTACCTAACATAAGCACATTTATAGAAGAAGATAATAATCAAACAATTTTAAATCATAATAATAATATTCTTAATGAATTAGAAATGAAAATAAATTCTTTGAATGATGAACAAAGGCAAATATTTAACTCTACTATAAAAAGTTTAAACAACCAAAATAAAGAAAAATATATCTTTATAGATGGACCAGGTGTAAGTAAAAAAAGTTATTTACTTAACGTTTAAATAGTTTATTTTAAATATCATACTATACATTATTTATGTGTAGCTTGGACAGCTGTAGCAGAAAATTCATTAGTTGATGGAAAAACCGTGCATACAACATTCAAACTACCGTTAAGAGGTCGCTGGAGTAAATTAATTAATTAATAATGAAATTAATTTTGATGCTTCGTTTTCAAAAAAAGTTTGACATACTTACAAAATCATGAGTGAGGCTAGAGAATTAATTTGTTCTCAGTGGAAAAAATATTGTCTTTTACTGTACGAGTTGCGGATAACTACTGATTTCTAATAATAACGACTAGTTTTTCCAAAAACCTACAATTTTTTATTAGAAAAAAATAGAGAGATACAACGTCCTCTTAAATATAACAGATTGTACAATTTGTAATGTTGAGCCTAATTCTGCAGAAAGCAAACAAAGGGAACACAAATAATTATTTGGGATAAAATATCCAGGACTTCAAAATTTGCTTTTGAAGCAGTTGATCGTTTTTTTTAAGATTTATGCGATGTGAACCAACCTTTTGGTGGTAAAACTGTAATTGCATCAGGAGATTTGAGGCAAACATTACCAATTGTACGACATGGAAGCCATATGAACATTATTGAAAATTAAGTTTAATTTAGTTTACTATGGCAAAATTTAGAGCTCAAAATATAGAGCCAAAGTAAATATTAAAATCCAAAAAATATTGGGCTCAGAAAAATATAGAGCCAAGAATACATAAGAATAAAAAAAAATAAGATTTAAAGAAATATTCGGCCAAAATATAGAGCTCAAGAAAATATAAGAATCAAAAAAATATAGAGCTCAAGTAAAATAAGAATAAAAAAAATATTGGGATAAAAAAAATAAAAGAATCAGACAAATATTGGGTCCAAAAAATATAGAGACCAAGAAAATATAATAATAAAAAAAAAATTGCGCCCAAAAAAATATAAGATTAAAAAAAATGAAAACCCAAAAAAAAGTTAAAAAAGAAGACCCAGAAAAATAAACGGCCAAAAAAATTAGAGGCCCAACAAAATGAGGTCCAAAGAAAATAGGACTCGAAAAAAAGTAGGTCCAAAAAAATAAAAGGCCTTGAGAAATATAGGACCAAAAAAGATATGGAAGCCAAGAAATTAGAGGCCGAAAATAATGAGGCCCAAAAAAAATAAGACTCGAAAAAATGTAGAGCTTAAAAAATATAAGGCCCAGAAAAAATAGAGCTAAATAAAATATAGGACCCAAAAAAATTATAGAGCCCAAGAATGCATAAGAATCGATAAAATATAGAGCCCATGAATGCATAAGAATCGAAAAAATATTGGGCCCAAAAAAATATAGAGCCCAAGAAAATGTAAGGCCCAAAAAGAATATGAGGCCCAAAAAAAATTGGACTCAAAAAAATGAAGGGCCTAAAAAATATAAGGCCCAGAAAAATAGAACTAAATAAAATATAATACTCAAAAAAATTATAAAACCCAAGAAAATATTAATTTCGAAAAAAAATTGGGCCCAAAAAAATGTTGGTCCTAAAAAAATATAGAGCCCGATAATATATAAGAATCGGAAAAATATTGGGCCCATAAAATATAGAGCCCAAGAAAATATAAAGTCAAAAAAAAATTTAGGGCTTAAAAAACTTAAGACCCAAAAAATATAGAGCCCAAAAATTATTCAAAATTTTTGGAAAAGTCCCAACTTTATCATTTTTTTCCAGAAAATGCTGATGTTAGAGAGAAATTCATAGAAATACTTCTTATTGTAAATGAAGAGGAAAGTTAGCATGATTTTTTACAGACCTGAATTTTAAAATTTTCTATTAGTTCTTATATGTATTACATAGTAATTGAAATTACTCATTGTTCGCCACTTCAGAAATTGCTTTTCCAGGGCTCATTTTTTTCCATTTTACATAAACTTTGAAATAAATTTTTGATCATGTAAGTCAGAGTCATCAATAAGAAGTTATTGATAATAGTATAATTTATTTTCAATATGAAAAATAAATCATACATGAAATTATATATTTATATTACTACTATTATATTAAAGTAAAGAATTGAGACTTTTTTTTCTTACGTGGATATCTTTTGCATTATTGTCACATACATGCATATACATACACACATGCATCTTTAACATACACATGCATACATACACATACACACATACATACATATACACATATCCATACACATACACTTACTCACATACACATACATACATACACAATATCCGTCTCTCCGTCTCCGTCTTCCGTCACCTTTTCCATATATTTGTCTCCGTTTCTCCGTCTCCGTCTGTTTGTCTCAGTCTCTCCGTCCCTCCGTCTCTGTCTCTCTGTCTCCGACTCCGTTTCTCTGTTTCCGTCTATCTGTCTCCGTTTCTCCGTCTCCGTCTCTCCGTCTCTCCGTCTCTCCGTCTCTGTCTCTCCATCTCTGTCTCTCCGTCTCTGTTTCTCCGTCTCCGTTTCTCCGTCTCCGTTTCTCCGTCTCCAACTCTCCGTCACCATCTTTCCGTCTCCAACTCTTCGTCTTCTTTCCTCCGTCTCCGTTTTTTCGTCTCTGTCTCTCCGTCTCCGTCTCTCCGTCTCCAACTCTCCGTTTCTGTCTCTCCGTCTCCGTCTTCGTCCCTCCGTCTCCATTTCTCCATCTCTATTTCTCCGTCTCTGTCTCTCTGTCTCCGTCTCCGTCCCTCCATCTCCATCTCTCCATCCCTCCGTCTCTGTCTCTTTGTCTCCGTTCTTCCATCTTTGTCTCTTTGTCTCAACGCTGAAAATAGCAACCGTGATTTCTTAATCACAGAACGCTTACAATAGCAGTCGCGTTTTTTTAACGACACAGCGCTCAAAAAAGCAGCCGCGAATTCGTAACTACACAGCGCTCAAAATAGCATCCGTAAAGTCTTAATTACACTGCGCTCACAATGGCAGCTGCGTTTTTTTAACCACATAATGCTCAAAATAGCTGCCGTGAATTTTCAATTACACAGCGCTTACAACAATTGTTGCGTTTTTCATCTTTAGCTCTTAAAATAGCAGCTGCGTTTTTTAAACCAGGTATAGCTCTGAAAAGCAGTCGCAAATTTCTAATTACACAGCGCTCACATTAGTTTTAGCGTTTTTCCCCATCACAGCACTTACAATAGCAGCCACATATTTTTAACCACACAGTATTTAAATAAGCAATCGCGTTTTTTCAATGGCACAGAACTAAAAATAGCAGCCTAGATTTTTAACCACACAGCGCTAAACTCTACTTCATAATTTTTAATTTCTTTATATTTAATATTATCTTAGAGTTTTAAATATGTTTGATTTTATTTTTATTAATTATATTTAATTTTTGTATTGTGGTTTTATATTTCTTTGGAAACAATGTTTTTAGTATAGATGTAAAAACACCATACAATGAGTGCCAGACATGCAGGTTGGGGATTTCATACTGCCAGACATCGTTGAAGTAGAAAATTATACAGTGGCGGCCAATAGAACGCAGCCACCTTTGAGAAATGAAGTACAAACTTTGAAGTCTTATATCTCACGAAATAATAGTCGTACAGAATTATGCAACCTTTTATTTTAAAGGTATTTTTATCTCTGGGTCAAAAAAATGTTTAATAATATGCGTGAGAAGTAAAAAAATTAGTTGACGATCAAAGCAATAGTCACAAGAAAAGAATCGTTTATCGATACATCCAATAAAAATTGGCCACAGAAGCAAAAGAAAAAAGAGAGATAGAGAGTTGTTTAAACAGATACCATTAGACAGAAATTTTTTGAATTTTATTTCATGTGAATAGGAGACTTTTATGTTGTTGTTGAAAAAGAATATGTTTCTCAAATTTACGGTAACTTTAAAAATTTTTCAGTTTTATTAATTTTTTTTACTTTCTTTGAGAAAAAAAAATTTTAATAAAAAATAAATTCAGGTCAGATCACAAGTATTATGACTACATTATATCAATTAATAAATATATTTAATTTTAAATACCAAATTAAAAAGATTAACCGAGAGAAATATCACAGTTAAAGTTACTGGTTTGGTTTCGTCATTTGGAAACATTACACATTATTACTCTGGAAAATAACTAATACTGATTTGAAACAAAATATTCAATTAAATACTTAAAAGCTTAACTAAAATAATTATTTAATATATATACTGTTAAAAATCTTTTAATGAAACTCAGTGCCATCTTTACAGGTCATAGAGCCCTAGGCCTGATGGGCTTGGGGCCCTCTTAAGGCGACTTGAATCTTATTCATACGATACATGAATCGTTTTTTTAATACAATTCTTTATGAATAAGTCGCCAGTAGTTTGATTCAGCATTAACCGTCGAATTTAATCAGCACTTGACAAGAAAAAACAAAATATTTAAATAATTTTTATAAAAAATGTTCATGATTGATTATTACATTTATAAAACCAATTATATTTTATTAAAAATAAAATATCTATACTTCACACTTACTAGTGCCTTAATTGTAATAATTTAAATTAGTTTTTTAATATATCAAACTTATACAACGAGATACCGAATAAAAATCTTAAGCGCTTCTGTTTATACGTAAATTTGCGACGGACTCTGACAGCGAGATATATTAAAATTGTAATCGAGAGTCAAATAGCATTTTACTATCTATAAAGTTTCAGAAATTCACAAACATCGACAAGTATGAAAAGCTGTCTGTGAGCACGTTCCGTAAGTTAAATTCAGTTGCAGCATGGCAACATCGCTAGTATACGGCTATTTCATAAGTTAAAAATATTAGCCAATTTCAAATTTTGAAAATATATAAACACGTTCGATTAAAAATTTTTACAATTAAAATCAGTAAAATATCTATTAATAAATACTTATATTAATTTTATTAATACTAATATATTAATATTAATGTATGATATTATTACAATTTTTTTATATAATAATTTCATAATAATTTGATAGTTAATTATATTAAGGAGATGTAATAGGGTATATGATATATGCATAGTTACCGACATTGCAGTTTTTCAAATATTTATTCTTTATTCTTATATAAAGAAATTATTTCATAAAAATGCAAAAATGATACTGATATAAATAATCATAATTTTATTACTTTTATTTTTCGAAAATTTATGAATTTTAAGTAATAGTTACTTATTTAAAATTACTTATTTTTTAAGTATATTTTCTAAAAATATAAATTTATTAAAATAAATAACTTTATTTCGATTTGATAATTTAACAAGACAACATAACCCTAATTATTTCTAATTAACATAGAAATAGTTCTCTCAGTGTTTACAGACATGGCTGGAGAACTGATGGGTTGTAGCTTCATACAATGGCAGATGTATACTGATTTCCCTCGTATTCTTGTTAAATCGAAAAAGAGATGAACACAATATATACATAAAATAAGGTCTATACTCCAAAATTTTTGACCGTCAATAAAAAGGAGACCTATATTTTACCTGATAGTCCTAGCATAAAACTAAGCGACAAATTTTAAAAGATAATTTAATATTTTGTAATAAATAACTTTTATCTTTTGATTTATAATATTAAGTTTTTATTTTATATAATAAATTAAATGATTTATTATATCAAATAACTATTTTATTTCAATATTTTTGCTTTATTTAAACATTGTTAATAGTTTTGCACTTTTCCCTGCGTTTTCGTATTTGCTACGTATTTTTGGACAGTCTCCGAAAATCGAAAACATCATCCTAATAACAAAAGCCCCAATATAGGTGTCTGACATTTTTATATTTGCAAAAGAAAATTGAAATATGATATTAAAAAAAAAAAACAAGTGGTTTCCTATGATGCTTCAAAAGTTAGCAAATGGTTCACTAGGGCCCACCCTACGCGTCTGGCATAAACGTTTCTGTAAAATATATTTAAAAAACAAGCTATGCTGAAAAAACCAGCTGGTTTCCTATAATCCTAAGAAATCGCTTAAATAGTCATGTTGGGGTGGTCTGGCGAGGCGACGGAACCACCCTATGTGTCTGGCATATTTTTTTTATAACTACATTTAAGGAAGTAATAACAAAATAAATTTTATCCGGTTTCTTATCATACATCGATACATTCAATTTTCGTCGACTTTCACATAATGCCGCGACTTAACGCCCCATTTACACGCTGCCAGACATATATTACTCGATTACTTCTATTCAAAACAAGCTGTGTTCAAAAGGTTTAAAGGTTTCCTATGACACGTATTTTTAAGCTCGCCCCACGGCCTAAGAATCTTTCTCTTTGTTTTGGATTAACTCAGTATATTCTGTTTAGAATAGGCTTCATAGTTTTTATTCTTTTCGTTCATATTTTATGTATTTAATTGAAAATATAATGTTGCGGTATATCAGAATAAAAGTAATTATGTGCCTCTGGGTTACTTACATTAAGTTCAAACCACGCTGTTAGTGTTGTATTTACATTTTTCTCATCAATTTCGTGTTCGGACTCTTCTTCAAAATACACATATTGTTCATTTTCATTATGAACAGCTTATCTATAAATTGTATGTGAAAGTTCACTGATGTTATATTCCAATATGCGATGTATAGCTTCTGGCGGGCAATTGTATCTTGTGTTTATATATTGTTCAATTTCATCATAAAACATATTCAAATAATTCGTTTCATTCATTCCATCATTAGTATTACTTTCAGTATTTATTTCACTTGCTTTCATTTCTATAAATGCACAATCATGTCCTTTGAAGCAGTATATAAATAAGTATTTCATAACTTCTATTGTTTAACATAATTTAATATTAATATGACAATTAAACTTCAGTTATAAATGTAGGTTATAAGAAACAACAAATTCTACTTAGTAGTAGGAGAGGATTGCGGCCGCGGCGGCTTGATCGACGCTTAAGCAGATCGAAGCCGAATCTTTGTACGGGACTCTTTGGCCAGCCTTCTTCAAATAAAGTTAATTTTAAATTTAATACTTATTATTAGTATTAATTATTTCTGATTATTCTGCAGGTCCGCGAGGAGCTGGATAACCACGAGCTCCGTACCGGTAGCAGTTATAACAGAATAATACTCTAGTTATAATCAAAGTTTTATTGTAGTACAAATTAATTATACCTTTATTTCAATTTCTTTTGTGTGCGTGTTAAGTGTTTCAATACTAATTATATTCTTTTATTTGAAGTTGATTGTGTATAGCATATTGACTAGTTTAATTAATCTAAAGTTTATCTAATTGAAGTTACTGAAAAAGCTCCTTATAATACTATAAGTCTTGGAGTTTTCTGACTTATAAGAGGCCCTTGATATAATTAAACAAAAAAGCAAAGAGACCCCGGACTAGATGTAGCATGACGCTACACTAAGAACGGGTCTAGTTTAAAATAACCTTTCTCCCTTATCCTTTTCCTTAAATATGAGCACTTTGTGCTATCTTTTACAGAGTTAGGGTGGTGAGAGGTTACAATTTAGCGCCCTCCGTACTCGAACAACTCACGCGTGAGTTTGAGATTTCATGTAATATAATGTTTTTTTTATCAAGCCAATATGTACAAACGTTACAATTTGGCGCCGTCCGGTATTTTTTTACTCACGCAATTGAGAGAGTAAAATTCTCATGTAAAATAATATTTTATTTATTAAAGCCCATATGTACAATCGTTACAATTTGGCGTCCTCCGTATTATAACAACTCACCAGGGTTGCGAAAAAAGTAATTAAAAATTATTTGAATAACAAATTATTTTTGAATTTGTAATTAAAGTTTTACTTAATTAACAATTCCTTTTAAATTAATAATTAAAAATATTTTAATTAACAAATCAAAATCTAATCGTGAATTGAAAGGGCTTTAATTAAAAAATCAAAAGGAATTCTCAATTAAAAAAAATTTCAATTAAGAAATCAAAATGTAATTGTGAATTGAAAGAGCATCAGTAATGATTATGATTTATGAATTCGAGGGCTTTAATTAAAAATTCCACAATTCCTTTTTAATTAAACGTACTAAGGAATTTTTATCATATATATGTATGTAGAAAAACATATGTGGACGCGCACATACATACGCACCTAGGCTCATATATATGCAACATTTCGTGTCGACCCACATGCACACATACAGACAAGTTGATATATATATATATATATATATATATATATATATATATATATATATATATATTTATATATATATATAACATAGATACATGGAACATTCCACGTCAACTAGAACGCACCCACAGACAGGTTTATATATATATGGGACGTTCCATGTCGTTTCGCATGCATGCACGCACACGTTAATATTCATGGGATTTTTTGTGTCAATTGAAACGCAAGCAGACAAAGGTTTATATATATGGGACATTTAATGTCAATTCGCATGCATGCACACAGACTTTAATAAACATGGGATTTTTCATGTCAATTATAACGCACGCACACACAGGTTCATGTATACGGGACATTTCATGTCAATTCGCATGCATGCACGCACACGTTAATATATATGGGATTTTCTATGTCAATTTCAACGCACGTACATACAGGTTTATATATATGCGAAATTTCACGCCAATGCGCATGCACACACACAGGATTATATATATATATATATATATATATATATATATATATAAATAAACATACATGGGACATTTCATGTCAACTCGTACGTACTCATGATCACAGGCTTTTCTATATATGTGGAACATTTCATGACAACTCTAACACACCTATCCGAGTTCCTTCAGGTTCACATATATGGGACGTTTTATGTCAATTTGCATTCATGCATACGCGCTTTTATATACATGCGACTCTTCATGTCAACTCATGTACGACCTTACAGACAGGTTTTTGCATATATATATATATATATATATGGTCCATTTCATATCAACTTGCTCACGTTCACCCGCAATTTCTTTGTCTATATATATATATATATATATATATATATATATATATATATATATATATATATATATATATATATATATATATATATATATATATATATATATATATATATATATATATGGAACATTTCATGTCAACTCGCACGTACTCGCAAGCACAGGTTTTTCTATATATATATGGGACATTTCATGACAACTTGTACACACCTATCTAAGTACCCTTAGGTTTATATATATGAGACGTTTCATGTCAATTCGCATGCATGCACACACGCGTTCATGTACGTAGGACTTTTCATGTCGACTCACAAGCATGATATAAACATATATATATATACATAAGGGACATTTTATGTAGAATCGCACGTACACACACAGGTTTATTCAAGATTATATGGAACATTTAATTTCAACTCATACGCGCACGCACACGCTCACACATACAAACACATATTTAACTTTATATATATATATATATATATATATACATACTCTACCTTATCGATGTAGACAATATTTAAAAAATAGTTATTTATTATGCTGTGGTACCCACCCCTGTTGAAAATAATGACGTCTTTCCAGTACGTCTTTGAAAGATGTCTTTGAAGACGTCCTTGAATACGACTTTGAAGACGTCTTTGGTCGTGTCTTAGATTGGAACAAAATAAGACGTTATTTTTTTAATGTTCCGGAAATATAGTAACCAAATGACGTCTTTTTTATAAATAAAATAATTTCAAAGACGTATTTTTCCAATAAATACTCATAGTAAAAGACATAAATTTTCAAAAAAAAAATTCTTTTATTAAAACGAATGACGTCCTCCCTGTTGAAAATAATGACGTCTTCGAAAGACGTCTTCGAAGACGTCTTTGGTCGTGTCTTACATTGGAACCAAAAAAGACGTCATTTTTCCAATGTTTAGAAAATTCAACAAATGACGTCTTTTTATTATTTCAAAGATGTATTTTTTTTTTTTTTTTAAATGACGTCTTTTCTTACGAATTTTTATTTAAAAAATACGTCTTTGAAAATGTAAAATGACGTTATTTGTTAAACAGCTTTTCTAAACATTGGAAAAATGACATCTTTTTTGTTCCAATTTCAGACACAACTAAAGACGTCTTTCAAAGACGTCATTTTCTACGAATTTAGGGAAAAAAAACGTTATTTTTCATGAATTATGTCATTGAAAAATGACTTTACATGATAATCATTTTCCATTTAAAGGAATGAACAACAAAAACGAGGTAAACCTCGCAGTTTCAACTCTTCGAAAAACGAAGAGCATATGCGATAGAACTAAGAGCGTTCTGGCTTTATATATCTGCGTCTTTGAGATTTGTATAAGGGATCGCAAAACTTGAAAATCGCCACCTGGTGAGTTAAAATAAAATTGACGCAAGCGCAACCATCAATTCAACTGTAAGTCACTAGGTGGCGATTTTCAAGTTTTGCGATCCCTTATACAAATTTCAAAGACGCAGATATATAAGGCCAGAATGATCTCAACTTAATCGCAAATGCTCTTCGTTTTTCGAAGAGTTGAAACTACGAGGTTTACCTCGTTTTTGTTGTTTTTTCCTTTAAATGGAAAATGATTATCATGTAAAGTCATTTTTCAATGACATAATTCATGAAAAATGACGTTTTTTTTTCTAAATTCGAAGAAAATGACGTCTTTGAAAGACGTCTTTAGTTGTGTCTGAAATTGAAACAAAAAAGATGTCATTTTTCCAATGTTTAGAAAAGCTATTTAACGAATAACGTCATTTTACATTTTCAAAGACGTATTTTTTAAAATAAAAATACGTCTTTGTATAATTTCAAAAACGTATTTTTTAAATAAAAATTCGTAAGAAAAGACGTCATTTTTATTAAAAAAAATACGTCTTTGAAATAATAAAAAGACGTCATTTGTTGAATTTTCTAAACATTGGAAAAATGACGTCTTTTTTGGTTCCAATCTTAGACACGACCAAAGACGTCTTCAAAGACGTCTTTCAAAGATGTCTTTCAAAGACGTCTTAGAAAGACGTCATTATTTTCAACAGGGAGGACGTCATTCGTTTTAAAAAAAGAATTTTTTTTTGAAAATTTATGTCTTTCACTATGAGTATTTATTGGAAAAATACGTCTTTGAAATTATTTTACTTATAAAAAAGACGTCATTTGGTTACTATATTTCCGGAACATTTAAAAAATGACGTCTTATTTTGTTCCAATCTAAGACACGACCAAAGACGTCTTCAAAGTCGTATTTAAAGACGTCTTCAAAGACATCTTTCAAAGACGTACTGGAAAGAGGTCATTATTTTCAACAGGGACGATCGCCGTGTTTGGATACCTAGGTGTTAATGACAACTTAAACATCATCTACAGCTAAAACTTTTGAAATTCAACTTATAGTTTAATAACTACTTTGAAGTTGTTTCAAATGTTATCTAGCCAAACATGGATGTTCCGAGTAAGATAAACATTATCTACAAGAATCTTTTGAAATTTAGCCATTATTTATTAATAACATGTACGTTTCCCGAGATGACATCTCACAATATCCAGGTGATCCTGGCTACCTGGAAATCGTCTATATGAATGAATTTTGAAATTTTCCATACCGATTATGAAGTTTGCAGACATTTGCAGGGACTACGTCAAATGAAACTTAGAGATTCTTTTAGATTTCGATTCTAAAGTTGTTTGATTAGGTCGGAGAATACTCGGAAATAAAAGGATTTGAAAAGAACAATTGTTTAAGATTTATGCAAGTTCCATGAAATATGTTGATTTACTCGTAGTCGATACCCATGCATAAAGATCATTCATACAAATCATCTCGCATATAAATTTGCGGTAGTATCCCTACTTATTTATGAATTTTTCGTTCGAATAATGCCAGCGAAATTTAACTCCGAGAAAGCATATTACTATTGTAATTAGTGAATAATTTTAACATTTTTTTCATCAAACATCATTCCGATATACAGCCAATGTAAGCTTTCATATATTTCATAATATCGCGATAATTTTCGAATATGAAACATTTAAAAAGAATTTATGAAGTGGCGATTACTCAGCCAATGTAAGCTTACATATATTTCATAATATCGCGATTATTTTCTAATATGAAACACTTAAAAAGAATTTATGAAGTGGCGATTACTCAGCCAATGTAAGCTTACATATATTTCATAATATCGCGATTATTTTCTAATATGAAACACTTAAAAAGAATTTATGAAGTGGCGATTACTCAGCCAATGTAAATCTTTCGATGATTTTGAATATCGCGATTATTATTTAAAAAAATTTTTACCTATTCATATTGAAAGATTGCTTTTATAAAAAATGTTTCTGTATAATTATAAATATTCAATTATAAATTATTAAACTTTTTGCTTATTCATAAAAATAATAAAATAAGTATTATTAAGTTCAAAGCTTTATACCCTTACAAATAACTTTTGAGTCCATTTGCTTTATACAGTACTCGTTTTTCGATTCAATATCGGACAATCTATTAAATTTTGGCATGTTCATTAAAGTAGCATAAGAAAATAATCTTTCTACTGGAGCTGAAGAAGGTAATGTGGTATTAAATTTCAAAAATAAGCTTTTAACAACTGGTAAATTATTTAAAGACTCCAAAGACATCGTTTTTTCATTTAAAAACCTCATTAGTTCATTTTCTTCTTGTTCTTGAGGTGTAAAAGCCATGTTTAGTAATGCATTTGAGCTGTCATCATCAAAATCAAAAAACGTATCTTCAGTATCCTCATTATCTGGAACAGCTGATTCCGGCTTTTCAGGCCTAACCAATTCTTCAACAAGCCTTTTTATTTTTGCTTGTGTATTTTTATCAAAGCACGAAATCCATTTTGCTCTAAATTTGGGGTGCTTGAGTGCTGCTATAGCTGCTAATTCGTCATTGTTAATGATTTCAAAAAAATCATGAAATCTTTTGTCTCAAGCTTCTTTTAAATATTTCAACAGTGGCTCACACATAGACAAACTTTTATTTGCCGATAAAGTATTCCATTTTTTTCGGATAGTCAACAATGTTGGTAAAAAATAACCATAATGCCAATCTTCTTCTCCTTGTAAAATATCAATCGCTGAAGCCAGGGGTTGACACAATTTCAAATAATCTTCAATAAATTCAAAATCTTTTTTTCTTAAGATTTTATTAGATTCCAACATGTCATGAATTCTTTCATCATCAATTTTTTCTTTTAACGAAATGATTTGTTTAAAGGCATCATACGTAGAATTCCACCTTGTTATAACGGGCCTCTGTAAACTGTATTCAAAAATTTTTTTCATTTCTTCTCGTTTTTTTGGTGATCTTAAACATTTCCATAATTGTTGGCATTTTTCCATGACAAATTTATGACACTTTTTAATATTTGGAACTCTGTCAATTGCGTCTACAAGATCTTTTGTTGCAATCAAACTCAAGGTATAACTGACCTATCGAAAATGACGAGATAGTGTTATATTTTAAAATATTGCTTCGTCTTCTACAGGATTTACATTATCGTTACTGTTCATAAACAGTGATTCTTCGCCATAATTTTCTTCAAACTCTTCCATTTCCTCTTCAGAATCATTTGAATCCACATCTGCAATAATTTTTATATAATAATTTGAAAATTTATTAAGATTTTATAAAGATTTTTTATATAAATTTGAAGTTCAATTTTTTCATTTTTTTTTATTATATTTATAACTTTTAAGCAAAATTAGCTTTTTCAATAAATTTAGATTTGTTTGATTAAATTTTGTTTCATGAGAAATTATAAAATCTAAAGAAAATCTACCGATAATTGACAGTTATTAATTTACTTTATTATTTAATATTAATTTAATTCAAGAAATGATTATATTCATCCAATAATTTAAATGTCTATTTATTTAATTTTTAATACAATTGATTTAAAATAACAATTTAAATAACCTGGAAAATAATTTTCTGGATTTTCTATTCCAAATTCTTTAAAGGCTTTAACAAAATTTTTCCCATTATCCGTAACTGTAGATACAATTTTTTCAGTAGTTAGCTCGAAAGTCGAATAGATAATAGATAGTTGCTCTGCTATATTGGAAAAGGTATGCGATCCTTCAAATCGTCTAGAAGCTAAAGCTGCTGATCTTCTTTCCAAAGATACATCATCAATCTGCAAATAGAAATAATTTTGATTTTATTGTAATTTCTTAACTACTTTATGTGAATAACATGTTATCTTACCCAATGAGTAGTTACACCTAAAAATCTTCTATTCGACCCAGTACAAATATCTGCTGTTGTACAGATATGGTTTGCATTAGCTAAAGCCATTTTAATCTTGTCCAATTGTTTATAATATAAATCATCAACTTTTTTTCCAGCAGTATAATGAGTCAAATGCTTTAACGGAGCGTCACCGTGTTTAATTTTGAAATCTAAATATTTCAAATAAAATGTTATTCATTAATATAATAAAAAAAATATTATATAAAATATACAACCATTAAATATTTTTCGAAAAGCTGAATCTTCAACTAGACGAAGAGAAAGTTGATTTCTCAATAAAAACTCAACAACATTTTTTTCAAAAGTATTTTGAAAAAAAGCACATGTCACACGTCGATAAACAACATCATTTTCATCTTCATCATCACCATCCAATTTTTTTAATTTTTTATATTACTGATAGCTTTGTAGTTTATCTTCATGTTTTCTCTAAAAATATAATTATGTCAAATCATAAAATTAATACAAAATAAACATTTAATATTATTAAAATTTTTTGATTTTGTATGAAATAGTATATTTTTCACCTAGAGCGAATAAAAATAAAGAACTCCTGTTTGGCTTGGATGACAATTTACATAAAATTAAAGTCATTCTTCATTTACTTTCGAGGTGAAAATACAAATTTTCCAACAAGAGGCCAAAAATACCATATTCTATTTTCGACGACAGGAGAAAATATGGTACTTTTGGACTAGGTGTTAAAAAAGCAATTTGATGACATTGTAAAAAAGTGAACACAACATTTTATTCTGTGTTTACTATAACAGATAAAATTTAGTATTATTGTCACCTACCAACATGGCTGACCTTTTTTTCTGATGAGGTATATAACTTTAATATAAATTATGTTCAATTTTATATATCCATAAGAGAAAATTCATCATTGAACAAGATATTTATTGAAACATGATACTTGATATTTCATCTAAATATTAACTTTATATTTGAATGTACTGTCATAAAAAACATCAAAATTTTTTTTCAATTCATACCATTAAATATTGACCTTATCAAGGTATTTTTAAAAAAGTACAATTTTTACTTTTTAAATTTTGCAAGTCACAATAACAATAAATAAATTAGTTGATTTAATAACATCTACATATAAAAACAATAACCTTTAAATGGCAATAAAAATTTGATGAAACTTTAAGATTTCCATGAATAATTTGGTTACAAGTCATGCATTTTGCTATGATTTTATCGCCATTTGATTTCGTCAAATCTGCTTCGAAAAATTTTCCATCCAAATAACAAGATTTACAGCAGACATCTAACATTTCTTTTTGCTCATCACTTAATGAAACAGAGGGCGCCGTTGAAACATTTGTAATTCCTGTAGAATTACTCAATCGTGATAACTCATAATGGGTACCATTATTTGCTGTCCCCTGACTTCCATCATCATGTAATGGTTCACCATTTATACCAACTCTTAAACTAGCTAGCAATTCATCTGTATTATCTACTGAATTTTTTTCACTGTTCATTTTAAATCCTTAAAATGAACAACAAAACAATAAATAACATAATAAAATACTATGTATTTGTAGGTTTATTGATCCAGTAAGAATGATTTGAGAATTCATTTTATAAATAATATTCCTAAAATTAAATTTTTACGAGGTCTAAAATTTGTAAAGTATGAATTTAATTATAATCTTTTTAACGAAAATTCAATTTTACAAAACCCAACTTTGTTAGAAAAATACATAAACATTAATTTCATGCACTAGAAACCAAAAAATGTTTAATTAAAAGTTTCAAATTAAAAAAAAGGGGCCGGATACGCTGTCTTTGTCTAATTAAGGTTTTCATATTTTACTCAAATATTAATTGTTGTAATTGTAAATTAATTTTTAAGGACAAAAGATGTGATTATAAAGAATATTTGTATAAAAAACTGGTGTGGCAGTCTTTCGGACTGGCCGACAAAGTGAAACTTTTTTACGAAATCATAGAACTCATAAATGTTTATTTAACTTATAACACTGTTTTATTTAATTTTAAAATAATTTTAAAACTAAATAATTATAAAATTAAATAAAACTAAATTCAAATAGTTTAGTTTATTTAAGGAATTTATTTTTTTAATTTTAAATAAGATAGTGTATAAAATTTTTTTTAATAATATTTATTTTTAAAAAATTCAATTAAAAAAATGTTGGGAATAAAGGGGTTCACCATAAAACATTATAGAGAAAGAAAGAAAAAGAGAAAACGCATTCAGATCTGATTCTGATATTTGTATTGCATATATAGTATGCACGTATACATATACTATATCTGTGCATTTAACATCAAGTCAGTCCCGCGAATTTTTCTTTATACGTATTTAGTACCTTGATTTACATATAGGAGGCGCGGACGCTCCTCCTGTATATATACACTTCCGTTTCATTAGTTCCGTTGCATGTACCGTCATCAAATCAATTCACTCCCGTATAATTTTTTATACGTCTCTTATGGGAGGTGTATACCGTCGCTAAAGAAGTTTCACTTCAAAATAGAAAATTTATAATGACGTTATTGAGAAAAGTACGGAATGCTAAAGTAAAAGGTTATGTTATACAGATATTTAGTTAGATGTCTAGTTCCCTAATTCTTTAAAAAAATTGTCAGCCAGTTTTATGTTATTGTACAAAGATTTGCATTTATATTAATTGCGGTAATAAAATAACTGGTGGTCTATAAATTATTCTTTCAGTTACAGATTAATCATATATTTTCATACACAAAACATGTACAAAAAATTTTATAGGTCTAAATCATAAAAGTGTTGAAATGAGACAATATAAATGAAAAAATTTTTTTTTCCTATGAATTGTTTAATCAATTCCGTAATGAATTGTTTTCTCGAATACTATAAACTTTAGATAAATACTTAAAACAATAATTGATGTTAAATAAATAACACATTTTGCAAATTATGATATGAAGATATTTGAGTTTATCTAATTGGTGAAATAATATAATTAAATAAAAAAATGTTTTTTTCATGTTGAAAACACGTTGTTAAAAAAAAAACCAATAATTTAAAAAATGCACTAAAAAGTATTGAATAAATTAATTAAATTTTTTAAAATTACTTTTATACAGTTTCATTGCAATAATCAAGATAAAATTTTACAACAAAAATTATAAAAGAAAAGGGTGTGCACTGATTTTCAGTAAATCTAATAATAATTTCAATACTATCTTTAATAATTTCTTAAAAAGATTTTAGAAAAAATTTCAGCAACCACACTTTTCTTTTTAAATTGTTGTAAAATTTTCTATTGATTATTGCAATGAAACTATATAAAAGTAATATCAAGAAAGTTAATTTATTTATTTTATACTCTTTAGTCTATTTATTCAATTATTGTATTTTATTTTTAAAGCATGTTTTTAAAATTTTTTATTTTCTATTTATAAGTTAAAATTGTTTTTATTATCATTTACAGTTACATTGCAACCAGACTTTTCGAAGATTACACTCAGGTACATCCGTTATCGACGACTTAGTACTCCAGTTCGACCACTTCATCCTAAATCATTATTATGCATTATAGATTCACTTTCAAACCTCGAATTAGGTTTTAGCAGCCCCAAAATCTCCCAGGGAACCCACCTCGACCCAGAGAAAGTCTTCCCACTTGTACTTCCTCGGAGACGACGTCCATGCGTATTCTGGACAACGTGCATCACTTTGTGGCAATTGTTTGATCTCAAATTCGGTTTTAGCAACCCTGAAAACCCCCGAGAAACTCGCCTCGACCCAAGGAAAGCCTCCCCACTTATACTTCCTCGGAGATGACTTTTCACACCCATTATCATCGACCTGGATGTCCAGGTACCAAAATGACAACTGATTATTGTATTGTCATCCAAGACCAAAGTCTATGCCAATTGTCAGAATTTATATCTGACAAAAAGTGCCTGAAATCGAGCGCGCAAGATTTGATTACAGACAGACAAACAAACAAACAGACATGAAGGCGAATATAAGAAAAGCGTATATAAAAAAATAATATTTACCTATGTTAAGTCTGCTTTAAGACTAATTATCTTCCGTTTTTTATGACAAAAACAAGTAAATTGAATTTGAGAAAATTTCTATAAGTTACTTAAATTTATGAAAAAGTCAATATAAATCGTCATTTTTGCAGAATTATGAAGATTATGATTATTTTCACGGAAATTATAAAGTTATGGAAATTATTTATGAAAACGTTTTCGATTGGAAAATTTGTGATTATTGCAGTTGAATTTTGTTACATCATCATTAGTTATATCCTCGTTAAAATGACCCGAAAATTTCTGAAAGAATCGGAACAAATATTTTTCCGGTCTTTAAGAGGATGCTGGATCTCTCTATCCTTTTCTAATTAAAAAATGTAAATTTTTGGGAAAACTAGTTATTATTGATAGAAATTAAGGGTTGTCCGCAATTTCTATAGCGAAAAACAATATTTTGTCTGATGAGAGCAAATTAATTTTGTTGCTTTTTTTTCAAGTAAAGTTTGACATACTTAAATAACGTATTCTCTAGCCTAATTTAGGATTTTGTAAGTATGTCAAACTTTACTTGAAAAAAAGCAACAAAATTAATTTGCTCTCATCAAACAAAATATTGTTTTTCACTATAGAAGTTGCGGACAACCCTTAATTTCTATCAATAATAACTAGTTTTCCCAAAAATTTACATTTTTCAATTAGAAAAGGATAGAGAGATACAGCGTCCCCTTAAAGAATGTTTAAGAACTATTATGAAATGAAAATTGATAAATGTTTCAAGTTTTCCGAATCGTTCCGACATTGAAATTTCAATTAAAAGCCGTTACTCATAAAATTTAGAAAAGTCTATTGCATGCAACTATTTTTCCAGTGATTCAGTTGTAATTTATAAAATTGTGAATTTGGGTGATTCATTATGTTTCTTTCCGTAATATTTATCTGATGTTGGAGCTGCAGCAATCGAGTTTTGCTTTTTTTATTTCATTAATATCATTTCAAATTCGTAAATTAATAGTATATTGTGTAACGAGTAAGGTTTAGTTGACTATTGCGCACGAGCGTAGCGAGTAGCGCCATTGCCCGAGTAGCGCAATAATCAACTAAACCGAACGAGATTCACATACTATTTTTGCTCATAAGTGCTGGGTGTAAGAGAAAGAGAGAGAGAGAGAGTGACATGTTGGTGCGCGGAAAGGGGGTTTGGGGGGGCGCGAGGCCCCCCTATTTAAAAAAATTAATATGTAAATCAAAAAAAGCATCTCATAAAAATATTATTTTTTTGCATCGCCCTGGTAGAAAATTCAGGATAAAACTATGCTCAGTAAATTAACGGCTAGCGATATCTCGTCGCGGCGCAGTCGCGATAAATAACCGATATATACGCGATGAAGTATTGAAGACAATAATTACAATTTCATATATTAGATAACGAACATAACCCTAAAAACAATTAATTAAAACCCCCTTTTTGATATTATTTTTTTTGCACCAAAAATTTGTTATTTAATCATTTCTAATTATATTTTTATATTATTTGTAATTTTGAAAATAAATTATCATCGAAAAAAATCTTGCGTGAAGTGGGCTTGAACCAGATACCTTGAGCATGCTAAGCGTGAACGTTACCGACTGCGCCATGATGATATGCAGTCAATGATTTTTCGAATCATCTACATATTATGTTACAGAACTACTTTCAATTTGGTCGAAAATTTTGAGGTTATGAAAAAGTAAAATTTATTATATACATAATAAAATTTATTATGTGCATAATAAAATTTATTATTTTATTCATCATTTCTTTTTCCATTCAGGATATTACATTTCCTTAATTATTATTTATAATATATTTTTTGTTAAATTTTTTTTATGTTTCTTAGATAAAATATAATTAAGGTTGACGATATCCTCCCGATACCATCGGGATAATTGAGAAACCGGTATTAGGGTTTATCGCGAAATCGATCAGCATAAGATCGCGACCGCCGGTATTATATACTGAATATATGCTTAACGTTTCTACCAGGGCGTCAACAACTTTTATCAAGAAGCTAGCACACAACTGACTTCTACATAGAAACTCGTGCACGTTCCTGCGTGTTTTGTTTCCTTTAGATATAGCATTCTCTTATTACTCTCTCTCTCTCTCATATCTGCCGTACGACTTACTCGTAATAGTATATTTCAATACTTTTTGGTATTATTATTTGTAATTAAATTACATACTTTTAGTTCACCAATTTCACGTATATACCAAATAATTACGATTTTGTTAATGTAAAAATAATACAAGAATAGATGATACGATTTACTTTGTCAGAGGTTAAAGCGAGATAGAGTATAAAATTCATCATATGGTCGATGAGATACAGTATGAGGGCGCTGCGCTTGTATAAACCTTTGCGATTTTACATTAATTAACGCTTTTGCGTGACATTATTTTACAGAATGTAACGTATTTACGTGATTTAATACAAAATAATATTATACATAGCTGTGAAACACACGCCCTCAAAAAACAACACACGCAGCGCGCGCTATTAGCTACTTACTACCCCGAAAACGCATGCGCTATAGGCCACTTACTCTGCACGGATGAGGAAAACAAATATAATGACTTGTCCGCACTAAAGCTATGTAATACAATAATTTTTGTTAAAATAAAAAATCATTTAAACTTGTAAATTTTTTATGAACTTGGATTGGAAATTATATCAAGCTCGACAAACCTAATCTTAAAATACGTTACATTAAAAGTTTGTATTATAAATTTTTATGTAGTATTTTCGTGGGTTTCTTGAGTTGTCCAAACTCGAGTTTAATCTTACAAATTTTTTCTTTGTCGCAAAAAAATGTTATTAAACGCATTGTTTATTCATAACTTAGGATTGGAAATATTATTAGAAGACTGGAAGCTTCGTCATGCTCTTAAAAATAAAAATAATGTTATCTAATTTTAAAAATAATATTAATCTGAATAATATATCCTCATCAGAAAAGTTATTGTAATTTATATATTTTTGGAACCTTTCCAATTTCATGTGTACCACCGTGGTATTATATGGGGATATCCACCCAACTTTAAATTCTCTAGTAACAGGCCATTATTTAAACTAGGTTATAATCTTTTGTGCTATTCTGTAACTCTATTTCTGATGTATTTTGTAAATGTGCCACAAACGGCGCAGCAGATGATTCTATAAAAAGTAAATTTACACATAAGATAAATTACGGTAATTTTTTATGTGTAAAAATGAATGTTACATAGAAATATCTACTGTACCGTTTGTTAAACATTTACAAAATACATCAGAAATAGAGATACAGGATAGCACAAAAGATGTGAACCTAGTTTAAATAATGTGCATCATGCGGTAACCCAGTAACAGCTGTAATATGACCTGTTACTAGAGAATTAAAAGTTTTGTGGATATCCCCATATATCAAAAAATATGATTATGACTTCTTCAGATTCTTTATGAATTTCTAATATATCTGCCGTCCAAAGTAAGAAAACCTTAACTCCAATGGGATTCCAATGTAGTTAACCACTTTTACACTTTGGACGGCAGATATTGAATAGTGATTTTTGAAGGGTAATCATAGTATTAATTGAATTAACTTATTAATAAACTGAAAAATTGCCTAGTACTAATAAATCAGTGCGATTTATTATATTTATTCACAAAAAAAATTTATAGCTTAGTCGTGTAAAATGGCTCTATTTCCACTATCGAACAATTCCATGGTATGCTTAACTATTTCAAGAGTTAGAAAAATTTAATAATACGTATATTTTTTTATAACTTCAAAATTGTTACTGAGAATCATAAATAATTTTCACGGTATTTTATTAATAGCAGGTCGTATATCTATATCCTATTATAATAAAAAAATTCAATTTTCTGCAAAACCTTATGATTGTAGCAAAAAATAAGAAGAAAGCCCCATTTCGTATAATAAAAAGCAATATTTTCTCTTATGAGAAAAAATTATTTTTATCGCTTCGTTTCAAAGAAAACTTTGAAAAACTGAATTGTCGATCCAAACCTCGAAATTTTATGTTTTTCGAGGTTTTTTTCAAAACGAATCGATAAAAAAATTTTTTCCTAATCAAAGAAAATATTGCTTTTTATGATACAAGATGGGGCTCTCTCTTTATTTTTTGCTAAAACTATTAGTTTTTGTAAAAAAATCAATTTTTTTATTACAATAGGACATATATACGCGACCTCCTCTTAAGGATCTTTAATAGCTATTAAACTCTTTACAAGATTGTAATAATTCATCTCGATTTACTTCCATAGAGTTCGTGAAGTTTTATTAACCTTTCAATCAATATACAGAAAATATAAAGATTCATCCGTATTCTTAAATGATCTCATAGATGCATAATCATTTATTTACCAATAATTTAATAAATATATTCATACAATGATAAAACGTAAAAAATATTTCTGAAGAATTTTTTAAAATACAATCTAGAAGGTTTTTCCTGAAAACTTTACAGTGCTGTTCAATTCTAAAGCGATCTTAATTGTTCATTAATTGTGAATACGATAAAATTAAGGTTACTATTCTTTAGTAAAATTTAATGAATCAAAAAAGTTCAGAAGGTATCAACGACAATCATGACAATTTTTTTCATAAGAGTTCGCAAAGTTGTATTATGGACTGGTACCAAAAACCGCAAAAAATTAGAAAGGTTCTTTTACATCAGGATCTTTCCAAACCTTAATGTACATTTTAACCGGGGTATTTCACCCGAATACGGAGGACATTTATAACTAATATAGGTAGCTAGGAGAGTTTCCGTAGCCGATGGAGATCCACGGCTCCACCAAAGTTTTTCCTATGTATTTTGGTACCCTGAACACGAATTTCGAGGGTGGATAGCTGGAAAATAGTTAGGAAAATCTCTAAAGTAAATTTTCTGGTTGTTAATTTTTCGCGGAAAAACATAATTTTTTGTGTTTTTCATCAAATATTAAGTCGAAAATATTCTTATCAATTTTGCCGTACATTGCACCATTTCTCTGTAAAAACATCATAAATATAAAAAAAAATCATTTTGCCATTTTTAATGATTTTTTTTATTTTATTGCACCAATCATTGGTGACCAATATAATTATGAATTTTTATATTTTAATTAGCTAAAATTATTCTTTAATCCACCAACTGTTGATAAAAAAAGAATGGTTTAGGCTGGCTGCGGTCTTCATTTAATTTTTCACGAAGAATTGAACCGCTTATTCAGAGAGTACCGCGCAACGGTGCTCACATGAAAAAGTCAGGTCGGAAAATAGGGGAGATTGCTATATTAACATTAAGGTCCACATTTCCAAAAATTTTTTTTTATATATTTTGTCACTAAACATTAATTTAAAGGGGGTGAAGTCGGAAAATGTCCAGGAAAATTTGTATGATATAATTTCCAAAAATTTGAAAAGTCTATTTTTTAAATAAAAAACATTTTGTCGCTTATTTCATGCAATTTTCATGCCAAAGTTATGAAAAAGAATAAGTTTTATAATTTTTTTCAATTTTTCACATTAGAATGAGACTATTGTTACAGTGCAGCAGAGATTAGAATAGGATTTCCTAAAATTTTATTTCATTTGCTAAATTTATGTTATAATTTATAAATACGTTTAATTAATCGTTATTTGTATTTTAATCTTATTACATTTTTTACATGTAGAATTTTTGCTACAAGAACAATATGTACAGTACGCTATTCATTATTTTATGAAGTTTAAAAAACTTGTGTTTTTATAATTTATAAAATTTTTTAACGAAGTATACAATTTTTTTCTGTGAACTACTCTTTTACTGTTACATATTTTGTAAAAATATATCTTTTTAATAAAAAAAATAGCTACATGATTGATTGAAAATATTAATTTTAATTAATTTAATTCATGTATAACCCTGTTGAAAAAACTCACTGACATGGTAACATTTTTTTTTAACTATTAATAATTACATTTATTGATTTGTTGATTGTAATTCTTTAATCATTTATTTTATTTCCGCAATTCAATCCAAAATATCCTTAATTTATAATCCTTTAGTTGAAAATTGAGGCAGCACACTAATTATAACACATCCAAAATAATTTATAGCAGCATCATCAGTGTCAAAACCAAATTTTAAAATTGCTAAGCATAAACTTTCAAAACGAATGTCATGAAAAAGTAATTAACATTGTAAAAGAATTTTTTTATTTCAAATAACTATTATGTGAAAAACTTTTTCAAAAATAAAATCATATAATCAAATTATCCATCAAAAAGTAAAACCATTCCTTAAAAATCTTTAAGATTTTTGTCAGCATTAATATTAATCTGGTGGCATTTATATATATATATATATATATATATATATATATATATATATATACCTGTGTGTGTGTGCGCGTATGTGAATTGACATAAAATATCCCATGTATATGTATATACACATATTCATAAGCCCAAGTGTGTGCGTGCATGCGCCTTGACAGGAACAGCCCCATATATATATATATATATATATATATATATATATATATATATATATATATAAATATATATATAAAGTCAAGTACGTGTGTCATGCATGTAAATTGACATGAAACGTCCCGTGTATATAAGCCTGTGTGTATGTGCGCGCGTGTGAATTAACATGAAATATCCCATGTATATGTGTACGCAGATATACACACATATATATGTGTGTGTGTGTATATATATATATATATATATATATATGGGACGTTTCACGTCAACTCACCTAACAAAAAAATAGAATTCGTCGAAAATCTGTGAAAATGTTCTATTTGATACCCAAAATATACAAAAAAAATTTTAGAGGTCCAGGTCAAAGGGGTAAGGATTTAAACGTGATGGAATTTTTCGAATTTTCCAAATTTTTTGCTAAATAAATATTTTAATGAATTTTTTCCCCAAAAACTATCAATTTTTCGTTAAAACTTAATAGAATACTTTTTCTTGGAAATTAGATGTAGAATTCACCTGAATTTTTGCAAATTATAATATACTGATTTTTATGCTTACTCGATCGATTTAAACATACTATTTAGTATA
The DNA here is from genome assembly GCA_017163975.1 of Anastatus disparis. Taxonomy (NCBI): domain Eukaryota; kingdom Metazoa; phylum Arthropoda; class Insecta; order Hymenoptera; family Eupelmidae; genus Anastatus; species Anastatus disparis. The sequence goes on along the minus strand of JAFFSR010000316.1, from coordinate 2,650,842 downwards.
TCTAAATATTGAGCAGGTTAAATTGGCTTTTTAAAGTCTTATTTTTTTCGTTTTTTTATGAGGAAAAAATATACGAAGCCTCCAGTTGGGCAGCCTTCTCAAAGTTATTTAATTGTGCAAAAAAGTCTGAATAAATCGTTATTTTGGATCAATGATGAGATTCGTGATTTTTTTCCTGAAAAAGTATTGATTTTTGGGACAAATGTATGAAAATGTTTTTTATTGGAAATTGTATGTAAAATGTATGTAAATTTTTGTAAACCATTATTTGCTAAACATCACAAATTATAAATGAAATTTTGAAATTTTAAAATTTATTTTTTGTTAAATTTTTATTATATATGGTTCATAATGTCTTAAATTACAATTTGTAAAAATATGTTTATATTCCACACATGATTTCCAATAAAAAACATTTTTATACATTTGTCCAAAAAATCACGAATCTCATCATTGATCTAAAATAACGATTTTTACAGACATTTTTGCACAATTAAGTAGCTTTGAGAAGGCTGCCCAACTGGAGGCTTCGTATATTTTTTCCTCATAAAAAAACGAAAAAAATAAGACTTTAAAAAGCCAATTTAACCTGCTCAATTTTTAGATATACTAAATAGTATGTTTAAATCGATCGAGTAAGCATAAAAATCAGTATATTATAATTTGCAAAAATTCAGGTGAATTCTACATCTAATTTTCAAGAAAAAGTATTCCATTAAGTTTTAACGAAAAATTGATAGTTTTTGAGGAAAAAATTCATTAAAATATTTATTTAGCAAAAAATTTGGAAAATTCGAAAAATTCCATCACGTTTAAATCCTGACCCCTTTGACCTGGACCTCTAAAATTTTTTTTGTGTATTTTGGGTATCAAATAGAACATTTTCACAGATTTTCGACGAATTCTATTTTTTTGTTAGGTGAGTTGACGTGAAACGTCCCATATATATATATATATATATATATATATATATATATTCATAAGCCCATGTGTGTGCGTACATGCGAATTGATAGAAACGATCCCATATATATAAATACAAATTTCAAATACATGTTTAGATGTGTTTACGCGTTCGAGTTGACAAGATATGTCAAATATATGAAAACCGGTGCGTGCGTGTTGACATGATACGTCCCATATATGTGAACCTAAGGGCGCTCGGATAGGTGTGTTAGAGTTGTCATGAAATGTCCCATATGTATAAACCTGTATAGGCGTGGGTAATAATTGACGTGAAAAATCCTATGTATATTAACGTGTGTGCATGCATGCGAATCAATATGAAATGTCCCATATGTATAAACCTGTGTGAGTGTGCGTGCGTTCGAATTGACATGGACAATCCCATGTATATTAACGTACGTGCGCATGCATGCGAATCGACATGAAATGTCCCATATATATGTAAACCTGTGTGTGTACGTTCGAATTGACGTGAAAAATCCTATATATATATATATTAACGTGCGTGTGCATGCATGCGAATCGACATGAAATGTCCCATATATATATATATATATATATATATATATATATATATATATATACCTGTATGTGCGTGTGTTCCAATTGACGTAAAAAATCCAATATTTATTAAAGTTTGTGTGCATGCATGCGAATTGACATGAAATGTCCCATATATATATATATATAAACCTGTGTTTGTGCGTTCGAATTGACGTGAAAAATCTTATGTATATGAATGTGCGTGTGCATGCATGCGAATCGACATGAAATGTCCCATATATATATATATATATATATAAACCTAAAGTTACTCGGATGGGTGTGTGCGTGTTGTCATAAAATGTCCCACATATATAAAAAAGCCTGTCATTATGAGTATGTACGATTTCACATGAAATGTCCCATACATAATCCTGTGTGTGTGTGTGTGTGTGTGTGTGTGCGTGCGCATTTGCATGAAATGTCCCATATATCTAAACCTGTAAGTGCGTGCGTTCCAATTGACGTGAAAAATCCCATGTTTATTAAAGTCTGTGTGCATGCATGCGAATAGACATGAAATGTTCCTTATATATAAACCTGTGTGTGTGCCTTCGAATTGACGTGAAAAATCATATGTTTATTAACGTGCGTGTGCATGCATGCGAATCGACATGAAATGTCCCATATATATAAATCTAAGGGTACACGAATGGGTGTGTGCGTGTTGTCATGAAATGTACCACATATAAAGAAAACCTGTACTTATGAGTACGTGCTAACCGACATGAAATATCCCATGTATGTATGTGTGTATGTATATATACATATATATAAACCAAAATATATACGGGTCAACGGGTGCAAGTTGACATGAAACGGACCATGTATATATATATATATATATATATATATATATATATATATATATATATATATGTATATCAACTTGTCCGTATGTGTGCGTTTGGGTCGACATGAAATGTTGCATATATATGAGCCCAGGTGCGTATGTATGTGCGCGTCCACATATGTTTTTCTACATACATATATATGATAAAAATTCCTTAGTACATTTAATTAAAAAGGAATTGTGGAATTTTTCATTAAAGCCCTCGAATTCATAAATCATAATCATTACTGATGCTCTTTCAATTCACGATTACATTTTGATTTCTTAATTGAAATTTATTTAATTAAGGATTCCTTTTGATTTTGGAATTAAAGCCCTTTCAATTCACGATTAAATTCTGATTTCTCAATTAAAATTTATTTAATTAAGAATTCCTTTTGATTTTGGAATTAAAGCCCTTTCAATTCACGATTACATTTTGATTTCTTAACTGAAATTTATTTAATTAAGGATTCCTTTTGATTTTGGAATTAAAGCCCTTTCAATTCACGATTAAATTTTGATTTCTTAATTTTTATTTATTTAATTAAGAATTCCTTTTGATTTTGTAATTAAAGCCCTTTCAATTCACGATCACATTTTGATTTCTTAATTGAAATTTATTTAATTAAGAATTTCTTTTGATTTTTTAATTAAAGCCTTTTCAATTCACGATTAGATTTTGATTTGTTAATTAAAATATTTTTAATTATTAATTTAAAAGGAATTATTAATTAAATAAAACTTTAATTAAGAATTCAAAAAGGATTTGTAAATTAAAATTTATTTAAAGCTCAAAATGATTTAAATATTTGCAACCCTGCAACTCACGCAAGAGTTTAAACTTTATACGCGTATAAAGTTGATGTTAAGAAGTCAAAATGGCGGATATCTAGAAACGCGCGTATAAAAATTGTTAGGTTAAAACAATGAGCAGATACGATTTATACAGAAACACTTTATTTAAAATACAAAGAGATTCTAATTTACTGAATACAGAATAAAGCTCTTTTACAATATTACAGAGATCTTTACTCTTCAAGTATCGCAACGGAAGTGAGCGCGAACATGCCACGAGGCAGGAGCAATAATGTAGCGCGTTAACAAAACTTACATGAGTATAATACGTCAGGAGTATAATACAGAAGCGCTAAATACGAATATTGATTATCCTATTACTAACACTCCCCCTCAATATGAGTATGTATACAACTTAAACTAATTATGTCTCTCCTTGCTTGAAAACTATGAATCCCAAATTTGATAGGCAACTTCTATATCAATTTGATGAATGCGCAAATCAAACCTTGCAGATATGGCCATAACCATTCTTAAAGAACTTAATCGGGCAACAGGTGCAAAAGTCTCTTTATAGTCTATATTTGGTCTCTGAGAGAATCCTTGAGCGACAACGCGTGCCTTTCTTTTAATCAATTCTCCATTTGGACCGAATTTATTTGTTAATACTGTTCGACAACCAATAACGTTGTGGCTCTTGGGCCTTTCAACAACATCCCAAACATCATTTTCAATTAAGCCTGATATTTCTACAAGAATAGCATCCTTCCACTCGAGACCGGTTGATCCATTAATTGCAAGGTTGAATGGGATTTCCGCTACATTGGCTATAAGAGGCATAATACGCTCTACTGTACAAGCGTGATTCATATCTTCAACATCTTCAAAAACATCTTCGTATTCTTCTTCACCTGAATCAACCTTGTCATTTTCTTCATCTTGGTTAGTAGGAACCATTGAATATACCTTACGAGGCCTTTCTCGTTTGCCGGTAGATTCTAAACGTGGTCTCCCTGGTCCCTTTTTCATATTAGAAGTACCTGGAGGTAGAACATCAAGTTCCATAGCATTTGGTGGTCTTGCCTCTTCAGTTAATTCGGTACCAACGATCAGCTGACTTGGAGCAACATCAGTCATCGTATCAGTGTCTTGTAGAAGGGTATCATTTGTATTCAAATCTCTTGCATGCTTTCGATCTGAGCATATGTGCTCCCCCTTGTCGTCAAATTTACTTAAGAATTTGACATCCCGAGCAACTACTATCTTGTGCTCATTCTTTAACCATATTCTGTAGGCTTTCGCCGTTTCAGAGTAACCTACAAACTTTCCTTGAAGTCCTCTCGGTGAAAATTTATCTTTGTTTGGAGTTTTGTCCAAGATGACAACATCAGTGCCGAACACTCTTAAATGTTTTAAGTTAACCTTCCTGCCAGTCCACTCTTCAAAAGGAATTTTTAAATTTAATGCCTTGGTAGGGCATCGATTACGTATATAATTTGACATAAAATAGATTTCACCCCAACGAGTACAGTCATCTGTAAATACAACGAAGTATTTAGCTCCTCCTTGAGATGCAGCCCTGCTTGGTCCCCATACGTCAGCATGAACAATTTCAAGCTTGTTGTTTGACAGCTGTTCTCTCTTAGGAAAGGGTTGTACCGTAATTTTTCCTTGCAGACACGTTGAGCAGCTTGTTGAAGATGGGGTTTGAATAGGCTTATCTACGTGTATCAGTCCACGTTGAATCAGAGTGTACATATCCTTATAGTTGAGATGGCCTAACCTATAATGCCACAAAACTAAATCAGAATACTTACTCGTTAATACGTTATTACATTGTTCAGTGATTGGGCATATGTAATATAAATCACCCATTCTCTTTGCTAATAACTTCACATTACCACCTTTGTCAATAACAGACGCTTTAGTCTTACTAAAAACAACATCATGATCGGTGTCAGTGATTTTTGAAACAGACATTAAATTATATCGCAAATCAGGTACATATAACGTATTATTCAAACTAATTTGTCTATTTTCAGATCCGTTCGAACTTACAAACTTTACTGTACCTTTAGCATTAACTTTTGTAGATACATCATTTGCTAAATTTACTCTATCATTATAAGTATCAAAAATCTCAACAAATTGATTTTTATCTTTACATAGATGAGTGGTACAACCACTATCAAGACACCACATATCAGTGTTTACCTGTTCAGTATGCATTGCATATGAATTTTGATCGTATATTACCAAGAATACATCCTCAGACATCAAACCATGATATTTCTGCTCATTTATTTTTGTTGGACATTGAGCTCCTTTGTGGCCTGACTTCTTGCATCGGTAACACTTAAATTTAAACGGTTTGTTGTTATTGCTTTGAGAATTTCCAGCACCTAAGTTGTAACGTTGATTCCAATTTCCAGTATTACTTAAACTTGGTCCTCCTTTATACATGCCTTGAATGTTGCTTCTGTATTTGGCCGCTAATGCGCCAGACGTATTTACACTTTCTCGACTTTGCTGACGTGATTCACTTTCTTCAATTATTTTAATTTTCAAAGTCTCGGGTTCTGGCAACTCGTCGCGCGTTTCTATAGCACAGCGAAAATTTTCGTATGACGGCGGTAAACTATATAACAACATGATAGCTAATAGGTCCTTGTTAATACTTATATTCATCGACGTGAGTTTATCAACAGCTTCAAAAAATTTCATTATGTGTTGTCGTACATCGCCATCTTCTTTTAACTTATGCAGCATTAAATGCTTAAGAAGCGTAGCCTTACGGGCAGGGCCCTTTGATGCATACTCTTTTTCAGCTTTTCCCAGACTTCCTGCGATGTATCACAGCCTCGCACATTTTGCAGTTCGGAGGGACTTATCGATAAAATTAAATCTGACTTGGCCTTTAGGTCGTTTTGTACCCAAATCAATTGCGCAGCAGTCGGTTCAGTCTCTCCTGACTTTGCGCTCGGCTTAACAATCGTACCTGCTACGTAACCCCATTCATCATGCTTTATTAACAAAGCCTGCACTTGAATACACCACGTGTCGTAGTTGTCTTTAGTTAATAGTTCTATTCTTGTAGAATTTACAATGTTCGTCATTTTACTTAGCTAAATACAAGAAACAAAAAAAACTTTTTCTTCTTTCACTTGTACACAAGTTAACCTCAAAAAAAAATTTGAGCACGTGGTCTGTGCGACAATTATTTTATTTTTTTTATTTTACGACAGCACCTGGGCCCATAACCCTTGTTAGGTTAAAACAATGAGCAGATACGATTTATACAGAAACACTTTATTTAAAATACAAAGAGATTCTAATTTACTTAATACAGAATAAAGCTCTTTTACAATATTACAGAGATCTTTACTCTTCAAGTATCGCAACGGAAGTGAGCGCGAACATGCCACGAGGCAGGAGCAATAATGTAGCGCGTTAACAAAACTTACATGAGTATAATACGTCAGGAGTATAATACAGAAGCGCTAAATACGAATATTGATTATCCTATTACTAACAAAAATAAATGCTAGATAATTCTTTTTCACGCGAAAATTAGCATTAAGATTAGACTTATATTTAATTTAATATTATTAGTGGTTAAAATTAGAGGTAAAAAATCCTTGTTTTTGTAAAAAAAAAAAAAATGAAAAGAATAAAACCAAGTGATGGTTAGAATAAAAGTCTGTGAGTTCATAAAAGAATCACTAGAAAAACAAAACAATTATAACGATGTTATTTATTAAAGAAGAAAGTATATTATTGCGTAATATTAAAAATAATCATAAAAATGAATTTATTATAATAAACAAAAAAGAATTAGAAAATATATTAATAACAGTAAAAAATCAAATTGAACAACAAAATAAAAATATAGAATTCATGAAAATTAAAATAGAGAAATTCGAAAATAATTTAGATTATTTAACTATAGATACAAACAAAGGAAAAGAAAATGAGAAAAAAATAATAAATTGTTTGAAAGAACTAAAACATAGATTTAATCACAATATACCACTCATGGTAGAGCATATTCATGAGTTGGAAGAAGAAATAAACTTCTTATATGAAAAGATATCGAAATGATTAAAAATAAATCATAAAAAATAATAGAAAATACAAAAAAAAAGTTTAAAAATTTAAAGAAAAATAAAAGAAAAAAAGAAAGAAAGTCTTAAATAAAGCACAAAAAATCATAAAAAACAATGAAATTGGTTGAGAAATAATTAAAATTAAAAGAAATATAATTCTGAAATATTATTTTCATTACATGCTAAAATTTTCACGACATAAGAGTCGATAAATTCCGAACCAATTTCAATGTTTGTATATCAAACCAATATAAGGTAGTAAGATTAAAAGCAAAAGGTAAACAAAGGATAAATAGCTATACTGTGTTAAATTGATTTGAAGTATTAGATTGAAATAAAATTTTGATACAACATTTAAAATAAAATTTAAATATATGAAAATGAACAGTGGTGCGCAATCTAAAATTTTGTAGCGAATATAAGGGTTCTCAACTTGAAGCAATAAAATTTCCGCATGAGTTTTCAATTTTTAAGTTATGATAAATTGAAATCTTAAGTGTGAAAGTCAATCAAATTATTAATCAATTGTTTTTTAATCGCGTTAATATGGGTTGTGTGGCAATGACTCGTTTCATGTTTTAAAATAACAATTAAATTTAAATCAATTTAAAATAGCACAATAAAATATATGAGTATATTGTAGAATCTGCGTATAAATGAAAAAGAATTATACAGTAGCATCTTATAATAAACACAGATAATGGGAAATATAATAAATATGAAAGCGCAATACTTGATTGTGAATTATCTTGAGTAAATCATTTAAATTATCATATAATTGTGCAATCTTTGTGAAAATTGAATTAATTTATTTATTAATTTAATTAAAAATCATATTTTGAATATTTATTTAATTCAAAATAGACAAACTGCTATATATAACTATAGATCTTTTGAATAATAAATTAGTTAATTCAATTTCTTATTTTAATAAATAAAGCGTAATATTTTTATTTGCGTGCGTTAAATACATTAAGATTCAAGATGCCGAACAAAAGAAGAAGATGAGATATTATTATGAAAGAAATTGAAGAAACTACGGTAACAGAAGAGACACAACAGTTAATACCCATGAAATTAAAAGAATGGATGCAAATTGTAACAGATGAATTAAAAACCCTATCTGATCAAAATAATAAAAAACTCATTAAATAATTCTGGAGACTGGGATAGAATAATGCAAATAGATTTAAGCAAAGATGAGATTAAGAATCTAACAATAAAAGATCAATTAGAGGCTCTCACAGATGCTTATAAGAAACTACGAAATGAAAACAATAATCTCAGCAGTTCTTTCGAAAAATATAAAGAGGAATTAAAAATAGAAAATGATGAACTTAGAGAGGAAAATAAAAGACTTAGAAAGGAAAATGAAAGATCGATAGAAGAAGTTCAGAATAATTTAACTCAAAAAATTAATGAAACAACACAAGAATATGAAGAGAAAATAGATGAATTAAAGGTCATAATAGATAGAAGGAGTGCAAATGCACAGAGTAATGAGCCAAATCAAAGTAAAATCAAAATACCTCTTCCGAAGTACGAAGGTTCTAGTACAGAAAGACCAATGAAATTTTTTAATGAACTTGAAAATTATGTAGCACTAAAAGGCCTAAATGATACACTAAAAAAAGCCGACTGCACACGCTGCGAAGTCGATTGTTGTGAATGATTCGGACAACATGCGCAGCTATTAATAACGGAAAATCGCAATATAAGAGTGCGTAACAATATCGCAGCCAATCATTCCAACTTTCTGTATAAAAGATTACATTGATCGAAGCAGAGCGCTGCGACTAAGCTGCGTTGTGGCTCGCTACGGCTCTCCGTAGTCTACGGCACAGAAAGCTGAATCCAAGCCCAATGACTAAACAGCTTTGTCGCTCGCTACGGCTCTCCGTAGTCTACGGCACAAAAAGCTGAATCCGAATACAGCGATTTATTGCGTGGTCGCTCGCTTTGAATGCCGATCTCAAGCATTGCGACAACGCTTTGAACACACTTGCTAGATTAATAAATAACATTTAAAGAATGATAATTTTTACTTCCTTTTATATATTTTTTTTAATGTTCATGTAATTGTGTGAATTCATAATTTTGAACTATTTTTAAAAATTTATAATTTATAAATACAGTTATTAATGCTTTAATATCTTTGATTATTTTTTTTTTATTTTTAGATTTGTTAGGACATATTTAAGGTTAAATAGTTAAAAATCTATACTAATAAATCTATTAACAAATCTAAAAATAAAACAAAAAAAAAAGTTGAGAAAGAAAATAACTTTTTTTAACAAACAATTTATATGATTATGGATAATAACATTTATGAAGTTATTACTAAACATTAGATTGCCTTAATTATATTGTTCAAAATTTCATACGCAAGTTGTATTTACTTGCCGTAAAAGGGAAAATATTTACAGATGATTTTTATGCTATTTTAAATTCTTAATTAATTTAGGTGCATAATAAATAATTGATAAATATTTCCAAGTAAAAATACTCAAAGCCTGGTAGAACTAAGATTTATTGGTAATATCGTCACTACATATTTATGGATGATATCTGATAAAAATGTATTTGTACGTTTTCTTCAAAACAAAGTGCGTTTGAAGAAAGAAAATCTTATGATTGATTAAAAATGACTGTTTTAAATACTTTTCCGCAAATCCAGGTGTTTTTAGAAATTTTCTTCGTTATCGCTGAAATTTATTCGTTCTTTATAAAAAAATATTAAGTCAAGTCATTAAATATCAAATTAACTTAGGCAGTTTTTGTGTATATTCAATAGTGATTTTTCACCTAACAGGTAAGGTAAAAAGTCTACATATTGTCATTTAAAAAAATTCAATCATATTGTACACGTTATTTTAAACAAAAATAGTTGTATTAAGTTTTTACAATAGTTTGATACTTTTTAATAGAAATCTTATTAAAACATTAATTTAACCAAAAAATTTGAGTAAATAATAATATTCCATTACTTTGAATTTTTAACCACAAAATTTTTTATTTTTATTTTGGAAACCAAATGGAACATATTCTCAGACTCATTGATTTTTATTATTTAGCCGTGCAAATTGATGTGAAATTTTTTGTATGTATATATATATCTACAAGTTCTATGGATTTGATGTTATAACTAAGAGTATTATTTTATTAGAATTTCATAAAATGGAATAAAATAATATATGAACGAAAATTATTTTAAATAAATTTCAAAGATATATTGGTACATCTTTAAAAGTTTACACTTTAAATATCACTTTTTTCAAACAATTTTTAAACAGTGACTATTCTATTACATTAAAAAATACACAACTGTTTGCGAATAAATTATTCTTTTTTGAAACTGTTAAACAAAATTCATTTTTCAAAAAGCTATATTGCACGGTACCTTGAAAATTTCATTAATAGTATCAAATATTTTCTAAAAATGATATGAATGGTTTTTGCATAAATGGTATGGAAAAAAGCAAATTTTCGAAGGTTCTTTCATTAAATATAATTTAAACCACAAGAGAGGTTGAGATTTGAGACCTTGAGACACCTTGAGATTTCTTTTATTGAAGGAAATGTATCTGCCTGAACCGTAAAGGAACGGTAACTGGTCATTCGACCGTATGTTTTGCTAAACCAAATATATAAAGCATTTAATTAAAAATATATGTTGTTGTACAGCACTAAATATTTATGTTGTTTGAACAAATAATATAAATAATTATATGACATAGGTTTTAATTAAAAAATCTAATCTAAATTTTTGAATATAAATGTAATTGCATTCATAAAATAAAGTTTTAATAAAATATTTGTTTGAAATTAAGAAAGAATTTTTACACAATTTTATACAATGAGAAAATAAATTAACTGTTAAGTTATACTGACTTCGATACTGCGAAATGCGCACGTCTTAACAGTTAAAATCACAATAGTTAAACAATTTTTATTTATTTAAATTTAAATATTCAGTATATAAATGAAATATGAGAAATATGAAATAAAATATATTTTGAGTCTTTCAACGTTTTCTTGATTATATTAGTTATTGTAAAAAAAAAAAATTCTTTGATTAGAAAAAGACGAATATACTCGACCTACTCTTAAATTTTTTATTTTTGTTTTCTTAAAAATTATTTGCGTAGTTTAAAATATATTTAATGAAAGAACCTTCGAAAATTTGCTTTTTTCCATACCATTTATGCAAAAACCATTCATATCATTTTTAGAAAATATTTGATACTATTAATGAAATTTTCAAGGTACCGTGCAATATAGCTTTTTGAAAAATGAATTTTGTTTAACAGTTTCAAAAAAGAATAATTTATTCGCAAACAGTTGTGTATTTTTTAATGTAATAGAATAGTCACTGTTTAAAAATTGTTTGAAAAAAGTGATATTTAAAGTGTAAACTTTTAAAGATGTACCAATATATCTTTGAAATTTATTTAAAATAATTTACGTTCATATATTATTTTATTCCATTTTATGAAATTCTAATAAAATAATACTCTTAGTTATAACATCAAATCCATAGAACTTGTAGATATATATGTACATACGAAAAATTTCACATCAATTTGCACGGCTAAATAATAAAAATCAATGAGTCTGGGTGTTACATCCGCATAATCACGGATGTATGAAAAATCATTTTTCATTTTAATTTTTTTTTTAACCTTTTGTTATACATATAAATGTGTTTACGAATATATAATTATATATACGCATGTACATTATGCATGCATATAAACATGCAATATTTGCAGTTCATTCTCCCGATAACATATATTTTTTTAACATGTATTAATAAAAATAGAATAAAATAAATTTTATATTGGATAGTTAGTAATAAAGAATATGCTGTATTAAAAAAATAAATTTAATTTCTTGTAATAGTCTTAAGAGAAAAGCAGTAAGTTCGCGCGCCGTATACGCTACCTCAGCATTTTTAGGCGTGATAAAAAGATATCTTCTGTCACCGAATGTGAGATTTTAAAGAGTTTCTCACGGCCGAACTGACCAATGGGACTCTTTTAAATTTTGACAAACTTGCATTTTATTTTTAGATTTGTACCTTTCTTGTAGAGAAAAATAATTTTAATAAGTCAGTCCGCAGTTAGACCTCACAAGGGTAACACATTTTTCGACTTGCACATAAATCAAGTGTAAAATCGTAACAATAAAAACTTGTAACTTGCGCTTTATTTCCTTCTTAAATTTAATTACAAGCGAAATAACTTAATTTAGTCGCGCGCTTATTTTAACAAGTCAGTCCAATAAAAACGCGATTTTTATATAACTTACTGCTAGGGAAAAAAGTGTGTTAATAAAAAGAATATTTCCTATTTTAATTTCAAATAAAAATAAATAAAAATACTAACGAGGTTTCTTCCGATTTATTATTGTAAATCTGCGCGATTCACTTATCAATAGCTTGTATAACATTTGTAATAAAATTAAATAAATATCATTTACAAAAATATACAAAAATAATCTCTGCGAATATAAAAGCCATTAATACAATTCCTAAATAATTAACAAGCGGGCAACCAGAGAGGAGCACTGCGCCCTTTAGTGTAAAGTTTATTAAGTAGATAAACTCCTTTGCTTTCGACCACGCAGCCAGCAGTTAAGACAGGTAAGCGATTAAGCTCCTCTATCCCGCAGTCTTTTAAAAATAAAAAATATTTAACAATACCAACAAGAAATATCCCAAACAAACACATGTCCGAGTAAACCTATTCAAGGTGAGCGGACATAACAAATGGTGACAGCGACGGTGGGATATTTCTTGTCAAATAACTAATAAACACTAACAAATTTTTTTTATTACTAACAACCTGCTTTTTTTTATACTAATTAATTACACTCGAAATGCTCTCTATGATAGGGAAACGCTAAATAATATTAGACAAAATACTTGTTTTAGATGAGCATAGAGTAAAGATTTTTTCGATCTATTAACTTTTTTATAAGTTGATAAATCAAAAACAAAATCTAATAACGCCTTTCTTATTTGAAATACATTGTTCAAAACGTTCTCTATCGCAGGGAAACGCTAGATAACTAGACAAAATACTTGCTTTAGATGAGCATAGAACATTTATTTCTATTTTTATTTATTTATACATAAACTAACAAACAAATCAATAAATCTAACATTAAGTAAAAGTAAATACTTTACTTCTTTCTGTTTCTATAACTAAAATTTTTCTGAAATAACAATCTTTACCTTAAAAATAGCTAAAATAAAAACCTAGTCAATCAGCTTATCTAACGGAAGGCGTAAGATTAAACTAAAGCTTATACATTTGCTTTTAATTTTTTCTTTGCTATTTTTTCTTATGTTAATATGAAGTGAACCATTTTTTTTTCTTTCTTTGCAAATGTACAGTACCGCTCAAAAGTTCGTAAAAATTTTTTTTTTTTTTAACTCAACTTCAAACTGCGATATTTCGGAAACGGCTCGATGAATTTGAAAAATCCGGACGGCGTTTGAAAGATCAGACAAAATACTATCTTTTTGTGTCCTGCCAAATATTTTTATCTCTTTTTTTAACTCTATTTCTAATGATAGAAAAATTTTTTATTTTTACGAATTTTTAAATTTCAATCAATCAAATGTAACTTTTTGAGAAATTGATAAAATTAAAAAATTCGAACGCGACTGAAAAGTAGAGTGAATTTCCTAAATCTTTATGTTTAATGATTTTTTGGTATGTATTTCCTGCGTGTAGCTAAAAATGCGCAAAAATGGAAAGTACAAGAAAATCAGTTTTAGATATGATGATATTTTCCAATATCGCGGGTCTATTTTTGTTTACATTTCAGCATGTGTTCAAATCTGTAGTTCGTATATACATATAAAGCATCAAATTTGTAAATAACTTTAATTTATTCAAAAAAAAGACACTATCATTTATAATAATTGTGATAAAATTTGTGATAATTTTGTTAAAAGTATACAATACCGTTCATTAGTTCGTAAAAAAATTTTTTTTAGAAACTCAACTTCAAACAGCGATATTTCGGAAATGACTCGATAAATTTGAAAAATCTGGATGGCGTTTAAAAGATTAGACAAAATACTATCTTTTTGTATCTTGCTAATGTAAACCAAAATTTACAAATATTATCATATCTAAAACTGATTTTCTTGTACTTTCCATTTTTGCGCATTTTTAGCTACACGCAGGAAACAGATATAAAAAAATCATTAAACATAAAGATTTAGGAAATTCACTCTACTTTTCAGTCGCGTTCGAATTTTTTAATTTTATCAATTTCTCAAAAAGTTACATTTGATTGATTGAAATTTAAAAATTCGTAAAAATAAAAAATTTTTCTATCATTAGAAATAGAGTTAAAAAAAGAGATAAAAATATTTGGCAGGACACAAAAAGATAGTATTTTGTCTGATCTTTCAAACGACGTCCGGATTTTTCAAATTCATCGAGCCGTTTCCGAAATATCGCGGTTTGAAGTTGAGTTAAAAAAAAAAAATTTTTTTACGAACTTTTGAGCGGTACTGTAAATCTGCACTAACTGAGTTAAAAATTAATACTTTTTTTTGTTTTTTTTTCTTTCTTCTTTCTTTTTTTTTCCTCTCTCTGACAGGGTTTACAGTTTTTGAGCCTCACGGCATAAAACTTGTAAATTATTTTTTCATGCTTAACAGCATTTAAAAATTTCTGGTGGAGAGTAGGGAAAAAATTTTTTTTTTCAATCATAACGTTTTATTTCTTGAGGATCTTGTAGGTCTTGAGCCTCACAGCATAAGACTTGGAATCCGCCGTTTGTGCTTAACAGCACGAAGGGCTCAACCTGAAGAAAATAAAAAAGGGAAGAAACAAGTTGACCCTATATCTGAAAGTTTATTTTCAATTTTGGGCTTGTATCTATTGAGCCTCACGGCATATAGTGCTAGTTCTCTTTTATCGCTTAACAGCGGCAAAAGACTTGGAAAGAGAAAAGAGACAATTAGGTGTTGGAGCAACTTTTCTCTAATAAATATTTTTTTTTCTTCTTCTTTTTTTCCTCCTTCTCTCCTTTTTTTCTTTTCTTCCTTTCTCCAAATAATCATTTTTTTTTCTTTTTGGTTTTGTTTTTTTTCCTTTTTTTTCTGCTTTACTCCTTATTTCTCCAGTAAATGACAGATAATAAAAGGAGAGGCCTTGGCCCTAAGATAAGGCAAACAGCAGATAAGCTAAGTCTGCAAGGAGAGGCCAGAGCGCGGCTTATAGAGTGGGTCAAAGAAAACGACATTGATCTAGAGCCACAATTTCTACTACCGAGAAAGAAAATTGGCCCAAAAAGGGGTCTAGTCGTTAACCCATACGTAATCGACACGCCAGCTAAATATTTAATAACTCCCCCCCGGATACAACAACTGCAACAACAGCGCGTTGTAATCGATTTGAGTCTCGAAGAAGTACAACCTGCACCAGCTCCGCTATCGCCCTTGCAAGTTGACCAAGCCGGTCAACATATGCAGTCGGAAAATAATCTAATTACTATCGATTAAAAAAAAAATTTTCCTATATTGCCTTTCCTTTTCTTCTATAAGTAAGGAGCATTTTATTTAAAATTTCTTTTTCTTCTCCTTTTTCTCAAAATTAACCCAAGAAATCAATCTTTATATATATAAATAACAATTTATAATAATAATTGCACAAGCGATAGTCTATTTTTTTTTAAATAGCCTAGATTTTAAATATCTTTTAAAATGGCTACCGGAGGAATTAACGACAAAGATTTGCCGCTCACCGAAAAGGAGTTAAGACTATACGCTAACAACTTAAAGGAACGCGAACAAAGAATCAAGGATTTAGAACAAGCGCTTGAGAATCGTGAGAAAAAAGTCCTAAGTGAGGCAGAACGGTTAAAGCAGGACGCGATGGACTCGTTAAATGTAGAAAAGGAACGCGTTCAAATGCTTGAAAAGGAACTCGAAAAAGAAAGAAAACGCCGCGAAAATCTTGAAATTACCATATCGGACACTGCCTCTAGTGTATTAAAGTTTCCCTTAGCACAAACTAGTAAAATAGATTTGGGATCTCAAAATAAAACGAATTTGAGGTTAAAGCCAATAGACGAAACCGAGGAGTCGACAGAGGACGTGATAACTCAATTAGCAAAAATGCGCCGTGACATAGATCGAATGCGTGCAACTCGCTCAACGTCCCCCGTACCGCAAGCACAGCAAACATTACCACCAGACCCAGCATCAAGACCTAATAATAACCTAGCAGAACCACAGAATTCCTGGACTGTGCCACCAAGCATTTACATAAAGGAGGCCTTAAACAGTATACCAAAATTCGACGGAACAAACTTAATACCTTTTGTCAGAGCATGCAAACGCGCAACTCAAATAGTTCCTCAGCACTTTGAGAGAGAGAGAGTTAATAAAGTTGGTGAAAAATAAACTCGAAGACAAAGCGTATATCGCATTCGAGCACAATAACTTCGAGACACTGGACGAATTCGTCGATAGACTAAAATCCGTTTTTGCCCCCACAGAAACTCTAAACAATCTAAGAGGTAAACTTGATCAAATTTATAAGGGAAGGAACGAGTCACTGCTTAATTTTATTACACGAATCGTTGACCTTAAAGAAGCTATTATCGATCGAAAACATTTCGATATCAGCAACGAATTAACTCGTGACGAACTTTCTGAAATCGAAGGAGATATAATCGAAGGATTTCGAGACGGCTTACCGTCGCAATTTAGGCAAAGGCTTAAAAACCCAGCAAACTTAACTCTGAACGAAGTATTCGACGACGCAATCGCGATAGATAAGCAGATTGATAGGGACAAATTGAAGCATGGATATAAGATCAACGAAAGAAATAAGAATCTCTATGAAAATAGACGAGATACGAACGAAGCAGCAGCTGTAAAACCGGATGTGCCACGAGCAACCATATCTAATCAGGGGAGATACAACCAGACCAACAACCAATCAAATGACAGAAGCAAAAGTCATAATAACAATTACCAGATAAAAATATGTGCCTATTGCAAAAACAGAGGTCATGTAAAGGAAGAATGCCGTAAATTAAAATGGATCAAAGAGAATCAACAAAAAAACGAGACGAACGCTCCAGCGAAGGGCGCTCCTGGAGCGGCAACCGAGAAAACGCGTCCAGTGAACGCGATTGTAACAGAACTTACATCTACACCTTCAACTTAGAAGAAACAACGCCAATCGTCATCGTGGAATCCCCGCAATTTCTACATAATTTCGTTGAAGCTATGGTTGATTCAGGTGCGCAGCCCAATATAGCCAAAATAGGCATTTTTAACGGAGACGCAATGGTTAACGAATCAAACCGACCATTGTTAAGAGGAATATCGGGAACCGATATACCTTCGATTGGTACATGCGTCATTGACATATATGGATCCCCAACAGAGGTCATTATAGTCGCCAATGATTGTACGATGAAAACAGAAGCAATTATAGGTTCAAACTTCTGTGAGCAGCACGGTGCAAGCCTCGATTTCTATCGAAAGGCACTAATTTTCGAGGACAATACCTTGCCTTTCGTAAATTTAAAAGACGTTAAAAGAATACCTGCTCTAGCAACCGCAACTGTACGTTTCCCGTTGAATAACCCAGAAGATGAATATGACTACATTAGGAAAATAAAATTTAACGAAAAAGGCATAGTGGCAGGAAACATCATGGCAATCAACGACGGAGGCTACGTTGACATAGAGGTATTCAATACCAATATCTTTGATATCGACCTAAAAATAACACCGCTAACTCTAGAACCAACACAGAAATATTATCAGCATCGTAACGAGAAAATTTTTATAGACAAAGATAGCACTCTCTTCATGGATACAGAAGATATAAAAGAAGTTAACGTCACGAATCAAGCACCTTCTCTTGTTTCTATGCAGGCCAATGTACAAGACTTATGCTAAGCCCGAAGAAGCTCCGCGCAACACGGTAAGCACAAGTCTAACAAAAGGGGAAATTGAAATATCAGATAACCAAAGCACAGAAACCACTGAAGAAGATATAATAATTCGAGATTTCCTTCCAGGTGCAAATTGGCTGGACTATATCGAAATAAATCAGGTGAATCAACCAATAGAAACTTATGTAAATTACTCTGATATAGAACCATGCATCAACAGAACTATCTTAGACATAAATACTGTCACTGAATTCTACGTCAAGCCATATAAAAAGGATAATCGAAGTTCAAAACACAAAAATTTTGAGCGAGTATACAATGCTAACGTCAAAAACAGAATAGAATGTATATTAAACGACATACCTAAAAACCATATAGCGGGAGAAAACGAAGCAAGGCTGCAGAAGCTCAATGAAAAAATTGCTGATGTTTTTCATTTGAAAAGAGAACCCCTTTCTGCCACTAACATAATTGAACATAAAATCGAAACCTACGACGAAGAACCAGTGAACGTGAGACAGTATCCAATACCTCAAAAATTGCAAGAAGTTGTTTACGAGCAAATAAGTAAATTGTTAGAATCAGATATAGTCGAAAGAAGTGAATCGCCATTTAACAGCCCTCTCTGGGTTAAAAAGAAAGACGATATTGAAGGGAAGCCACAGTGGAGAGTTGTAGTCGATTTCTGAAAATTAAATGAAAAGATCAAGCCATATCCACATCCAATCCCGTATATTACACATTTAGTCGAGCAGCTCGGCGGGGCTCGCTATTTTATCGTCGTGGATATGTATTCAGGTTTCCATCAGGTAATGATAAGAGAAGAAGACCGAGAGAAAACAGCCTTTTCTACTCCTTATGGTCACTTTCACTTCAAAAGAATGCCTTTCGGAATTCGAACAGCGGCAAGTACTTTTCAAGAATTAACCAATAAAATATTAGGGCATAAACCATTAGATCTAAGCTCGAAAGGAAAAGGAAAGCTAGGATATATTGATGACGTCATACTGTTTGCGGAAAATCTAAACGATCTAGACGAATTATTTCTGGAATTTACAGAGACTTTAGGGAAATCTAACCTAAAGTTAAATCCCTTAAAATGCCAATTTTACGAAACATCAGTGACATTTCTTGGTCACGAGATTAGTCATAAAGGCATGAGACCAGACCCAAATAAGACCCAAGCTGTCGAAAAATTCCCTCTTCCACGAAATGTCAAGGGAATACGCCAATTTCTTGGTCTGTGCAGATATTATCGACGTTTCATCCCAAATTTTGCAACGATCGCAAAGCCATTGACAAACCTTTTGAAGAAAGCAGTAGCTTTCAATTGGACAGATGAACAGGAAATAGCTTTTGAGACGCTCAAAAACTACCTAATTAATGAACCAATTTTGCAACATCCAAACTTCGAAGAGGAATTCTTTGTAACAACAGACGCCTCAGACTACGCAGTCGGTGGTGTCCTATCGCAAAGGAAGGAAAATTCAGATTTACCTGTAGCTTACGCAAGCCGATTGCTTACAAAAACCGAGATGAATTATAGCACTATCAAAAAGGAACTACTCGCAATGCGGTTTTGCGGTGACCGATTCGACTATTGTCTGATTGGCCGACATTTCACCTTTATAACTGACCACCAACCTCTCGTTTGGCTGCACAAAATAAAGGACTGTACATCTAAATTAAAAAAATGGTATTTTGAATTAAGAGACAAATTTGACTTTACAATCAGATATCTTCCAGGAAAAATTAATTTCGTGGCCGACGCGCTATCACGTAACCCTCTGGATAACGAAGTGCAAAATATACGCGAATCGGAAACTAAAGAAATCGTTAAGATAACTTCCGAGGAAAATACATGTAAACCGGTCTATGAAATAAACGCTTTAGAGTCAATCGCAACCGAGACACTGTTTAAAAAGAATGACTCCCTAGCAGTAAGAAACAGTAAGGACAGTTTTTATTTGTGCCAAAGCAAACAGTACATTAAATCAAATAATAAAGTAATATCTATACGATGGTTAACGTGCCAAGACGGAGACGAATATATATATTCTTTTGACTATGACGACAAGATACCCTTCGACAGCATACTAACAAGCGTAAAATTGACTAAAACCGAACAAGACAGATATCAACTGCCAGCCGACGAACTGTCACGGACGCTAGACATCCTTAAGAGGAGGTCACGTATCTCTGTCCTTTTCTAATCAAAGAAATAATTTTTTTACAAAAACTAATAACTTTAGCAAAAAATGAAGAGAAAGCCGCATCTCGTATCAAAAAAAGCAATATTTTCTTTGATAAGAAACAATTAATTTTATTGCTTCGTTTTCAAGAAAACCTTGAAAAACTTAAATCATAGAGGTTAGGGTGGACAATTTGGTTTTTCAAGGTTTTCTTGAGAACGAAGCAATAAAATTAATTTTTTCTTATCACAGAAAATATTCTTCTTTTTGATACAAGATGCGGCTTACTCTTCATTTTTTGCTAAAGTTATTAGTTTTTGTAAAAAAATCATTTCTTTGATTAGAAAAGGACAGAGATACGTGACCTCCTCTTAAGGAATCTTTAGAAGCCACAGCAAAGAAACCACCCGAAGATGCTCACGTGACTGACGATGCTATAAATGAAAATACAAATATTTTTGAGGATCATCAATCGCTCAGGGACGAATTACATTCAAATCCGTCCAGGGCAAATGAAGCTTCTCTATCTGTTGAGTATGAGATAGGTCGAGACGAATCAAATCGACCTCGACCATCACGAAATATAATCGAAACGAGGGATAACTTTCTCATGGCAAAAGACAATCTGACCTATTTCATAACACAAAAAAATCAACCTCTCGACTCAGGAGCACTTTTTCTGCAACAAGAACAAAGACTTCCGCCCCTGCAAGATATTGTCCTTGCAAGAGCAAAAGTCATTGAAAATGATAAAAAGATTCTGATAGCTTTGCCAATTAAAGAAAATCTGCATATACAAACAGATAGAGAAATTTTCAAGGATGCTATTTTTTCACTGTTAGACGTATGCCAAACAACGTCTCTGGTATTCTTGAGAATTTCAAAAAACAGACCAGATAGACGATATCACGTGGAGTGAAATTGTCGATCTGTTGAAAGATATATTTTCAGATTCTCAAACTAAGATAATAATCTGTAAAAACTTGATACAAATACCAGAAGTAGATCTGCGTGAACAAATTATACGCGAAATTCATGAGTCACCAATAAACGGCCATAAAGGTATAACAAAGACATATAACCGAGTTAGACAACACTATTTTTGGCCAAATATGAAAACGGGAATCCAAAATTTTGTCAACGCTTGTCGCACTTGTCAACTAAATAAACTAGTTAGAAATAAGGTTAGGCAACCTATGGTGTTAACAGACACACCGGGTTCTAGCTTCGAAAAGATTTCGTTAGATATCATAGGTCCATTGGATAGGACCAGAAATGGGAACATGTACATTTTGACGATGCAAGATTTGCTAACAAAATTTTGTGTAGCTGTCCCTTTAGATTCAACTACGTCAACGGCAATTGCCGTTGCTTTTCTGAAACGATTTGTTTTTATTCATGGGTCACCAAGGATAGTCCCGACGGATCAAGGTGCAAATTTTATCAGTTCATTAATGAAAAACGTCGCGAAAATGTGTAAAATTAAAACATGTACTACCACCGCATTTCACCCTCAATCCAATGGATCTATTGAGCGAATGCATCACTCGTCAAAGGGATGGTTAATGAACTATGTATCAAATATACGACAATGGGATGAATGGTGTGAATGTGCGACATTTTCCTACAATACCAGCGTCCATGAAGGGACGAAGCTCACCCCATACGAATGCGTATATGGGAAGATAGCTCGCGTTCCATCAGCGAGGGCGGTATTGGGGGAAAATACTACCGATACTTATTATGACTATTTGACTAGACTAAGATAAAAATTGTTAGAAATACACGAATTAGCTAAAGAAAATCTGGATAACGCAAAAAGATGTTCTAAGGAATATTACGATAGGAAGTTAAACCCGTGTAATTTTAAGGTTAATGATCACGTAATGCTATTAATAGAACCTAGAAAAGGAAAATTTCAACCGCAGTATACCGGGCCACATAGAATTCTCGAAATATTAGAAAATGGTAGAAATATTAAAATTTCTTTTAAAAACACTACAAAAATTGTACACCCAAATAAATTGCGCTTAACGAAACTAAGATCTGAAAGCTCGATCGATAATGATCAGAACTCTACATTTGACTAAAGATTTCTTAAAGTGAATACACATAACGATAATTAACGTAAATCTGCGTATTATTTATTTTTTTTTTATCATTCGATTTCTTTGCTTTGTAAAGAAATCGAATAAAAATTTGGATATACGTATGCATATCCAAATTTTTCTTTTCTTTGGATGTAATAACGAATAAAGAAACTTAAGCAAGTTGGTGAATTCACTTTACCTAATCACGCATCTTTAAAATTTATCTTAGTAATTGGGTACAAATGCTTATAACCTCAATCAACTGTAACTACGCAACATAATAACCATACCTGTATCAGCATAATGAGTCTACGAATAATTTTAAGTTATTTTTCTTTGTTATAGGAGGATGAACTGCAAATTAATGTTCTTTTTGTACACTTATATTCGAGTCACCGTCACTTTTACGACATATGAATGCGAATCTGCCATCCCCAACATAACAACTATAGCACTTACAGAAGTCGGAGACTGCGTGCTATCCGACGCAGAACCTGCTGGAGAAGAAATATACCTCCAGCTGCTACAACATACTCAATATTTCAAGGTCCGAGCTTACCAATGTAGAATAAAGGTAGAGCAGGAAATTACGTATTGCGGTATGCATTCGCACAACTCAAAAGTAAAAGGAGGCTCTACCACATTCATGGAGTTGGCAACGACAGAAGCATGCGAAGATCTCCTTAGGTATGCCCAATATAAATATGGACGCTCCGTAATAAATAATCTATTGGTGAACGCGACCAATAGAAGGACTGTCACAGTCGCCGGAAGATTGGATGCAAACGGATATTGTGAGGGTACAACTTACAATGATAATGGATATGAATACGAAAAAGTAGTAACTGCGAAGCTGGAGATCAAAGCAACAGACTACGAGGTCACCGTAGATAAAAAAAAGAATATGGTGATCCTAAACACCGGAACTCGATACAGCTACACCAGCGGTAGATGCATTGATGAGGAAGAAAGCTGCATTTTCTGGACCCCAGTAATGGGATCCACATGTAAGTTCGATGAATTCACCATCCTATATGAAGGTATAGGGACACGTATGGTTGATAACAATTCGAACGCTCCTGTTATCTACTTTGGTAATTCAACTGGGAAGATAAATTTTGGTCTAACCAAAACTGGAGAAGAAATGCTATGCGGATATAAATTAATTAAAACGGATCGAACAGAACTATTCATTTTGGAAACCACAAGAGGCAAATCATTCACCACCCGAAAAAGCTTAGAGATACCAGATATCATCCTTACTACATATTTTAACGCAAAAATAATGAATCTCGGAAGACATCTCGATAAACAACTTGGATCACTATATCGTGACATAGTCCTGCACCGATGTATATTGGAGAAGCAAATCATAGAAAATGCTCTACCTCTGGCGTTCTCAAATCCAGACCTTTTTGCCATGAAAGTCATGAAGAAGCAAGGTTATTTAGCCATAGCAGCAGGAGAAGTCGCCCACATCATTCAATGTGTACCACGATCCTGCAAAATAAGAAAAACGGAACAATGCTACTACGAAGTACCGGTGACTTGCGATGACGAAGCGTACTTCGCCAAACCTATCAGCAAGGTGCTAGCACAAATAGGAACGGTTAGAGATTGCAACACACTTATACCAAGTATCTTCAAAATCAGCGAGAAATGGTTTAAGATTCATCTTACAGCAACGGAGGTAAACCTACCGCAAACTCTAAAACCATTTGTCCAACCGACCTGGAAACACGCCAGCATCTCAGAAGTCTTGGAAAATGGAATATACACACCGGAAGACCTGCAAAATCTACGCGAACATTCGATCTTTCCAGCCGAAAAGCCTGCGATGCTAGAAGCAATAGCAAGACGGCTTAACGACAGAGAAGCAAGGACGCGCTCTGTAAAGTTTAACAACCTGTTGACACCAGAAGAAATGGAAACAATGATGGAATCCACACTCAACAAAATGTGGAACGGGTTTAAAAAATTTGGCCAAATCTCGGCAGGAATATCAATGATTATCCTGTTATGCCAAGTAATCAAACTAATCTTCGACACCATAATCCGCGGATACACTCTATACACGGTATATGGATGGAGTACAAGACTCCTGGGAGCCATTTTCGGCTCGATAACACATTTGCTTACGAGCCTGGCTAAGCCCGAACGTACAGAGAAGGATAAAACATCAGAACACGGAACAGCCACCGGGTCAACGGAATCATTGAATCCGCCAAGAAGAGGACTCAGCAGATCTAACTCTATGCCACCATCAAGAAAAACCATCCGAAACATCGAGCTCAAACTGTTGGGAACCCCAAAGCAAAACAATTGAAATCTTATTGCTTTGTTTTCACGGTGGGGGTGTTACATCCGCATAATCACGGATGTATGAAGAATCATTTTTCATTTAAATTTTTTTTTTAACCTTTTGTTATACATATAAATGTGCGTACGTATATATAATTATATATACGCATATACATTATGCATGCATATAAACATGCAATATTTGCAGTTCATTCTCCCGATAACATATATTTTTTTAACATGTATTAATAAAAATAGAATAAAATAAATTTTATATTGGATGATTAGTAATAAAGAATATGCTGTATTAAAAAAATAAATTTAATTTCTTGTAATAGTCTTAAGAGAAAAGCAGTAAGTTCGCGCGCCGTATACGCTACCTCAGCATTTTTAGGCGTGATAAAAAGATATCTTCTGTCACCGAATGTGAGATTTTAAAGAGTTTCTCACGGCCAAACTGACCAATGGGACTCTTTTAAATTTTGACAAACTTGCATTTTATTTTTAGATTTGTACCTTTCTTGTAGAGAAAAATAATTTTAATAAGTCAGTCCGCAGTTAGACCTCGCAAGGGTAACACCTTTTTCGACTTGCACATAAATCAAGTGTAAAATCGTAACAATAAAAACTTGTAACTCGCGCTTTATTTCCTTCTTAAATTTAATTACAAGCGAAATAACTTAATTTAGTCGCGCGCTTATTTTAACAAGTCAGTCCAATAAAAACGCGATTTTTATATAACTTACTGCTAGGGAAAAAAGTGTGTTAATAAAAAGAATATTTCCTATTTTAATTTCAAATAAAAATAAATAAAAATACTAACGAGGTTTCTTCCGATTTATTATTGTAAATCTGCGCGATTCACTTATCAATAGCTTGTATAACATTTGTAATAAAATTAAATAAATATCATTTACAAAAATATACAAAAATAATCTCTGCGAACATAAAAGCCATTAATACAATTCCTAAATAATTAACAAGCGGGCAACCAGAGAGGAGCACTGCGCCCTTCAGTGTAAAGTTTATTAAGTAGATAAACTCCTTTGCTTTCGACCACGCAGCCAGCAGTTAAGACAAGGTAAGCGATTAAGCTCCTCTATCCCGCAGTCTTTTAAAAATAAAAAATATTTAACAATACCAACAAGAAATATCCCAAACAAATACATGTCCGAGTAAACCTATTTAAGATGACCGGACATAACACTGGGAATATGTTCCATTTGGTTTCCAAAATAAAAATAAAAAATTTTGTGGTTAAAAATTCAAAGTAATGGAATATTATTATTTACTCAAATTTTTTGGTTAAATTAATGTTTTAATAAGATTTCTATTAAAAAGTATCAAACTATTGTAAAAACTTAATACAACTATTTTTGTTTAAAATAACGTGTACAATATGATTGAATTTTTTTAAATAACAATATGTAGACTTTTTACCTTACCTGTTAGGTGAAAAATCACTATTGAATATACACACACTGAGAGAAAATTCATGCTAATAGAGCATGCGAACTGCCATCTATGCGAGCATATAAAACATTGATACAAATATGACAGGCCGTGAGAAGCTCTATTAGTATTGGATTACCTTATACTAAAAAAGATGGTATGGAGAGTAACTAAAGCATGAACGGCATTCACTGATGACTCGCGTGGTATACTTCGATGACTCCCCACTCTCATATCCTTTGTTTGCTTGAGTCGCCTCCTCTTTTGGGTGGCGACGCGAGCAAACACGGCTGGTCTATACCCAAAATTATGTTGCAAATTTCTTCAACGTATTTTCGTAGCGTGAATCTTTTATTTTTTTTCTTTTTTTATGAAGGGAGATACGTTATAAATATAACCTGTTAAACTTTTTAACTTTAAATAGTTAATTTTTAATTTAAAATTTAATTATTTTAAACCGTTGAAGGGGCAGATGAGCATGTACGATTTTACGCCAGAGATATTTCGGAGTAGCGTTGGTCTCCCGACTAGAAACGAATTTCGGGTGAAAATGAGGTCCCTATAAGGTACCCTAAGATTATTATAAGGTCCCTGTAGGATGCCCTAAAGGGTTCCTAGATGGCGTGTAATGGGGCGATTTTAAGGTCCCGATAGGGCAGACTCATTTTCAGATGTGCCCTATTGTTACCCGTTTATCACCTGACAGTTGTCTGACAATCGATGTTGAAAAAATTCGAAGTGATAACATAACCTCATCTGATGCACGTGTTTATTTGGTGTGAAAAAAACTATTTTTCTTTTAAATTTAACTCTAAAATAGTTTCAATATAAATAATATTCAACACGAAAAGAAGAATTATTTTGACAATCGATGTTGAAAAAATTCGAAGTGATAACATAACCTCATCTGATGCACGTGTTTATTTGGTGTGAAAAAAATTATTTTTCTTGTAAATTTAACTCTAAAATAGTTTCAATATAAATAATATTCAACACGGAAAGAAGAATTATTTTAATTTTAGATACAGCCATGTTCTTATTTACTAGTGTGGTGTATGTGTGTGTTTTAATAGCAATCAACATTGAATTTTCGTAGAACAAAATAAATGCATAATATATAAAATTGAGTTGAAAAATGATTCATTCTTATTATTTTATAAAAATATCAATACAGTTAATCTTTTGCAAACTAATTCGTATCTTATAAGAAAAATAAAATTTAATTTACTGGCGAGAATGTCAGAAGAGGTTATGTTTTACTTTAAAAGGATTTGAATATCAATAGTCAGGCAATTATCGGGCAGTCGACGGGTAATAATAGAATATTTAGGAAAATGAGGCTGCCCTATCGGGACCTCAGAAGCACCCCATCACAAGCCAAGTAGCGCCCCTGTCAGGATGCCCTGTGGGGTCCTTACAATTTTGTAGGGCATCATTAATATTTTTCTTGTCGGGCTAGTGCGTAACGTTCACGCTTTTCCTTTTGAGTACGCGAGTTCAACTCTCGGCTAGGGTCACTTTTTTTTTAATTTTTTTTTTATTGTTTTAATATTTTTTATTCCTTTTTATATTTATTTTTTTTTAGATTTTGTATTTTTTTAATAATTTTAAAATTTAATTTTTCACAAGTACGCTTGTTTTTTTCAATGAAAATTTTTAAAAAATAAATTATTCTTTATAGGTAGTAATTACAAATATTGATAAATAAATAATAGTGATGTTTATTTTATAATAGTGATGTTTATTTTATAATAGTATAGTTTAATTTATTTATAATTTAGTTTATAAAATTTACAATAAATTACAATAAATAAATAAAACTGAGTTATTATTATTTATGTTATAATATATATTGTATATTG
The DNA here is from genome assembly GCA_017163975.1 of Anastatus disparis. Classification (NCBI taxonomy): domain Eukaryota; kingdom Metazoa; phylum Arthropoda; class Insecta; order Hymenoptera; family Eupelmidae; genus Anastatus; species Anastatus disparis. Next base: position 2,622,757 of record JAFFSR010000316.1, on the reverse strand, counting down.
AAATATGTTTATAAAGACAAAATTGAACTATAGTATTGTAAATATCACTATTATTTATTTATTAATATTTTAAATTATTTTCTATATGAAATAATTTATTTAAAAATAATAATAAAAAAAACGAGCATATTTCAAGTAACTTGTGAAAAAATAGATTTTAAAATTAATAAAAAAATAGAAAATAAAAAAAATTTTAATAAAAAAAAGCAATAAAAACTATTGAAATAATATAAAAAAAATTAAAAAAAAGACCCAAGCCGAGAGTTGAACTCGCGTACTCAAAAGGAAAAGCGTGAACGTTACGCACTAGACCAACGTTACTTCGAAATATTTCTGGCGTAAAATCGTACATACTCATCTGCCCCCCAGCGGTTTGAAATAATTAAATTTTTAAGTTAAAAATTAATTATTTAAAGTTAAAAAGTTTAACAGGTTATATTTATAACGTATCTCCCTTCATAAAAAAAGAAAAGAAAAGAAATAAAAGATTCACGCTACAAAAATACGTTAACGAAATTTGCAACATGATTTTGGATATAGACCAGCCGTGTTTGCTCGCGTCGCCACCCAAAAGAGGAGGCGACTTGAGCAATAGAAGAATGCCATAGTTAGCAGTAAAGAAAGAATAGTGGACAAGCCACGTTTACTTCCTTCACGTCCCATGAGAGGATACAGCGCTAGCTATCGAAGGATATTAGAGTGGGGAGCTACTAAAGCATGTAAACAAACAGTTTTTGGATAGCACAAACCTCGTAAGAGTAGATGGCGCTGTTATTAAAGCATAGGATATTACTTACTAACTTTGGATACGTAGACTACATGCTCTATTGGCATGAATTTTCTCTCAGTGCAAAAACTGCCTAAGTTGACTTGATATTTAATGACTTGACTTAATATTTTTTTATAAAGAACGAATAAATTTCAGCGATAACGAAGAAAATTTCTAAAAACACCTGGATTTGCGGAAAAGTATTTAAAACAGTCATTTTTAATCAATCATAAGATTTTCTTTCTTCAAACGCACTTTGTTTTGAAGAAAACGTACAAATACATTTTTATCAGATATCATCCATAAATATGTAGTGACGATATTACCAATAAATCTTAGTTCTACCAGGCTTTGAGTATTTTTTACTTGGAAATATTTATCAATTATTTATTATGCACCTAAATTAATTAAGAATTTAAAATAGCATAAAAATCATCTGTAAATATTTTCCCTTTTACGGCAAGTGAATACAACTTGCGTATGAAATTTTGAACAATATAATTAAGGCAATCTAATGTTTAGTAATAACTTCATAAATGTTATTATCCATAATCATATAAATTGTTTGTTAAAAAAAGTTATTTTCTTTCTCAAATTTTTTTTTGTTTTATTTTTAGATTTGTTAATAGATTTATTAGTATAGATTTTTAACTATTTAACCTTAAATATGTCCTAACAAATCTAAAAATAAAAAAAAATAATCAAAGATATTAAAGCATTAATAACTGTATTTATAAATTATAAATTTTTAAAAATAGTTCAAAATTATGAATTCACACAATTACATGAACATTAAAAAAAATATATAAAAGGAAGTAAAAATTATCATTCTTTAAATGTTATTTATTAATCTAGCAAGTGTGTTCAAAGCGTTGTCGCAATGCTTGAGATCGGCATTCAAAGCGAGCGACCACGCAATAAATCGCTGTATTCGGATTCAGCTTTTTGTGCCGTAGACTACGGAGAGCCGTAGCGAGCGACAAAGCTGTTTAGTCATTGGGCTTGGATTCAGCTTTCTGTGCCGTAGACTACGGAGAGCCGTAGCGAGCCACAACGCAGCTTAGTCGCAGCGCTCTGCTTCGATCAATGTAATCTTTTATACAGAAAGTTGGAATGATTGGCTGCTATATTGTTACACACTCTTATATTGCGATTTTTCGTTATTAATAGCTGCGAATGTTGTCTGAATCATTCTCAACAATCGACTCCGCAGCGTGTGCAATCGGCTTTTTTTTTAGTGTAGAGAATCATTGCAACTTCTACAAACCGTATTCCAAAAAGACGCAAATGAATGGTGGTACGTGTACCAAGATGACGTTCAAACTTTTCAAGGCTTTAAAAATTTGTTTATTGATCGGTATTGGAACGAAGATGTACAACGTACAACTAGTAGAAAAGTAGAATTCGGTCAATTCTATGAAAACACAAAATTGAGCCGAGTAAATTATGCTACTCAAATGTATGGATTTGCCAAAGAGCTTCAATTAAATTACACTGAAGAAGAGTTAACAATAAAAATTAGTAAACATTTTGACAGAAATGTAAAACAGGCAGTTAAATTTGCTCAAAAGAAAGATAAAAATACTTTGCTTGAAATTCTAACGGATTTAGATAACGATGATAAATTACAACAAAAGAAAATACAAGTAAGGACATTATATCAACAAAATCAAAACAATAATCCAAATAATACAGTCAACTACAAGGATAGAGGTAGAATTAACACAAGCAGTTATGAAAATTATAAACAAAACGAAAATCAAAGACAAGGTGAAAACATAAATTATAGTCAAAATCAAAATTATAATAAACAAATAGATGATTCACATTGGAATAAACCAGGAATGAGCACTGAGAGAAATGAATACAAAAAACCTTATCAGAACCAAAGTATTAATGCAGCAACAATTGTAAATTGAAACAATAAAGAAAAAACAAGATATGAAAAATTTAAGCCACCAGTGGACAACAAAACAATAAAGAAAGCTCATGAGCAAATGGATATATTAAATATAAATTTTGAAGAAAATAAAAATGATGACAATCAGGAAAACTAGATGGAGTTGCCTCTCATATTAAAATAGATGGGGTTAGAGACGCAACGAACTCTAGCACCCCAAAAAGTCACAAAACTAAAAATTCAAAAAGATTAAAATACGCCAACCTAGGAAGGCTTAAAAAAGGCCAATTGAAACCTATAAAATGTAAAATTATAAAAAATAAAAAATTATTTAAAGTAGAAACAATGAAGATAAGAACATATTTAATGGCTCTTAATATAAGAGATTATATATCAAAATATAACATCCAAAAAATGTTGAAGGTGATGATTGGGGGGGCAATGCATGAAAAAATACTATTGAAAAATACTAAAAATGACGAATATGTCAAAATAAAATATAAAGAGCAAAAGCTCAAAATAAATGAGTATACTCATAAGCAAATAAAAGAATCACATGAGAACAAAGACTCAAATACATGTGCATTCATTAGAAAAGAAAATTAAAAAACACATGAACTCGCAAAAGACGAGGATCATGGAAAAATTAATAAAAGTGATAATATATCACAAAAACTAGAAATCAAACAAATAGATTTGATTTCTAAAGAAAATAAAGTATCTAGTAATGCATCTGTCTACTTAACATCACATAAACATTGGATAAAAAATATTGATATAAACTCATTTAAGAAAGTATTAAAATATAAATTAAGAAACAATTTCAATAAGCCTAGATTGTGCATAAATACAAATAAAATTAAAATAAAAAATGAAATTATAAAACCTCAAAAACAAATATGTGAAAACTTAAATGAAACATTAACAAAAGATTATGGCCACAAAGGACCAAAAAAGAAATCATCAATAAAGAACTCCAGTTCAAAACAAACAAGGAATTGCTTACATGCATTAATTATAAAAAATTGGGAAAGCATCAAAGAAGCTACATACTCAAGAAGGAAGAAGAATCCCCTAATATATTGGATAAATACGTATAGGTGAAAGAAGAACCTGAATCAAAGTAGATCAACTGATCATTAGTTTAATTATTTTTTTTTTTTTTAAATATTAATGTAATTTTAAGAAATTATAAGATAGCGAAAAATTTATAAATATTATAAACTTAATTATCATTAAGAGGCATACTCATTGTACACTAATGTAAAAAATAAAATAAATTGCACAGTGATTATTTGTAACCAAAAGAGAAATGTAATTATTAATTAAAGTATTACAATACAGTGCAAATTATTTTATTTTGGGGGGCAAATACGCATACAATGAGATGCATTTATAAGTAAAAAGTGAAAAGGAAATATAAAAATAAAAATGTTTTAAATTACAAAGAAATGGAAAAATAATGTAAATTCAGAATTCGCGCGCATAAATATGCAACGTAAAAGCATTTCCTTTTCCGAAAACTTAAACAAAAATAAGATATTTAATAGTTGTATAAGAAAGTAGTCAAAAGTTTTTTTCGGGGGGCAAATTGTGACCTCATTTATATTATATTCATAATATAAAAAATTGAACGAGAATTTGAGAGAGAATAAGTAAGAAAAAAGAATAAAATAAAAGATAATTAGCAATAATCTTATTCTCTCTTGAATTCGAATCATCGCGTTAAAAGTCTATCTCTATCTTGTGCGTCGACGCGACGTAGCAATTAGAAAGTATATCAGCGCGCGAGATGGATATTAATAAGAATGTATGTACGCGCTTGGATGTGCGCCGATACACGCCTATAAAGTGACGTACGCAAGCACACATCCAAGCGCACCTGTAATAGTATAATGTAAGATATGTAAATGTATCCCTTCTACTTAGTAGTAGGGGAGGATTGCGGCTGTGGCGGCTTGATCGACACTTAAGCAGATCGAAGCCGAATCTTTGTACGGGACTCTTTGGCCAGCCTTCTTCAAATAAAGTTAATTTTAAATTTAATACTTATTATTAGTATTAATTATTTCTGATTATTCTGCAGGTCCGCGAGGAGCTGGATAACCACCAGCTCCGTACCGGTAGCAGTTATAACAGAATAATACTCTAGTTATAATCAAAGTTTTATTGTAGTAAAACAAATTAATTATACCTTTATTTCAATTTCTTTTGTGTGCGTGTTAAGTGTTTCAATACTAATTATATTCTTTTATTTGAAGTTGATTGTGTATAGCATATTGACTAGTTTAATTAATCTAAAGTTTATCTAATTGAAGTTACTGAAAAGGCTCCTTAGAAGACTATAAGTCTTGGAGTTTTCTGGCTTATAAGAGGCCCTTAATATAATTAAACAAAAAAGCAAAGAGACCCCGGACTAGATGTAGCATGACGCTACACTAAGAACGGGTCTAGCTTAAAATACCTTTCTCCCTTTTCCTTTTCCTTGTATATGAGCACTTTGTGCTATCTTTTACAGAGTTAGGGTGGTGAGAGGTTACAATAATAATTCTTCGCCTTCTCCTATATCATTCGTGATTTCTTCCCACTTCGGATTGCATGTCATAGTAATCAAAAAATCTGGTTTTTCAATTCTTTTTACTGATGTCATGGAATCAAGAAAATTTTGATGTGAGGAACGCGGACTTTCTGTAAAAGTTGATGGTAATATAAAACATCTTTCCAATTTTTAAACTATTATTGATTTCGTTTTTTTTATTGTTCTTAAAGAATCTTGATTTTTCTTTATAAAATATAATCTTGAATTTTTCATTTGAACCCATGAATATAAGTGGATATATAATCATAAGATCTACGTGTTTACTTACATATAGGATTCTTATTGGTTTTTCTGCTTTCGAATAAAAACATATGTTTCTTTCAGTAGGTGATTCATTTTCTACAAAAACTACTGCTACTTCATTACATTTAGCTTCATTATATCGATGCTTATCAAAGTTATCGTTTTGTTTTATAAACATTTTAATATCCCTATGTATAGTTCCATTTTTAATAAAACGATTATTTTCTTCAATTTCTACTTCGTGCATCATTTTATAAGCTGCTGCGTAAGGATTATTTTTCCTAATCATAGAATCGAATGTATTCAATAATTCAATAAAACAATTCAGATCGTTTTCTATGCGGCATTTATTTGCTTCTTCGTTATCAAATATGTATAATTAACCATACTTTCTTGATTTATTTTTATTTGCATGTAATGCGTATGTATTATGGTATATTTGTCCATAAATACGTATAACTTGAGGACCTTTATTGAATAATTTATCAAATGTTGCACCAAAACTAGCAAATGTCAAGGCGTTATTATATGATCTTATTCATTTTTTAAAATTATTACTCATCATAGAATTTCCCGTAAGTAATTTCTTAATCTCTTCAGGATACTCTGGATCTTCTTCTAATGCTATATTTCCTTGTTTACAACATGATGTGAATTTCTTATTGCTTGACATTTCGAATGCAAAATATCTAGCTCCACAAAAATCAAAAATAAAATTCAAATCACCAATATTATTTTCCATGATATAATTTTCATTATTATTCGTCGATGTATCTTTAGCTATTTGGTAATAATTTATATCATTTTGATTTTGTTATGTTTTGAATTTATCTTTGTTTTGTTCAAAACAATTTTTATTTTTTACTGAAGTAATTAAATTATCATCTTTTTTTATGTTTTTTCATAAGATCTATTTAAACGTTTCAATATTTTTTGTCCGTTTTTCAATTATTATTGTTTTCTATTTTTTAAAACCGTGTGTTAATTATATTCATAATACGATTTGTCACGAATGCGTCTATCATAGCCGTGATTTTGTTGATTTGTTAAATTCTTATTTTTGTTTGAGGATTCTTAATTGTTTTTTATAAATTCATATTGGTGAGAAATTTGACTTTTTTGTTGCAATATATTGATAATTTTTAATTTTTTAATTGCACCTTTTATAATTTTTTTTAATTTTCATCCCTCTTGAAATTATTTTCAAGTTTCGTAATTACATTAATGTTTAGAGAATAAATTTGATTTTCATGTTGCGTTATATTTAAATTTTTTAATTTCTTAATCGAAACTTTTGTTAATTTTAATAATTTTTTATCATTAAATTTATTTTTAAATATCAGAATTGGTTCTTGTTCAATATCATTTTCAGATTCTTCAATGTTATTGTATTTAATATTTTTACTATTACTTTTTAAAATTTTTTCTTTAGTTTGTTTAGTTTTTCTTTTATGACTGTTATGGTAAATTTTATGTAGATAAGTTTTTGGTTTATAATTTGTTGCTTCCAAACATTTTATGTTATCTAATAGATGTAATTGTTGTAGTGCCCATTCTTGTAACTTTTTTTCTTCAAGATATTCAAAATTTATATTTTGAAAATTTAATTTCATCGTTGACAATTCCTCGTGATGTATTATTTGCTGATTTCTGGATATTGCTTTATGATTGATATTAGTATAATTTTTCTTTTCTAATGGAAACGTGACAATTGAATTTGTCTCATACATAGTTAGCAAATGTCCACGCATTTTTTCGACGTCAAATTTTATTCCACAAGGACACAAATTATTAATAATTGCTGTTGCAAACGCTATTGAAAAAATGCCACAATCAAAAGGATTAATCTGAAATTGAACTTTTTCAAAACATATTTGTAAGTTTTCACAAATTGGAAATAGCTTATTAATGTAAATTTTTTGTTCCTAATTTAATCCATTACTATTTAAACAATCATAAACATCAATTACATTTTGTGAATAATATATACAAATCCCAGTGACCAAAATGCCGATTTCCGGAGAAAAGTATTTGTATGTAATCTTGATTTAATGGAATTGGATTAATATTTTCGGGCCTTTGTAAAAATATTGTTGGTTGCATTGAAAAATTTGTATGAATATTCAAAATTTGATTAAATTTTCTAATGTGTATATCATTTAACATACTTAATTGCCCAGCATATCCATCTTCACCTATTATAATTAATTTTTTTTCTTTGGTTGAATTCATTCTATGAAAATAATAAATTTATGTGTACTTCTGAATTGAAATTATTTAATATAAGAATATTAAATCCTTCTGAAAAACTATGAAAAATCCTAAAATAAAATATTTAAATGTTATTTATATGGATAGTTAAAAATTCTGATTGATAATTATTCTTAAAATTTTAATAAATTACCACTTATTAAATACATAAACATAAAAAAAACGTAAACATCATAAAAACAAAGTTCAATGTTCATCATTGAACATTGTTCGTTTGAAGTTTTAAACTTAAGTTTTTTTGATAGTTTGTTCAATTTGTTTTGTTAATTTTTTTGTAATTATATAAACATTTTTTCTAAAAACCGTTTCCCATAAAATTTAATATTTATAGAATCAATTAATGATAAAACATCCGACCAAAATCTTTTCTTCGCTGAAATTTTTTTTTTTCAAACCATACGAGCTTAATTTACCTTGTTCCTAACGTCGCTCGGTTAAATTTTCATATATCATATTAATATGTATAAATTAGCCAATTTTAAAGTAAAAAAATTACCTTAATTCATAAATTTTTACATTGCAGTTCTTATTAAAATTCAGTTTTTATATATTTGAAAAAAAGGATTAATAGTTCTAATATGCATCAAAATTGTTTAAATACAAAACATATCATAATGATGAATTAAAAATTTGTTTTACTCAATTTTATTAAATTAATGAAGAAATATGATTAGAATTCATTTTTTTTAATCATGCATTTCAGACAGAGGGACGGAGATGAAAAAACGGTGACGTAGGAACGGAGAAGTAAAGAAGACACAGAGACGGAGACGGAGAGACAGAGAGAAGAAGACAGAGAGACGAAAACAGATAGTCATAGACGGAAAGACGAAGACGAAGAGACATAGACAGAGGGACGAAGGGACAGAGATAGAGAAACAAAGACGAAAAAAAGGAGTCGCAGGAACGAAGACAGAGAGACATAGATGGAGATACATAGATGGAGAGATGGAGACGGAGAGATAGAGACGGAGAGGCAGAGACAGAGAGATAGAGACGGAGAGGCAGAGACAGAGGGATAGAGACGGAGAGGCAGAGACAGAGAGGCAGAGACAGAGAGGCAGAGACAGAGAGACATAGACATAGGGACGGAGATAGGGAGGCGGAGAGACAGAGACGAAGAGACGGAAATGGAGAAACGAAGATGGAGAGGCGGAGAGAAAGAAACAGAGACAAAGAAACGGAGTGACGGAGATGGAGAGGCAAATGTTCTGCATGTGCATGTGTATATGTGTATGTGTTTATGCGCTCGTCAGTACTGACTTCGGGTCGTATCCGGCGCACGTCGAGGTGTGTGGCAGTCTCATATTGTTACCCCCTCCTTTCTATTACCGTATGTATTATAGAAATTGGTCTTTTGAATGCAGTATTCAAAAAATCGGTCCCGCGCACAAAATATACAGGAGTCCATAGCAGCAAACTGTAGTGCGCATTCAAAAGATCGGTTTTACTTACTTATATGTGTATGTGTATATATATATATATATATATATATATATATGTGTGTGAGTGTATGTATGTATGTTGCATGTGAATGTGCGTGTGCGTGTGTGTGTGCATATGTGTAGGTGCAAGTGTGTGACTATATATATGTATATGACTATTATGCAAACGAGAAAAAAAGGCAACATTCTTCACATTAATTTAATGGTAGTAATGTAATATAAGATTATATATAAGTAATATAATAAAGTAATAGCGAAAACGGATGGACGGTGACGGAGAGACAGAGATGGAGAGACGGAAATGAAGAGACGGAGACGGAGACGGAGAGACGGCAAGATGAAGACGGAGAGACGGAGACGGAGTGACGGAGTAGAAGAGATATAGACGGAGAGACGGAGATGGAGAGACAGAGACGGAGAGACGGGAAGGAAATATACACCGAGAAAGTTTCACATCATAAAAGATAGTGCGTTTTTAAAATGCTCCACAAAGTGGCTCGCATGCACGATAAATATCGAACATGCATCAAGTTTTTCGATGCGGCGCCACCGTAGGCGACGAAATACAGTGCGCCGCCTCATCGCGCATTGTGTTTCGGCGCTTATGCACTACAAAAAGTGATGCATGAATTATGAAATGCGAAGCATTATTCGTGATTCACGGTGCAAAAGGCATCACTTTTTTTAGTGCGACGCGCATCATCTTTATTGAGGCAAAACTTTCTCCGTGTAGAGACGGAGAAGTGGGGATTGAGTGATGGATATTGTGTATGTGTGTATGTGTATATGAGTAAGTGTATGTGTATGGATACGTGTATATGCGTATATGTGTGTATGTGTATAAATGTATACGTATGTGTGTATGTGTAGCTTAAAGGTGCACGTGTGTATGTGTATGTATATGTATGTATGTGATAATAATGCAAAAGATATTCATGTAAGAAAGAAAAAGGTCCTTATCCTTCACGATAATATAATAGTAGTAATTTTTTTTCTCTATTCATTCTTTGGAACTGCAGTCAAGCTAATTCTAACAACATATTATAAAAATTTTTGAATCATGCTGTTAATAATTATTTAGTTTCTAGAGTATAGACTTTGCTAGGTTCCATTGTTGTCGATCAATATCGTGACGATATATGCAAAAGCTATAGCGTTTATTAACAAAATGGATTTTTGTTTCTCATTTCTAATAAATGAAAGATGATTAGACTGTGTTAAAAATGATAATAATTTATCTCGTACAACAATGAAGTCGTTGCCTCTGGTAACCAACAATAAATTCATTGGAATAGTAATTTTTAGCGCAAAAGCATACTTGTATATTACAGAACGTCAATTCAACATTTCGCTAAAAATTTTACTTTATGAGGATCAAATGCAAATAAATTATATAAATGTAAATAAGATAAATGTTAAGATGAATGTTAATGTAAAAGATATGAATATCACTATATTTATATTAGTTAAATAAATGAAGAGAGGAAGCTGAATATTATCAATTAATCGTAATTGTAATTATATTAATAAAATATTAATGAAGATATTATTTTTATTTATTATTGTAATGTAATATCAGACTTACATGTAATTGAGAGAAGAAGTTTTGTATTATATATTAGTTATAATTATAATCACAATAATGAATTGTAAATAAAAATGATCAATCTTAATTATTTCAACAGAATATTGAAGTAAGAAAAAGGTATGAGATGGAGCAGAAGGGGGGGGCACATAAATCAAAGGGAGTGGGTGTAAGGTTTTAGAGCGTTGAGTAAAGGGGGGCCTTTTTGTTTCAAATAACGTAAATAAAAATTTAGAAGAAGAATCAGAGGTCGTCAGTGGCTCATTCGGTGGATCGATGGATTTCTAATCTCGAATGATACAAGCACCATTGTACGTTACATGTGCTTTGTTCACCAACACACTAACGACCATTCGTCGCTAATTAGCATCGCAACGAAAGCTTGAAATACAGTGACGTTAAATAAAAAAAAAAGAAGAATTACAATGTAATTTGAGGGGTGGCTATATCGAGGGAGGGCTAGGGGGGCAGAGGGGGGAGGGGGGTGGAAGTTGCCTAAATCCTGATTTTACAACTATATATATATATATATATATATATATATATATACGTTTATTCTGTATATGTGCATTATTAAAAAAAACTAAATATATGAAATAATTATCAATTAAAAAGATTAATTATTTTATATTACATGATATTTTATTTAAGTATAATGTGTACATCCTATAAAGTTTTTTTAAAAAGCCCATCAATTAGGCAATTTTATTCCTTGACAATTGATAAATTTATTTATTAGAACATTCAGAGATATAACTTTTATTGGTCAATATAAAATAGCGTTAAAATTAAAATTTATTGATTTGAATTTTTAAAAATGATCATAATTATTTTTTAGATCAAACATCAGTAATATATTACAAAGTTGACGTTCAAATTATTTTTCAATTCATTTAAATTAAAGTAATTACTTTCTGTTTAAATACAAATACCTACATAAATATATATGATCAAATATGTATTTGTGTAAATTGATTGTCAACAATTAATTTAACTATTATTTCATATATTAATAGAATAATTTTGTTTATTTTGATTCAGATATTTTAAAAATATATCATCCATTGTGATCAATAACCGTTTTCACATTACTCAATTCATTAATATTACGTTTAAACATTATAATATTAAACAAAATTAAATTATAATTAGAGTGTGAATGCGTCATTGGTGTGTACGTGCGCGCGCGCGCGTGTGTGTGTGTCGGTGTTAGTAAACGATCATGATGTGTATAGGTATGTTATCCGTGTAGTCTTTTGTCAGTTGATATGCGTATTGATACGAATTGGTGTACGTGTATGTTATGGTGCTTTTGTGTATTAGTATAGATTTGTGTGTTTGTGTATTTGTGCTGTGCACGTATACGATCATTTATGTATAGGTATGTGTGTCAGTGTGTGTGAGTTTGAGCGCATACGTGTATGTGTATGTGTGTGTCAACTAAGAAGTAAGTCGTACTGTATAATTGTCACGAATGTGTATGTTTTTATGTATTGGTGTGTTGGTAGGTGTCCGTAAGTATATGTTCATAGCAGTAAAGAAGTTTATGTTGGTAAATTGCGTATAAGTTCGTGTGTATGTGTGTGTGTGCGCATGTTTGTGTGTGTGTGTGTGTGTGTGTATGTGTATGTATCTGTGCGCGCGTGTATATGTGTGTTTTGTGGTTTGTATATATTATGTAGGTGTGCGTGTGTATTCGTTTGTGTATGTATTATGCGAATGTGTATGAGTGTGTGTTGTGTGTATGTATAGTATGTGTGTGTATGTATGTGCGTGTACGTGTGTGCGTATGTATCGCGTGTATGTGTATTAGTAAAAGTGTTCACGTCAATTAAAAAGTGTGTCGTTTTCTATTCGTACCACTGTGTATGTTTCTGTGTGCGTATATATAATGTGTATGTGTATTAGTGAAAGTGTTCACATCATTTAAAAAGTGTCATTTTGTATTCGCGCTATAATGTATGTTTTAGTGTGCATATTAGTTAGTTCGTCTTTGTCTATAAATATATATGTTAATAAGGGCACTATATGTAGTACGCCTGTATGATATTGTACTTGAGAAAATGTTCGTGTTAGCTAAAAAGTGAGTCGTATTGTGTATTATTGTTACGTATCTATATGTTTTTATGCGTGTTGTAAGTTTTTCGGTTTCCATAAGTATATTTCTAGAGCAGTAAAGAAGTTTATGTTGATAAATTGCGTATGAATTGGTGCATGTGTGTATGTATATATATGTGTGTGTGTTTTTATGCGTGTATAAGTATATTTGTGCTATAAAGATATTTTCAGTGTAATTGGCGGTGTATGTATATTTATGTATGTATGTATGAATGTTTGTATATGTGTCTGTATATTCGCGCATTGCGCACATGTACATTTGAGTGTGTGTGTGTGTGTGTGTGTGTGAGTTAGTCTGTGTATGTGTATGTGCGTGTGTGTGTGTGTGTGTGTGTGTTTGTGCGTTTATGCGTGTATGTGTACATGCGTGTTTACGCGTGTGGAGATGCGAGCATTCGTGCGTGTATGTACTATGTGAGTGTGTATGTGTATTTTTATGCATGATGTAAGTGTGTGTAAGTTTGTGTATATGTTTGCGTATGTATGGTGTGTATGTGTATTAGTGAAAATGTTAACGTCAGTTAAAAAAAGTGTCATATTGTATTCGTGCCGCTGTGTATGTTTTAGTGTGCGTATTGGTTGATTTGTCTGTGTTTATAAGTATATGTGTTGATAAGAGTGTCTATATGTTGTCTGCCTGTACGATTTTGTTTTAGTGAAAATGTTCGTGTCAGCTAAAAAGTAAGTCGTATTTTATTATTGTCAGTATGTGTATGTTTTTGTGAGTCGGTTGATTTATCGTGTGTGTGTGTGTGTGTGTATGTGTGAGTGTGCGTCTATGCGTGTGTGTGTGTTTATGTATGTATATATTATGTTAGTGTATGTATTTGTGTGTCTACGTATTATGTGAGTGTATGTTGTGTGAATGTATGGTATGTGTATGCGTATATATATCGTGTGTATGTGTATTAGTGAAAGTGTTCACGTCAGTTAAAAAGGTTGTTATTTCGTATTCATGCCACTGTGTATGTCTCTGTGCGCGTTTATAACGTGTATATGTGTATTAGTGAAAGTGTTCATTTTTTTTACATTTTACATTTTTTGATCTTGATTCATTTTACAATTATCTTTTGCAAAATTCATATTATCTTCGGATATGTGCATTACAGTTGGATTATGATAGTATATCCATATGACTAAAATGTGAATGTTCGAATAATAATAACATACCTTTTAGAATATTAAAATCTTTTCATCATCTTTGCTCAATAAAGTCAGCTGAAGTCAATTTTTCATGTAGAAATTTAACTTATTTAAAAACTTTTGATACCATCTATTAATAATTTCATTCAAAAACATGTCTTTGGAATTTCTTTTATTAAAAACTATTTTACGTTAACATTCCCTTAAGATAATTTAATTATCGTGAAAATGTTATTCAAGTTTTATTTATTAATTCTTTCTATATTAATGTTTAGATAAAAATTAATTGATTATTAGGATTCAGAAAAAACAGATGTCAATATCAAATAATTCTTTATTAAAATTCAACTTTCGACAATACTTTGGTCGATCTCTTAAGGAGTTTAAAAATCAGTAATATCAATAGTACATTGTCAATTTACTTATATATCTATCAGTATAAAGATTTTATAAGAACATTGACAATATAATATTAATATTACGAATGCCTATGCTTCTGAAAAAATCAATTAAAATATTAACAAAAGCTTGTGTCTAATAAATAACTACTTTACATTAACGTTTGTTTTCTTATCATGATAATCAATTCATTTTTATTAAAACTAAATGTACAGAATGAAGTTTACGTATTATTTACTTTTAAGATTGACCTAAACTAGTAAGATCTTCAAGAACTTTTAAAAAGTTACACCAAGTTAATTTACTTTTGAATTTATGTCATATAACAACAATTTATAGACGTTAATTTTATAAAATTAATTTTTATTTTGATATATATTCATAATAAATTCAAATATATTAAAATGAATAATCGATCTAATCATGGAACCGATTGAAATATATGAAGGTGCACCAAAGGGTATCAAAGCATATTATAGAATATGAACATACTTTTCAATTATTATGGTTATGTACATGTAAATGTATAGAAATGCATAAAGTTATACATTTAAATGTATTAAAATATTTCAAAATATAGCCAGTCTTATTAAAATGTATCACAGTATTTTCAATATTATAAGAAAAAATTATTTACATTTTATTAATGAATACTAAAATATATGAAAGCACATCAAAATATGTCAAACTGTATGTTGAATCCAGAAAGTAACTTTTTGAAACATTCTAATACATTTTGTTATAGTTGATATATTTGTATGAATATTTATATAATCTTTATTTTTATTGGAGTGTATATTGAGAAAAATGAAATATTCTAACCAATCGTTAAGTTTTTAAAATATGTGAATTTGAAATATTACATTTTTAATATTATAACTTTGTTACTACTACATAACGGATTTAGAAATTAATAAAAAAATCTAAAAAATTAATTTAAAATAATCTTATGCCAATACTCTGAAAGTTTCCAATTCAACATGAAATTATATAATTATGTATTTTTCAATAGAAATGAACAAAGTATATGATTCGAGTTCGATATTTATAAAATTAAATTATTGTTTAAAAAAAAAGAATATTTTATACTACAATCAAATAAATATTAATTAAATAGTTATTAAAAAAACTGGTTTTATAATATATTATTAATACACGAATTTAACTATACTTTGATAAACTTTATACAATATTCTGACATTTTATACATAAATGTTAATCTATAAATTAAAATATATTTTTGAAATATTCGCATTACATACTATAAACTAAAAAATTTCACACTGTAATACACACATTTAAAAATAAGATAATCAGTGATGATAGCTAATTTGTCGGAGTTAAATAATTTTCAATATACTTTAAAATATATTTATGCAAAGAGCAACGTCAATACAACAATAAAGTTTTAAGCGTGCATAAATAATTATACATAAATGTAAAATTATAAATTCAAATATATTTTTGAAATATTTACATTACATACTATAAACTGAAAAGTTTTACACTGTAATATATACAATTAAAAAACAAGATATTAAGTGATGATAGCTAATTTGTCGGAGTTAAATAATTTTCAATATACTTTAAAATATATTTATGCGAAGAGCAACGTCAATACAACAATGAAGTTCTCAGCGATAAAATCAGAATGAAACGAAAAAGTTTGTTACTAACAGAAAGATAAATACGTTCTGCTAGTTCACCTGATCTATGTAAGGGTACGTCTGTCTACAACTTGTATAGACAGGTCCCATAACTACGCTGCTGGGGACAATTCTCTTAGGAAAGAACGTTAGTTTTCTGCAGCTTTTACGAGCTAGCGCTACAATCTCAAATTCAATTTTCTAAACAACGATCGTAGGCTTGAATTCATAGACGTAATTTGAGTATTGAGTATAACTTGAAACTTACGTAACATTACTTGAGTATCAGCTTTTACTTCAATAGAGTGTTAATCATACAGATAAAATACTCGTTGATAAAAATGTAATATTTAATTGAAGTAACAGCTGTTACTCAAGTAACGATACATAAGTTTAAAGTTATACTCAATACTCAAGTCACGTTTATGAATTCGAGCCAGAGTTCCAATCTTCCGAACAAAAAATATGAAATTATTCGAATTTTTTCTCATCAGAAAGTCCATTATTTTGTGAGAAGATAACATATCATTAAAGTTTGTACAATTAAATAAAATTAATGATCATCTATTATTACTAATGATAAATAATTACTAATAATAATCATGTACAAAAAATCATACAACTTTTTTTCTTATATAAGATAAAATTTTCTATAAAAGTCTTTTTCTTTCCATTTTATATATATATATATATATATATATATATATATATATATATATATATATATATATATATATATGTAACGTTTTTCCCTTTCGGGAGGGGGAATACGTGTAACTCCTGTTGCCAGACGCTTCAGTGAGTTACCAGGGTAAGATCGGCAGGAGTTGGAGGGATCGGATGGTGGAAAGTAAAGGAAAGTAACCGGGTTTAACACGTTCGGTTATGCTAAGGAGTATCTTGGCTTTATTGTACTCATAAAACTCATGTACAACGATGGTTACAATTATGCAATAATAATAACGTATTAATCAAAGCTAAACCTAATATTTTATATAATGCAAATAAAACTAACCGAACCTTAATGAAATGTGATTTACAAAAGTAATTAGTTCTTTATTTGTTTCGGCCACTTGACGGCTATTCAATAAATGAAACAAAATAATCTTTAAGTGAATCTAATTTAATAAATGGATTAAATTAATTAATAATCTTTATAGTTTATTTTAACTCATAGATTCTACGGCCTGGACGGTCTAAAATATACCGGCGGCTTTTACCTGCAATGTGCAAAAACAAAAGAGACAAGTGATTAATAATTAAATATAATTATATTAATAGGCAGCGGCACCTAATAACGCAATACTTAATCCTACGGCAATAATAATCATAGTGGGTAGCCGGCTCCCTTGATTATCTGGATTACGAATCTCTATGGGAACGCAGGGCCCTTAAGTGATGGAAAGATAAAGGGTGGCCGACACCCTTAACTTATTCTAATATTTAGTATTTAGACGCGGTCGGACGGAGTCCTTAAACTAATATGAAACAAGTAATTGGGTGGACGACACCCTTAATATATTCTACAAATCACGTAGTGGCGGACGCGACAGCTGTGGGTGGACAAGACTCTTAATTAAGCCCGTTGCGATATGTGAGATAGAATACAATATTTTGGGTGGACGTCACCCTTAAATACAACGGCGCAAGTTCGGCATTGCGGTGGCGGCAAAAGGTTGCAAGTGTGCTCTAGGCAGATAGATTTACGCCTGTGTGCTCACTTGACGTAACTCTGGTACTGCCAGCATATGCACTGTAGTGTAGACCTGTGTGCTCACTTGGTCTACCCTCATGTTCAAGAGAGAGAAGCTCTGCCTAAGCTGTGGAGCTCCACAAGCCAAGGCAGCCAGCTACTACCTGTCTCATTCTCTCTTAGCCTTGTGTGCTCACTTAAGTAAAGAGAGGGGAGAGATCGTAGTCTACACTGCTCTGCTCTGGTTAGCTTCTCGGCCTCTTATATACTCTGGCCTCATTTTTCCCGTTGCGTGCAACGACGTTCGAGGTTGTCGCCTAGCGGCTGAGCTCAGAACTGCTGTTCCATCGTAGCTGGCCGTTAGGCGGGAAATTTGAATGCGCGGGTATGTATACTCGTCGCAATATATATATATATATATATATATATATATATATATATATATCATTGCATACACATTTTAATTTTATATAATTTTCTGCAATTGATAAAACTTTAAGATCTTATTTATAAAAAATTAATTAATTATTACAATTAATCTATTACCATTTCATTTCCGACTTTATCACAAAAAAAATTAGTTTATGTGTCATCTATAAGGTTTATGTGTAGAGAGTATTAACCATTTACTAAAAAAAAATCTTTTTATTTTAACATTAGATACAGCGAAAACTTTTGAAAAAATCGGAAAAGACTATCTTTTGCTCTTTGGACCCTTCCATAAGCTAGTAAAACTTATGGCACCACTACATTCTACAAGAAAAAATACACAAAAAATATGTATAATTCAATGATAAGAAGATTACAAATGGCTATTCAAACACCATAGAAGAAAAGATAATACTTCTGACATGCTTAAAGCAGACTACTTTTTCGTTTTCGATTTCTAGTAAATAGTATTAAAATATTTTTAACAAGTATAGTACATATTTTCGACGTATTTCTTACCGCTGAATTTAAAAATGCTATCAGGTCTATTAAAATTAGCTTCAGGGAGGCGTAAGTGACAAAAAAACACTAAAAAACCGTTAAAAAACTAGTTTTTTCGACTTTTAGATATGGCGCACCACTTCGACAAATCTGAAAAAAATCTTATATTTTAAGATCATTTTTTCAAAACTTTTTACCAAATATCTTTTTTACACCTTCAAATGGCGAGTTTTTAGAGCGATTTTAAGATTTTAGAAACTTTTTTAGGTTAGGTCGCCCAGTTAAAAATTCAAGGTAAGCCTTTTTTTCATTGGTATTTATGCAAAAATTGTGTAAAAATTTTTCCAGACTGGGTAATAATAATTAAGGTGTCAAAAACCAAAATTAATGAAAAAACACGTTTTTTGGAGATAGGGGGGACGGGGGGGGAGGGGTTGATGATCTTAAAATTCATTATTCGATATATGTTGACCATTCATGCAACCAAATTCCAAATCCCCGAGGGGTGTCATTTCGCCTATCTTATCCTATCATATTCTTTCATATTTAATATAATATTTCATATTTATACATACAATATGATTCGATAAAAGGATACTTATTTTATATACATCTAGATAGTATTATTTTATCAGTGATTAACAAATGATCGTTAAATTTAGTGCAACGAACAACATATTTATGATTTCAATTTTTAAAGTTGGAAAAAAATTAAATACATATTTTATATCAAATTACTATTGTCAATGAAATTAGAAATTTATATATAATAATATAATATATGAAAATGCAACCGAGCGGCGTTAGAAGCATAGATATAGACTGCGTCTGCTATACAAAGTTTTTCAGCTCATTGCGAGAACCTAATGTCAGAGCTGTCTCTCTCTAAGTAGGCAGAGCCATGCACGCCATTTAGAGAGAGATAGCACTGACGTTAGCTTCTCGCAATGAGCTGAAAAACTTTGTATAGCAGACGCAGTCTATTCTTTCTATGTGTATGGTTAGAAGCGAGGCAAATTTTGCTAGTTCAATATGAGAAATAAATCATACATAAAAATATATATTTATATTTAATATGAAAAATAAATCATACATTAAAATATATATTTTAAACTGTCATAACTTCCTATTGATGGCGCTGATTCATATAATCAAAAATTTGTTTCAAAGTTCATGTAAAACGAAAGATAATAAGCCCTTGAAAAGCAATTTATGAAGTGGCGAACAATGAGTAATTTCAATTACTATGTAATACATATAAAAACCAATAGAAAACTTAAAAATTCAGGTCTGTAAAAAATCATGCTAACCCTCCTCTTCATTTACAACAAGAAGTATTGTTATTAATTTCCCTCTAAAACATCAGGATTTTCAGGAAAAAAAATAAAGTTTGGTCTTTTCCAAAAATTTTCAAATTTCAAGGATTTATAGATCTTGATAATTTCACTCTAGATCCTTGGAAACTTTTTTACATATTTTGAGTAATAAACAAAATATATTCTCAGAGTTTCAGTAATTTTTAATTTTTTTGCTCTTCCAGTTGGTGTGAAATGTCCTATATACATATAAACATAAACAAATATATAGTAAGTAGACTAAGAAGGCTAATGTAAGTGCCCATTGCAATTTATCCAGGCTTGAGACTGATATGATAACATGACTGCATTACACTCATTCCGCCATTCATATTTTTCAAATATTCTACACATTCATCTATTCTTAAAAGAAAAGGGAGAAAAATCTTTTTTAAATATAAATTCATTTCTTAATAAAAGATAAAATTAGAAGATAATAGTTCTGCTCCACTCTCTTTTGCAAGCATTCAATAATTTTTATTGAAAAATAAATATATAAGAGAATGATAGATAAATATAATAATAATAAGCAGTCGAAATATTCTTTTTTATAACCGTCTTCCTAAAATCTGCGAAAATAAAAAAACAAAAAACATTTCTTAAAAAGTAATCAGAGAGCTCCAACACTAAAAGACAAAATGAAAAAATAAGAGGCAATACGAAAAAATCTTCAAAGTGAAACGTCGCGAGCATGTCATTGTTAATATATAAATATACATATTTTATATCCCCACCACCAATTGTTACTCACTATGCACCTTAATGCGCTAGTATCATCGTCAGCCGATCATTTAGATGACATGCACCCGATAAACTAGATGTTACAAAGCACATAATCAACTTACAATGAGGAAAAATATGAATTCTTCCTGAGAATACCCAGACTCTTATCGGCGTTTGAATAATACCATAATCTCGTACTGGGTAGAAATACTGCTCTGCATTTAAACCTAGAAAAAATCAAATGATAATATTATTCGAGATCATATACTATAACTTAAAGATAAAATTTTTTTTTTAAATAATGATATTTCGTAAAGTAGTATATTATTTTATTTCATATGTATTCTTATTATTCTTGATAAATGAAGTAAACAAAATATAAACAAGTGGTAACAAAAATAATGATAATAATAATAATAATGATAATAAAAATAATAAAATGTATATAAAAATAGAAATAAGTAATAAAAATATAATGCAGAATCACCTGCAAAAAAATTAAAACATAAGGCAAAATGTATTATCCCGAAACCTAAAATATAAATATATATATATATATATATATATATATATGATTTTTTGAAAGAAAATGTTAATAATGCAATTAATCTTCATTACTATCTTTATCAATAACTAACTAAAGACCTTTGGTGTCAAATATTTTTGTTAATTTTTCAGCTGGTCTCAATATTTTGGACTTATACCTCGCATGGGATAAATAATATACTACAGCTACTACATGCGAGCAGGATCCAATTGCTCTAAGGCCATTCGCACATTCGCAACAATATCTGAGAATACTTTTATAA
The DNA here is from genome assembly GCA_017163975.1 of Anastatus disparis. Taxonomy (NCBI): domain Eukaryota; kingdom Metazoa; phylum Arthropoda; class Insecta; order Hymenoptera; family Eupelmidae; genus Anastatus; species Anastatus disparis. The sequence goes on along the minus strand of JAFFSR010000316.1, from coordinate 2,601,129 downwards.
TCGTATGAATCTGGTTTATAATGAACATAACAATTATACGTTTTACTGTTTATATGTTGGGAGCGAACTTGTACCTCAATTATATCTTTAGATTTTCTCAAACACTGTAGGTGACTTTCATTATTTTTATCCGACATTTCTGCTGAGTAAGATATGGTCTGTTGCATTTTATAGGTGCCTAAAACAATTATTTTATTATTAATTCTACTAATAGTATTAAGTTTTAATATATTATGAGATTATATATTTGATAACTATAGAGTTTAAGTAATTTCCAAATATTTTCAATTCATTGGTGTCTAAAAAGCTAACTTTTCTCAATCTTGAACAATTTTTTAATAAAAAATTATTATGTTTACGGAAAAAATAGATACCTTTTTCTATTCTTTTCCATATAAAATCAGAGAGTTTTTATTTATTTTTTTGTGTCTTTCAGTTAAAAAATGGAAAGAACCACATTACCGGTTGAGGGAAAAAATTTTTTTTGCACATTATTGGCATTTTGATCTCATTTAATGTTATTGATATTAAAATTCAGGTTGATAAAAGTAGAATTAATTAAAGAACAGATATACTCTATACAGTCAAAATCTTATTCAAAATTATTCAAATATTTTCATAATGTTTACATTTATAAATTAATTTTTTATAGTAAATAGTTCTATTGAAACCATAAAGAATTCTTTGTATTATTGAAAATTAATAATATTAAATGAGTAAATTCAATATTTCAAAAAAGAGGCAATTTAGGATTTTAAACAAAAACATATATTTTTAAATAAATATATATTAACTGTTAAGTCCTAGCTTGCACCAGGACTAAATAAAAATGAATAAATATATTTAATAATTGTATAGATTTAGATGTGAATTGCGTTGATTTGAAATATTTGAATTAATTATTAAAATTTTGTAATAAAAGATAAAGATGTATGAATTCTAGTGGTGGATGAGCTCCACCAATATTTAATTGAGTGACATTGCTCGCACTATTAAATGTATTGAAAGATATTTATTTAAAAAGACTTTGAAATAAGAATATGAATTGAATATTCTTACCTTTCGTTGAATTGAGAAGTTGAAGGCTGGATATGTGCAAACAAGGAATAGATTTGATAAGCACGATTATAATGATTTATTTGACACGTGTAGAAAGTATAAATATTGAATTGATAATAACTTTGATTCGAAATTGAAGTACGATTTTTTACAGGACGTGTAACTTAGTACCAATAAAAATCCTGGGGTAGTGCCCGTTTTCATCCGATTTCGATTTGGTGTTATACTCAGATTTGTTTATAAAATTTATTATCTTTTACATCAATTTTAATTCATCAATTTTTAAAAATTTTGATGGTATGTTTCGTAATGGTTTTAGGATTCGTTTGGTAATTTCGAAAAACACATTTTGATTCTTTTCTTATGACCTACTTGATTTCGCTTAATAATAAAATAATGCGACTGTTTAATAAGTGAAGAATCTTAATTTACCAATGTTAATAAAAAAGATACGTTTATGACATAACACCTTGGTGCTCAGGAGATTGCATATCGAAAGGATAGGCAATCAAAAATAAAAGATCAGTCAATTATTGAACATTTACAATGTTATGATTAAAATCTTAAAACTAATCAGAAACTGTATATGTATTATTCTTTTTTTCTTCAAAATTAAATACGTGCCAATAGAAGGGTACGTTTTTATGACGTAACACCTTGGGGCTCAAAAAAGTTGCTTATTGAAGCAAAAGCAATATAAAAACAAAAATCTGAAAACAGGTACTGATTAATAAATATTTTAAAATCTATTTATAATTAGCACGGATTAAAATTTCATACAATTATATAAATTGTTAATTTGTTAACAAAATTTTTTTTTAAAAGACAGAATTTTTCTCTTAAATTTGATAATCAATAATATAATTTATGAAGTTTTATGATCAAACATAAAAGAAATAAATTTTAATTGAAATTAAAATATTATTCAGGTTGACAATATTAACATATTATATAGGAGAATGACATATTCGCTTGTTGTCATTCACCTCTTTCCACGCCAAAGTTAAATCTATGCGATTTCATAACTCAAAAATCTATTACGAAATTCTGTCGTAAAACTTTCAAGTATTTAATACAGTTAAATTTTTCTTGTACTAAAAAGTATGAATATCGTATGATTTAATCAATTCAGAATCTATTTTTACATAAATAAGTTATAAGTCTAAATAAAAAATTATTTATATTCTTAAAACCTGTTTTAATTTTTAAAGATTTATATGTATGTATCTGTCTCATTATCTATATAATTCAATATATATACAAAAGGGGTACCCCCCTGCTCGCTCCGCTCGCCAACCCCCAATATTTAATTAAATTTACGTCAAGAAAGATTTATTTATTTTAAAATATATGCTACATACACCACATGGTCCCAAGACACTTTATTATGATTTAGGAAACAGTAAATTAAAAAAAATTTTTTCGATTAACCTTTTGACTGCGGGAAAATTTTAGAACTAAACGACCTTTTATAAAGTGCAAAATGTATACATGATATCATTGGATTTTTCAGGTAGAGTCCCCACCCTGACTGCTGGACGATAAATCGACCACCCCCGCAGGCTAAAGGTTAATAGAATAATTAATTCAAAATATTACTATTACTACTATTATATTAAAGTGAAGAATTTAACTTTTTTTCTTACGTGAATATCTTTTGCATTATTGTCACATACATATATACACAAACACATGTGCACCATTAACATACACATACACACATACACATACATGCATACACATACATGCATACACATACATACATATACATACACACATACACTCATATACACATATCTTAAAAAATTTAAATAATTTAAAAAATTGCAAATTCTTGGAAATTTTTTTAAAGTTATTAAAGCAGGATGGGGATTGGCGCGCTTGCCCCCTAGTATTTTATTAAAGTAAAGAATTGAGACTTTTTTTTTCTTACGTGAATATCTTTCGCATTATTGTCACATACATAAATACACATACACACATACACAATATCCGTCTTCCCATCACCGTCTCTCAGTCTCCGTTTCTCTATCTCCGTCTCTCCGTCTTTGTCTCTCCGTCATCGTGTGTCTGTCTCCGTTTCTCCGTTTTCGTCACTCCATAATCACATTACTACTTATATATATATATATTATATTTATTATATTAAAGTGAAGAATTGAGTCTTTTTTTTTCTTACGTGGATATCTTTCGCATTATTGTCACATACATACATACACATACTCACGTGCATCTTTAACATATACATACACACATACACATTATCCGTCTCTCTATCTCCGTTCTCCGACTTCGTCTCTCAATCTTCGTATCTCCCAGATCGTCTGTCTCCGTCTTTCCGTCTTCGTTTCTCCGATTTCATTTCTTCGTCTCCGTCCCGCCTCTCCGTTTTTCCGTCTCCGTCTCTACGTAATTACAATTATATTAAAGTGAAGAATTTAAACTTTTTCCTTCCGAGAATGTCTTTTGCGTAATTGTCACATATATATATATATATATATATATATATATATATATATATATATTGTAACGTTTTTCCCTTTCGGGAGGGGGAATACGTGTAACTCCTGTTGCCAGACGCTTCAGTGAGTTACCAGGGTAAGATCAGCAGGAGTTGGAGGGATCGGACGGTGGAAAGTAAAGGAAAGTAACCGGGTTTAACACGTTCGGTTATGCTAGGGAGTACCTTGGCTTTATTGTACTCATAAAACTCATGTACAACGACGATTACAAATATGAAATGATAATAACGTATTGATCAAAGCTAAACCTAATATTTTATATAATGCAAATAAAACTAACCTAACCTTAATGAAATGTGATTTACAAAAGCAACTGGGTTCTTTATTTATCTCGGCCACTTGACGGCTATTCAATAAATGAAATTAATTAATGATCTTTAATGAATCTGAATTTACTAGTTTGAGTTTAACTAAAGATTGTACGGCCTGGACGGTCTAATTTATACCGGCGGCTTTTACCTGCAACAATGTGCAAAAACAAAAGAGACAAATGATTAATAACTAAATAATTATAATATAACTAGGCGGCGGCACCTAATAACGCAATACTTAATCCTACGGTAATAATAATAATAGTGGGTAGCCGGCTCCCTTGATTATCTGAATTACGAATCTCTATGAGCACGCGGGGCCCTTAAGTGATGTGAAGATAAAGGGTGGCCGACACCCTTAACTTATTCTAATATCTAATATTTACACGCGGTCGGACGGAGTTCTTAAACTAATATGAAACAAGTAATGAATAGACGACGCCCTTAATATATTCTATCAATCACGTAAACGCGGACGCGACAGCTATGGGTAGACAATACCCTTAATTAAGCCAGTGGCGAAATGTGAAATAGAATATAAGATTTTGGGTGGACGTCACCCTTAAATTCAACGGCGCAAGTTCGGCATTGCGGCGGCGGCAAAAATTACGAGCGTGCTCTAGGCAGGTAGATTTACGCCAGCGTGCTCACTCAGCGTATCTCTAACACTGCCAGCATATGCACTAGAGTGTAGACCAGCGTGCTCACTCGGTCTACCCTCATGTGCAAGAGAGAGAAGCTTTGCCTAAGCTGTGGTGCTCCACGAGCCAAGGCAACCAGCTACTACTAGTCCCACTCTCTCTTAGCTTAGCGTGCTCACTAAGGTAAAGAGAGAAGGGGGACCGTAGTCTACACTGCTCTCTTTAGCTGTGCTTCTCGGCCTCTTATATACTCCGGCCTCATTTTTCTTAATGCGTGTAGCGGCGTTTGGGGTTGCCACCTGGCGGCTGAGCTCAGAACTACTGTTCTATAGTAGCTTGGTCGTCAGGCAAGAAATTTGAATGCGTGAGTATGTATACTCGTCGCAATATATATATATATATATATATATATATATATATATATTAGGGGGGGTACCCCCTGCTCGTGCTGCTCGCCAACCCCCGTGCATATTTACGCTAATGAAAATATCAATCAGTAATTAAATTTGTACTGACAAAAATTGTTAATAAAATTCCTACTAATTATATATTTGTTCAGACAGATTTCCACACCACCCGAAGAGGTACTGTCAACAATACCTTACAATTAATATTTATAATATAAATTAAATAATAAAAAATATAAGGTATTACGGCACGTTGGTTTTTTTAGTTTTATTTTGAATAGCTAGATAGAATAAATAGAATAATTTTAAGTTATCGTACCCCGAACCTATAAACACTAATCCCATAAACCCTAAACTCATAAACCCCAAACCCAGAAACCCAAAACCTGTAAACCTTAAACCCATTAACCTCAAACCCTAAACCTATGTACCCTAAACCTATAACCCCAGAACCCATTAATCCTATACCTATGAACCCCAAAACCATTAACCCTGAGTCCATAAAGCCCATACCCATAAACCCTTAACCCATAAACCCCAAACCCATACACCTCAAACCCTAAACTCATGAACCCTAAACCCATAAACCCTTAACTTATTAAGCCCAAACCCATAAACCCTGAACCTGTAAACCCCAAACCCGTTAACTCTACACCAATAAGCCCTGAACCCGTGAACTCCATACTCATTAACTCTATACCTATAAACCCCGAACCCATTAACCCTAAGCCCATAAACTCAGAAACCATAAACTCTAAACCCATAAACCCAAAACCCATGAACCTCAAACATATAAACTCTTTACCCCATAATCCCCAAACTTATAAACCCTAAAGCTATAAACCTTAAACCCATAAACCCTAAACCCTCGCACCCTAAACCCATACACCTTAAGCTCCTAAGCCCTAAACCCATTAGCCCCAAACCTATAAACCCCAAACCCATAAACCCTCAACCTATAAACCTCAAACCTATAAACCCTAAGCCCATAAACCCTAAACTCATGAACGCTGAACCCATAAACCTCAAACCCACACACCTTTAACTCATAAACCCCAAAAACGCATAAAATCTAAACCTATAAACCCTAAACCCATAAACCCTGATCTTATAAACCCCAAATCCACTAACCCTAAACCCATAAACCTCAAATTCATAAACCCTAAACCCATAAACCTCAAATTCATAAACCCTAAACCCATAAACCCGAAAGCCATGAACCACAAACCTATAAACCCTAAACTCATCAATCCTCAACCCATCAACCCAAAACCTAGAAACCTTAATTTCATGAACCCCGAACCCATGAACCTAAAACCCATGAACCCCAAACCTTTAAACCCTAAAACTAAAAACCCAAAACCCATAATCCCTCAACCCATAAACCCTAAACCCATAAACCCCAAACCCATTAACCCCAAAACCATAAACCCCAAACCCATACACCTTAAACCCATAAACTCCAAACCCTAAACCCATACACCTTCAACCCATAAACCCTAAACCCATATTCCTCAACCCCATAAACCCTCAACTCGTTAAGCCGAAACCCATACACTTTAAACCCATAAACCTCAAACCTATTAACCCTAAAACCTGAAACCCATAAAATCTAAACTTATAAACCCTGAGCCCATAAACCCTGATCTTATAAACTCAAAACCCATAAACCCTAAACCCATAAACCTCAAACCCATAAACCCTAAATCCATAAACCTCGAACCCATAAAATCTAAACTTTTAAACTCTGAACTCATTAACCCCAAACCCATGAATCCCAAACCCATGAACCCCAAACCCATAAATCCCAAACCCATACACCTTAAATCCATAAACCCCAAATCCATAAACCCTAAACCACTAAATCCGAAAGCCATAAACCCGTAAATCTATTAACTTATAAACCCACTTACCCATAAAATAAAAAAAAAACACTCACCCATAAAATAAAAAAACCACTAACCCATAATCCTATGAATCCTGAAATCTATAAACCGTATAACATATAAAATAACAAAACTGTATTTTCATAAGCTTATAATGTAATAGTCGCATGTACTTGTTACGACCGGACTAGGTTCGGTCGTTGAGTTCTTAACAAAAATTATTTATTTTTGCTGGGAACCAGTCTACCGTCCCAGGACTTACCTTGTCCCTTGCTGATGTATTGGTTTTAATAATAACTCGTTGGAATGCTCACAAGTATAATTCTTAAATTGATTTTTCTTGATCTTTATTGATTGTAAAAGTTTAAATTGGATCTAATTTTGATCAGAACTTATGTTTCTCAACATTTATTTATCTGTATAATAGTTGACGTAACTTTCACTTGAACGTAACTGATGGTCACGTTTCCTTAGCGCAACAGAAATCACGTATTCCTGAAGCGTAACCAAAGTGACGCTTAATAGCGTAACCAAAGTGACGCTTAAGAATGTAACCGAAGTGACACTTTAGAGCGTAACCAAAGTGACGCTTAAGAACGTAACCAAAGTGACACTTTAGAGCGTAACCAAAGTGACGCTTAGGGACGTAACCAAAGTGACACTTAAGAACGTAACCAAAGTGACGCTTAAGAACGTAACCAAAGTGACACTTTAGAGCGTAACCAAAGTGACGCTTAGGAACGTAACCAAAGTGACACTTAAGAACGTAACCAAAGTGACGCTTAAGGACGTAACCAAAGTGACACTCTAGAGCGTAACCAAAATGACGCTTAGGAACGTAACCGAAGTGACACTTAAGAACGTAACCAAAGTGACGCTTAAGAACGTAACCAACGTGACACTTAAGAGCGTAACCGAAGTGACACTTTAGAGCGTAACCAAAGTGACGCTTAAAAACGTAACCAAAGTGACACTTTAGAGGGTAACCAAAGTGACGCTTAGGAACGTAACCAAAGTGACACTTAAGAACGTAACCAAAGTGACGCTTAAGAACGTAACCAAAGTGACACTTTAGAGCGTAACCAAAATGACGCTTAGGAACGTAACCAAAGTGACACTTAAGAACGTAACCAAAGTGACGCTTAGGAACGTAACAAAAGTGACACTTAAGAATGTAACCAAAGTGACGCTTAAGAACGTAACCAAAGTGACACTTTAGAGCGTAACCAAAGTGACACTTCAAAGCGTAACCAAAACTTCGAATTTCTGAAATAGATAAAATGATAATATAACGATAATTACACCCAAAATTCGTATTTAATTAAATGTTATGATCAATGTCTTAATAATAATATCAACAATACTTGTGCATATTCACGAGTTATAAATTTATGAATATTTGTTATGCATATATACATATATATATATATATATATATATATATATATATATATATATATATAGACATTTAAGTTATAAAAGAAAAAGGATTATATATATTTTCATAAATTAAATGATTCACAAACTTTATTTTAATTAGTTTTTATTTAATTAAAGATTTTGTCTTGTATTTTACTGTTAGGTTCCTATTCTAAATAATAGTCTAACAACAATTATCTTTATTTGTTATGAAGAAAAATAGTTATATGATCTTATATCAATTTCTAAGTATTAACTAAGATTATTTATATAATTTTTCTATCCTTACTTGCTGATTTACGCTTTAATTTCTATGAGTTTAATTTATAAATTTCGTTGGTATAAATAACTCACAAAATTAGGAGAGAAAGAGAAGAAATTGACTCCAATTCGATAGTCCTGACGTTTCTATACTCAGACTCCTTAAACTACACGGTGAGAAAGTCCGTGGCAAGAATGATTGGTTCCTTCCTCAATTGCTTGAACACAGGTTATATTCTGGTCAGCGGCACAATTGTCTTTCAAGATATTTTATTTAAAGAATTTGTGTTGAACGTATTTTCCTTTTTCTTTCAAGGTAAAGTTCCACAGATTTTGATATCACACAAGATTAATTATCTTAATATTATTAATGAATTAGGCTTCTAGGCTAATTATTAATATGGTTTAAATTTCTAAACCTTAAAAATTTATAACTTATTTTTCTAACACTGATTCTAATTTCTCAGTGGACCAGCAGAGCCGACTATTGCGGGTACTGTCTTATTATGACAAAAGGCCCCTTGCTAGACCTCCAGGTTGTTTTTATAACCTTGTGTCCGGGCAATTGGAGATGGGTCATCCAATCAAACTTCGACGTGTATTCGAATTCATCAAGAAAATCGTCAAGAAGTTCATTGGCCTGTTTGCCAATGAAATTCCTAATTTATTTCCTTCTCTGTCTCTCCTTCACACTTTCGTACAATTTGAGAGTTTTCGCAATAAAAATGTTGACAAGTGCTGACTCGGTACATCGCATGGAACTGATTTTGAATTGAAGCTTTGAAATAGTTGAAACTTAGTTTTTTATAATTTACTATCGTCGTTTTAAAAATAAAAAATGTTTTAATAATTTCTAATTAAATTTAAGGGTAGTTTCATGGGATGTAACATACTTAGAATCTTGTAAGCTAAAATCTCATAAAGCAGAATTCAAAAATTAATTTATTCTATTATTCTATGCACTCATAAATTTATCTTTAACAATTAAATCGGCGCATGCAAAAAGGGCCCCAAGTCCATTCTAACAAATTTTGGAAAAATGAAAAATAGTGTATTACTTCTCTTACGCTTGGTGGATTAACTTAAAATTCATTAGATACGTAGTTGGTATTGTCAAAAATGAGATAACACATTCACTATTGCTAAAACTGGCCGATGAATTTTTTTAATTGATAAAAATGCCAATGGACTTGGGTCCCTTTTTGCAGAATCTGTAAAAATTAACATTTTTATGGAAATATATTCAACTTGTATTCATCAATAATACATTTCACAATATTGTTATATTATTTCATACATATAAAACTAGCAATTTATTTAGAAAAATAATTTTCAACAATTCATTAATAAATAATTACAAAATTTCTTTAAATACTAACATGAATAAATAAATAAATAAGTGAATAAATAAATATTATTAATCACAAGTAGGATATTCAAGAAGAACGTTGAAAACTTTTTTATATTGACTTGGTATGTAATTTATCAGTTTTTTTAAATCTTCAATTTTTGATTTTTTTATAGAAATGTAACCATCTGAAAAAACTTTAACTAAAACTATTAACTATTTTTTCCTATTTTTTCTTTGACGATTTTTTTTTAAATTTTAACTTTTTGCAGAAACTAGAATTTTAAAAATAAGGTTTTCACTATTTACTATTTACATTATGATGTAGCATCATTTTTCATGCACTTTGATCGTATCTCATTGTTTACAATAAATGGATATGAGGTCCTGTTTGCATGCACCGATTCATATACCTTGTACTACGTTCTCAAAATTAAGGGATTTCAATATATGCAAAAATATTAAATTCGGCAAAAAGGGACCTAAGTCCGGGACTTAGGTCCCTTTTTGAAGAACTCAATATTTAAAAAATGCTTTTATACAGCATTCGAACATTGCATTTGATGAAGATTGAAATTCTATTACGTAATATGGAGCTATCTAGATTTGACTTAAAATTGGACTTAGGTCCCTTTTTGCATACACTGATTCAATTAGACACGTATACATCAAGAAATCGAAAAACGGAGACGGAGAGACGGAGGCGAAGAGACAGAGACGGAGAGACGGAGAGATGGAGATGGAGAGGCAAATGTTCTGTATATGTACATGCATATGTGTATGTGTATATGTGTATGAGTGTATGTGTTTATGTGACATGTATACGTAAAAATGTACATGAGAATATATATATATATATATATATATATATATATATATATATATATATATATATATATATATATATATATGTATGTATATATATATATAGCTAGGGGGGGTACCCCCCTGCTTGCTCCGCTCGCCAACCCCCTATTTGTTATTTAAGTTACATTATCTTTTTTTTTTATTTTTATTAAATGTAAAAAATATAATTATTAAAATACATTAAGTTATACTCAAAAATATATTTAAATATTTATTACAAACCTATTTTTGTTTTCCTTATTTATATGATGTTATATAATAAAAGTTTTTATTGTTTATATAAAACCAATTTTCATAAATACTAATATTTTATGAATGTCCATAGCATTGATAAATTTTTGTTTTTTTTACCTAAATTATTAAATTTATAAAGTTTGTATTATAAATATATTTCTATATTTTCCACACCACCTAATAGTTTTAAATACTGAGGTATATACGTAGGCGCGTTTTTTTTAGTGGTTTCCCCAGGAGGCCTATTTCCACTCACATTTAAAAAAAATTTTTTTTTTTTTAAATACATTAAAAAAATAATTTTTTTTTTATATATTAAAAATAAAAAATAATTTTTTTTTATATATTAAAAATAAAAAATAACATCTTTCAAATATGTTCGCCGAAATATAAAATATTAGAAATAATATGTATATTAAATATATTAAATTTAATATACAAAAAAATATTACTTATACTTACTATTAAACAGTATTTAGAAATTAAAAAATTTTATAAATTTAGAATATTAAAGAAATTGTACCTGTTTTTATTATGACTAAAAATTTTGAAAACAGAAATTAAAAAAATTTTCATGTATTATCCTTTTTTTTGTCAATATACTTAGAATTTTTTTCATCTTTTTGTTCTAATTTTTGTAAATATTGTAAAATTATTTAATATAATTGTTTATAAAATTTTATATAATTTTTTACTTACTTTTATAAATAAAAAATAATATTTCTAGAAAATACTTCTTGGAATTTTTATATGTAATATTAATTATATATACATAATTCATACATATATTTTGTATAAAAATAAATTATTTTTAATCATTTATATTTGTAGTTAATAGTGTATAACATTTAAAAATTGAAAATATTAAATTTAAATTTTTAAAAACATAATAACAAAAATTTATTAATATTAATTTATATTATAAAAAATATACCTTTTTCAATGTTTTTATATTATATAAACTGATCATAATTTTTAATTTGTAAACCAAATTTTTTTTTACTGCAAATAAATATTTTATTGTTATAAAAAATAATTTTATAATTATGAATTTTCAAGTAAAATATTATTTACGTGATTTTTTATATGCCTTTTTAAATGATCATTTCTTGAAAATTTTTTATTACAAATAAAGCATGTAAATTTTTGTTTCCTATGCTTAGCTAATATATGTCTTATTAAATTAGATTTCGTACTAAATTTTTTTTTACAATAAATACATAATTCCTTTTTTTGTTCGTGAGTTCTTGCATGTCTTATAATATTTTTAATTTTAATAAATAAGCCACATGTTCTACAACTTATAGTTTCAATATGAATTCTATTTTTATGTATTTTTAAAAATTCAGATGTAGAATAAGAATTTTTGCAAAACGGGCATTGAAATACATCCATTTTTCCTATTAATATTTAGTTTAAATATTAATTTTCATTAAATAATAATTTTATAAAAAACTTGGGAAACATTTTAATTATATTTTATATTATGGGGATTTATAATTTTATTTAAGTTTAATTTTATTCTGTTTCTATTATATTAAAAAAAAATAAATATAATAAGCATAACACATTTAATAATTTACATCAATGACTTTTTAGGGGTCCACCTTTGCTTTATTTGACATTTTCATTAATTGCAATTTTCTAATGTGAAAGAGAGAGAAAGAGAAAGAGTCTACTTACTCTTTACTTAGCTGCCTACCCGACATTAAAGTGGCTTTTGCTGATCGCTTGCCCTACGCACGCACTTATCTTCACAGTGAAAAATTTGTCAGCTTTTGTCGACAAAAATCGCATCATGAGTAGCACGGCTCACGAAACAGCTACCACTCCGATATTTTCGACTAATTACTTTCTGACAGCTATGCAGAAACTGTTTTATCTTTTAATTTAATTTAAAACAAGTTTTACAAAAGAAAAAATCTTTAATTTTAGTAAAATAAAAATAAAATACCCTTTAAGTGAATCAAATTTACACAACAAAATGAAATTTAAAAATCAATTAATCATTAAAATTAAATGAAATGAATAATTAAAAATGGTAAAAATTTAAATAAATTATTTATTGAAAATTTCCGTCCAAACGTTATCTATTTTTGATGTATCATCTAAATTATTTTGAATATAAATATTATTAAAAGTTTTACATCTTGACAAAGCAACGTATAATTGACCATGTGAAAACAATGGTCTTCTTATAAATAAGCCTACATTATCGAAACTTTGACCTTGTGATTTATTTATAGTTATTGCAAATGCTAATATAATTGGAAATTGTTTTCTGTAAAGAATAAATGGTAATAAAGAATTATTTCCTGTATTTAAAGTAATTTTTGGAATAAAAACTTTATTCCCACTTTTATCGCCTGTTATTATTTCAGCTTCAATATTATGTTTACATAAATTTATAATTTTCAATCGTGTACCATTACATAATCCTTCCGATATACTTAAATTTCTTAACAACATTACTATAGCATTGACTTTTAAATTAATTTATAAGGTAGTAAACCTTCTTTAATTTTATTTAAAAATTCTATTTGGTAATTCAAATAAATGTTATCATCAGTTTGATCAACACCTTTATGGGTAGCGTAATCAATACTATAATATGTTTCAGTTTTTCCATTTAATAAATTTAATTTTATTTAAATTATTAATATCTTCATTATGAGGAGCTAATATAATTTTTTCTTTGCAACAATTTTTATTAATATTAGAATAAATTTTAGAACAAATATAGTTATTTTGTAATTTGTTTGAAATTATGAAAGGGTTTATTTTGCCATCACCAATTTGTAATAGAAATGAAGCAAATTTTTCATTTTTAGATCGAATATTTTTTGATAATTTTAATATACTAAAAAATCGTTATAAATATGAACTTTTTATTGTTTCTTCTATAATTGAATTTCTATTTCCATGTTTAACAACTGGTAAAATTTGTCGAAAATCACCACCTAAAATAATTAATTTCCCACCAAAAAGAAAATTATTATTACAAACATCTTTTAATGTATTATTAACTATTTCTAATGCTTTTTTTGGAATCATTGATGCTACGTCCAATATTATTATATCAGCTTCTCTTAATTTTTTATCTGATTTCAATTCTAAAAATGCATTTTTAATTGTATTTAAATTTAAAGGTAATCTAAAAGTCTTATGACTTGTCATTCCTTTAGGTAATAAAGTAGATGCAATACCAGTTCAAGCCATAGACAAAATTTTTTTATTAATTGATATAAAATAAAATATTAGTCTTATATAAAAAAGTTTTTCCTATTCCTCCAGGACCATCAATAAAATATATTTTGTTATTATCTTTTTCAGTTAAAATTTCAAAAATCAATTTTTGTTCATCGTTTAATTTATTATGCATTAATTTAAAATTTTTTTTGCTTTCTATTTCATCATGATGATTATTGTTCAAAGTAATTCAATTTATTTTTGGTTCAGATAAACCAAAATCTTTACAAGACATATGTTCATTAATAAAAATATTATTAAGTTCAAATAAAGCATTATTTTCTTTATTTTCATTAAAATCTTCAACAAAATAATTATTAATGGAGGTTTGCGCGCTTGCGCACAGAGGCTTGCGGAATTTCCATTTTACCATGTTTGATGTCATTTATTCTTTTAAGCAATAATTGTACATTTTATAAAATTTATCATAAAAATTATTAACTTAATATGTTTGTTCTATATATTTAAAGTAAAAGCAGTAGGTGCAAACAATAAAAATTAGCACAGACTCTCTCCGTCTTACTCTTATACTCGCACATTAAGCATAAAAATCTACGTTGTGCTGTGCGACTCACAACGAAGATGGATATATGCGTATACTATATCATAGTATACGAGTAATTTGTTATCCTCGTTACAAGGGTACACTTGATTCATTAGATACCCATTATGAAATAATTCTAAAATTGTAACTACGCTAAGAAAATTTGTTCCAAAAGCTTATTTTTTTCAAACAGTAATAAATAAATTGTATACAAATTTTGGAGCGAATTGATCGAATTGTTTCCGTAAAATAGAAAAAAAAGGAAAATGAAAAATTTTTTCCAAATTTTTAAAATGCTCTAAAATTAAAAATGCACTAAGATAATTAGTTTTCGAAAGCTAGTTCTTTCTGACAATATCGAATAACTTACATACAAGTTTTGGAGTGAATCTTGAGCTATATAAGCTTATACCTCATACAGTCAAAAGGACCATGACACCCATATCAAATTTCGAAAATTTCTATTATTAATGAAAATATCTATTTATTGTAATAAATATTATAAATATCTCTGACTGTGATGAAATAACTTCGTATAACAATATTTTACCTGAAGAGGCCTCTCTGAAAAATAGTGGCAAAACGTCGTATTAAATAAATAAATGGAAATTAAACGGCTACTGCTATTAATTTTTTCGACTTCTTCATAAGAATTCATTATACTTAAATCATACAAAGTTTAAAATGTATGTTTCAATATCTAATAAGTTACTACCAAGCAAAGTATCAAACCTCTGAATCACGGATTTCGCTCGAACTTTAGGATAAGTTTTCAAATATTAAAATATAAATATAAATAACTTTTGTCACAGACTGTATAGCTAATATACAAATGATTTTAATTTACTGTATACTGCTAATATTTTGACTGCGCTCTTTACATGCTTGATTTTATGCAATTCTTTTGACTGATAGATATTTGAGACTGATTTTTAATTATATTATTTATACTCTTTGCGTGTATTCATTCGTGTTCTATTTTCTATCTGTGATATCACTTTTATTTAATTTATTGACTTACTATTACAGTATTATTAACTCTATTATGTTTTATGACTGTGATATCATATTGTACTATTTTAATTTTATATATGAGGGATTGCGTAAAAGAAAGGCCTAACTCTAAAAGTATGGTTTTTAGTAAATAAAAAAAAATTGTTTAACTTGATATCAGCTTTATAAAATATTGTGATATTTTACAATGTTATAGTAAATACTTTAATACGAAAGGTCCAAGTAGTATTTTCGAGTTGAATATTGTTAATAAAAAAATATTGAAGATTCAAAAATTCGAGTCGGCCCTTTTCGCCAATTTTGTATGAATAATTAAGGCTTTGTGATGAATAAATCATAAGAAAATTATTTGATTATTTGAAATACATTTATTATTAACTTTTACTTACATAATACAAGATATAACAAAATATTTAGTTTTTAAATCCTCATTTTCATTCACGACGGGACAAACATTTTCATTGTACTAATTTTGCGCAATGTTGATAAAAATTGCATTAAAGATTTTAAATCTTTAAGTTTTGCCTTTTTTATTTCAACATTATCGATGTTTGTTAACTTGTTTGTAGATTTCATAAGATTTTTTCAGGAAATTTCAAATAATGAAAATGTTGCATAATTCAAGTTCGGCCCTTCTTGTATGTTCTATATCATTTAAACATACGGAGACACGTTTTTATTCTTCTATATTTTATAAACATATCAAGAATATCTCCTAGATACATTTTCGATCATAATTTCAAAAAGGCCCTAACTCGAGTTAGATCCTTATTCCACGTGATCCCTCATATGCAAAATTATTTTAAGTATTTTATGTATTTTAATTTTATTTGTAATTTTATTGCATTACACGCTCTTTTTGTAAATATAATATGAAATAAATAATATCTAATTTAATATAACCTTTATTATATGATTCATTCATATATAAAAAGGTGAAAAATTTACATATGCCTTTATACAAATCATTTATGTAAATAATTTACATAAATTATTTAGATAAATAATTTATCTATATGTTTTTAATTGGGATTTCCATCCGGAGAGAAAATCCTAGGTACAATAGCATGCTCATTCTCAAGCTATTATAGCACAGAAAACGCTAGAGCATAATAGCATATTCATGGTAATAATCAAAATGTTGAAAAATTACCTTGAACGTAAAGTTTCCGTGTCAAATCTTTAAATGATGGATTAGTTGTCAGAGTTTTTTAAGTATGATGCAAAAAATCTAAAAAAGGAATATTTAAAGAATTATAAAAGAATTTTTATTTACATTCTTAAATTCTTTTTTACGATAACTTTTCCTAAAGTTATGAAACTTCAAAGCTGGTGATCGAAACCTGATAACACTTTTCAAAGAAGGATTCGGGCATAACAAAAATTGTTTTATCTTGACAAAAAAAGATTATAGAAAAATTCTACAATAATCAAATTAAATTACTTATTAAAGCCTTGCAAAATATACGTTTCCAACTATTTTTTAATTTTTATCATTTTAAAAATGTGTAACGTCTTCACTATTTTTGTATATTGTTTGAATTTTTTTAAACGTTAATTTTTTTTATACAATAACATTTAGCTGCGATTAACACCTAAACAGCTTTTAGCTTTTGCGTACAGAGGTCATCGGAAAATATGCGCATTTGTATCTTCTTATTATAATGAAAAGGCGTCACCTCTTTTCTTAATTAGATGCGAACAATGAGCGATGAATTCTACTAGAAAATAAGTTACTAAGAGTTTTTATATTTTCCCAAAAAATTTAAAAACCTCTGGGCTCATCGTAAAGTTGTCTATTCCAAAAAAGTTTGTTCACGCATTTATTGTGATTACCTGTAAAGTCTCAGGTCATTTTTTTTTCATTTTTATAAAAAGCTATCAAAAGCATTCCAGTTAATTTTTAATTAGAGTCAGTGCATTCATATTTTCTTCTCTAAATTTTTATAAAATCTATTTATCTTCCATTGATTGTTATAATTACTAAAATTTAAAAATAAAAAAGGACTTAAATCTATTTTCAATTTAAAGTGTGTCAATATATTTTAAGACATTTTTCAACAATAAAGCTTCAACTATAATAATCAATTCAAGGTAGGAGTTTAATTATTTGTTATATTTTCCTTTTGCTTTTCTTTACTTCCTCTCCGATTTTCTGAAAAAAGTTCTCGAGCCTGCAAATAAAAAACTCTATCTTACGTCTAAACTCTGCCATGCGAAAATCTTTCTGCCTGTGTAACCGCTCGATGCAGTAGGAACTGTAATATATAGAGGACAATATCCTCATATATTAACTTTTTTTTTTTTTAATTTTTAATTAGTTTGTACTTCTGAATACGAAAAAATATCAAAAAGGCTTATAAAAATGCTAAAATATAGTTTTAAATGGGAAAAATCAGTTTTTTTTACTATTTTTGGTGATGTTTGGTGTAATTTTGGACTACTGAATGAGCCTAATACTACTTTCTAAGTATCAAAAATTTTCCCTAATCATTTTTCCCCATTGAGATCAGTTTCGTTATGCAGTCACTTATACGTGTTATCAAATTTCATATATTTATAAATATATATATATACACCTTAATATTAACGAAGAGAAAATACAACGGAGCCACCCTTGAGGAATAAAGTACTAAGTTAAAAATTTTGTATCCCGCTAAATAATGGTCGTACAGAAGTGTGCAACTACTCATTTTAATAGTATTCGTAAAAATTTTTTTATGGTATATTGGCAATTTAATTTAAAGTAACTATCTGAAAAATACCGCGAATTAAAAATTAAAAAAAAAATTTCTTCCCACCGATTTTTGGCGCCTGTTTTGAGTGAACAAAATACCACATTTTCTCACTCAGTGGGGGAATGTGGTATTTTGCTCACTGAAAACAAACACCGAAAATCAGATTCCACTCACCTTGTTGGGGAAAATTCTATACCCCACTCGTAGCAAAATAGGTCACCCACTCGTCTTTTTTGTGACTCTCGCTACACTCGAGTGACAAAACGACTCGGGAGGGAATGACCTATTTTGCTCACTATTAGAATGATGTACTATTTTTCGCCTATGCTAAAATTTGGAACATTTTTCGAAAAATGATGGTAGAAAAATTTTCCACTGATTTAAAAGTTTTATTTTGATGAAATTAAAAATTATTCCTTTTTTCTAGATCCAAAATTGACCGAGATATGGTGGTTTTTGTACACAAATGGGCTTTTATTTATTTTTCTTATATCTTTTTATTTACGGGAAATACGGAAAAATATCAAATAAAAAAAGTATATTTTTGTATATTGAATCACCTTAAGGTAGAATTGCCGCTAAGGGATTGACGGTTCAGAAAAATCTGAGATTTGGTGTATTAGTAAATTTTAATTCAAATAAGAGCCAGTTAAATTTTAGTAAACTTTTAGAGCATGAGAAAAAAGTTATAAGCATTTCAGTTTTTATCTTTTATTCGCGTTTTATATCTATGTATAGTGTATATAGAGTTATACTCGTGCGTTAAGACTAGATGTTTATATTCCTCTTTTAAAAAAACGATGGCCGGATGTTGTGAAACATTTTATACTAAGAATGTGATTGGTGCATTGAATAGAATCATATGAATTGCAAAAAACGAGATTTGATTTACTATAATATGCTTAAATAAAATCATCGATTTAGAATTTAATAATAAAAATCATTGATAAAATAATTAAATTATAATTATTGAGTTATAGTTTGATTTTTTCAATAAAATTATTAGTATAAACATTGCTAACTTCCGCTTACAAAAATTCCTTTTGTGTGAATTTGTCGAGAGTGCGAAGTACCGCTCTGTATTCATTTGTTATTGTATATTTAAAATTAGAACATGGTAACAATTCTATGCCATTTACTTCTGAATTTTCTTTTTAAAAATTGTACTATAAAATAGTATATAAAATTAGAAAATACAGATGCTATGAACTTTTTAGCTTATAACAATAGCATAAAATATTTATCTATGAGCCTGGCAAGTAATTTGGTAAATTTAAAATAAGATTTAAAATATTTCGGAATATTTTAAAATAAATAATAAAAAAACCGATAGGTAATACAATTTTGATAGTATAATTTAGTATATAAAATATTTCTAGATTAACAGCTTAAAATTTTTTTTTCAAAAATATAATATATTTGCCTAAAATGTACTATTTTTAAAAGTTTGTTCATTTAATTTCGTAATTGAAATTGAACCACACTTAGAATAAACAGTTTTTCTGCAAAATAAAATTAAAAATCTTTTGTTTGAAAGAATAATATAATTACTATAATTAAGAAATTATAAATTAAAATTTTTATTTTTATTTGTATTTTAAAAATAGGAACGATATACATGTCGTTAAGAATTGATTTGAACTATTTTATTTTTTATATATTTTATGGATTTCATATTGTTGAAAATATTAATTTTTAAATAACTTCATTCATTAGTTATTGAGAATTTAGGATTCCAATATTATATATTAAAATTTTTCTGGTACAAGAAATTAAAAATTTATAAATGCTAATGAATAAATTTATTTAAAAATTTATACTATCTAATGCATTTCTTTTCCTGAAATTTTGCACTAAAATTGCTAATTTTGCTTTTTCGCTGTCTCTGCCGTGGGCTGACACCACGTTCAATAATACGTCAAATTGTGTTGTATTAAAAAAATTAATTTCTATGTGTTAAAAAAGCGCAGTAATGCCCGTGGATTTAATTACAAAAAAAAAAAAAAAAAAAAAATGTGGAGATAGTCAATATTCATGAGTGTAGGTGTAGTGTTCGTTTTATGTCTCCTTAAGAGGAGGCCGTATAGCTCTGTCCTTGTCTAATCTAAATGTTCGATATTATTAATAAATTAAATATTGTTATACAAAAGTAAGGGCATAGCCCAATAGATTTCAGGACGAGCAAACGATCCTATTCTATGAAAAAGTATAAAATTTTCATTAGTTTTCGAGTGAGGTCTGAAACGGAATAACGATTGAACTTGATAACTGTTTTTCCGTTTCAGACCTCACTCGAAAACTAATGAAAATTTTATACTTTTTCATAGAATAGGATCGTTTGCTCGTCCTGAAATCTATTGGGCTATGCCCTTACTTTTGTATAACAATATTTAATTTATTAATAATAACGAAAATTTAGATTAGACAAGGACAGAGCTATACGACCGCCTCTTAAAATGTAAAATTTTAAGTGATGGTAAATCTGGAAAAGTCGTTTTTATAAACCACATTACATTGTATTAAAAACAGATGTTCTTAATCATGGATAATTTTACATGACTATGTCCAGAGATCGATCTTGGAATTCTCTTAAGATATATCTTGAAAATCAAATACATTAGATTGATATTAAAAATTATGTACATTGATGCCGCGTAAACTGCTCTGATACATTAGTATATAACATCAATTTCTTTTCTGATGCTAATATTAGTAGATATGAAATTATTACTATTTAATAATGAACAGAAAATAACAACACTATATTAACAGTCAATCATTAAAAATTTATATACATGTAGATTAGATATAGGGCGCGCTTGCGCGCATGGATTTTCTAGTTGTTTTAAATTCGAGATAGAAACATGTATTTTTTAGTTTTTCAATTAATAAACAGTTAAATGTGATCAAATTTTGAACCGTCAGCATCTTACAATCAAAATTTTTAGTCAAAGTTTCGTGTGGATTCCAATAAGAGCGCATGTTAAAAGTGTGAAAATTAAAATGCTTGTAACTTTTTTCTCGCTCTAAAAGTTTACCAAAATTTAACTGTGTCTTATTCGAATTAAAATTTACTTATGTATAAAATTACAAATTTTTCTGAACCGTCAATCCCTTAACGGTAGTACTACCTTAAATTCTTTCAAAATGTTCTGAGCGCTTTTAATTTTTTTGACATGGTTCCAGTATTCTTGTCCAAGTATATACGAGTACACTATATGCCTGTATAATAATAGATAGATAGATATTATTTTTATTTGTATATCAATATACAAAAGCGTGTAATACAATTACGTAAGAATTGCAAATAGTCAAGTGCTGTTCTGTGAATCGTAATAAGTACACAAGCATATAACAGAATCGAAACAGTCTTGCATCAGAAACTTGCAGCAGCACTTTACCTCAGATTTACATAAGAATGACAAAAGTTAAGTGCAGTTATATGACGAGAATAAACATCCAAACTTGCAGCAGAATCAAAGCAGTCTTCCGTAAGAATCTTGCAGCAGCACTTCACCCCAGAATTACATAAGAATTGCAAAAGTTAAGTGCAATTATGTTACGAGAATAAATACGCTAACTTGCAGCAGAATCGAAGCAATCTTTCGTAAAAATCTTGCAGCAGCACTTTACCCCAGAATTACATAAGAATGACACAAGTTAAGTGCAATTATATTACGAAAATAAACACGTAAACTTGCAGCAGAATCGAAGCAGTCTTCCGTAAGAATCTTGCAGCAGCACTTTACCCCCGAATTACATAAATATGACAAAAGTTAAGTGTAATTTAATGATGAGAATAAACACGTAAATGTACAGCAGAATTGAAGCAGTTTTATGTGAGAATCATGCAGCAGATTTGCGCTAAAATTACATCAGAAGGACAAAAGTTAAATGCAATCTTATCATAAGAATAATCACGCGAGCATACAGCATACTTGATGCTATCTCGCATAAAAATCTTGCGACAAAACTTTACTATAGAATTACGTATGAATGTAGAACTAAAATATTTATCATCTTTTACTGATAGAAATTTATTTAAAACTTTTCTTAAGTATTATAAAAATTTTTTATCTACGTTTTTTATATTTGACAGTTGGCTGCAATGGTCTCCTCTCTTCTCCCCAATGTCTACATGTATATAATTTTATACTATAACATCAGCGCCCACCCCTTTGTGTATATATATTGATTGTTTTTTGCGTTTCTTCTTTTTTCTTTTAGCCAATATGTGCCTATAGGTGTAGGCATTGGTAGTGAGGACACGTAAAGTTTAAAGAAATGCATTAAATGTATCGCAATCATAAATTATTATATTTTTATTAAATTATAAATTATAATTTTTAAATTCAACATTTGCTTTCTTAAAATCTGTCAACAACTCTTATGAACATGTTCTCGTTAGTTAAATGTTAACAATATTCACAATGAAAATTTTTTATTAAAATACAATGTATTATCTTTATTCTATAAAGTGACTTCAATTTTTGAACTATTAATTAACTTTGAAATTCTATAAACTGTGCTGCTGCAAGATTCTTACTGAAGACTGCTTCGATTCTGCTACAAGTTTACGTGTTTATTCTCGTCATATAATTGCGCTCAACTTATGTCATTCTTATGTAATTCTGGAGTAAAGTGCTGCTGCAAGATTCTTACGGAAGACTGCTTCGATTCTGCTGCAAGTTTGCGTGTTTATTCTCATCATATAATTGCGCTCAACTTATGTCATTCTTATGTAATTCTGGGGTAAAGTGCTGCTGCAAGATTCTTACGAAAGACTGCTTCGATTCTGCTGCAAAATTGCGTGTTTATTCTTGTCATATAATTGCGCTCAACTTATGTCAATCTTATGTAATTCTGGAGTAAAGTGCTGCTGTAAGATTCTTACGGAAGACTGCTTCAATTCTGCTGCAAGTTTGCGTGTTTATTCTTATTTTAGAATCGCACGTCTCGATTGGCAATCTGTTACAAATCTGACGCACGTTTCAGTCGCAATTAAATTTCAACAGATATGCATTAAAATGTGGAAACAGACCACGCAAGTTCTGCGCAATCGTGCTTGCAACAGATTGTGTTACCAGGGAGATCAATACAAAAATGGTAAAATACACGCACAATCCTATAAATTAAAAATCAGTCACATAATATCTATCAGTCATGATATTTAAAATTTTTTAAAATGAAAATCAATAAATAATTTAATGAAATATTAAGCGTATGCCATGGCATGAAACACAGACAAAACAATAAAATCAAGTAAAATATTCATTCATGAACTATTCAGCCAATAAATATATTCACACCTTAATCCTATGTATGAGACGTTACAATAAATAAATAAACATAGAAAATAAAATTAAGTTCATTTGAGATCGAACAAGTACCTCCTCAGAGCTGACTTGAACCTGCTGAGCGATGAAAGATTCTTTATATCCGCAGGCAGGGAGCTTCAAAAATGCGCACCTTAACTTTAAAGGAATTCTTTCCAGTCTCAGTACGCATGAAGGGCACCTTCATGCGTACTGAGACGAAATCCTTAATCTCTCCCTTAGTGGCCACCCTAGGTACATATCTAGTAGAGACCAACTAAATACTCGGAAATATTCATGCGCACGATTTTGTACATAAGTACAGTCATAAAATAATATCTCCTCGCATCAGTACGCAGCCAACCCAGCGTAGCTCTATGAGGGAAGATATCATCGCCTGTTCTCACGCACAATACATATCTCACACATGAATTTTGTAGTCTTTGTAATCGTCTTCTCAACTTCTTTGTGGCATCGAGCAGAACTACTGAGCAGTAGTCGAGATGTGGAAACAGCAGGGCGATTGCGAGTTGTTTGCGCAGAGCCTCAGTGGTATACCGACGAAAGAACCGTAAGCCGTAAATAGTCCTATTTAATTTTTTAGTCAAAATATTAATGTATGGCTTCCATGATAGCTTAGAGTCAAGCACAACACCAAGGCTCGTAACGGCATCAGAGAAAGATATGCCGACACCACCCTCAAGCTCAATCGTCCTTGGCTCACCAGCATAAAAGTCGTTAATAAATCGATTATTGCCTAAAACGATCGCCTTAGTTTTGCTTGCATTCAATTTGAGAAAAGCATCGACAGCCCACTCCGACACCGTCTTGGCTGCCCTCTGTAGAATACGTAAACCTTCATTCACATCCTCATAAGAGACCTGCGTGTAAATTTGGAGGTCATCCGCATATACTAGATGTTCGACGCAACCGGAGCCGAGGGTGTCACGTCCCACACAGCATGAAAGATTGCTGTAAGGTTGCTGCAAGGCTTCATGAAAGTTTCGAAATCTCGCAGCAACCTTTCATGAAAGATTGCAGCAACATTTATATGTCCGCGCTAGAACCCGGTTGAAATATTTCTCAAAATCTCGCACCAATCTTTCAGAAAACCTCACAGCAACCTTTCATGAAAACCTCGCAGCAATATTTCAGGAAATGTAACAGAAACATTTCAAGAAACCTTGCAGCAATCTTTTAGAACACCTCGCCGCAACCTTGCAGGAAACCTCGCAGCAATCTTTCAGGAAATGTAACAGAAACATTTCAAGAAACCTCACAGGAATCTTGCGGGAAAAATAGCAAAAACATTTCAAGCAACCACACAGCAATTTTTCAGAAAATCTCGCCGTAACCTTGCAGAAAACCTCGTAGCAACCTTTTATGAGATATTGCAGCAACATTTATATGTCCGTGCTAGAACCCGGTTGAAATATTTCTAAAAACCTCGCAGCAATCTTTCAGAAAACCTCGCAGCAACTTTTCATGAAAACCTCGCAGCAAAATTTCAAAAAACCTTGCAGCAATCTTTCATGAAAGGTTTCTTGTAATATTTCATGAAATTTTTCCCAAATTTTGCCGCGAACGACGCTCATACCTTTTATGAATGGTTTCCTGCAATATTTTGTAAAATATTTCTTAAATGTTGCCAAAAGCTTGCTGCAGTAATACTTAATAGTAGGCAGGATTTTTTGTCCTTGTGTGATAAAGTTTTTCTTATTTGCTTAAGTATCAATCGTTGTATCTATAAATTACTAGTTGAGCGCAATAGTATTATTATCAATATTTGTGCACAAAAAGAAAAAATTCCTCAGCATCGTTTTTGAGAAAAGTAGAGAATATTGAAATAAAAGGTTTTGTTTCTAATATTTATGCGTTTTTTACTTTTTTCAATAACAATTCGATGGATTTTTTTACCCTACGCATAAATATTTATAATAATAGCATACTTATTGCGCTCAACTTCCCGTTTACAATACAACTACAGCAATAAATACTTGAGTAAATAACAGGAAACCAAATATAAGGCAAGAACAGCGAATCTGGACTGCTCTTAGAATCTTTTATAAAAAATTGCGGTATTATTGCTGAAACTGTTTATGAAAGGTTTGCTGCAATTTCATTTTGAAATTATTCATGAAACTTTGCTGATACTTTTTGTGAAACGCTTTTCTGGAATATTTTATAAAGATTGCCAAAAATATGGTAATAACCATTGGCGAAATGTACATAGCAATATTTTTTGTGATATCTTAGAAATCTTTTCAAAATCCTTGCAGAAATCTTACTGCAACTTTTCACAAAAGATACCTCGTAATATTTCATAAAATATTCATCAAATTTCGCTGGAAACCTCGTTGAAACCTTTCATAAAAGGTATCTTGCAATATTTCGTAAAATGTTTCTAAAATCTTGTACGAACCTTGCTGCAACCTTTCATCAAAGGTCTCTTGCGATATTTCGGAAAATGTTCCCCAAATCTTGCTAGGAACCTCACTGAAACCTTTTATGAAAGTTTTCTTGCAATATTTCATGAAATGTTTCTGAAATCTTACAGAAACCTCGCTGCAACCTTTCATGAAAGGTTTCTTGCGAAATTTCATGAAATATTTCTAAAATCTTGCAGAAACTTGCTGCAACCTTTCATGAAAGGTTTCTTGCAATATTCCATGAAATGTTTTCTAAATCTTGCTGGAAACCTCGCTGAAACATGTCATGAAAGTTTTCTTGCAGTATTTCATGAATTGTTTCTCAAATCTTACAGAAACCTCGCTGCAACCTTTTATGAAAGGTTTCTTGCAATATTTCATGAAATATTTCTAAAATCTTGCAGAAACCTCGCTGCAACCTATCATGAAAGGTTTCTTGCAATATTTCATGAAATGTTTTATAAACCCTTGCAGAAACCTCGCTGAAAACTTTCATGAAAGGTTTCCTGCAATATTGTTTGAATTATTTTCTGTAACCTTGTAGCAAGTTTGCAGCAATATCACACTGAAATGTTTCATGAAACCTCTTAGCAATGTTAAGACAAGATTGCTGCAATCTTGTGACAATATTTCAGCACAATATTTCAGTGAAAGTTTCACTGCAATATTTTATGCTGTGTGGGGTATGTCATTAATGTGAAGGCAAAACAACAGAGGCTCCAGCATTAAACCCTGCGGAACTCCTGAATCGTTTGTTAGCCAATTCGATTCCTCTTTTAAATTAGTGGAAACCATTTTTTTCCTATCTGATAAATAGAAACTAAGTTAAGTTTAAGAATATTGTATTAGTATAAAAAATTAAAGTGTTTAGAACATTTTGAAAAAATTTAAGGCGTGCATACAAAAAATACTATTTTTGCCCTAGGCCGCAAAATGACCATTTTGCGTCCTACGGAAAAACTTTAAATGTTTCGGGCTCGGGACCAAAAAATAGTATATTAGACCATAGATGCATATTGATCATCCTAGCTCGTGCAACTTTCGAGGCCTCGCTACGCTCGGCCCCAAAAGTTCGCACTCGCCGAGAATGATCAATATGCATCCTTGGTCAATAATGTACTATTTTTTATTTACCATTTTTTCGTATCTCTTGTAATTAAAAAGATATGGAAGGAATAAAAAAGTCTATCGTTGTACAAAAACCGCCATGTCTTGGTCAATTTTGGACCTGAGAAAAACAATAAAAATAAATTTCTAAGTTTACTAAAATACCTTCAAAACTAACCATGTAAAATATTGCTACCTCCACTTTTGAAAATTTTTTCAATTTTAGCAAAGGCGAAAAAAAATTTTTTTCATTCAGTTTTTATGTCACGATGTTTCTCAGATAATTAATCAAAAGTAAATTGCTATTATATCATTAAAAAGGCCTTACAAATACCTTTAAAATGAGTAGTCGCTCAATCATGTACGACCATTACTCGACGAGATACAATACTTTGAAGTTAGTACTTTATTCCTCAAAGGTGGCTCCGTTTTATTGGCCTCCACTGTATATATATATATATGTGTGTGTGTGTATCCTTTGGCCGCATTTACGTGAAATATTGGTCAAGAACAATGTTTGTCACTTGAGCTGAAGTAAACTTTTGCTGAAGCGGCAAACATTGTTCAAATTCAGATTTAACCTGAATAAACGGTTAAAGGACATAGATGATTTTATGTTCAAAGTAGGTCGTATAAGGAATTATAACTTAATATTTGGATATTAATGAAACATTAATGTTTTTTCTTAATATTTTTTAAAATGAATTTTAGTTCTATTGATTTTTCTTTTGTTTTTTAGATTGATATTTCTTAATGAGTGTCGCTGCTGTCAAAGCGCGAGTCATTTTTTTCACTAATCTTCTTCAATATGATTGCTCTTTGACTATATTGAATAAAACATAATAACATCGGTGATGCTATATTGATCCCTCCTGAGACATGTGGAAACTCAATATATCCTAGGAGGACATATCAATCTTGTATAGAGTCGAGCAGCGCGCGAGAGACATATTTAATGCCAATATCAATCAAGCATGCTCTCTTAATACTTATGCGAACAAGCCTACAAAAACATAAATATATATATATATATATATATATATATATATATATATATATGTGGCATTCTTTCTGACTGAACTTTTACCCCTCTCATGCCTACTTTTCTCTGAAATATAAAAATTTTTGAAAGTACTCGACATTTATAAAAAACACTAAACTTTCCGATGCCGTGGCATATGAACCTGGGAGTCAATTTCAAAGTCAACTTCTTTGTAACCGATAACCACCATTTTTCATCATGGATTCAGAATCTACTGAAAATTTGATGTTCAGATAAGGGGGGGGGTGTCCGTTCGACCCACCCCCAAGGTCGTGAGATTCAATCATTTTTTTAATTTTTTTTGCATCTAATTAACCTAACTAAGGTAAGTTTTAACAAATATTGTTTTAGACAAAAGTTTGGCAAAGGAGCCATCATTTGAATGATTTTGTCAAGCTTAGTAGTCACTTTCGAGGTTATAATTGTTTTTTAATTGATAACCCACATTTTTTATCACGAATTCGGAATCTACGGATGAATCTACGTTCAGAAAAGGTATCAAATGTGATGTCTATTGAGCTCGCCAAGGTCATATAGAGGTCGATTAACCTTTTAATTTTTTTCACACTGTCAACCCAAATACGGCATTTATGCAATTTTTATACGATATTTATCCTAAAACTTACTGTGGTTATGTTGACTGTGTGAATAAAATGAAGAGGTTGATTGACCTCCATATAACCTTGGCGAGCCCAACGGATACCATACATATAATACTTTTTCTGAACGTAAAATTATCCGCAGATTCCGAATCCATGATAAAAAATGTGGGTTATTGGTTAAAAAGCAATGATGACCTTGCAATGATCTCGAAAATGACCACTAAGCTTGACAAGGTCCTCAAATGGTAGTCTCTTTAAAGTCAAACAATTTTTGCCTAAAACAATATTTGCTGAAACTTACCTTAGTTAGGTTGATTAGATGCAAAAAAAAATAAATAGGATGATTGACCCTCACACGATCTTGGGGCGTCAAACGGACCCCCACCTTATCTGAACGTAAAAGTTTCCGTAGATTCCATATCTATGATGAAAAATACAGGTTATCGATTAAAAAAAGTTGACCTTGAAATTAACCCTCAGGATTAATATGCCACCTAGCATAGAGAAACTTGGTGTTTTTTTTATAAATTTTGCATACTTTAAAAAATTTTTTTCTTTAAAAAAATAATGAGCACAAGGGGGTAACATTCAGAAATAATGTTATATATATATATATATATATATATATATATATATATCGCCCATTCTCTGTCAAATCGAAGGACGGAAAATTTTTTTTTCGCTAAAAATTGGTAAAATGGTTTTTTTCCATATTATGAACCACTCAGAATTTTTATAGATCTCTTTAGTTTATATTTTTAGAGTTACAAAGCTTTAAAGTTGGGCAAAAACCATATTTTTGACATTTTTGACTAATTTTAGGCTTAAATTACTCAGTTGAGTTGCGTTTTAAGAATATATTACTGAGAAACTTTTTTGTTCAAAATATTCTAAATTTTGAGAAAAAAGTAATTCATAAGTGCTAATGTAGCCATTCGCTGAGCTTAAGTCATTTAAAACATTGAAACACCACTTTTCAAGGTTTCGAACCGTGCTCCCATGTCCAAAAAACTCATTGAAGCAGGTAATATATGAGGATATCCGTGGAACTTTTAACAAATTTCTGAAAACAGTAAATTTAGGAGCACACCTCCCATTTTTTAGTATAATGTTCGTTATGAACCACAAAACAATAATCAAAGGTGTTGCAGCTCAAATCTAAGACGTTATCAAAGTTACAGGAACATTAGTGTCCAAATAAGGTCGAAAAAATTTTAAACTTTGAAAAATCCTAGCCACTTTTTGGAGCATCTTTAAACGGCTGTAGCTCACCCGCTTATTTTTCCTCGTAATTTTAGTAAATTATTTATTTTCCATAAAGGGACCAAAATTTTAAGACCAACCGTGACTTGGCCCTTATGGCCGTTATGGCCCTCTAAATTTGGCGCTACTTACTAAAATATTAAGTTTCAAGACACTGCCAAATTATTTGGTCTTTTTTTTCAAAAATTTTTATAATCAGGCAACTTTGATATCAACTGACAAATCCTAAAAGTTTTTTTATTTTCGCAAAATAGAGCTTGAAAAATTCAGATAAAACGCGTTTCATAATTGGTGCAGTAGCTGTACGAAAATCCAATTTTTGGCTTATGAATATATTTTTATCCAAAAATTGAAGGTTTGACCAACGTTTTGAGACCAATGACGGCTCGCTACGTCAATTCGGCTTAGAGTTAGAATTTAAAAAAGGAAGGGCTAAAAATCGGCTTTTATGGTAGGTTTAAAGAGCCTAGCGTCGTCAAATGACTTCAAATGTAAAAAATAATAATTTTTTCGAAATCTGCGCAAAATTTTACGTCAAAAAACATGTATTTCAAATTTTTTTAGGATTTTTTAAAGTTTAAAATTTTTTCGACCTTATTTGGACACTAATGTCCCTGTAACTTTGATAACGTCTTAGATTTGAGCTGCAACACCTTTGATTATTGTTTTGTGGTTCATAACGAACATTATACTAAAAAATGGGAGATGTGCTCCTAAATTTACTGTTTTCAGAAATTTGTTAAAAGTTTTATGGATATCCTCATATGTATAAATATGGCCTAAGAATTTCAGAGTGGACATCCTTGGCGATCCCTTGGAAAAACTGAAAATGTAATTAAAAATAATGAAAAATGTGATTTTTAGCTAAATTTAGTTTTAAACTTGAAATCATTTCAAAATAATTTGCAAAATGATACTACGCAAGCTATATTGAAATTCGTTAATTCACTTTTTTTTTATAGAACTGATCACTTAATTTCAGAATTGTCAAAATCTGTGCTACTGTGAAGTGGGATAAAAGTTGAAAATAAATAAATTGACTTTATGTGTCTATTTATGAAATCATCGTATCAATGATAAGTTTAAAAAATCTTATAATTGTTTAGGAAAGTGCATTTCCATATTTTTAGTATACATTTATTGTAATTAAATTGAATAGTATATTACGGTACAAAAGATGAAACTTGAAGTTCCGCAACTGCGTGAAGTTGGTCCTGAGGCGAAGCCGAGGGTGCCATATCACACAGTGGCGGGCCTTCAAATTTCGTCTTGTCTACCGTATACTATTTTCCTTGATGCCCGTTGAAAATTACTATTGTATTGAAAGTCCAATTTACATTTTACCACTGAGAATGATAAAGCTGTAATGTCGTGAAATTCGTGATGTCTTCGATGCCCGTCCCGACATTTGCGGCACGAGCGTTAGCGAGTGTCGCTGGTCA
This sequence comes from Anastatus disparis, assembly GCA_017163975.1. NCBI lineage: Eukaryota > Metazoa > Arthropoda > Insecta > Hymenoptera > Eupelmidae > Anastatus > Anastatus disparis. Next base: position 2,569,429 of record JAFFSR010000316.1, on the reverse strand, counting down.
AAGGTGGGCATCGAAAACATCACGCACATACATAAACAAAATACATAAAAAATGTAAAGTTATTTGTAACGACAGATTTAATGACATACAAATCAGAGAGGGATAAAAAATATCATAAATATCTATTTTACGATTAATTTCTGAAAAAACTATATAAAAATATTATTTCTTTTTTTTGCTTTCTCATAGAGAAAGCATTGTATCGGTAAAAAAAAAATTTTCCAATTTTTTCATTAATTTGTACATATTTAGATTCAGGGAGTCGAAAAAAGTGGTTTCCAGAAAATGTCTGTATGTATGTATGTGTGTGTGTGTGTGTGTGTGTGTGGGTGTATGTGTGTGTGTATGATTTCAGTACGCCAATAAGATCTCGAGAACTACTCGATGGATTAACTTCAAATTTTGCATGCAATTTATTTTTTTGTCTAACTGGGGGGGGGGAAGCTATTGAGAATTGATCTTCTTAGCTCAGTTTTTTTTAGAGCCATTTTAAGAATTTTAAAAAAATTTTGATTTTTCATTTTTTTGATATTTTACGTAAACTACTCGAAGGATTTTCTTGAAAATTTGTATGAACATTATTTGCGACTGCCAAAAGAAGAAAAACTTTTACCAACTGATTTTCTTAGCGCACTTTTAATTTTAGGGCATTTTGAAAATTTTGAAAAAAAATTTTTTTTTTCATTTATTTTTTATTTTACGACAACCATTCGATAGATTTGCTTCTAAATTTGTATGCAAGTTATTCGCTATTGTCTAAAGAAAACAAGCTTTGGAACACTTATTTTCTTAGCGTAGTTTTAATTTTAGAGCATTTTAAAAATTTTGGAAAAAATCTCTATTTTTCATTTTTTTTCTATTACACAAAAACCATTTGATAGATTTGCTCGAAAATTTTTATGGAAATCATTTGCAATGGCCTAAATAAAACAAGCTTCGAAAAACTTATTTTCTCAGTGCAGTTTTAATTTTAGAGCATTTTGAAAATTTTGGAAAAAATGTTCATATTTCATTTTTTTTCTATTACACAAAAGCCATTCGATAGATTTGCTCAAAAATTTTCATACAAATTATTTGTTATTGCCTAATTAAAGCAAGCTTGGACAAACTTATTTTCTTAGCGCAGTTTTAATTTTAGAGCATTTTGTAAATTTTGAATAGAATTTCACTTATTTTTTGGTATTTTACGTAAACTACTCGATGAAGTAGCTTAAAATTATGTACAGAAATTATTTACGATTGCCTAAATAAAATGAACTTTTGAAAACTGGTTTTCTTAGCGTAGTTGTAACGTTAAAGCGTTTTGAAAATTTTAAAACAATGTTTATTTTTCAATTATTTGGTATTTTTTGTAAACTATTCGATGAAAATGTTTCAAAATTTGTATGCAAGTTATTGGTTATAGTGTTAAGAAGACAAGCTTGGGAAAATTAATTCTATAAACGCATTTTTAATTTTAGAGCATTATAAAATCAAATTATGCAAATGGCAAAAGTAAGAAAGAGTAAAATTCATATAGTTTTCGTAGGTATTAAGACAGCCTTCAATACAGAGGATAGGGACATTTATATTAAAATCGTATTTCAAAAAATAATAGTATATTATTAACCTAGGGAGAGAAGTTGACCATTAAATGCTCGCGTAAGATTTGCCCCCGAGCGCAGCGAGGGGGCAAATACGCGAGCAATTGATGGTCAACTTCTCTCCCGAGGTGAATATACGATTTTTTCTTATTCCCGGCGAAAAGTACGTCCAACTTACCCGTTGTGATAATTCGTTTTTGATGATAAATCATTAAAATAAAAATACCGCGATGAATCGCTTGCTGCTATTGACCGAGTATGCTCTATCCTTCTCTGCCCCTCTCCCACTGATGATAAATCATTAAAATAAACCATCAATATTTCACTCACATTTTATAATTTACACACTTTATAACACACTGCAATTTATAATTCACAAAATAAAACAAGTTAGGTTTTAATAATAAAATATTTAAAATTACTATATAAGAAAAATAAAGAAAAAGATATACTGCTTGTTGTAACCGGCAAAGAAGGCTAGACATAGCCCCCTCCATTCGCGGCTACCTTTATTGTACATATAAGAGAAAGAAAGAGAGAGGGAGAGAGTCAATTCTTAAAGCCGGCGGACAGAGAAGGATAGACGCAACCCTCTCTATTCTGTATGAAAAAGAAAGAGAGAGGGAGAGAGTCAATGTCTAACGCCGGCGGACAGAGAAGGATAGACGTAGCCCTCTCTATTCTTAACTGCCGTGAAAAACAGAGCGTCAATACGATTGCGCATCGCTAGTGCGCCGAGCCGCCGTAGATAATGCTTAACTTCTCTCTCAGAAAGTAGACGTCTTTCGACGTACTTTTCGCCAGGGGATAAGAAAAAATAAAATTACTCTAACTCAATGCGCTCTATGAGAAAGCATTGCGCCAAAGTACTTGGCAGCGTTTTTTCATTTTTTTTAAGTACGCTAGAAATAAATTTGTCATATAAATAACATTAAAGCATTATCAACAGCTCGTGAATTAATGCGATTTTCTTTTTTTTTGTACATATTGAGGTTAAAGCCTGTTACATTCAAAAAGATACAAATGACAGATACAAAATTATATTGGTTAGTATATCTATATATAAAAAATACATGAGACAACGCATCTGTTTTTCGTGTATATAGATATACTAACTTACTAAAATAATAAACAATAGATCAACAAACTTTGAAGTTGCCTGCAATGAGTGAAAGTATGGCTTTCGCCATCAAAAACCATAGCTAAACCATAGAATTTCCACCAGGATATCAAGAAAAATAATTTTGAAGATTGTTATGGATGAACGTAGAAGTGATAAATATATTTTATGGGGATTGCAAATTGTACAACCTCAAAAAATATGGTATATCAATACATCCAAAACTGACATGAGTTTAATCATATATCACTGACAATGAGAATGAATTAATTTCATATTAATACATACCAATGTCTATGACATGCTGATTTTAATTATTTGTTCAAATGGCTCCCAAGTTTCTATACATGATTACATTCAATTATTGCTGTCACATCATTGAATAAATTTAAATTAAAATGAAAATCAATTTTCATAAAATGAGAATATTATTTACCAATGTGAATATAATAAGCTACTCTAAAAAAAATACAGCAAGAATTAGAATTAATCATTTTCTAAAACTGAACTTGAAAATATAGATCATTAAGTACTTTAATTTCAACAATTCTCGAGAAATAAAATTCAAGTCAGTGTCTATCATCTGCTAAGTCTATAAAAGAATATGATCATTTACCAGTTATTCACATTTATATTATTCATCTGTACTGTTATAAATAGAATGCTCATGACCCTGAATCACACTATGTATAACTCGTAATAAAAAAAAAGTTATTACAAAATATCAACCATTATTTCAAACGAATCTGTCAGGATATACATTCATACATGTGTTAAAGTACCCTGTTGAATAAATTGTGATGCATTTATTGCATCTCAATAAACGATTTATTCGAGAGAATAAGAGAGGTAAATGAGCCGAGATGCACTCACTAAACTGATCATTAATTAACATAATTAAATAAATTAATCAGTTGTATTTTTGTTTGTTTTGAGGAATATGAGAATAACTGAGAGCAGACGACTTACCGGTAGAGAGAGAGAGAGACAGAGAGAAAGGGGAACCTTACCTCAAATCAGAACACGTGGTAAAGGAAAAACCACACTCATCATCAGTTTTTCATGGTGCACTAGGAGTTCAGCTACGGTGAGAGCTGCAACGTCATAACACTAGTGCACGCGACATATAAAAAGAAGAGAACACACATGTAAACATAACCTGTAATAGTGCTCTTGTGCGTCGCCATCTTATGTTCTTGATGACGACGTGCACGCCGTGGCACTGTCACCTGTACACTTACACTCCCACACACACCCAGTGTATAGGTACATTCGCAAAATACACTCGCGATACGCGATGACGAGCGAAACCGGGAAACGACGTGGAACATTAGAAACACGTGCTCGAGAGTAAAGAGGGAGTGTCGGTAAGTGACCGACTCGCGACGGAAATTTCCGATCGATGACGGAATCGATATAAGGAGGCAACGGTAGAAAGAAAGAAAAAGGAAATCGAGTCATGCGTAAGAAGAGTAAAGGATTAGCAAAAAATGAGATCCTGCTATAGCTTATACATCAGGCTCATATATACATGGGCTATTATAGAAATAGCAGTAGAATAAATATCATACATGGGCAATTGTAAGAATATCAAGCAGTGTAAGTCTTATATATGGAGATACGTGAAATCGAGAGTGAGAGTGATAGTAGATAGAAGAAATCGAGCGCTGGAGAGAGATAGTGATATAATTGCATGCAGAATTATCAAGACTTAGTATATGAAGCATTCTAAATATAAATTTAAATGGAGCGCGCGAGAAATAGAGGGCGCTAACATCATAGAAGCCGCCAAAAGGAAAGGTGTTGATTGGTTATAAGTCAACATCCTTTGTAATTGACAAATAACAATTACAGAAAGGATTAATAACCAATCAACCATCATTCTATTTATGACGTAATTGATTAAAGAAGGGATGAAGAGGAAGGAGCTGGAGAAAAGACGCTCCGTCGGCACACTTCTTTATTGGATCTTGGTTGTTGCACTTGATTGATTTTTCCGTTGCTGCTCGCTGAGCCATATTTCTTGAGTCTTGACCAGCGATGCCGAAAGTGGCAGAGTCAGAGAGGGAAATTCAAAAATGTATAAAAAAAAGTATTAAAATAAATAGTTTTCAAAATTTGATAATTAATAAATAATTCTAAAAAACAAAGTTACTATAACAAAATAATTTTTTTTCTATTTTTTACATTTTTTTGAGTTTAACAAAATTTTGTTCAGCATCGCTGGTCTTGACTCCACTTTATTGGGTTAGAATTTAATAAAGATTTCACGCTGCCATTTTGTCATTTTGCCACTTTGCCATTTTGCCATTTTGCATAATTACCAATAAGAGAGATTTTTCTATCATTTTCGAGAGAACTGAGAATTTTGTTTAAAACGAGCAAAGGAGATTCTGGATTGGAGAGTTATTTGTTGGAGATTTTTTACTTTGGAGAGTAACACTTGTTATTATTAAGATGAGTCCTCCATTTTACGTTTTATCTACAAGCCATTTTGCTTGTCATATTTAGCGTCGGTTTCGCCGCCATTATTTATATCAATATTAAAGTCACGCGTTAGTCTGATTTTTATTAATTATAATTGATCGAAAAGTTTATTGAGTCGAGTCAGAGTTTTAGTCTCACAATTTTATTACACTTTACACAATTTCGAGAAATTGTCGGGTGATTAAGATGTTAAATTTACTTGAATAAATATAGAGTGAAAATTAATTCTTTCTTGTATTTTACTTAACAGTGTTATTTAAATGTTTATTAACATTGTGTTGTTATAAAATATCTAAATTATTTATTGCTGGTTTACATCGATGGTTTTGTCATTGTTCCCAACGAAGATTCGATTAGAATCCACCCGAGAGAGTTGATTGCTAATAAATTCATAGTTTATATTCAGAGTAAAGTTAAAGAAAATAATAATTAAATTGATATTTATTCAGCAGTTATACTGTAGAGATGAAATTATAGTAACTGTGGGATAAGGAACAAATTCCCACATTACAAATGGCGCCCTTAGTCTGAGGCTTCGTCGGGGCCGGTAAAAAACCAGTGAAAAATTTTTTAAATTTCGAGAGAGTAATTTTCAATAGTTTAAAGAGTAGAGGAATTTTGAAAGTGTTTATCAAGTATAAATTAATTGTTAAAGAGATTTTTGTGTTTAGTTTTGTCAGTAGTTAGACAATAAATGTTATAAATTTAAATAAATTTAAATTGTGTTGAGCTTAAAATTTTTAATTTAGAGAGTGTTTATCTCCACACACACGAATACAATTATATATTTAAGGTTTTTTACATAGATATTAATTTATTCCCGAAATATTTTATTTGATTTACCTCTCTTATAAAAAAAAACAGACCAAGGGAAGAAATCTTTAACTATTTTATTGAGAAGAAGGAAGAATATATTTCTTTTTTAATTGAGAAAATTATTCATCACGGAAATTATCCATCAAGAAAAATTTATTTTGTATTATCAAGAGGAAATATTTTTTTTTTATTTATCGATAGTTGAGAAAGGAGTCGAGAGTTGAGAAAATAATTTTCTTTCATTATTACAATCTAATTTTATCGAGAGTTGAAAAAAGAGGAGTCGAGAGTTGAGAAAATAATTTTCTTCTGTTATAACATCTAATCTTATCGAGAGTTGAGAAAAGAGGAGTCGAGAGTTGAGTAAATAATTTTTTTTTCTCCCAATTAAAATAAATTTTATCGAGAGTGGAAAAAGAAAGTGCTAAGAAAAGAGAAGAGATTATTTTTCGAGATCAGAAGGGTAGATTAATAAAACAGAGTCAGAGAGGAGAAAATTTCTTAATTTTTATTTATTGAGAAGAGATTAGCGAAGAAATTTTTATTTATTGAGAAGAGATAAACTGACATTTACTCAAGATTATTTTATTTGTTCAAGAAGAGCGTAAAAGAAAAGAAGATCTAAGCCTCATTTTATGAGCAAAATTTTTTATTTTCCCTTCTAGATAAAAATAAAAATAAAAAGGTAATCGCCAGAATATAAATTTGTATAATTTAACATATTTTAAATATTTATTCTATATATATGTTGTATATTATTTATTTCATACTGTGTGTGAAGATAAATTAGAGATAAGTGTATATATCACAAGCGATTTTTAGTGTGTGAATGTCTATTAGCCGTAGCCTTTCTATTAGCCTATAACCTCAAAATAACTAAGTTCCTCTTGAATACCCAAAAGAGAGTAGATTCTCCCCAGTTTCGAGATTCGAGTTGCCTTAATTGCCTGTTATTAGTGGGATAATTTTTTTTATTATTATTATAAGAAAAGAATTTATCGAGCCATCCCTTTTATCTGCGAAATGTGTACCTTCGCTAATTACACCTCTACTTGAAGTTTCTAGAGGTAGTTAGTTTATTTTGCTTCAAATTTATTTAGTTTCTGCTCATTCTTGTTTCCCTTTTCAAGAACTTTCTAGCAAATAATAAAATAGATATTCAAGAAAAGTCAAGATTGTCGAGATTTGAGTAGGTAGAAGAGTAAAGTATAAAAGGTTATCATTAACTGACCGTATGAAAGATTATTCTGAGCAGTTGAGGCGACTGATTAGTAGTTCTGAGATTTTAAGAAATTTATACGAGGATATCAGAGATTGGCCTATTGAAAGAATAAATGAGCAGTTGAACGAGTTTGATCTTAACACTCAAGGATCAGAGAACGATTATACAGAGCAGAGTTACGAAAAGCTGGGGTGTATCGAGTTCTGTGGTTTTCTGAAGTTGACGAACGTGGTTCATTATTAAAGTCTTTGCTTCCTAATATGAGTGATTCAGACATACACACACTGATGGAGTCTCAAATAGTATCAGCTCCGGGACAAGAGTCTGAAGTAGGGTTGTGCAAGTAGCTCGAACTACGAGTAACTCGATCAAATTACTCGACTAGACTCGAGCTCGTCCGAGTCGAGTATTAACTCGAACTTTTCGAGTTACTCGAACTTATCGAGTTACTCGAATAAATATAAACTACTCGAATAATTCGAGTTACTCGAAAAAATATAAACTACTTGAATAATTCGAATTACTCGAAAAAATATAAACTACTCGAATAATTTGAGTTACTCGAAAAAATATAAACTACTCGAATAACTCGAGTTACTCGAACAAGTCGAGTTACTCGGACGAGTCGAGCTACTTGAATGACTCGAGTTACTCGAACGAGTCGAGTTACTCGAATGGCCCGAGTTACTCGAATGACCGGAGTTACTCGAATGACCGGAGTTACTCGAATAGCCCAAGTTATTCGAACGAATCGAGTTACTCGAATAACTCGAGTTACTCGGATAACTAGAGATACTCGACTAACTTGAAATAAAACACTATATGAATACTAGAAGTAGACTGCTATCTGATAATGTAGAAATAATAAGTTTTCTTCATTCTAATATTAAGATAATCTAATAAAAAAGCGATTCTCTAATGATTATAATAAAATGTAATATTATTTTGTTTGTTACCCTACTCTTTGAAATGATTAATAATTTTTTCATCTTTGAAATGTTCGATTGAAATAACTCGAGCTATTCGAGTAGCTCGAGTTATTCGAGTAACTCGGGTCATTCGAGTAACTCGGGCCATTCGAGTAACTCGGGCCATTCAAGTAACTCGGGTCATTCGAGTAACTCGGGCCATTCGAGTGACTCGGGCCATTCGAGTAACTCGGGCCATTCGAGTAACTCGGGCCATTCGAGTAACTCGGGTTATTCGAGTAACTCGAGTCATTCGAGTTGCTCGAGTTATTCAAGTAGCTCGAGTCATTCGAGTAGCTCGAGTCATTCGAGTAGCTCGAGTCATTCGAGTAGCTCACATTTTTTCGAGTAGCTCAAGTCATTCGAGTAGCTCACATTTTTTCGAGTAGTTCGTATTTTTCGAGTAGTTCGGATTTTTTCGAGTACTTGACTCGAACTCGAAGAAAAAACTCGACTCGACTTGGGCTCGAATATTCGAGTATTTGCACACCCCTAGTCTGAAGAATCAAAGGGGGCTAAATGCGTCGACACTAGAAGGTCTATAATTCCAAGTGAAGAGGATACGAGGTTATCGCCGTTGAACAATGTTATGACGACATCTTTCTCGTCACAGGCATCAGTGGTGACCACTGTAGCATTAACGACTACAACAGTAACGAGTACGCTTGTTGTAAGTGGCACTGATTTACATTCAACCTATTTAGGCGAGAGGGACACCCCCAAAAAAGCGTTTAATTTTCTTAGTTTTCGAGAAGGTGACCGCTACCGTCCTACAAGCTAATTTTTTATTTAAAAGGAAGCTTCTAACCCACAGATTACGAATACAAACTTTTTTTTCAGTTCTGAGTCCGGGAACATAAAGAAAATGGCGGTTACTTATAGTGCGTATAGAATTTTTACCTATCAAACCGCCATTTTCGCCATTTTCTTTATGTTCCCGGACTCGAAATTAAAAAAAAGTTAGTATTCGTAATCTATAGGTCAGAAGCTTTCTTTAAAAAAAAAATTAGCTTGTAGGACGGTAGCAGTCACCTTCTCGAAAACTAAGCGCTTTTTTGGGGGTGTCCCTCTCGCCTAATCCGTTACCCAAGATGACATCTACTACATACGGAAATAATGCTTCAATGGAATTGCCCGCTAAAACTACTCTGGCTGAAAAAAAAGGTAACCAATCCATTATTTATAAGTGATTATACCATCTAGGGTTGGATTAAAAAATATAGTGATCCAACAAGGTTGTCATATAATGTAAATGTGATGAGAAGTAAATATAATAAAAATGATAATACTCAACCTAGTGGAACTGACTGGGAGAGTATCAGACCTCCGGATCACGGATTTCGCTCAAACTTTGGGATAAGTTTTAAGATGTCAAAATATGGGAGGAAACAGAATTTTAGACCCCAACGCTCAATATTTCCCTAGTTACAGGCAATTAAGGAAAATCACTAAAAAAGTTACTAGATTTTCAAACGCTTACAGTTCCTTAGCATTGATACTTAAGAGCATAAAACTTTTTTTAAAATGAAAGCTGAGCTCAAATCCTTTCGAAATAGTAGTTATAGCATCTCAAAATATTATTTTTTCCCAAAGTCATAGCGTAATAAACATTAGACCCAATTTCAGCTTTTGTTATTAATTAATGTTTTAAAAAGAAAAATCAGGTCCAATATTTATCACGCTATAACTTTGGGAAAAAATAATATTTTGACATGCTATAACTACTATTTCGAAAGGATTTGAGCTCAGTTTTCATTTTAAAAAAGTTTCAAGCTCCTAGCTATCAATGCTAAGAAACTACATGCGTTTGAAAATCTAGTAACTTTTTTAGTGATTTTCTTTAATTGCCTGTAACTAGGAAAATATTGAGCGTTGGGATCTAAAATTCTGTTTCCTTTCATATCTTGACATCTGAAAACTTATCCCAACGTTTAAGCAAAATCCGTGATCCGGAGGTCTGATACTTTCCTAGTGAGTCGAGAAACGAGTCGAGTAGAAAAGTTGAAGAGTGGAGTCAAGACCAACAGTGAGTAGACGCGATAACCAGCCAAGAAAGAAACAACCAATCAAGAGAAAAGGAAGATGTGCAGAAAGATTCAACAAGTTGCTATCATAAATGTCAGAAAACTGACAGAGATGATCCTTGATCCTCAGAAAAGAGTAAGAGAAGTCAAGTATCGACAAACCAATCGTCAAGGTTCAGATCGACTCATGGTGGTATTCAAGAAATATCGAGTGAAAAGAGATATAAAAGTCATACCAGTAGAAATCACAATCATTCTAAAAATAAGTCAAGAGATCTGAGCAGCAGCAGTCGTAGTAGTAGTAGCAATAGCTCAACAAGTGGCAGTGAGTCTGACTATCCTATTCGAGCCAAGAAAAAGACTCGAAGGAAAAAGAAAGACAAAGATAATTTCAAATTAGTTAAAATTCTGGAATCTTGGCATCTGAAATTTTCGGGTCGAGAGAATGCAGAAGATTTTTTGAAACGTTTAGAGAAGTGCAAGAAGAGTACTGATTACTCAGATAAAGATTGGTTGAAGGTACTACACTGCATATTTTTGGAAGACGCAAGTCGCTGGTATGAAACAGCTGAGAGAAGAATTCGAGATTGGAGAGAATTCAAGAAGGCCTTTAAACGACAATATATTCCAGTGATGGGCGAGGAAGATATCTTAGATGAGTTAAAAGCCAGAACTCAAGGAAAAGGAAAAAAGATAGCCAATTACCTCTCTAATTTTGAGGATATTGTCGGCCATTTTAAGTATCCTCCATCAATTAGGAGACAACTCGAGATCGCATACCGGAATCTATTGCCAGAATATCGACGGTATATGGCAACTAAAAAGATATATGATTTCGATGATTTAGAGAAGTACGGACAACGGTGGAAGTGACAAAAAGAGTTAGATCAAAAATATGTTCCACCTTCTACGAAAGAGAATTCAAAGATTCCAGGTGCTGCTTATCATCGAGATACTAAGAGTGCGAGAAATAGCAGCTAGTAGAGTCGAGTGTAGAGATGATATAGAAGAGAAAGAGACCGATAATTCACAACAAGTGAATACAAAACCACCAAAGCCAGCATCTCGGAAAAACAAGAATAACAAGAAGAAATCGCCTGCTTCATCAAATAAGCAAGTCCAAACTGAAACTGTAGATCTGAACGCAGATGATAATACTCAGTCCACGCAAGTAATTGAAAATAATGAGATAAGGTCTAATAATAATAGAACCAGACCCAAAGAAAATAATAACCAATGGCAGCCGAGAACAGAAAGATGCCATAAATCAAGGTCAAAGAAGAAATGGACCTCCTAATAGGGTAGATTCATCGGTTTTTTATGGTGAATGTCATGTGTGCCATACTGTTGAACATAGAGCTTCACAGTGTGCAAAACGCACATGTTATTCGTGTTCTCAAATAGGTTATTCTTCATTCGAATGTCCAAATAGAACATCGAATAATCGAGAGGGGAGTCAAAATGCCAATAGAGCACCATCAAATCTTAGCTGCCAAGGGTGTGAAGCCAGAGGTATAACTCTGCGTACGTGGAAGAACTGTGCTCACATTCGTAGGTTTTTGGGGAACAGCCAAACAGGAACGTAGGATCGCCCTCTATGCTCCTAAATGATCGAGAATGGGCGAACAATATAATAGAGAAAACACAAGAGAGAGGAATCAATGAGAACACAGAGAGTCAACAAACAGAGAATATTAATATAGAGAATCGAGATACTGAGAATATTAAGAGGAGGTCGAGTATATCTGTCCTTTTCTAATCAAAGAATTAATTTTTTTACGAAAATTAATGACTGTAGCAAAAAATAGAAAGATAGCCCCATCTTGTATCATAAGTAGCAATATTTTCTTTGATGAGGAGAAATTATTTTTATCAATTCGTTTTTAAGAAAACCTTGAAAAACTTAAAAAATAGAGGTGAGGATAGACAATTCAGTTTTTCAAAGTTTTCTTAAAAACGAAGCGATAAAAATAATTTTTCCTCATTTAAGAAAATATTGCTTTTTATTATACGAGATGGGGCTTTCTTCTTATTTTTGCTACAATTATTAGGTTTTGCAGAAAAATGAATTTTTTCGTTAGAAAAGGATAGAAATATACGACCTGCTCTTAATATAGAGAATTGAGATATCGAGAATATTGATAAAGAGAATACCAATTTAGAGCAAAGAGAAACAGAGACACAAGAGAAACAACACTAGAAATAGTAAGAGAGAGACAACCTGATGGAAAACCTGTTCAGAGTATAAATCAGGATCATGAGATATCTCAGAATGATGAAGAAAATCCAACATCTGAAGAGCATATAAGAGAAGCTGTGAGAGAGTTAGTGCAGCAGTTAAATTTCTCGAACTTAGTTGAGAGCAGTGTTCCAGTTCCTGAGGTGGTTCCTGATCAGTCTGTTGAAGACGATGCTTTACCTTCAACAGTCCAGGAGGGGGGAAAAGTCGTACAAAATACGACCTAAGTTGAAATTAGATCCGGAAATTTGGAAAGATCGATTAAAGAGATTAGATGCTTTGAGAGATTTGGTAGCTAGACATATAGATGAAGTTCAAAATAAGCAAGCTAAGAGATATGACCAGAATAAAAGAGACGTAAGGTTTAATGTAGGAGATCAAGTGTTGAGAAGAGCACAGGTATTATCAAAAAGAGCCCAAGGTTTCTCTGCGAAGTTAGCTCCAAAATATGAAGGTCTATTTCGTATTATTGAGGTAAAATCATCTGTAGTATATGTTTTAGAGATGAGAGGTAGTCAGAGAAACGCGAAGGTACACGTATCCGAGTTAAAACGATTTTTACCCCCACGAACAAATCGAGATCAGTAAATCCACTTATTTAAAATTTTTTTTTTGGAGAGCATGTTATTTTAAGTGTAATTCGAGAGCTGTGTTGTTTTGGTCTTGGTTCGTGCCTTGGGATAACCCAATGGTAAGTGTTGTCCAGTGGGTAGTAAAGCATGTCGAGACAGAGTTCCTTACAAGAAGTGAAATTTTCCTTTTATTTTCCTTATGTTAACAGATGTCAAGACGTACGGGTAGGAAATCGCCATCCATGGGATCACGTAGTGCACCTAGCCCAGGCCATCGGGCTGAGCCGGAATTCCATCCCCCGGCTCATCGTGTACTTACGTGGGCTGATGGGGTTGAGTTGGAGGAGAGAATCCGAAGGCGAAACTGATCTCCATAACCTGCTATTAATCCTAATAGTCAGGCAGATCAGCTTGAGTATGAGCTGCGTCTCGCTGCTGAGAAAGAGGAGAGAGAGAGGATTAGGTATGAAAGGTTTCGGGAACAGGAGAGAGAAGAAAAGGAAAAAGAGATGAGGAAAGTAGGAGACCAGTGGCTTCTTAAGACGGGTCAAGCTACCTTGGAAGAGCTTGAGTGGGGTGATGAGGAGGAGTCAACTCTCCTTATCACCATTACTAATCCTCAGTCGAGATCTAGAGAAGAAGAGAAAGAAGAAGACAAAAATAAAAAGAAAGAGGAGGCCAAAATAGTGGCTCTAGACATCGTTTCAGCCATAATTGAGAGCCTGGAAGAGAGAGAGAACGGGAAAGCTGAAAAGGAGTTAGAGGAGATATTACGCCAACAGGATCGTCGCTACCTTCCGGTAGAGAGTGCTGGTGTCGTGGATCCACGGGCCTGGGATAGAGGCGAAGATGAATATCAACCCGAACCGGAAGAGACGGCCATCTTTACTCCGCTAAGCATGCGCGTCAGTCCACCTCGACGCAGCCGAGAGCGAAGTAACAAATCTAGACGTCAACTCTAACTGGACGATTATTACTCCGCTCGAAGCCCATCACCTAGTGGAGCTTCACCTTCGCCTCCACCAGGACCAGTCCACTATCGAGAAAGAGAGAGAATCGAGCCAGGAGCCAGAGTAGGAGTCATCCCCGACTTCCGGTGAAGACAAGAGGAGCTCTCTTTAGGGATTTGAAACCCATCCCTACTGAGCCTCATCTGGGACCGCCACTGTATGCTTGCTACAATTGCTGGCAGCTGGGACATTCCAGGTTTAATTGTCCTCGTGCGTTTGTTGATGCCTTTTGCTACAATTGTGGCAGAAGATACAAGGATTTGTCCAGCTGTCCGCGTTGTAGTGTAGCGCATGCAAAGTATATGTGGAGCAGGCACCGAGAAGGAAGGACAGAAGAGAGAAGGGGCTCACCATCAAGGCGGAGAGAGAGGTCCCGACCACCATCTAGGGGAACCACAGATACTGTACCTCAAAGAGAAAGAGATAGGAATGGGAGAGGTGCAGCGCGAGATCGAAGACCAAGAAGTTCGAGTCGTCGATATTTCTTTAAATGACTTCTGGCGATGAACTTTTCAATTTTCAGACATGCAGATGGAGATATATATTCAAATATACAAAATAAAGATAATTGTGGTGCTGAATTGTTCGAAGTCAAAAATAAGAAAATTTATAATCCATTATAACAATTATAACAATCATTTATTATATAAAATTATATTATCACATGCTTTATCTAGCAAAGTTTCAAAAAAGTATGTTCGACCTTATCGGATTATAAATCTGCACCATAATTTTGTTGCTAATATACGATGAAAGAAAAATATAAAATTTCAACTTAATTGGAACAATATTTCATCGCCAGAACTATTTTGAATTTAAGAAAATAATGTAAATAATTAATTTTGAGAAAAACAACATTTAATGCAACAATTTTCAGAAGATAATTTAGATGTTGAATTTATATATTTCAATACTGAACACATCCTTTTTCTTTTTTACTTGTACATTTTCTAATCTTCTTTACTTTTTCAACTCTTTCAGATTGGTCCTGAGGTCTAAAAAAAATTATAATAATCAAAAGTTGTAAAATAATATTAAATGATTATTTTTTCTATTGATGTTTCTTTGACTTACAAATCTACAAGACCTCCGAGGCATAGCTTGGTCCCTCTAGATTTCTCTTTTTTTTTTCTTCTGATTGAGCTTCCTGTTTCCTTCTTTTTTTATTCCTTCTCACATTTGTCTGCTGTATGGTTTTACTTTTTCTCAATCTTTCTGAATCTCTTACTATATTAATTTTTCTTGAAATTGCAGTAATTACATCACCTTGAACAAAATTTTTTAATCTTATTGTATTATTGAATTCACTAGCAGCCATAATTACAGCAATTTCCAATTTATTCTTTGATTGAAAAGTATCCTTGCTGCACTTTGACCAAATCATGTGATGGAGACTTTCATTAGCATTCTGCATGCCATCTCTTATACATCTTCGAAGCAACTCTACATTGCTGAATTTTTTTCATTCACCAAACTTTTTGAGACATGGTTAAGACATTGTTCTCTCACTAAGCGCACATCTGGTCCATAAATTTTCAAACTATTTAAATGTAAAAAAGTTTTAGCATCACCATCAGCTAAGACATTTATGTATCTTGCTCTACAATTTTTAACAGAGCGTTTCCAAATTATTTCAGCAGTATAGGCTTCCATAGCACCAGATGAACCATCAAAGTTTTGTTGACACGTACCACTGCTTTTATGTATTTTCAACCACTCTTTGAATTCTTCGCTTCCAGGTTGCAATGTCTTTTTTTTTATTTTCACAAATATAACAGTATTTTGACAGAATCTCATAATCTATTACTAAACCGGTGTATAATTCAATGACAAAGCCGATACCATATAATGAGCTGAATCCTCGTTTCTGCCAAGTACCATTATACGTACATGTATAGTCAATAATGCTATCTCCATCAAGACTTTTATCTTAGCTAAATAATGTTCACGTACCTCCTTTCTTGATTCTGATAACATTTCTTGCTTGAGTCTGTTATAGTTATTTATCACACTTTGCAATATTTTATAAAAAGTTTTTTTAGACATAACATTTATGCCCATACCCATATAAGATTTTTGTGAACCAGCGTAACTTAATCTCATCATGATCACACTTTCAATAATTTTTTTGTTCACATGAGATGTTTTTTTCTCATCAACACGTGAGCATGAATGAAATTCTTTTATAGTTTCTCCACATTCACCGCATATAATATTTAGTTTTGTTGCAAGTCCATTCAACTCCAAAACTCTAATACTAAGAGAATTTTGTTTACATATTGCACATAACACTTCAGAAACAAAATTATTCAATTGTTTTTTGTGCACTAACACATATTCAAAACTGTCATCGTCATTTTGATCTTTGGTCCAGCTTTTAATAAAACTTTGAAGTTTTTTCTCACTTGTAGCTTTTTTTTTTGTCATTTGAATTTTTATATTTTCCCTTCATTTTCCTTGATTTTGCTTTCCTTCTCTTTTGGTATTTTAAATTTTCGATGCGATTCGTTGTTAGATGATCGATTTACTATTTAAAAACATGAAATGGACATGAAAACAAATTTGTAGCTAAATATTCTGTTACAGTGTTATGTCAACAAATACAGACATATGCATAGAAGCGCAGAGCGAATACACAGACTGTATATCTATACAGTACTAATATATAGATATACTAACAATGTAAAAGCTGGGGGGATAACTTGCCTCAAAATTTTGTACGCGTCTGATCTTCTATAAACGTCTATATTCTTTGGTTATGTTTACATCTGTTCATATGCACTATAATGATTCGGCGCGCAGACCTTGAGCCAAACGGTTGTCTCGCCGGTTCTTTCTCTTTCCTATCTTTCTCTCTTTTTTCTGTTTTTCGCTGTTTGTTTCAGGGTTGGCGGGCGGGATCCACCCTGCCCCGTGTGTTTTTCGGGGTTTTTAGTTCTTAGTTCTTTTTTTTTTACCAGTTCTTTGTTCGCTGTGGTTATTTACCATAGCATAAGTTCTTGTTTCTTTTTTCACAAGTATTTCCATTATCTTTGTTAAGATTTCGGTTACAAGATCGTTATGGCAGTTTCTCATAGCCTATTTTCCATTCGAGCCTAAAAAATTTTTTCACGATTGCTATGGCTACTTTCCATAGCATATGTTCTAAGTTATTTTTTCATTTTTTCTCTGTGTTCGTGTCTCTTCCGATGCCCATGCGCGGACAACGTTAAAGAGAACTTCGCTCGAGTTTTTCCCTGCTATCATTTGTGGGGATTATTGTTCCAAGATGGTTATGGCTGTTTGCCATAGCTTAATAATTTTACAAGTTTAATCTTTTGGCTAGTGGCTGGTTTTTATCTCGGTGTCCCGTTTATTGGCTCTCCTCCGCTGCAAGAGCGGTGCTGCGTTGAGGGGACGTTTTCGTCGTTTCCCTTCCGTTTGCTCATTTGTGGCGCGGCGACCGAGAGTTGCCTGGTAGGCGCTTCGCCGGGTGATTTCTACTCATAAACACAGTTTATCAAACATCTTCTACCGCCATTTCTGTCAACTTTTTGTTCGAGCCTAAAGAAGCCATCTTAAATCATATTTATGGATCTGGACTTTTCGCACACCCAGGGAGGACTCTTGAGGGATTTCCTTAACATTTTATCTGCAGCATTGCTGTCTGAGCAACATAGTCATCTTAGTTTTTTATAATGTGTGTAACGAGCGACGTAGGCATTTATTACTTCTCGGGGATGACGAGATGTGAGTTTTTTCAAGTTTTCGTGGAAAATGTACGGAATTTTATTGTGAAAATTGTGTCCTAACGTTTCTTTTTTCAAATAAGTGTGAACATATTATTCAGGGTCATTCATCAATGTCCCAGTGTTTATTTACTCCCAGGATATAATATATTATATGTGTGGCGCCGATCAGAGGTTCGAATTTAAATCTCTTACAACGATCATTGTCCGGATTGACATTGACTGGTTTTCTCGGAATTCGGTGTCATCGGGAGTGTGGTGTATATTTGTAAACAAACTTTTCGCGGGAATTTTACCGGTATACACGTTTGATCTTTATTCAATATGGACGCTCATTGCGCGGGAAGTGATGGTGTAGTGTGCTCTACGTGACGTGAAATTATTGGTTCTTTGACCTGAAGTACCTTACATGAAACTCATCCACGTGTGATAAACTTTATGACATGTTCGGTGCTCGGGATTGCACAGTGATACGATATTTCCGGAGAGACGCTCCAATGATGATGAAGGAGAGATAGATGATCTTTCCTCCAGGACAGTTGTGGAGACCCCTGCTCGAGTGAGGACTGGGCAAAAAAAGAATCTTATATTTCATACCCACATTAGATGCGTAGATCCACTGAGGAATGGTAATGGGTACATGTCGGAATACGGCTTAACCAATAAAAGGAGAAAAAAAAAAATATGCACTATAATATTTATTTTAATCAAGACTCATTGCGTGACGTTACAGACGTTCTATTAAGCTAAATACATAAAATATTCTGTTCTTTTGTATTTTCTTATGATTGATTGAACTAAATTAGCCAAATAAATTAGTCAACAGTATGCAGGTGTATGAAAATTGATTGCATAAATTATAAACAATTAGCGCAATCAATATATATATATATATATATATATATATATATATATATATATATATATATATATATTGCAAACACTTTCTACGTGTATGAAGTTAAATATTACATATTACATAAAAGTAAAAATTATTAGAAATTATTTTCGTTTGCAACAATATTGCCGCGAAATAACAATATCAATAAAATATTGATTTTTTTGTTTTTGTAGAATAGTGACTGAAAAAATAATTCTTAGGACATATAATATGATTTTTCTTGTAGGTATTTACCTACAGAATGAAAATTCTTAATAATCTCAAAACTGAAAATTTCAAAATTTTTGATCGATTTTTTGGGTAGACGGTATCCTTAAGGGAAATAGCCTAAGTTAATAGAGTAGAGTCTTAAATTATTTTTGTATTTTAATAAGATGAATGACCCACTTGTAAAGTGTTCCGGTCATGGAGGGGGAATTTGTGATGCATTTATTGCATCTCAATAAACGATTTATTCGAAAGAATAAGAGAGGAAAATGAGCCGAGATGCACTCACTAAACTGATCATTAATTAACATAATTAAATAAATTGATCAGTTGTATTTTTGCTTGTTTTGAGGAACATGAGAATTACTGAGAGCAGACGACTTACCGGTAGAGAGAGACAGAGAGAAAGGGGAACCTAACCTCAAATCAGAACACGTGGTGAAGGAAAAACCATACTCATCATTAGTTTTTCATGTTTCACTAGGAGTTAAGCTACGGTGAAGGCATTAACGTCATAACACTAGTGCACGCAACATATAAAAAGCAGCCCGCGTAAAAAAAATTAATTCTATAATTACTTCATATAAAGTTTGTTTTCTTTAACTTCATATGACAGAGACTTTCTGAACTTGTAATTTTTAGGTTGAAATAACAAGATATTTATCAAAAGTTTATCTGAAGTTTATAAAAGTTTTTCCTGAAGATTATAAAAGTTTATATGAAATTTATAGAAAGTTGATCTGAAGTTTATAGAAAGTTGATCTGAAATTCATAAAAAGTTTATCTGAAGTTTATAAAATGTTTTAGAGCAATATCTGTAAATTTTTTTAATGCGTATTGAATTTTCATCAATTTTGGTAATTCTTTATATGAACTTTAGCTTAACTTAACAAGCAGTTTATATTAAATTATTATGTTTTCCAAAAATATTAGATATTTAGCGGACTAATATTTAAATTTAGATAAAATCTAGATAATCTTTTCACATACTTTAACCTAAATTTTATCTAAAGTTAATCTAAAGCTTTTTAATTGGGGTGGACATTTTGTAGAGTGAAATTGATGTTTAGATAAGTCTATATAATCTTCATATTGCTTTTATCCTAACTTGACGTAAAGTTTATCTATTCTTGTATATGGTGTTTAGCTGAACTTTTTGGTAAAGTGATGAATTTCAGATAAACTAATTTTAATCATGACTCTACTTAAAATAAGTTATATTGCAATTTTATAATTTTATTTTTTTTAAATGCTTTAAAAATCGAGTTCGAAATACTACTTTGCATTAAAAATATCAAATGAAAATTTTTTCTAAATGCAATGGATTAAGAAGTAAATATAAAAAATAAAATTATGATTTTATTGAAAATATATGATGATCAGTTAAAAGTTCATTTTATTATGATCATTAAGAATGAACTTTCGAATAATCTATTTCAATTTTATAACAAGAAGCATGAACTTTAACCATTTCAGTCCCGAATTATTTTTCTCTAGAGAGAGATAAAAGTAAAAACAGAAAAAGATTGTAATAAAAAATAAAAAAATAAATATTTTAATTTCCAGACTTCTAAAATAGTCCTTATCAAATAAAAGTACTTTGCTTTGAGCTACGCTTCTTATTGTCTTACCTCTAAAAAGTTTGTGTAACTCACAGAAACTTATTGAAGCTTATGGACGTCAATGTCCTTATAGGACCAAAAGGGTTAAGTATTAAATTTTTTTCTAAAAAATATTTTTATACAATATTTATTTTTTCAATTAATTAAATAATTATTTTAAACATAAAATTTTGCTATGCAAATGTTTATAAGTTCATAAGGAAACTATAAGTATGAACGCACTAACAACAGTTTTTTTAAAACAAATTATTTTTAATCAGAAGATAAATAAGAAATTTTAAATAGTTTTATAATAATCTTATCATTATATTAATTTATTAAAATCGTAACAATTAACGTTTAATTTATTGATATTTTATAATCTTGGTATTTTAATTTTTTAATTTTTAGTTTCACTGAACTTTCTCTTTATTTTCTTTTGCTTAACTTTTTTTCAACTTTCTTTTCCAACTCATTTTCTCCAGAAAAAGATTTCTGCAACAGCATGCTAAATCTGTTTTTCTTCAATTTTTTAAGTTTCTTTTCTTGTTTTTTTTCTTCTGTTTTTATCTTATCATCCATGTCCGTGTTGTTTTCCTCAATCAAATCATTTTTTTCTTCCTTTTCTTCTTTTTCTTCTTGAATTTCAATCATGTCGTCATCCAAATCCATATCTTCTTTCTCATCATCAATTTCATCATTTTTTTGGACCACCATTGTAACCATCTTGTTATTTTCTTTATTATTTTGGCTATAGTACCTTAATGTAGCACACATGGCTGTCAATATCTGCCTATAGCTGGTATGATCTAAAGTATATTTTTTTTTGGGCGCATTTAGGTTGACAAATGCTACGGAAAAAATACAATATTATATGAAGAATTAGAGTAAAAAACAAAGATAGAAAGATTTTTTATTTTATTTAACGTCATTGCTTTTATGTTATTATTGCGAGACTAATTAACGACAGATATTTTCCGCGTGCTTGTGAACAAAACACATGTAACATCGCTCTATCGAGTGAGATACTGAAGATCTCAATTTAGAAAGATAATACGAGAATTATAAATTACCTTCAACAGTCACAAATACATTCTCTGAAATCGGCTTCCACCCGTTTTTTCCAGTAGGGGAACTTTCGCATAGAACTTCCACCGTTAAAATCATCTTCATAAGCTGTCGCACAAGTTCCTTAGGTTTTTTCGAATAGATAGTCTTTAAATTTTCGAGCTTATACCTATTAACAAATACTCCTGAATTTTCAACAAGTTTCATCTGGAAACAATAAATTTTTCAAGCTGCTGATATTTTATTTTGAATACATAATAAAAATCATACTTCTTTAGCTGTCTTTTTTTTTCATTGTCCATAAATTTTTCATTTTTATTAACATTTTTGTGTTGAGGAAGGTCCAATTTTAATTGGTCCTAAAAGTAAATTATATTAATATAAAATAAAATTAATAAAATATTAAAAGATGTAATTGTTTACATAATTTTTAAGTATCTGCTTTAACTTTTCAATTTCATCCACGGTCACTAGAAAAGTTAAATTATAAATTTTTAATTAGCAGAAAATTAATCATATTTTTTTAAAAAACATTACATGCGGTCAAAGCCTTATTAGAAGCACAAGCCTTTCCTTCTTCCACATTTTGAGCAAGTCTTTGCTTTTTGGACATTCGATAGGATTCAGAAGTTTTACAAATTTCGTCGTGGCTGGATGAGTTTATTTCTAGATCAGACTTTGAACAATCTAATACTTCATCATCTTCATTTATGTATATTAATAGATAATAATTTCATTAAAATCAAAATAAAACAATCATTAACTAAAATATAATCAATGAAAAGAAGAGAAAGAAAGTAGTATATTTTATGTATCTGTGATATCACTTTTTGTATAGTGATTTACTATCTCAGTATTATTAGTTTTGAATAAATTGACTGTATGCGTGTGTGATATCAACTTTAGGTGCAATATTTATACTAATGTTAAGTTTTAGGTGAGATATTATTTTACACGCTTTTTTTAATTTATTACAAAATAAATAAATATCTATTTAAAACATAAATTATATAATTTAATGGCATATGAAAATAAAGAGTAATAAAATTGAATTATATAATTTATTTGTTTTAAATAATAAACTGTCATTGGCTTCAATCCTATAATGAATATCTATTTGTATATATTTTTATAACTTACTGTTGACTGTCCTCATTTTCTGAATAGTCAAGATTTTAATCTTTCTCGAAGATAGTTTTTCTTTCTAGAATTGCCTTGTTTTTTTCAAACTCGGCGTTCTGTTTGGCTGCTTCATTTATTTTTCTTTTATGCTTTTCCAATCGCTTTTTGGCTATTAAGTCAATAAAGACTAGAGATCTTCTTTTTGGAGTTATTATTTTGCCATCAAGAGAGATTTCAAGTGCATCCAAAAAAGATTTATTTTCTTAAAATGAAAAATAAGAATCAATTACTTATTTTTAACGTCCATGCTATGAATACGATTCTAACCAGATAGGAAGGTTTTCAACATTATTTATAAATAAAGCACATGTAACGTATAGTGGATATTAATCGGTAGAGATCGAGATATTAACCTTCGATCTCTCGATCGAGTCACGAATCTATCGCTTTACAAAGTGAGCCACCGAAGGCGTTGAGAATTAATTAAATAACCGTTAAATATTGTACTACGTAAATTTATTAAAATTAAATTACCACTTGTTTTTATAAGTTTTATTGGGTACCACAATGGGTTCTCCCCATTTTGCAAGTTTGCTAGGCTCTTTTCCTTTCGAATTTTTGATATCCTCTAAAGGAATCACGCTGATTTCGTTGGTATCCAGCCAAAAAACTAGAGCCATCATCTTGTAGTACAAATTGTGTTTTATAAATAACACAAAATATTGAATTATAAAAAAATTTTAATATTTATTATAATAAATAAATCTGTTAGTTTCCACAAAATTTGCTCAAACTTAAAATGTTTTAAAACACTAAAATTTTATTACTATTTAACAATATTGAATCGAAGGTTTAAATAACCTATTACAAACAATTATTGTTTAAAAAAGCTGAAAGATATATGAAAAAGTGAAAATGCAAACGGCCAAGGAAATGACAATTTTTTGTGCGGCTTTTGAATGTATGACAGATGTGTAAATAAATAAAATAAATAAAATGAACGTGTATGAAGAATAATGACAAAAAATTAAGAGACAAAGCGGGAGAGAGAGAGATAGAGAGAAATGATTTAGAAAATATGTTTATTCGAAGAGCAACACATTCTATATATTTTTTGTATTACACATTGACCTGTTCAAATAAATTGTTAATTCGACACTTCCGTTCATCCCGCTCTTGCATCTGCAATTTATTTGTACTTTCATAATGAAAACACATACTTAAATAATCAATAGTTCTCCCTTTGTATTAATTTATTCAAATACGATTGAAAAAAATTATAAAACACTAAAATTATTTCTGCTTTAAGATCTTTTTTAATATTGCATGACCAAAAAAAATAACCTCGAAGAGAGCTTTCTCTGCAAATTGTTTTTTCAAATATTGAATCTGAAGAACGATGGAAAATAGGGTCACCTTTTTAAAGTTCTTGAAAAGATCAATCTACACTATGCTCAGACATATATAATAGTGTCCGACTCATATACTCGTATCTTGGAATAAAACAAAACAAAATAAAAAATACAATTTGACTTCATTTGATAATAATAAACATATTATTAAATATTTATTCTTTTTATTTTAAATGATTAAATTATTTTATATATGAATGAAACTTTTTAAACTTTTTGTAAATAAATAACTTTCTTTTTTTAATCCTCTTTTAAAAAAGTGATGGATAAATTCTGTCATCACGATAAGACAGTTTTGATTGGTTAAAATAAAACAAGTGACGAAAATTTGAAATTTAGAATAAAATTTTGAAATTTCAATATGTTAACTAATAAACAAATAAAACAAGGCGCGCGCAGCGCGCTTAAAATTGCTAGTAAATTAAAAAGTGAATCATAATTTCATTAATTATTTGCAGTAGATAAAGTTTCATTATACTTTACAGTAGATAAAGTGCAAAGTACAATCAGACGTTAGCAAGCTTTAAACGTGTGATATTAGCGTAATTGGCGAGACAACAACCTCAAAAAATTGCTTAGTTTTTGAGAAGATAATCACTAGCGCACTACAAGCTAATTTTTAAGCATAGATATTAGAAAATAAACCAAATGTTTTTACTGAACGCCTTGGAATTATATATGAGAGAGAAAAAACATGACATGATGTGTTTTTCTCTTTTTTTTAACTTATGTAAGAAAAAGACAGAAACAGATCTTATGCATGCTTTCCTTCTCTTAATCAGAAACAGAAAAATAAAACAGCATGATCGGTTAATTCTCTCAGGTCTATCGATCTCATCGATCGCCCAGCGCACGCCCATCCACTCAACCAATGCGTCGGTTAAAGAAAATTTAATTAAAATAAGTAAAAATTATATATGCAAGTTATACAATGTAAATTATAAGATAACATTATTTTGATTTATTGAATTTAGTTATAAATAAAGTTTTGTAATCCAACATAATATATTCTTTAAGACAAACATTAGTATTAGTTAATAATAATAATAATTTTAATGACAATTGTTATTAGTTAATATTTTTAGAAAAGTGAATATAAAGAATATTATAAATTTTATTAGGAAAAATTTTTTTATAACTAAATTTAATGAATCAATAATATTACCGTATTATAGCTTACATATAGAATTTTTACATATTTTACCTTAATTTGCTTTACGTTCCTAGCCTTTTAATTAATAAAAAATTGTTTCTGTTCATTATCTATATGTCGAAAGCTTTAAATTTAAAAATTATTGTTTATTGCACTAGTAGTAATTTTCTCGAAAATTAAACGCTTTTTCGACGTGTTCCTCTCGTCTATAAAGAAGAGAAAAAATGTAAAAACTTATTCGCATGTATGGACTCCGCACTATCATTGAGTACTCACGGGATCTTGCAGTCTTGTGTTGAAGTTTGACTTCGCCTTCGTTTATGCTGCACTCGGTGTCTGCTTCTTTTTCAGTGCATATGACTGTAAATATCCCACTGTTTAACCGTGAATATTCCCAATGTTTTACCGTACTGTATCATGAAAATTGCAAAAGATGTTAGAAAAAAAAGAAAAAATAAGAGGGTAAATGGTTATAAATAATTATAGAAAAAAAAGATTGAGAGAGAGAGAGAGAGAAAATAAAAATTTTTTGATTATTTTCGTAACATATTCTATAAATTTGTTTGTATTGCAAATTAACGTACTAAAAATATTTTTGATTAAACACTTCTTTTTATGCTGTTCTTCAGGCACCTCACAGGCTGCGATTAAATACTTAAGACTAATTAATAGTGAAAGCTTTCTATGAGCTTATTTTGTCAAACAGAATTGAAAAAATTTTAATACACTGAAGTTATCTACGTGCTTCGACTTTGATGAATACTGCAAGTTCAAATAATTAAAAAATCAAATTTATATCGATAGCTTCAGTGTACTCGAGTTGTTTTGTCAGTATTGGAAATTGGCATTGAAACATTCCAGTGGAAGGCTCCTGAAAGCTTCCGTAAACCTTCCAAGAAAGAATCCGTTGGAAGATTGATGAATCATTGCACCAAAAGATTTCATGGAAGCTTTATAGAAGACACTGTTTTCCTTTGAGGGAAATGTTGGGAATTTTCACTGGAATATTCCGACTTAAGAGGAGGCCGTATTGCTCTGTCCTTGTCTAATATAAATTTTCGTTATTATGAATAAATTAAATATTGTTATACAAAAGTAAGGATATAACCCAATAGATTTCAGGATGAGTAAACGATCCTATTCTATGAAAAAATATAAAATTTTTATTAGTTTTCAAGTGAGGTTTGAAACGGAAAAACAATGGAATTTGATAACTGCTATTCCGTTTCAGACCTCACTCGAAAACTAATGAAAATTTTATATTTTTTCATAGAATAGGATCGTTTGCTCGTCTTGAAATCTATTGGGCTATACTCTTACTTTTGTATAACAATATTTAATTTATTAATAATGACGAAAATTTAGATTAGACAAGGACAGAGTTATACGGCCGTCTCTTAAGTCTCCTAAAAGATTCCGTAAACCTTCCAAGGAAGATTCCGATGGAAGATTGATGAATCATTGCACCGAAAGATTTCATGGAAGCTTTGTAGAAGACTCCGTTTTTCTTTCAGGGAAATGTTGAGAATTTTCACAGAAATATTCCGACTTAAGTCTCTTGGGAGATTCCGTTAACCTTCCGAGGAAGATTCTGTTGAAAGATTGATGAATTATTGTAGGGAAACATTCGGGCCCAAGGCTTCAGGAAGCTTTCGTAAACATTCCATGGAAGATTCCATCAGTAGACTAATGAATTATTATTTTGAATGGATGTAAAACGGTCACTTCACTAGCACTCATAAATATGGCTTATCCTCGTTTGTAAGTTAATAAAAAACAATGTTAATGACGCTATAGCTACACCAAAAAGACATTTTTATAAAAATAAGATAATTGTTATAAAAATTAGGTAATTTTTCCAACGAAAATGACTTTATTGCAATAACAAAAAACAAGTCCTTTTCTATTCAAATTTTTTATTATATCTAATGACGATATTTTCCCAATACATTACTTGACACACCAAAAGGTGTTTCAAATAACGTCATTCAGTATGTTAGGGATAAGGGCAAAAAATGACGTTGTTTAGTATGTTAAATGTTAACGAAAAATGACATGATTTCCATAACAATGACGTCGTTTTTTATATAACTTCCCACATAGCATGAAATATTTCTGAAATATTTCTGAAATATTTCATTAAAAGATTCGGAATAAAACAGAAATATTGATGTGAAATGTTTCTGGAATATTGATATGTCTGCATAGAAGAATGATTTGAAATATTTCATGTAATGTTTCTGTAACATTTGTTCATGATTTTGTGAAATATTAATTTGTAATATTGTTGAAAGATTGCAGTAACATTTGATCGAAAGATTCATGGAAGATTATGAATCTTTCAAGAAATGTTTCTGAAATATTTCTAAAATCTTTCATGAAATATTGATTTGTAATATTGGTGAAAGATTCTATCGGATATTATTTTTGATTTTGTAAGAGTTGCATCTCAAACCATATTAGATACCTATACATTCATTTGTTATCCACAATTCAAGCGCTTATTTATTTGTATCAAGAATTTTTGGTCTTATGTACTAAACGAGAGAACGTCCTACCACTTGCGAGAGTTTGTCAACCGCATATACGATCACATTAAAATATAATCAAGTAGCCACCTGCTGGCAAGATGGAAGAATTGCTACCCTCGCAAGATAACTACAAATATTCAGACAATATTTCTCCAATATTTCACTGTTATATTTATAAATTTTTCGGAATATTACAGAAATATTTCATGAAATATTTCTTGAAAAATTTGCGCATTATTGACTTAAAATATTTTAAGAAATGGCGCAGTAATATTTCTTCGATATTTCAGTGTTATGTTCAAACATTTTTTTAAATACTTCATGAAATATTTTTCAAATATAAGAGGAATATTTCATGACATGTTTCTTGGAAGATTTGAGAAATATTAATTTGAAACATTTCAAGAAATAATGTAACAACTCCCTGGCGAAAAAATTTGAATGTTATTTACTATTAATTTTTGTTAATTTTAGTTATTTTTTGTTAATTTTTGTTATTTTTTCTTATTTTTTATGTTTTTCTATAATTTTTTGTTATTTTATGTTATTTACTATCTGGATTTGGACATTGTAACAAAAAAATAACAAACATTATCGTAAAAAAATAAAAAATAACGAAAAATAATAAAAAATTACAAATAATAAAAATAATTGAAGATGCCAATGATAACAGAAACTAATAAATATTAATATTAAATAACAAAAAATAACAAAAATTAATATAGAATAACAAAAAATAACAAAAATTAATTTTAAATAACAAAGTATATTTAAAAGTAAGTTATAATAAATCAAAACTTCACCTGAATTCCACGTTTGATAATATTTGTTATGATAAAAATATGGATAATAAAGGTTCAGGGATATATAATTTGAAAATAAATATTACAAGAAATTAATTAGCTATAAAAAATTTATCAGTTTACTATGACAGAGAAATTTAATCACCCAAACAACCTCTTGAAATAGTACAAATATAATTTTTTCTATTTACTTGTATGAAAATACATTGATTTTTTAAATCGTTAACAGAACAAACTATCAATTCATTAGTAAGGTTACACTCATGGATGTGTTTTATTGATGAAAGATTTAATACATTTCTCACAAGTTTTATTAAATAAATAAAAACTATTATATCTTTTTTGCCATTATCATCTATTAAACAAATTTTATCTATTAGCCCTTTTTGACCTGAATTTGTTTCTATCACTGAATCATTAATTTTCAGTTTGTCTGAATATCTGCTTGTAGTAAATCTAATTCCTTTATGAATTAATTTTTCGTAAGTTAAACAGCTTCCTATATAATTCAATTGGTTTTCCGCCTCATTAAAAATATATTTTTTTGGAGCACCAATAAGTACAGCATTATCGATTTTCACAAATGCTTTTATCCTGTTTTCGAAATTCTCAATTAATTCAAATACCCTTGATCCTATACATATTTGCGATGCGAAAGAAGGTATTTGTTTATAAAATAAATAACGATTAGCTATTTGAACAGCTACTTCTGTAGGACTTAGTAAGCTTACTTGAATATTTCAGTGTCGGACTCAAAAATTTTTTGAAATAAAACATGAAATGTTCCAGCAACATTACAGAAATATTTCAATGAATTATTTAATATTCGTAAACTAAAATTTTTCAAAGAAATATTAGTTCATCACTTATTTAATATTTCACTGAAATATTTCATGAATAATTTAAGGAAGCTTTCAATAAGCTTCCAATGAAGTATTTCATAAAAAATTTACAGAAGCTTCCAGTAATCTTTCACTGAAATATTTCGTGAATGATTTACGGAAGCTTCCAGTACGTTTCCACTGGAATATTTCATGAAGAATTTACGGACGCTTCCGGTAACCTTATAATGAAGTATTTCATGAAAAACTTACGGAGGCTTTCGATAAGCTTTCACTGAAATATTTCATTAATAATTTACGGAGGCTTCCAGTAAGCATTCACTGAAATATTGCATTAATAATTTACGGAGGCTTCCAGTAAGCTTCCACTGAAATATTTCATGAAAAGTTTACGGAAGCTTTCGGTAAACTTCCGCTGAAATATTTCATGAACGACTTGCGGAAGACTCCTGATGGAGGATATATCTATTTTCCAGGAACTTTTCACTGGAATCTTCCTGGAAGCTTCCAATGTTGTTTCTGCAGTGAATTGAATCTTCCACGTTTTTTTCTAGGAAGCTTCCGATAATATTCCACTGAAATATTCAACGAAAAACTTACCGAAGCTTCTTGAAAGCTTCCACTAAAATATTTCAGGAATGATGTACGGAAGATTCGAGTAAGCTTCCACTAAAATATTCCATGAAAGATTTATGGAGGCTTCCAGTAAGTTTTCACTGAAATTTTTCATGAATAATTTACGGTAGCTGTCGGTAAGCTTTCATTGAAATATTCCATGAATAATTTACGGAAGCTTCCAGTAAGCTTCCACTGAAATATTCCATGAAGGACTTACGGAGGCTTCCAGTGAGCTTCCACTGAAATATTCTATGAAAGACTTACGGAAGACTCCTGATCGAGGACATATCCATCTTCCGGGAAGTTTCCACTGGAAACTTCCTGAAAGCTTCCAACCTTTTTTCCACATTTTCCGGGAAGCTTCCAGGAAGCTTACATGCTGTGTGGGGTATTTCTCTCCGTATACGAATGCATATATGAATGCAAAGAATCATGTAAAAAAATATGCATTTACGAAGAGGAATGCATTCTATTTATTTGTTTCTATTAGACACTAACCTATATTAAAAAATATTTTTGACACTTGCATTTATTATTTGTAATATAGATTAGAATAATGTTTACAGTTATTCATGATTTTCTATAATCTTATGAAGGAAATATAATTCTTTTTTATTCTGAATATTAAGTCTTTAAATCTCCTTTTTATTATCTTTTTTACAGCTATTATTAAATTTATTTTATACGCGGACAGAATTTGTTTTAACTTTAAATGTCAAAATTATAAATAACCTATTCTAAACCATTATTTTGTAAAGATGAGTATGTGAACAACTAAAAATGCAAAAATCTAAGCAAATGACGATTCTATTGTGTGGCTGTTGAAATTACGAGGAAACCACTAATAATTAAAATAAATAACATAAATATACATTTATATTACTTATTTTAATTATTCGCATTTCCTTCGTGCACTTAAAAGCTGAGCGAAAAAAATAATCATTTTTTTAGTCGTTAGCTTTCTCTGCTTATCATTTAACTTTTAGCATTTTTATAAAATCATGCACTGGGAATAATTTTCAAGTAAAAATTATAAGTTACAATTGTAGTATAATAACAGGCAGCCACTATAACAAAAAATTACCATATTACATAGTAAAATTTACCATAAATATAATAAAAATTCATATTTTTCTTGTAACTTTTACTATGTAAGATGTTAATTTTGGCTATAATGGCAGCTTGTTACTATTCTACTACTGCACTTTGTAATTTTTACGAGATAATTTTTCTCGATGTGATTTAAAATAGATTTATAATTTTGACTAAATATATTTATAGATTCATTTAATTTTATAATCATTTAATGGTACTAAACATTTTATAATCAAACAAATTTTGTTCGCGTATAAAATAAATTTAATAGTAACTGTAAAAAGAATATGAAAAAGAGATTTAAAAACTTAATTTTAAAATTATTATAAATTTATATTTTCTTAATAAGATTAAAGATAATCATATATAACTGTAAATATTTTTCTAATTTCTGTTACAAAGAATATTGAATTACGAAAAAGAGTTTTATTATAGTATAATACGTATTTAGAATTTTTCTGTTAAGAGAAGGTCACATATCTCCGTTATTTTCTAATCAAAGAATTAATATTTTACAAAAACTTATAATTTTAGCAAAAAATAAAGAGAAAACCGCATCTCATATCATAAAAAGCAAAATTTTCAAAAATTAATTTTATCATTTTGTTTTTAAGAAAATCTTGAAAAACCAAATTGTTTACCTTAACCTCTGTTTTAATTTTTCACGAAAACAAAACGATAAAATTAATTCTTCTTCATCAAAGAAAATATTAATTTTTTTTATAGGAAATGAAGCTTTCTCTTTATTTTTAGCTAAAGTTATTAGTATTTGTAAAAAAGTCAATTCTTTGATTAGACAAGGACACATATATACGACCTACTCTTAATTATTTTTTAGAGTTCAAGCGAGAGTGTTTGAAAAAATTCATCACGTAATACAAAAGAAAACAGTGTCGTGATTTATAGATTAAGCAGGTTATGATGCACTACGTTCAATCATAGAATATGTTCTTCCTCATAAACTCTTTTTTTCAATCTTTTTCTCTCTCACAATAACTGTTTGTCTCCATTTATCTTTTTATTTCGTTCTTTTTTCCTAATATTGTACAAAATTTTTGCATGATCATAGTAAAAGGTTTTCACTAAGAGAAAACGCAGACTGCATTACAGAGTGCAACGAAGGTGTAGGCAAGCATCACCACAAGACTTTGAAGTTCAAAAATGAAAATGTTACTTATAAAAATTGACCGGAACATTCTTTGAGTATGCTCAGTTCGATGATTACTATACACATCTAATTAAGTATGTTTTATAATTTATAATTTTTTGTGTCTCGACACATATTTTGTATTATGACTACATGTATTTAACCTGTTTTATCTAATAATTTTTCAAGAATTATTTTATTTATCATAAGTAAATTTTAACGATGAAAATTAATGACAAAACTTGAAAATGTGACCTTTGGCCTTAAGAATTCAATTCTCTTTGATAAATTATGAAATGAGTTTCATAGGAAATCCGAGTATTTATTAAAGTCTATTCAAGTGAAAATAATTTAATCTTTTATTTGATCTTTATTTATGACTTTACAATATTTCTAATATTAGAACAAATTTGGTTAATAACGTTTTTTTTTCACGAAAAAAATGTTTTTGTAAATAAAAGTATTTTAACTTCTCATAATAAATAGAATAAAAACTTTTGGCATATACGTATATCCAATGTTTTTATTGTTAAAATACTATAATTTACAGAAAATATATCTTACAAATGTAACCAGAGTTTTTATTCTTTTTATTATGTGAAGTTAAAATATTTTTATTTAGAAAACTTTTATAATTAACATATAATTTTTCTATAAATTTTAATAGTAATGGTAATATTGTAAAGTATAAATAAAGAACAAGTAAAAGAATTGATTTGATTCTTCTAAATTAATTCATTTCCATTTAAATGGACATTAATAATACTCAAATTTTATGTGAAATCTATTCGATAATTTATTTAAGAGGATAGATTACTTAAAAAAAAGTCAACATATTCAAATTTGGGATCTTTTTTTAAACTTTTTTTTTTATTATTAATTGAAATGTTTTGCAGGGAACGTAGTTTTCGGTACGTAACCAAGGTTGACTAGCAAAAGATTTTATTTGCAACAATTCCTCAACAAAAATGCCAAAACGTATAAACTTACCTTGAATAAGTATTCTCGATCACAGAAATATGCAATTTTATCAATTCGTAACTCTAATGATGATAGTGATGATACTTCGTCAAACGTTAACAGTGACGACGATGAAAATTATTCTGATGATACTTGTAGCACTGTAACCGATGATTTTGTCAATTTTAACAATGATAGTAAAAATGTTAATTACTTCTAATCGAATTCATAAATTTTTAATTGCTTATACTAATTCTCTTAATTTTGGAATATTAATAAGAGCTTAGACTTTTATATTGATAAAAAAACCTTTTTCGGGCTCGAAAATTTATTTACCAATTTTCTCAATTTTTACTCTTAAATATTATTTTTGCATTGTAATAATGTAACATGTAATTTAGATATAAGAAATGAAAGGCAGAGCAGCTTATCGAATTCTGATGCTGAAATAAATGAAGTAAATAATGAACAAAATAGTAACGGTAATATCGATAGAAATCATTATCAAGAAACTGAAAGTGAAAGTACAAATTCTTTTGACATTTCTGATGAAAGTCAAAATAATACTGATTTTGATTCGTCAGATACAGAAGATTCATCAGATGATAGTGATGAGCAAGACAGTAACATACCAATGGCAAACGCTCATGAGCCATTATATCCTGGAGCACCGCTGACTGTAGCTGAAAGTCTATTTTCAATTTTTTAAGTACCTAGTAGATTGAATTTCACTAAAGTACAACTATCAACTGTTTGTCACTGATAGAACTACATTGTATTAAACCGAATAATTGTGTAAATACTTTGTACAAATTAAAAAAATTTTTCTCAGCGATTGATACTCCTTTGATTAAACATTTTTATTGTGATTTATGTTTATCAAAAGCAGAAGAATATATTTGTAATGAATGTAATCAAAGTGATAAAATCAGTTACTTCATAGAAATCCCAATAATAGATCAATTATCATCGATGTTTAAGCGTAGTGACTTCAAAGACCATTTAAATTATCGTTTCACAAGAATAAAAAAGAATCAAGATAATTATGAAGACATCTATGATGGGTCGATTTATAAATCCCTGCCTGATGATTTCCAAAAAAAATTCGAACAATATTACTTTTACATGGAACTCTGATGGAGTACCACTTTTCAAATCGTCTAAAATCAATATTTGGCCGCTTTATCTGATGATTAACGAACTTTCATATAATTTACATATAAAAAAAGATAATAATATCATAGCAGGCTTATGATTTGGTCCGAAAAAACTATCTCCGAACTTATTTTTATCTGTTTTCGAAAATCAGTTACAAGATTTGTTTAGAGGAGTAGATTTGAAATGTCATAATGAAATAAATCCCGTAAAAATTCGTGGTATGATTGTGAACGGAACTTATGATTGACCAGCAAAAGCTCTTTTTCAAAATACTCAACAATACAACGGAAGATTCGGTTGTCCAAACTGCGAAATAGAAACGCAGAGAGTTGAGAATGTTCAAATTTATCCTTTTAATCAGAATGAGACTTTAAGAACTACAGGAACAACAAAAATATATGCAAAAGAAGCAGTAGACACAAAAAAAACCTGTCTTTGGTGTTAAAGGACCGACTATTTTAAGTCTAATCGTCTACGACTATATAAATTCTTCAGCTATAGATATAATGCTCTGTGTTTACCAAGGGGTCATGAAAAAATTAATGGCTTTCTGGTTCGATATTGAACATCGTACTCATCCAGCATCTTTATTACCTTACATCAACATTATTGATGACAAAATTAAATCTATAACTCCTTTAACATGCGTTAATCGATTACCTCGAAAAGTATCTGATTATTGTTATTGGAAAGCTTCAGAACTTCAGGCGTTTCTATTAGTTTATAGTTTACCTATTTTAGAAAATTATATGAAGGAAAGGTTTTTAAATCATCACATTCTTTTAGTCTATGGTATTACACTACTCAATTTATCCAGTATAAGTGATGCAATGGTCGAAACTTCAAAACGTCTTTTAACTGAATATGTATCTAGATTTGATTATTTGTATAGTCAAAAATCTATGACATGTAATGTACACTTATTATTACATTTATCAAATGATGTAAAAAAATTTGGTCCGCTATGGTTATTATCATGTTTTCCATTTGAAAATTATAATGGAATTCTTAAAAGTTATGTCCATGGATCAAAAAGCCCCGAATTACAAATATATTCAGCTGTAAATATGTTTTTATCTTTGACTGAAATCAAAGATAAATTAATTAGAAATGATAGTCCTGCTTATTATTTTTGTAAAGGCATCGCGAAATCAGGAACTCATAGACGTAAAATGAAAAGAATATATGATGACACTTTTGCAGTAGGTCTATTTAAAAAGACACGACGTTTTAGAAGTCAATAATTTAACAGTGGATGAAACAAAATGTCACATTTTTTCTAGACTCCTTAAAAATTCTGTATATTACGAAACAAGTGCTTATGCTAAAAAAAGAAGAGCGATTCTTCATGTATTCAATTTATACATGATAATCGTATTCTTGTTGGCATTATCGAAATATTTATAAGATTATGCAAATGTCCATGTTTCCATTCATGTGA
This sequence comes from Anastatus disparis, assembly GCA_017163975.1. Taxonomy (NCBI): domain Eukaryota; kingdom Metazoa; phylum Arthropoda; class Insecta; order Hymenoptera; family Eupelmidae; genus Anastatus; species Anastatus disparis. Next base: position 2,533,601 of record JAFFSR010000316.1, on the reverse strand, counting down.
AAACTGTAACTTGTAATGTAAAAATTATGCAATCGTATCACAATGTTTAACAGAAACAATTTTTAAGTGTGATGTAACTGACGATTTCATTCCTACAATTTTTTTGTGTAAAAAAACTGAAAATTTAAAATTAATTGATGTAAATAATATTTTGAATTTGTATTCCTATGTGCGTGTAAATAAAAAAATATTTCTAATTAAACCTTTTCAAAAGTGCAATTAAAATAAGATAACCATTAAAATAGTGTACGTAAGAACTATTGTATATTTTTATAATATTGTTAATGTCAATAAAAAAATACCTATAAAAGAAATATAAAAATTTATTAGATTATAATTATTTACAGTACTAGCCAAAAGGAAAGGTGTTGATTGGTTATAAGTCAACATCCTTTGTGATTGACAAATAACAATTACGGAAAGGATTAATAACCAATTAACCATTATTCTATTTATGACGTAATTGATTAAAGAAGGAATGAAAAGGAAGGAGCTCGAGAAAAGACGCTCCGTCGACACACTTCTCTATTGGATCTTGGTTGTTACACTTGTTTGATTTTTCTGTTGCTGCTCGCTGAGCCATATTTCTTGAGTCTTGACTTCACTTTAGTAGGTTGGAATTTAATAAAGATTGGACGCTGCGATTTTGCCACTTTGCCATTTTGCATAATTACCAATAATAGAGATTTTTCGAGAGAGCTAAGGAGTTTGTTTAAGACGAGCAAAGGAGATTCTGAATTGGAGAGTTATTTGTTGGAGATTTTTGTACTTTGGAGAGTAACACTTGTTATTAATAAGGTGAGTCCTCCATTTCACGTTTTATCAAGTGAGAACTTAAAATCAGTGCGCGTCGCCGTTTTGCTCGTCATATTTAGCGTCGGTTTCGCCGCCATTATTTATATCAATATTAAAGTCACGCGTTAGTCTGATTTTTATTAATTATAATTGATCGAAAAGTTTATTGAGTCGAGTCAGAGTTTTAGTCTCACAATTTTATTACACTTTACACAATTTCGAGAAATTGTCGGGTGATTAAGATGTTAAATTTACTTGAATAAATATATAGTGTAAATTAATTCTTTCTTATATTTTACTTAACAGTGTTATTTAAATGTTTATTAACATTGTGTTATAAAATATCTAAATTGTTTATTGCTGGTTTACATCGATGGTTTTGTCATTGTTCCCACGAAGACTCGATTAGAATCCACCCGAGAGAGTTGATTGCTAATAAATTCATAGTTTATATTCAGAGTAAAGTTAAAGAAAATAATTAAATTGATATTTATTCAGAGGTTATACTGTAGAGTTGAAATTATAGCAACTGTGGAATAGGGAACAAATTCCCACATTACAAAATTCATATGAATTTTTATATAAATTTTTAATTTGAATTTTTCATATGAATTTTAAATATATTTAATATATATTTTGTTTCATTTTTTTTTATATTAAAAAATTCATATAAAAAATTGCAGGTTGAATTTTGAAGTTTTTTCGTATTATTCCCATATGAAAGTAATGAGATGATCACCATGATTATTATTCATTTGAATTTTTCATATGGATTTTTCATATAAATTTCTTATATGTATTTTTCATATAAATTTTCTACATGAATATTTAATTTGAATTTTTTATGTAAATTTTTTATATGAATATTTATTTTGAATTTTTCATGTAAATTTTTTATATGAATTTTTTAATGTATAAAAATGAAACAAAAATGCATATTGAATATACCCTGTTGAAAAAAATCAGGTGAGAAATCACCTGATTTTTCAGGTGATTTGTTTTCACACGTTTCAAACCATACTTAGTCAATTGAAAACTATTTTTGAAAATTTTTGAAAATTTGAACTTAGAAAATTTTTTGTAAAATTAGTCAACATTTTTTCTGAGACCAAATTCTTTAAAAAATTTTTTAAGTTCAAAATTTTCAAAAATTTTAAAAAATAGTTCTCAATTGACTAAGTATGGTTTGAAACGTGTAAAAACAAAAAAAAATCATTACAGTAGATTTTGGCATGATAAATCACCTGAGAAATCAGGTGATTTCTCACCTAACTTTTTTTGGTAGGGTATGAATAATTCATATGAAAAATTTATATTTAAAATTCATATGAAAATTCATATGAATTTTTTCAACAGGGTATCGAGTTTCACAAAGCTTTCAAGCTCACTTAGATTTGTGAACCTGACTATTTTACTTAAATTGATTCATACTTTTTCATTTTAAATGCAAAATTAGGAAAAAGCCTCAAGCGATCCTATTTATCTTCAAAATATGATTATATTGCACTTAATGAATATGGAAAAATTTATTTTTTTTTACTATAGTTAGATGAAAAAATAAATTGTACGCAAAATTTGAAGCAAATCCATCGATTAGTTTTTGAGATCTAATTGGCTAAATAAATACAATTTTCTTTTCAAAATTTCTTTTTCAAAATTTTCAAAATGTTCTAAAATTAAAACTACGTTAAAAAAATCAATTTTTGAAAATTTCCCTTTTTTTGACAATTGCAAATAATTTTCCTGTAAATTTTAGAACAAATCTATCGAGTACTTTACGTAAATAAAAAAAAATAAAAAAAGTAGAATCGAAATTTTTTTAAGAATTTGTAAAATTTTCTAAAATTGTAACCGTGCTAAGAAAATTAGTTTTCAAAAGCTTATTTTCTTCAGACAATAGCGAATCAATTGTATAAAAATTTTGGAGAAAATTTATAGTATGGCTTATGCAAAATAGAAGATAAATGAAAAATAAAAATTTTTTTTTTAATTTTCAAAATGCTCTAAAATTAAAACTGCACTGAGAAAGTTAGTTTTCCAAAACTTGTTTTCTTCAGACAGTAGCGAATATCTTGCATACAAAGGGTATCCTGGGTTAAGATAGGCAAAATGATCTTAATTTTTTTTGCTCCTAAATAGAATAAAAGCATTTGTTTAGGCACAAATAATTTTAATAACGCAAATAATTTTTCCTCTTGCTAGGGACCCTAAAAACCATATATTTCACGTTTTATTTTATATCTCGCGTTCTAATTAACGAATCCACTTGAAAATTTATATGAGTATAGTTTGTCTCACTACTTTTAAGAATATTTTTTTTTGCTAAGTAATCACAGGTCAACATAAATCTTTTTCATTTTATCTTATAGAGCGGAAAAAATACAAATTTTTTATATTTTCGTCAATTTGATTCTACTGGTGCGCCATGTTAAAAAATGAGAAAACCCGTTTTTCGCTGATTTAAGCACTAAAATACAGCATTTTGTTTCTTGTTCTTGCGTTATGACGACTGAAAACAACTCTTAACAACATATTATGTGATTATAATTCAGTGGAATTTTTCTCCTTCAATTTAGAGCCTAACATAACCTAAAAAATAATTACTCGCTCTTCAAAATGCGATTTCAATCACTTAGATTAGCTGAAGCACAAAATTCAATTTGCTTATCTTGTAGAGCAGAAAAAATAGTACATTTCGTAACGGATATGAAAAGGTTTTATTTACAAAACGAGAAGTTTACGACCTAAGCCGAAGACGAGTGACTTAACGAGTTTCGTAGAAAAGCCTTTTCATACCAGTTGCGAACCGTATTTTTTGCCATGAGAGCCAAAAAAGAGCAACGAAGCTGTGATTTTAGGGTTAGAATGGCAAAAATACAATTTTCACATATTTTTGGGAATGTTTTCAAATGTTGTGGTATGTCTTAAAAAGGAGAAAAATAGCAATGGTAATATAAGCCATCGAGGCAAATAATTCCATGCAGTCTGTTGGCCCATGATTGCAACGTGCTCGCAGCACTTTCTTGTGCTTGAATTGCGGTGTAGCATGGTCATATCTAACAATATTATCCTTACTTAATACAGGTAAACATAATACCTATACGTATAATAGCTGACTTAAATTTTCAATCTCCATCACTGTCTTCATCAATTACCTAAGGTTGGAATTCATAGACCCAACTCAAGCGACGGTGTTACTTAATTATCTATGTTACTTAAGTAATATTGATACTCAAGTAATACAGTTGCTTGAGTTGGATCTATGAATTCCAACCCCAGTGGAGCTACTAAAATGCCATGTATTTTTATATGTGTACATACTATGATGTTTTTATGTATATAGATATACACTAGTAATGGGATTATTTTCGGATTTTTTGACTATTCGAATTATTCGAATAAACGGATAATACTATCCGTGATGAAATAATCCGGATGGTCAAAAAATATTCGAATAATCAAAAAGCATTCGGATAATCGAAAAATATTCGGATAATAATTTTAATCGAATAATTCAATTATGTGTGTGCGAGTGCGTGCGTGTACATGTATGCCTGTGTGTGTGCGTGCGTGCAGGTGCAGGTGCGGGTGCGGGTGTGGATATGGATGCGGATGCAGGTGCAGGTACGGGTGCGGATGTGGATGCGATTGCGGTTTAACTAGGAGAGTTCAACCTCGTAAAATAAGGAGAACTGTGCTAGCGGCATCGCGTCTCTCAATCAGGTAAGAGAGAGAGAGAGAGAGAGAGAAACGCGCAGCAACAAGCTGATAGAGCAATACCTCGTCGCACATCAATCTAATATACTAGCTAGCTTTATCGGAGTCTATTGCTTAATTTAACATATTTAATATAATTTTTAGCAACTCCGCATTTAGTAAAATTCGTCAACTTAGCTAAAAGTAAAATTGAATAAAATTTCAATTCTTTTTTGTAACGTGTAATAAATAACCGTTACAATACCAATTTAAATGCAAATTAAATTTTTATAAGACAACATTGCAAATTTTGCACATTGGATCTCACATAAAGTTTATATGTTACAAATCATCTTGCATCTTGTGACTTTTAGACATGTAAAGTCTGATATTCTAATTCGTGTGAGATATTATCTAATTTCATGTGAAATATTTTTTTAAGAAGTTATTCTTCATTTCACAACCAGGAACGGATATTTCAAATGTTCTTACGTTACATATAATAGAAACGATCAAATAATTCATTTACATATGAGAAATGTGTTTTTGTCAAATATAATTTTTTTTTGTAATGTTATACAAGTATCACTTTAATATTATATTTACAATTTACAATATTATAAAAAAATTAGTTCTTTACGAAATTTTAATTTAAATAATAATCTCAGTATAATGTTGGATATAAATACTGTATAATATTTATTGGGTCAAATGCCATTTTAAGATTACATGAACTGTAAAAATCACATTAACTTTCAATTATCATGTAAATTATATAATAGTGAATTTTATTAAGTACTTATATTTAATCGATTATATAAGTTGAGTTTTTTGTTAAGAATTATATTTTTATATGAAATTGCAAATGTAATATTAGAATGATACTTGTGGATCATTGCACAAAATATTTTTTGTTCGATAACAACACGTTATCAATACATAAATGATAATTAATAAATTATGATATCTGATTGTTTTTATTTCGGATACATAAACAGATCTTGTAATGATAAGGGTAAAACTTTTTATATTATAACTAAAAGAAGTATGAAGACTAAACAATAATATTTTTATTGACTTTCAAATAATTGTCACTGTTCAAATGAATTTGGACACATTAATTATTTATTATTACATGATTATTTATGATTCATTATTTAAATTATTTACAAAACATGTTTGTAATTATATAGGGTATTAAACACTTTCATCACTTGGGGTAGGATGTTGAGAATACAATAAGTATATTAAAATATGCTAACATTTTTCATCATGAAACATAATTTGTTTTCATAGATTTTTAGAAACAGAAAAATTTCTCTTTTCTAGATTAAAAAACTTATAATCATGCATACGTGAATATTCTATATTTACATATACAAACAAACAAAAGTATTATAAAATATAAAAACAAATGATCTTTACAGTTTTTTATTTCGTACTATATTCTGATGTTCAGTGTACTTTTTTAAGTTTTATTATGTGTATATATGTATGTATACCCACACAACAAGAAAGATATCATTAAAATATTCCAAAATATTCCAATGGAATATTTCATTAAAATATGTATGGAAGCTTTATGGAAGAAAACAAAAATATTTCTGGAATATTGCAAAGAAAACTTTCTACAAAGAACCCCTGGAAGCCTCCGTAAACCTTCCAAGGAAGATTCTGCTGGAAGATTGATAAATTATTGCAACAAAAGATTTCATGGAAGCTTGAATGGAAGACTCCGTTTACCTTTCAGAGAAATATTGGAAATTGTCATTAAAAGATCCTAGTGGAAGGCTCCTGAAAGCTTCCGCTAGCCTTCCAAGAAAGAATCCGTCGCAAGATTGATAAATCATTGCACTGAAAGATTTTATAGAAGCTTTATAGAAGACTCCGTTTCCTTTTCACAGAAATATTAGAACTTTTCACTGGTATATTCCGACTTAAGTCTCCTCGAAGATTCCGTAAACCTTCCAAGGACGATTCCGTTGGATGATTGATAAATCATTGCACCGAAAGATTTCATGAAAGCTTGAATTAAAGACTCCGTTTACCTTTCAGCGAAATATTATAAACTGTCATTGAAACATTCCAGTGGAAGGCTCCTAAAAGCTTCCGCTAACCTTCCAAGAAAGAATTTGTTGCAAGATTGATGAATGATTGCACCGAAAGATTTTATGGAAGCTTTACAGAAGACTCCGTTTTCCTTCCGGGAAAATATTTAGAATTTTCACTGGAATATTCCGACTTAAGTCTCCTGGAAGATTCCGTAAACTTTCGAAGAAAGATTCCGTTGGAAAATTAATGAATCATCGCACCGAAAGATTTCATGGAAACTTGAATAGAAGGCTTCGTTTACCTTTCAGCAAAATATTGAAAATTGTCATTAAAACATTCCAGAGGAAGGCTCCTGAAAGCTTCCGTAAGCTTTACAAGGAAGATTCCGTTGGAAAATTAATGAATCATTGCACCAAAAGATTTCATGGCAACTTGAATGGAAAGCTCCGTTAACGTTTTAGCGAAATATTGAAAATTGTCATTGAAACATTCCAGTGAAAGGCTCCTAAAATCTTTCGTAAACCTTCCGAAAAAGATTCCGTTGGAAGATTGATAAATCATTGCACCGAAAGATTTCACGGAAGATTTATAGATGACTCCGTTTTCCTATCGGGGAAATGTTGAGAATTTTCACTGGAATATTCCGACTTTAGTCTCCTGGAAGATTCCGTAAACCTTCCAAGGAAGATTCTATTGGAAGATTGATGAATCATTGCACCAAAAGATTCCATGGAAACTTGAATGGACGACTCCGTTTACTTTTCAGCGGAATATTTAGAATTGTCATTGAAACATTCCAATGGAAGGCTTCTGAAAGCTTCCATAAACCTCCCAAGAAAGATTCTGTTGGAAGATTAATAAATCATTTCACCGAAAGATTTCATGGAATCTTAAATGGAAGAGTTGGTTTACCTTTCAGCGAAATATTGGGAATTGTCATGGAAACATTCCAGTGGAAGGCTCCTGAAAGCTTTCGCAAACCTTACAAGAAAGAATCCGTTGGAAGATTGATGAATCATTGCACTAAAAGATTTCATAGAAGCTTTATAGAAGACTCCGTTTTCCTTTCGGGGAAATATTGGAAATTTTCACTGGTATATTCCGACTTAAATCTCCTGGAAGATTTCGTATTGATAAATCATTGCACCGAATGATTTCATGGAAACTTGAATGGAAGACTCCGTTTACCTTTTAGCGAAATATTGGAAATTGTCATTGAAACATTCCAGTGGAAAGCTCCTGAAAGCTTTCGCAAACCTTCCAAGGAAGATTCCGTTAAAAGATTGATGAATCATTGCACCGAAAGATTTCATGGAAGCTTGAATGGAAGACTCTGTTTACCTTTCAGCGAAATATTGGATATCGTCATTAAAACATTACAGTGGAAGGAAGATTCCGTTGGAAGATTGATAAATCATTGCACCGAAAAATTTCATGGAAGCTTGAATGGAAGACTTCGTTTTCCTTTCAGGGAAATGTTGGGAATTTATACTTGAATTTTCTGACTCAAGTCTCCTGGAAGATTCTGTTGGAAGATTGATAAATCATTGCACCGAAAGATTTTATGGAAACTTCAATGGAAGACTTCGTTTACTTTTTAGCGAAATATTGGAAATTGTCATTGAAAAATTCCAGTGGAAGGCTCCTGAAAGCTTCTGTAAACCTCCCAAGGATGATTCCGTTGGAAGAATGATGAATTATTGCATCGAAAGATTCTATGGAAGCTTGAATAGAAGACTCCGTTTACCTTTCAGCGAAATATTGACGATTTTCACTAAAATATTCCGGTTCGAGTATCCTGGAAGCTTCAGTAAACCTTGCAAGGATGATTCTGTTGGAAGATTGATGAATTGTTGCAGGGAAAGACTTAAGGAAGCTCTAAGGAAGACTGGATTTACCTTGCAGCTAAAGATTGGAAATTTTTGTTCGAAACATTTGGGTCGAAGGCTTCAGGAAGCTTTTGTAAACATTCCATGAAAGATTTCATCAGTAAACTAATGAATCAAGAATTATCATTTTAAATGGATGTAAAACGGGTACTACACTGGCACTTATAAATATGGCTCATCCTTGTTTGTAAGTTAATAAAAAATAGTTTTAATGATGTTATTGCTACACCAAAGAGACATTTTTATAAAAATGAGATAATTTTTACAAAAATTAGGTAATTTTTTTAACGAAAATGATTTTATTGCAATAACAAAAATCAAGTCTTTTTTCATTCAAATTTTTTGTTATATCTAATAACGATATTTTCCCAATACATTACTTGACACAACAAAAGGCGTTTTAAATAACGTCATTTAGTATGTTAGAGATTAGGTCAAAAAATGACGTCGTTTAGTATATTAAATGTTAACGAAAAATTACGTCATTTTTTAATAACAATGACGTTCTTTTGATATAACTTCCCACATAGCATGAAGTATTTCTGAATTATTTCTGAAATATTTCATTGGAAGATTCGAAATAAAACAGAAATATTGATATGAAATGTTTCTCAAATATTGATATGTCCGTCTAGAAGATTGATTTGAAATATTTAATGTTTTTGTAACATTCTTTCATGATTTTGTGAAATATTAATTTGTAATATTGTGGAAAGATTGTAGCAACATTTGATCGAAAGATTCATGGAAGATTATGAATCTTTCATGAAATATTGATTCGTAATATTGTTGAAAGATTGCAGAAATATTTCATTAAAGGATTCACGAAAGATTATGAATCTTTCAAGAAATGTTTCTGAAATATTCCTAAAATCTTTTATGAAATATTGATTTGTAATATTGATGAAAGATTCTATCAGATATTATTTTTGATTTTGTAAGAGTTGCATCTCAAACCATATTAGATACCTATACATTTATTTGTTATTCAGAATTTAAGGGGTGTCCTCATACCAACACAGAGATCTATTTCATCTACATTCAAATTATGCATTTTAATAAAAATTTAACTATTTTTGACTGAAATTTATAGAAGAGGCACATTCTTAACATTCTAAAGAATTTATTGCAACGTTAAAAGACAGAATAAAAGTGAAAATGAAAACAAAAACTGCATAATACGATTATTCATAACTACATTGAAAAGTTAATCGTATTAAGCAGTTTCCGCCTTTATTTTTACCCTTATATTGTCTTTTTACGTTGCAATAAATTCTTTGGCATGTTAAAAATGTGCCTCTCCTACGAATTTCAGTCATAAATAGTTGAATTTTTATTAAAATTCATAATTTCAATGTAGATAAGGTAGAATTCTATGTCGGTAAGAAGATTCCTCTTAAGCGCTCATTTATTTGTATCAAGAATTTTCGGTCTTATATACTAAACGAGAGAACATCCCACCACTTGCGAGAGTTTGTCAACCACATTTACGATCACATGAAAATATAATCAAGTAGCCACCTGCTGGCAAGATGGAAGAGTTGCTACGCATGCAAGATAACTACAAATATTTAGACAATATTTCTCCAATATTTCACTGTTATATTCATAAATTTCTTGGAATACTTCATGAAATATTTCTGGAATATTACAGAAATATTTCTTGAAATTTTTCTTGAAAAATTTGCTCATTATTGATTTAAAATATTTTAAGAAATGGTGCAGTAATATTTCTTCAATATTTCAGTGTTATGTTCAAACATTTTTTCAAATACTTCATGAAATATTTTTCAAATATAACAGGAATCTTTCATGACATGTTTCTTGAAAGATTTGAGAAATATTAATTATAAACATTTCGAGAAATAATCTAACAACTTACTTGAATATTTCAGTGTCGGATTCAAAATTTTTTTGAAATGAAACATGAAATGTTCCAGCAATATTACAGAAATATTTCAATGAATTATTTAATATTCATAAACTGAAATATTTCAAAGAAATATTAGTTTATCACTTATTTAATATTTCACTGAAATATTTCATGATTAATTTACGGAAGCTTCCAGTAAGCTTCCACTGAAATATTCCATGAAAAGTTTACGGAAAGTTCCGGTAAACTTCTGCTGAAATATTTCATGAAAGACTTGCGGAAGACTCCTGATCGAGGACATATTCGTCTTCCGAGAACTTTTCACTGGAATCTTCCTGGAAGCTTCCAATGTTATTTCTGCAGTGAATTGAATCTTTCACGTTTTCTTCTACGAAGCTTCCGGTAATATTCCACTGAAATATTCAACGGAAAACTTACCGAAGCTTCCTGGAAGCTTCCACTAAAATATTTCAGGAATGATGTACGTTCGAGTAAGCTTCCACTGAAATATTCTATGGAAGAATCATGGAGGCTTCCAGTAAGTTTTCACTAAAATGTTTCATGCATAATTTACGGAAGCTGCCGATAAACTTCCATTGAAATATTCCATGAATAATTTACGGAAGCTTTCAGTAAGCTTCCACTGAAATATTCCATGAAAGAATCATGGAGGCTTCCAGTAAGTTTTCACTGAAATTTTTCATGAATAATTTACGGAAGCTGCCAATAAGCTTCCATTGAAATATTCCATGAATAATTTACGGAAGCTTCCAGTAAGCTTCCACTGAAATATTCCATGAATGACTTACAGAGGCTTCCAGTGAGCTTCCACTGAAATATTCCATGAAAGATTTACGGTAGACTCCTGATCGAGGACATATTCATCTTCTGGGAAGTTTCCACTGGAAACTTCCTGAAAGCTTCCAACCTTTCTTCTACATCTTTCAGGAAGCTTCCAGGAAGCTTACATGCTGTGTGGGTATATATAGATATATATCTGTGTGTATTAGATATATAATATAATAGTATTGTATAATGTCAATATGTATGGTACATAATACGTAATAACTGACATATTTTTTAAATAAGCTATTTAGTTGCAAAAACCAATGATTATGAATATTAATCAAAATTAAAGAGATGGAAACTAGTTCCATATTTAAACCATATCCATAAATAATAGAAAAAAAAAGAATGACTGATGATAGAATTGTATAAAGTTAAGAATTGCGAATTATAGTAACATTTTATAACTCATAATAACAGTCATTAACGGTTACTATCAGTTATAATTTTTTTTCAGTATTTGATATATTTTTTATTCTTACTCCAAAAAAATATTCAGTAACTTTAATAGTAAAAATTTTTAGTTGAAGAAAGTTATTATAATGAACAACAATAACTGATAATCACTTTTTCGAATTTTATAATTATAAGTAACATTTATTAGTGGTTAATCGTTTTTTGAATATATTAAAAATTTTTTCAACATTTTCATCATACATGAATAAATAATAAAGAATAATAACTGATAAAAACTAATAATAAATGTTAGTAACAGGGATTAACTGATAATAATTAATAATAACTATTAAGGTAAAAGTACCTATTAATAAATACTTTTTTATATTCGCCGAAAACAATCGGTTATTTTCAAATAATTAAGATCTTTTAGGCTATGAAACCGATAACATTTGATTCGTTAAAGCTTAGAGAATATAAACTTATTCATGCATTGTAAATTAATAAAATATCTAAAGAATCATATACATTAATGTAGAAAGACATTATGTGCATATTATTAAACGCTGATGTAACACTTGTCTCCGTGTTTAATAAATCATGGTCTCACTATTAAACGGGTACTGAAATCTAATAAATAACTATTCTTATTAAGTTTCTAATTTTTTAACCGACTTTAAAAAGGAGGAGGTTCTCAATTCGATTAAATTTTTTTTTTTTTCATTTTTTTTTTATGTCTGTTACCTCATAAGTCCGTCATATCTAAACCGATTCAAAAAAACTTTTTTTATATTATAGAGGATGTCTGCAGAAAGGTCCCATACGTGTCCTATACTTATTGGGCCAATATTCGGTTCGTATGAGCAAATTATCAAATGAAGGAAAACCGGGTGTTTCGTTTTCTCATTTACCTCCCTTATCATTCGCCTGCTACACTCTCTGTTTCTCTCTTTCTCTATCTATCTCTCTCTCTGTCTCTCTTTCTGTCTCTCTTTCCCTCTCTTACCTAAGCTTGAATATGTATACATGAACACACAACAACACTGTGCCGTTGAGTCTTCTCTCTTTCCTCCTATAGATTGCTTGGTATAGTGTACTAATGCATGCGTTATGAATTAATAATGAAAGTTGGGCCTAATTAGTGGGTCTACCTATATTTGCGCTTTTATTAAGGGGATTCACTAAAAAATAGAAAATAAAAATTTTTAACAAAACAAAAATCGACCTCAAAAACATTGAAAAAAAACACTAAACAATAAAAATTTTTTAACAAAAAACAAAACCGACTTCAAAAAAATGCACTAAACAGTTACAAATAATTTATGATCTTCAATAATTATACGCATACTACGCATCTAACTTAACACATGTGTAGCAAATATATTATAGATTATCTAATTATTTGTAAACAGCACAAACAAATTATTTTTTTTCATTCACAAAGAAATATAATTTGTTTGTGCTGTTTACAAATAATTAGATAATCCATAATATATTTGTTACACATGTGTTAAGTTAGATGCGTAGTATGCGTATAATTATTGAAAATAATAAATTATTTGTAACTGTTTAGTGCATTTTTTCTAAGTAGGTTTTGTTTTTTGTTAAAAAATTTTACATGTAAATGAAATTTATTTTTTTTACCATGCTATACTTGTTCGAATTCTAAAATATATTTACCATAATTAATACATTATATAAATGACACAAATGAGTATATATTATAAACAGTGTGAAACAAAAATGTAATTTATGTAAAATATTTTAAATCTAAATTGAATAATGCATATTTAATAATTCAATTTAACATTTTTCTTTTTTTCTTGGTCTCTAAATAATTTAAAAAATTTTTTTTTAAATACCTACAATAAAAATTTAAAGATATGTATTTAGTGCTACCCCACAAAGCATGAAATTTTTCAAAGAAATATTTCAGTAATGTTTCCACAACATTTCAGAAACGTTTGAGATATATTTCATGAAATATTACATCAATGTTATGTAAATATTTCAGTGAAACATTTTAATAACATAATATTTAGGAAACATTTCAAAAACATTTCATGAAATGTTTTTAAGAAATAGTTTTTTAAAACATTATTGAAATGTTTCTGTAATATTTAAAAAAAATATTTCTAAAATATTTCTAAAAAATATATCATGAAATGTTTTTACATGAGTTTCTCGCGGAAATATAAATATTTCATCGAAATATTTTTGAAATTTTTTTGAAATTTTTTGAAAACATTTCTTGTAATATTTTTAAAATGTTTCTGAAATGTATCTTAGAAATATTTATGAAATATTTTTAAAATATATTGCATCAAATATTTCGAAAATGTTTCTCAAATATTTTTTAAAAATATTTCATGAAATGTTTTAATATGGATTTTTCGCAGACATATAAATATTTCATGCTGTGTGGGACAGATTATAATGACAAAAAATAACTTTTTAGCTAGAATATGTTAATTTTCTCTATTTACTAGTTAAATGGTTGATTATTTTTATTTTTATTGATATAGCCACAAGATAATTAATTTTTCATCATACCCGTGCTGAAACTTCGTATCAAAGTGACTCTCGTGCATTAGGAAACCGGTTATTTACATTTGTGATTTTCTTTACATTCAGATGCTCAGTAGCTGCTGCGCATCTCCATTCTTGCGCAGTTTTGGTTGCTTCACTTTCTGCTGTATACTTCGAGTATACCTATGTATACGCAAATAGCTAGCCTCTGTTATACAGGGTGACCCATTTTAAATGCCCCACCCAAATATTTCAAATAGAAAGCATTTCTGAGAAAAACTTTTTAGCCAAAAGTTGTGAGGTTTGGCAGGAATCATCTTTGGACCATGACCGTGATCATCATGGTCAGCATGGGTCAAATTAATTTTTTTAAACGAGAAACCTTAACTTCGACTCCGAAAATGATAAGAGCGAAAAATTTTACCTCCAAGTATGTCCTTAACCATGATCATGACCATAATCATCATGGTCAGCACGGGTCAAGTTAATTTTTTCAAAAATGAACCTCGAACTTTGACTCTGGAAATAAATAGAGCGGAAAATTTTACGTCCAAGTATGTACTTAATAATGACCGTGACCATGATCATGACGGTTGTGACGTGGTACGCCACTATAAATAAATAATGAATTTATTTATTGCACTTTCCCCACTCAGCACTATGAAACACCACCAACGAAACTACCGACCCGGGCGCACGTTAAATTAATAAAAAGAAAATAGTTAATTAACGAGATTATTTTTTTTGTTTACCGGTATTACGAGACGACGACAACGACACATGAGTAGCAGACGCGCGCGGCAGCCATTACCTATACATCGAGAGCCCCTGTATATGAACGCCGGTGCTGCTATAGCAGCCTGTTGAGCGATAGCGTACAGACGAATACATGTAAGCGACCGCGCGTGCGCTAGGAGTCACCATACCATGAAGAAGACTTAGAAGAGAGAAGAGTGAAACAGCAATAATGAGCAAGAGAGATGAGGAGATTCACGCGCTAAGAGAACGAATCTCAAGTGCTGGCGCGTCGATCTCTCGCGCATTAAGCGATGAGAGAGAGAGAGTAGGAGTAAATGAAGATAGAAAGAAGTGGAGAGGGGACCTACAAGTAATCTCCCTTCTATGAGAACAGACTAAGCCGCATATACATATATGTGTGCTCACATATATATATATATATATATATATATATATATATATATATCTAGAAGTTTCTCTCTAGACATCGCATATTCTATATATATATGTACGTTCCTTATATATGTATAGAGGGAAGCAGCATAGAGGCGCCTGTCAAAGCGGATTCGAACACAGGGCCCTCTTTAATACAGGAAATGACAAAGAGCCAATTAAATTTATAGAATAGAAATGAAAGGCAGTAATTGGTGGAGAAAGGATTAGAAAAAGATAAACGATAAGAGTAATAGCGAAGAAGAAGGAAGTAGCCATAAGAAAGAATTATTCGACTGTCGACCTCGTGCCACATCGGACGCTTTAGCTTGCTGCTCTACAACATAGTTTTTTTTCTCGTGACGCCACTGAAATTAAATAGTTTTTCCTTTTTCGTGTGTTGCTGAGGAGAGATTTCGGGAGAAAAGCAAGGAGTCCGGAGAGAGAGAGAGAGACGAGCGGAGACGAACCCTGGACGTCGCCGGTAGCGACCCAGAGAGTAAAAGAGAGAAAGATCGAGAGACCGCCGCCATTATCGCCAGCACCAGCCCGTCGCAGCTTCTAATCCTGGTTATCGTCGACTGTATCGACCCAAGGAGACTGAAATTTCAGCAACGGTGAGTGGGCTGCGCCCAGAAATTTTCGCTCATTTCTTTGTAAGTCAACGGCTCTCGCCGATTGACTGTAGAGTCAGTGAAGTGGTTTTACGAAATTTCTTGATAGTGCGCGAAGTGAATAGTCAAAGATTTCCTCTTTCTATGTCGAAAATTCGGATTTAAATTGTTGTAATTTGACGAAAAGAAAACTTAACTTTCGTATTAAGCGTAAAAGTGTATAAATTTCCGATTGATTAACTAAGTGAAAATTTCTTATTTATTTGAATTTGACGTGCGTTTAAAACAAAATTCTTTTTGTGCGCAAATTGTATTAAAATTGAAATAAAGAGTTGTATTAAGAAAATTAAAAATTAAATTAGACCGTGAGTGCCGGAGTGTGTGTTACGCGAGCACGTGTTACCAAAACTAAATCTAGACCGGTGAGACGCGTTTAAATTGCCGGTTGGGCGAATAAAAATAGATAGTGATAAAATAAAAATTTTTTTTTTTGTATGTAGTGAAAATTGTAAGACAAAAATTTGTTCTGGTAACGCGTGGCCGCGTATTGAGCGCCGTGAGAGAGAGAGAGAGAGAGAGACGCGAAGCGAACTAAATGGCCACCGGAAGACCGCCATTTTAGATTACGAATCTGTGATTTACGTAGAATATATATAATTAAATTTTTTTTTGAACCTTTACATGAATAGAGACTTTAAGTGAATTGAAAATCTTTTTTTTTATTAGCATAACGATTAATATAGCATTTTTTTTTGATAATAAAATATAATCTTGTGTGTGTGTGGGATATGAGAGAGCGCGAGTAGGTAGAAATCAAATAAGATTTATTAAGACAGATTATAAATTAAAATAAAGTTCTTATAGTTAAGTGAAATTAAATTAAAAGTTTCTGTGTGTTCTCCCCCTCCCATTTCAGACAAGAATTCTATACGAAACGAGCCACCTCCCGATCCAAGGCCGCTTGAGATTCGTGCTGACGGCTAGCTAGTTGGTGGTGTATCTGGCGCCCTTAAACTTAATACTTTTGATACACCGATTTTTGCATATGAGAATCGGCTCAACAGTAGATTTAATACATTGAATCAAAATAAAAACAATTATTAACTTTACCGGAATTCTCGCATCGCAAATGGCACCAGCAACGTGGGGCTTGGATCGGGAAAATTCTGAGTAGAATTTTCTTGTTAGAATTGGGGGAGCAAAGTGAAAAAGGAGAATAAAAATTTTTTTTTGACTTGTAATTTGACCGGTAAAAATCGAAATTAATGCATGCAGTGATTAATTCAAGATCTTAATTTCTGTAAAGACGGTAAATTGAACGAGTTAAAAAAATTTTTTTTATAAATTAATGTAATTTAGTTGAAATTTCGTGAAAAGAATAAAACAAAAGTTGCTGTATACCTCCTTTTTCACCGGTTAAGCGTAGAGAGTAGAGTATAAAACCACTTCACATAATCTAAGCGAGATAAAAATTAGATTGTAAGAGTGTCCCCAGAAAATGCGTAATTGAATTTAATTTAAAACTTTCCCGATATATTTATTGATATATGTTGAACTTAAGACATAGCGAACCTTTACACCTTCCTAACCCAACTACGAACAATAAAATTTATTAAATAGAAAATTAGAAAAAAAAATTTAAGTAATCTAGAATAGATAAATGAAAATCAGTGCAAAAAGTATTAAGACTTGCCTTGTTCTCGACCACTGTGCCAAACCCTAGAAAACGTACCTAGTAATACATATATTTTAAATTATTCATACAAATATATATATTTATATTTCCCATATATATAATAATTATTCCCTCCATATATACATATATAAAATTTTTTCTATAAATCCCAAATCATACACATAATTGCCCTACGAAGAAACTGGGTTATTGAAGAGACCCGTTGCTATCAAAGAAGAGACAAATACGTTAGAATTTCAAGAAGAAAATTTATAAAGAAAAGAAAAGAAATTTAAAAAAAATTAAAAGAATAGATTAAATCAAGAAGAAGAAGATTTTTTTTCCCAGAAGATTTCAAGACAAAAATAAGAAGATATTAATATAATAATTAATAAGACTAAAAACCCTTTTATTAAAAGAATTTGTGTGTTTATTTCATTTAAAATATATTATAAGTTGCATATAAATTTCCCAGATCAACCCAGGCACAGTGGTAAAATCCCCAAATCTTAATAGTAAAGACCTCAGAAGCGTGTACCTAGCAATACGTAACCTCTGTTTGAAGACTCCAGAGAAATAGAATCGCGAAATCCTCTCTTTTAATTTAGGAAGATAGTAGAATTTAATAGATTTGCTCAAGAGACAACGAAAAAAAATGGCACAAGAGGCAACAGGTTCAAGAGGTCGGCGGAAGACTAACCCACTAGACAACTTTCACCCAACCCTGGTAGCAGGAGTAAAGAAGATGGACCCGTGGGAAGTGTCGCAGCGATTGGATAGTATGGGATGTAGCACCACGGGAACATTTCCAGTTCTACGTAGTAGGCTAATCAGAGCGAGTACCCGGGAAATCGAACCACACAAGAGAGTATATTGGAACCCAGCAGTTGACGAAAGGCAAAGTTACCTCCCAGCAACGACGAGGAATTTCTTAATGGCGCCGTCAGAGGATGAAGATGATCCGGAAGCTACTCCTAGAGGCTATCAGGAAGCTCTGCTCGACAAGCAAGAAGCAAGACGGATCAACCAAAGTGGAATGAGGTTAGAAGCGACCACGGCTGCGGCAGCAGGATCGAATGCACCGCCGGTGAGGACCCGGGAAGTGCAAACTCCCGCTTGTATGGCAACAGTGACGACCACCACTTCCACGACTCCTACCACCACCGTGGCTGGTACCTTTGGTAGTGCGTCGATACAGACGGTGTCCAATGCAAGAGCATCAATGTCAGCCACTGGAATGGCCGCCAGGTATATCGCTATGTCCAACCATGCACCTCTAGGCTATTTCCATGATGTAACGTCCATATTAGGCTCCGTAGGATGGAACTCGAGGAATACACAAATCCCACGATGGACGTTGAACACCACGAATACTTGGAGGCCAGAGACGCCAGCGCCTACTCCAGCCATACAAAGCCAACAACCAACAGCAGTATCACCAAACCCCAGAGAATTGCCTATTGAAGAGGTAATAGCCATGGATGACCTCTGTATGGCCGACGAGGAAGAAAACGATGATGAGGAAAATCTCGCCGACGCGTATGCCACTTTCCTCAATCCAGCGAGTCTAGGAATTCGTAGTCAGCAGATACCCTATACAGCTCGAGAGTATGCGCTAGATGAACAGGTGGATATACGCTCAGATGCCGGTAGGGACCAGCATCAATGCACTAGGGCGGGTATGGCCAGGGAAACCCCACGACGAGGAAATAGTGATAATAGAGATGGCAGAGGCGCCAGAGGTCACGGTGTTAATCAGTTAAGAAATAGCCAAGGCCAACAACGAAATGCACCACGGGAATACAATGAGTCAAGAGGTAGAAGAGACCGAAGAGATAGGAGAGATAGGGATGATGGGGAACACAGGCGATGTAGAAGAAATGGAGAGCGCAGAGGTTATCGAAGAAACCGAAGAGACGACGACTATAGTGACTATTCACATAGCTCCAGCGACACCGAAGACTATAGCAGTGACGAAAATTATGGAGGCAGCGCTAGGTATAATGTTGACATGACTGAACGAGACAACGCTACCAATAAAACGTTAAGGAATTGGAAGATTTCTTTCAGCGGAGATGATAGAGAAGGACCGGAGGAGTTCCTCGCCAGGTTAGGTAACTGCCGACGAAACACAGGCATTCCAGACGAAGATCTCTTAAGGTCAATACCCTGTGTGTTCACCGGTTCAGCAAGCATCTGGTATAGGACCGCCGAGTTAGAGGTGCATGACTGGAAGAGCTTTAAAAGAGCCTTCAGACATCAGTACGTAGGCGATGTCAAACGGGTAGACCTTCTTGATGAGCTGAAAAGACGGACTCAGGCCAAAGGAGAAAGTATCTCTAACTTTATATCCTGCTTCAGGTGCATAGTAGGATATTTTAAGAATCCACCATCACTGCGAACTCAGGTAGACACAGCATACAGAAATTTATTACCAGAGTATCGTAAGTTTATGGCAGGTGAGAGAATAGGGACCTATGAAGATCTCAGGCGTTTAGGTAGGCGTTGGGAAAAACAGAAGGACCTAGACAATAGATACCAACCCCCACCTCCGCGAGAGAAGATGTTGATCCAGGGTGCAGCATTTAACGCGCCCAAAAGAACAGATAAACCAAGAATTGCGAATGCCGAAGAGTATGAAGAGACCACAAGTGAAAGAGAGAGTGATAGAGATGAAGCTCCGAATACGACCCAGCGAAAACCACGGCGAAGGAGGAGGAGACCTAACAAACAAAAAGGACCTCAGGTAGCAGGTGTACAAGAAACACCACCACTTCAAGCTGAGACGAATCCGACGCCGGTGGAAGCATCGAACACAGTGGCAACGACACAGCCACCTGTAATGACAGGTCAGGTGCCTATGGTCGCATGGTCTCCGAATGTATTACCACAAGTCAACTGGTGGAGTACGCAAACAAGACCCCAGTATGACCAAGGCAGGCAATATCAGCAGACCGCAAACGTAGCAAACGGAGCCACTGGAGTAGTTAAAGGTCAACCAACTTATTCGGCATGTTACACCTGTCAGGCCGTTGGACACCGAGCAAGAGATTGTCCACAACGAATTTGTCGCTCATGCGGAGGAATGGGACATTCTATGAACGTTTGCCCTAACCAACAGACCCCTAATAGGGTGCCTAACCCGAATCAACAAGCAAGAAACGCGAATTGGACCCCAAATCCAAATAAGCAGCCACCGAGACCCAACCCACAGAAGAATACTCCCCAGCAAGCACAGGGAAACGAAGCGGCGGGGGGGGGCAGAACTTAGCTCAACCCCCCCCTCTTATGCAAAATCTCGTGATGCCACCGAATTGGCCACCGGCAGAGAAGAACTAGATAGAAAGTATCCAAACGAATGTATGACCCCGAGTAACGTCATGAAGACCCCTACCCCAGATGAGAAAAAGAATATTATAGGAATAACGGAGAACCAAGAGACCATGAAAATGCTCTCCCCACTCGAGTTCGCTGAAAAATACTCTAGAGAAGGGATTATGAGGACCATGGCTCATTTAAATGAAAGAAAGAAGAAATTAGAATTATTGGAGCAAGAAGCATTACAACTCAGTGAAGAATCAGATAAAGAGGAAAACGAAGGATTCAAACAGCTAGCAGAATTAAACCGTGTATTGAGCGTCTTAGATGAAGAAGAAGAGAAACATCCACCTATACCAGTAATTAAAACCCGACAGAACGAGAGTAAGTCTAACTTAGAGGGGGAGAAATACTCACCGGTAAAGACTGAAGACAGATCTGAACCTGGAGACGACGATGACGCTGTGGCGGCCATGTGCAATGAAAATAGGAATTTCTTAGATGTAGTGCTCGGAGGTAGACGATACCAGGCCTTATTCGACACTGGAGCAATGGTGTCATTGATAGGACCAAGAGTAACTCAGAAATTCAAAGATCGATTAATACCAGCCCGAACAGTAATAAGAAGTGTCATAGGAGGATCGGCTCGAATTGTTGGAAAATTACCTGTGGATTTGGAAGTAGATGGATGTGTGCGACGAATAGAGATGAAAGCAATCTCTGCCTTAGACCATGACGTAATTCTAGGAATAGACTTCTGTAGACTTTGGCAGATAGAAACCAAATTCAGCGAGAACTTATGGAGAATGAAAGACGGTGAGTGGAGAGAATTTAACAATGAAGATCAAACACCAACCCTAGTATTCGGAGAATGTGCAGGAATAGTAGAATTGGATGATGAACAACGAGTATTAGTCGAAGACCTGGTGAATACTATCATACCCCAACCAACAGATGTACCTGGAACAACTAATTTATCAGAACACCACATAGACGTTATGGGAGCTTCTCCGATAAAACAGAGACCTAGAAGAATGTCGCCGATGATGTTGCAAGTCGCTCATAGAGAGATAGAAGCGATGTTGCGAAACAATATAATTGAAAGGTCAGCAAGTGAATGGAGTAGTCCACCAGTGATACTTAGGAAACCTGATGGAGAGTACAGATTCTGTGTGGACTATAGAGAATTGAACAAGGTCACTAGGAAGGACGCGTATCCAATACCTAGCATGGATTCAATCCTAGATAAGCTGAGGAAAGCCAGATACCTAACCAAAATTGACCTGAAGCAAGCCTATTTCCAAATTCCAATGGAGGAAAATAGTAGGAAATACACTGCTTTCTCAGTACCTGGCTCAGGTCTCTGGCAATTCAAGAAAATGCCTTTCGGATTGACCAACGCACCAATGACCTTCCAAAGGCTCATCGACGCTCTTTTTGGACCTGAATGTGAACCTAACGTGTTCGGTTATCTCGACGATATCATTATAGCCACCGAGAATTTCGAGGATCACTTAAAATGGCTGAAAACAGTGTTGCGGAGACTGGTAGACGCTGGATTGACGGTGAATAAGAAAAAGTGTGAGATATGCTGCTCACAGATCACCTACCTTGGATTTATTTTAGACAATGAGGGGCTAAGACCTGATCCAGACAAGGTTGCACCAGTTGTCAATTATCCAGCACCCAAGACTGTAAAGCAATTAAGAAGATTTCTCGGAATGGTGGGCTGGTATTCGAGGTTTATTGAGCGAGATTCAGAGAAGAAAGTTCCACTAGTGAAGCTGTTAAGGAAAAGCAAGGAATGGAGTTGGGGAGAAGAACAACAGAGCGCGTTTGAAGACCTAAAGAGAGCCTTAACAACAGCGCCTGTACTTGCAAGACCTGACTTTAACCAACCATTCACGGTACAATGTGACGCCAGTGACTTCGCCATAGGAGCAGTATTGACTCAAGAGCACGAAGACGGTGAACACCCAATTGTTTACGTGAGTAGAGTACTAACAGCAGCAGAGAGGAACTATACCACTACAGAGAAGGAATTATTAGCAATAATATGGGCAGTTGAGAAACTAAGACCTTATCTTGAAGGTACACTTTTAAGATTATCACCGACCATAGCGCATTGAAGTGGTTACAGAAGCTGAAAGATCCAACAGGACGATTAGCAAGATGGGCATTGAAAATGCAGCAATGGTCATTTGAGATCGTACATAGACGTGGAGCACTACATCACGTACCTGATGCTCTCTCAAGAATGTACGAAGGTCAAGAAGAAGAAGAAGAACAAGTGTGTGCTTTCGAAGAGATTCAGGATGAAAAATATATTGAGCGAGTCAAAGAAATAGAAACGAACCCTTATAAATACCCAGGATGGAAATTAGAAGACGGATTATTATACAGATTTAGAAAAGAACCTTTACTCGACCCAGTGACCCATGGAGAAGAAGGATGGCGACTTGTTGTTCCAGCAGAACACCGAGAAAGAATACTGCAAGATGCTCACTGTCACCCATCCTCAGGGCACTTAGGACTAGAGAAGACCTATGATAGAGTCATAAGAGAGTATTATTGGCCAGGAGTTTATTATGACACAACTCAAATTGTGAAGGAGTGCGACGACTGTCAACGGTACAAAATCAAGCAAACTGGACCTCAAGGATTAATGGGAAACCGTGTTGTTGAGAGACCATGGTTTGTAGTATCAGCTGATATGATGGAATTCCCTCCAAGTAAGAGCCAAAATAAATACCTACTAGTTTTTCAGGACCTTTTCACTAAATGGATCGAGTTAAAGCCAGTAAGGACAGCGGATGGAAAAGCAGTATCGAAAGCATTCGAAGAATTAATTCTATTCAGGTGGGAAACTCCAAAGTATCTATTAACAGATAATGGGAAAGAATTCGATAACAAGCACCTCGACCAAGTATTACAGGAATATGGAGTATCCAGAGTAACGACACCGCCGTATCACCCGCAAGCGAATCCAGTGGAGCGTGCGAATAGAACCTTAAAGACCATGATAGCTACATTTGTAAAGGAGGATCATAGGACTTGGGATCAGCATCTCCATGAATTTAGGCACGCAGTAAATACAGCAACGCAGTCAACACTGAAAACCTCACCAGCGTTTCTTAACTATGGGAGGCACCCTATGCCTGTAAAGAGCTTGAGAAGAGAAGTGGAGAGCAGTAAACCTATTATTAGAATAAATCCAGAAGATTGGGCAGACAGAATGAAACGGCTGGATGCATTGAGAGACTTGGTCATTAAGCACATCGAAAAGGCGAAAGAGAAACAAGCAAGAGAATATAACAAAGGGAGGAAAGATATTCGGTTTAACGTAGGGGATATGGTCATGCGACGCGTACATGTACTTTCGAATGCAGCTAACCGATTCTCCGCGAAACTCGCACCAAAATACGACGGGCCGTTTAAAGTTTTAGAAATAAAATCACCGTTAGTATACGTAGTTGAGACCGAAAGCGGTAAGCGTAATGCGAAGGTACACGTTTCTGAACTCAAAAGATATATACCCTCTCGAAAAACCCGAGATTAGAACCCATTTAAAACCCTACAACCCGCTTTACTAATAGCCCTTCATGTTTTTTTCTTTTACTTACAGGAAATAGAATGAGACGCGCGGTAGGCCCCCGTAGAGACCTTAATCGGTTGGCTCACCGTATGGTGAGAAACATCATGGGCGAATTACCCACCTTATCGCCACCACGGAGCCCAATAGAGACGGAGCCGGTAATTGACCGACCCCGCCAACTCATAGCCGAAATGGGAGTGTACTCCCCTACCATGGAGGAACTAGAAAGGGCAGCGGAGATTGAGAGAGAAAGGGAGGAAGAAAATAGGGAGTTCTGGATTAGCATCGCGGAGGAATCGAACGTCGCTAATCCAGACTTGCACCTACAGGAGGAAGAAAAAAGGGAGAAAAAGGAGAGTGGTACAGGAAAGGATACCGTGGCGATAAATTCGCCGGTAATGACCCCAAGGGAAAGAGTGCGGTTAGAAGAAGATAGAATGAAAAGAATGGAGCAAAGAACAAAAGAAGAGAGTGAACGAAGAGAGCAAGAGAGAAAAGAGAAGCAAGCGATGGAAAAGAAAGAAGCAGAATGGGCCCGCAAGCAGGTAGAAATGATCGAGAGAGAGAAAGAAGAAGAATTGAGAGAGAAATTAGAAATGGAAAGGGCGCTTATTGAGCGCCGTAGAAAGCAAGAGGAAGAAAGAAGGGCCATTCAGATAGAACAAGAAATAGAAGAAGAGCGAAGAAAAATGATACAGAAGTGGGAGGAAGAAGATAAAGGAAAGAAGAATAAATCCTGGGCAGACCAGGTAGAAGAAGAATTGGCCCAGAATATGGACAACGTCGAACTGGTACCGCGATCTATGCCAAGTCAGACCAGCTACCCCAGGCCCACTAGTGCGGTAACACCTGTTAATCCCAGGTTAGGATTGCCAGTGGCTAAGAGCCATGTATGGGAGCCTCTGGCATGGGACTTAGGCAGAGAAGAAGGAGAGGAGTCCTTAAGAATTGGAGGGTTAGATGGGCCAGGTGCTCGTAATCGCCAAGATGAGACGTGCCCTCCGCCTCCTAAAAAGAAGATCAAAGGACCACGTCAGCTCCAGATTGACGACTACGAATCGCTCACGCCTCCTCCTCCCACCAGGTCTCCTACACCACCTCCAGGCCCAATAGGACGCGACGCCAGTGGTAGATGGCTACGAGAGGCACCTGATACTGGGCTGCCTGTGAAGACCAGCGGGGTCCTGTTCAGCGATGTGAAGAGGATACCTACGGAACGCAAGGTAGATCCTCCTCCCGGCGCTTGCTTCAACTGCTGGCAGCGTGGACATCGCTCGAAGATGTGCCCACACCCCCGACGCAGCGTCTACGGTTATAACTGCGGTCGGCGAGGTGTGGATTTAGCCGATTGCCCACGCTGCAGTGAGCCGCACAGGAGGCACTTAACCACCAAATACGGAGAAGAAGAAGTGGCCAGGATCTACCATTACCACCAACCTGGCGGCGTTCCAGGGCCTCAAGCACTTCCGCCACGAGCCACAACAACAACAACAACATCAACTGGTACCAGGCCCAAGACGACCATCACCACCACCAAACCAACAACAACCACCACCAAACCAACAACAACCACCATTAGCACCATCTCCACAACAACTCCAACAACGGTTACATCAACGACCGCCTCCACTGAGCCAATACCACCATTAAGAAGGCCACGAAACCCAGCACCCGGCCCTAAGACGCCAGCCTCACAAACAACAACAGAGGAAGAGCCAATCGAGCAAATGTGTCGATTGGCGGAGGCCTTGAGAGATCTCCCAACAACAACGCGGGATGAGATCCTCCAGGACGTCTTAGAGGAGCGACTGATCACCAGAATGCTGCGTCTCGTTGAGACCTTAACGGGACTCAGTGTTGCTACCCGAGTTCGAATCATCACTAGCATGATTCGGGAGCAACGAAGGTTAAGGAGAGAGAAAGAAGAGTAAAGAAGAGAAAGAAAAGGGGAAAATTAATAGGGATTGGGGTTGACCAGGAGTAAAAAAAAGAAGGAGACGACCGTGAAGAGAACAAGGAGTATTTAAGACCAAGAGCACTGAGAATTTTTAGATAGTGAGTTAAGATCCTAAATAATTTTTTTTGTATTGTTTTACTAATACCCATATATATCTACTTAATTTTATTGTACGTAGTCATATCCTAAAAATACCCAAAACCCTCTAACCCAACCTAACCCCACCCAATAACCTTTGCGTTAGAAAATTATATATACAGTAAACAATGCATGAATTAGTAACTAAGTAAGCGTAATTTCTGGGAACATTAATGGTGATAGTGAAGGTGTAGTAAAATTTAAGAAAATTGAATATTGTAACCTGTGAACGGATCGGTGGCGAGAGTCGTTGGTGTGTAACGCGAGCATAAAAATTGTAAGCAGTCCACTCTGGCGAATGTCCAGCTTAGGGGGGGAGAGTTTGTGACGTGGTACGCCACTATAAATAAATAATGAATTTATTTATTGCACTTTCCCCACTCAGCACTATGAAACACCACCAACGAAACTACCGACCCGGGCGCACGTTAAATTAATAAAAAGAAAATAGTTAATTAACGAGATTATTTTTTTTGTTTACCGGTATTACGAGACGACGACAACGACACATGAGTAGCAGACGCGCGCGGCAGCCATTACCTATACATCAAGAGCCCCTGTATATGAACGCCGGTGCTGCTATAGCAGCCTGTTGAGCGATAGCGTACAGACGAATACATGTAAGCGACCGCGCGTGCGCTAGGAGTCACCATACCATGAAGAAGACTTAGAAGAGAGAAGAGTGAAACAGCAATAATGAGCAAGAGAGATGAGGAGATTCACGCGCTAAGAGAACGAATCTCAAGTGCTGGCGCGTCGATCTCTCGCGCATTAAGCGATGAGAGAGAGAGAGTAGGAGTAAATGAAGATAGAAAGAAGTGGAGAGGGGACCTACAAGTAATCTCCCTTCTATGAGAACAGACTAGAGCCGGTCTGTGGCACAGTCGGTAGGAGCGTTGGATTCGTATGCTTGGGGAACCGGGATCGAATCTCGCTCTCGGCTGTTTTTCAAACGAGCACCTCTGTTATATGTGCTTTGTACGCAGTACACACTTACGAGCTCCGTCGCTAAGGGATGAAAAAGTGCAGTTGTAAAAATCAACTGACCTTGCGTCCCAGTGGATCGGGGTTTGATTCCCTAGGAAAAATTAGAAAAAATAGTTTTCGAAGTTTTCCGAGGGAATAAACCCGAAGAACACAAAAACATATATATATATATAAAAGTCCCTCTGGGCAAAACTCGAATTATAATAAAAAGTCCCACTGGGCAACAAAAACAAAAAATATAATAATCACTTGGTGATGGCCTAAGACGTAACGCTCATATGAAGCAAGCCAAGAGGCCAAAATAATAATTAAGAAGAAGAGAACAGACTAAGCCGCATATACATATATGTGTGCTCACATATATATATATATATATATATATATATATATATATATATATATCTAGACGTTTCTCTCTAGACATCGCATATTCTATATATATATGTACGTTCCTTATATATGTATAGAGGGAAGCAGCATAGAGGCGCCTGTCAAAGCGGATTCGAACACAGGGCCCTCTTTAATACAGGAAATGACAAAGAGCCAATTAAATTTATAGAATAGAAATGAAAGGCAGTAATTGGTGGAGAAAGGATTAGAAAAAGATAAACGATAAGAGTAATAGCGAAGAAGAAGGAAGTAGCCATAAGAAAGAATTATTCGACTGTCGACCTCGTGCCACATCGGACGCTTTAGCTTGCTGCTCTACAACATAGTTTTTTTTCTCGTGACGCCACTGAAATTAAATAGTTTTTCCTTTTTCGTGTGTTGCTGAGGAGAGATTTCGGGAGAAAAGCAAGGAGTCCGGAGAGAGAGAGAGACGAGCGGAGACGAACCCTGGACGTCGCCGGTAGCGACCCAGAGAGTAAAAGAGAGAAAGATCGAGAGACCGCCGCCATTATCGCCAGCACCAGCCCGTCGCAGCTTCTAATCCTGGTTATCGTCGACTGTATCGACCCAAGGAGACTGAAATTTCAGCAACGGTGAGTGGGCTGCGCCCAGAAATTTTCGCTCATTTCTTTGTAAGTCAACGGCTCTCGCCGATTGACTGTAGAGTCAGTGAAGTGGTTTTACGAAATTTCTTGATAGTGCGCGAAGTGAATAGTCAAAGATTTCCTCTTTCTATGTCGAAAATTCGGATTTAAATTGTTGTAATTTGACGAAAAGAAAACTTAACTTTCGTATTAAGCGTAAAAGTGTATAAATTTCCGATTGATTAACTAAGTGAAAATTTCTTATTTATTTGAATTTGACGTGCGTTTAAAACAAAATTCTTTTTGTGCGCAAATTGTATTAAAATTGAAATAAAGAGTTGTATTAAGAAAATTAAAAATTAAATTAGACCGTGAGTGCCGGAGTGTGTGTGTTACGCGAGCACGTGTTACCAAAACTAAATCTAGACCGGTGAGACGCGTTTAAATTGCCGGTTGGGCGAATAAAAATAGATAGTGATAAAATAAAAATTTTTTTTTCTTTGTATGTAGTGAAAATTGTAAGACAAAAATTTGTTCTGGTAACGCGTGGCCGCGTATTGAGCGCCGTGAGAGAGAGAGAGAGAGAGAGACGCGAAGCGAACTAAATGGCCACCGGAAGACCGCCATTTTAGATTACGAATCTGTGATTTACGTAGAATATATATAATTAAATTTTTTTTTGAACCTTTACATGAATAGAGACTTTAAGTGAATTGAAAATCTTTTTTTTTATTAGCATAACGATTAATATAGCATTTTTTTTTGATAATAAAATATAATCTTGTGTGTGTGTGGGATATGAGAGAGCGCGAGTAGGTAGAAATCAAATAAGATTTATTAAGACAGATTATAAATTAAAATAAAGTTCTTATAGTTAAGTGAAATTAAATTAAAAGTTTCTGTGTGTTCTCCCCCTCCCATTTCAGACAAGAATTCTATACGAAACGAGCCACCTCCCGATCCAAGGCCGCTTGAGATTCGTGCTGACGGCTAGCTAGTTGGTGGTGTATCTGGCGCCCTTAAACTTAATACTTTTGATACACCGATTTTTGCATATGAGAATCGGCTCAACAGTAGATTTAATACATTGAATCAAAATAAAAACAATTATTAACTTTACCGGAATTCTCGCATCGCACGGTTAGCATTGGTCAAATCGATTTTTTAAAATGAAAACCCGTAATTTTGACCCCAGGAATGGAAAGAGTGGAAAATTTTACGTCAAATTATGTCCTTAACCATGACCATGATGGTTAGCATGGTTCAAGATGACTTTTTAATATGGGAATATTGGCCCAACTGATGAAGCCAAGACCGGGAGGATTCTAGCCGATTAAGGCGAGAATCCTAGCCCAACTGGTTGAGGTAAGACCGATTAAGGCAAGAATCCTGGCCCAGCTAGTTAAGACAAGACCGGGAGGATTCCAGCCGATTAAGGCAAGAATCTTAGCCCAGCTGGTTAAGGCAGAACCGAATGGATTTCGGCCGATTAAAGCAAGAATCCTAGCCCAGCTGGTTAAGGCAAGACCGGGAGTCTCTTGGCCTAGTTGATAATAGCATTACCAATTTTTCTTTTATCTAATTAAATGTTCAAATATATCGCTATTATTATAAATACATAGTTCGATTCTTCTTTGAAAGCTTCGGACAGTAGATAAAAGCACATGCTTTGGTATATTTTGGCAAACATTAATGATTCGTTGAATCATATTTCCTCAGTAGTCGGAGCTTCTTCATACACAGTATTTTTAAAAAATCCCCATAGATAGAAATCAGGACTTATGAGATCCGAAGATCGGGCAGGCCATTCAACATGATTGTCACCACGACCCATACCTATCCACTTATTGTGGTATGTTTGATTTACAAAATCCTGAACTATGATACTTCTGTGAGCAGGTGCCCCATCATGTTGAAACCACATACGACCTCTCGTTTCAAGATCAACATTCTCCAATAGATTTGGTAATTCATTAGTCAGAAAATCAAGATAATTATTACCATTAACGGCCCCATCAGAAAAATAGAGTCCAATTAGGTAACCATTAACGATACCACACCAAACCGTGAGACTCCACCTTACACTTTCTCTTGGAATTCCAGATTGTACAGCAATCTTCTTACTTGAAATATAGGGGTTTAAATCAACCAAAGCAAGTACTACCAGGACTCGAGGGTCATTTCTCTCGATCGTCAAAGTTCTTCGACGTGGTCTCGCTCTTAGTGGTGCCTCTCGCTCACGCTGTTCAATCCCACATATCGTTCTACGTTCTGGATGATGATTTCTATCGGAGAACCGCTCCTGATATAATCGTGCATATACGATAATTTATTCTGCATTTTCCCAAAATTAATAGGATATCTACAATTTCGCTTCTTGTATAATCAGGCACTTTATTTGTAAATCGATATACAAAGAGTCAATAAAATAAACGAAAAAGAATATTGTGAAGTATTTTCTGAAATAAAAATAATTGACGTTCTCGTATTGCGATGTTATATTGCCGCTGCCAGCGAAAACAATTATATTAAAACATTCACCTCAAAAAATGTTTTATTCTTATAACTGCATCGAAAATATAATACCCAGAAAATTACGGAGAAAAAAATGATAATTCAATAATGTATAAAAACAATTATTTTCATTTTTTATATATGAAGAACCTAATTTTTTTCTTATTTAAATTTAAAACTTTTTTTTTCACAGTAAATTTTACGGACTAATTTTTTTCGAAGCTCCATATTGTATTGTATTGGAATATTTTTCAGACATTTTTAATTTTGTCCCTAGAAAAAAAAAGAGAAAATAAAAAAAATTGAAAAAAATAGCGAAAAATTGAAACACACTTAGTGTACGCAATTTTTAGTCTAATGAACTGAAATAATGAGGAAATTAGTTTCTCAGGTAGACAAACGAGCGTGCAAAGTTTATCGTTGAAATATCGTAGAGTAACCAAATATTAGTTTATATAAAAATTAACGAGAATAACTTTGTAGCCAATTAACATTTTTGATTTAAGTTTAGATTAACTTTAGTTTATCTTTCATTTACGGGATCAAAATTAGGCACTCAACTTAATCCATGCTGACCATGATAGTTATGGTAATGGCCAGGGTTATACTTGGATCTAAAATTTTCCACTCTTTCTATTCCCGGGGTCAAAATTACGGGTTTTCATTTGAAAAAATCGATTTGATCAATGCTGACCATCATGATCATGGTCATGGTTAATGACATACTTGGACGTAAAATTTTTCGCTCTTCTCATTTGCGGAGTCAAAGTTAGGGGTTCCCATTTGAAAAAATTGACTTGACCCACGCTGACCCATGATGATGATAATGGTCATGGCCATGGTCATGGTCACTAAAAGATGACCCCTCCCAAATTTTACAACTTCTGTCTAAAAATTTTTTCTCAGAAATGCTTCCTATTTGAAATATTTGGGTGGGGCATTTAAAATGGGTCACCCTGTATATTTAACAGAGTTAGCGTTGAATCAGCATGCACTTATTATTAAAATTAAGAATCACAATCACAACATTAGACAACAAGAAGACTCACACATTATAGTTGTACTTGCAGTTATTAAATAAACACATTTATTTAAAATAAAAATTGACTTAAATATTCTGTTTATGTACACAACTTTGACTCATCATCCTTTTTTTCACACTTTATAATTGTTTTTATACAAACAAAACATTTTTATTTATTTTTCACGAATTTTTATTTGAATTATTATTTCAATATATGTATTATGGATCTTATGTTAGCCGCTATAGGATTCTTATTTTGGTTTTCTCTCTCTCTCTCTCTTTCTCAGTTTGTTTGATTTTGCATGCCATTCCGCAGATTGCAAAAGGATTTAATATTTTTTGGCAGTGTCATAATAAAAGATTTATTAATTGCAAATAGTCTCGAAGAGCATTTCTCTATATTGGAAGGTAAGTAGCAATAAAAATATATGCTATGCGTGTGATTGAAAAATGTTTGAATGATCCTAACCTTAAAATTTTTTTAAATAGAATTGGGTATAGTTGAAATTTCAATTCTTTGAGAGTTAATAAACACACCTGAAGAATTCCAAAAACTATTCCCTGTCCTTGGTATTCGTCTCAAATTTAAGGTTTTACTAAAATAAGTATGCTTTTTTTCATTAATAAAAAACTCTACTTTTTTCCTTATCCTTAAAAAAAAAACTCAATTACTTTTCAATTCTTGAATCTTGTCTAGTATATTATATTCCAAAAGCATTTGATCAAATCTATTTTGTTTATAATAACTGTGAAACCATTGGATTCAATGATCATATAAAGTGCTATGAGATTAGATTAACAGCAAGCACAAAAATTAAAATTTATAAATGTGATGTAAATATTTTTTTACGACCTAAGCAAGTTCGTGAAACAGCTAATGCTTCACTTGTAATTAGTCGCAGAGATTTACAATGAGTAAACTATTAATTTTAAGTATACATATTTTCCCATGGATAAATGTTTTCAATGACTAAGTTTTATTAAGAATAAATAAATTTACGCATTAATCGTTTTGATTTATTTAAATCCATAAATATTGTAGTCTTAATAAATATTTTAATGTATTAAACATTACTTTAAAATATTAAATTATTATTATATTAAATGTATTTTTAAATATCTTTTTGTTAAATTTTTAGTTTGAAAGCATTCTTTAAATTAATTTACATTAATTTACAGTATATTTTCATCAAATATAATAAGATTTTCTCAAAAAAATGATATATGAACTGTAAACTGACGTTAGTTTATGTCAATCGTTTTGTATGTTTTATTCAAATATGATTTAGTAACTATTACTAAACGATATAATTGAGCCATCTGACTCGGCATAATGTAATAGTTATCAAACCTTATTTAAACGAATCGTTTCTTTCTCTCAGTGTATGCGCGGAAAATAACCCATTTTCGTAACTTGGAACGTAATATACTATTTCCTTTTAAAAATCGTCAAATTACTTACGGTTGTATGTTAGAAGTGTTTATTAACCCTTTGAGGGGCACATTTTTCTGTAAAAAAACGGGTTTTTTGAGATTAATTGTTTATAACAAATACTTCAATTAATGAATATTTGCAATTTCTCTATAAAATCTAATAAATCAGGTATTCAAGAGTTCAAAAAGTCTTATAGATGTCTTAAAAAGGCATATACGTTTTAGAAATACGGAAAAATCCAAAACCAAATAGGTGGGACAAATACGTACCACTGCCCCTCAAAGGGTTAAAGAGGGTCAACTGTGAATTAACGTGTTCGTAGCTTTGAACACTTGTTTCAAGATATGCGCAGTTAAATATTATTTCAAGTTTTTTTTTTGAACAATTCACATCGCATTTGTAAATTCGCTGAATAAATTAATTCAGAAACATAAATAAAGTTTTGCCATTAGATTATATACATTTAAATATGTTTTATGTAATATTTTAATAAAGTGTCTCTCAATAGAAACATAATTTACGAAGCGTTTCGTTATTGGTACTTTTACCTTATTATAATCTCAAATCTAACTTTATATAGACTATTAATGTCAACTATTATCTGTTATTATTTTCTACTATTTTTTATACATAATCATTATTGAGTATTACCTAAAATTATTCCCGCTCAAGTAAGTTTACGTATATCTTATATTTGTCAACTTTCGAAATTATGTAATTTACAGATCAAAATGAATTCTACAATTGGAGAGCCACCGAACAAAAAATCAAAAACTAATGATGCAAGATATTGCAAATGTGGAAACCTACTTCGCAAAAATAATCAAAAAGGTTTAAAACAAATTACGACAAGCGATGAGGCTGAAAATTTTTCCGAAACTTATGACTGTTATGCTCAAAATGTTTTTCAAGATTAAGATTTAGAAAGTTTATACAATCTAAAAATGTTAGCACAGCAGATGACAGTCTCAGTAATCAGACTTCAATAATTAATGAGCCAGAACAAACTCAAATTGATGAAGAAATATCTTCTGAACTATCTCAAGTTTCAATAGATCAAAACGAAATAGAAACATGTAGTACTCACTTGGAGAGTGTCACACCTCCGGATCACGGATTTTGCTTAAACTTCGGGATAAGTTTTCAGATGATAAAATATGGAAAAAGCTAAAGTTATAGTCACAAATACTCAATATTTCTGTAGCTATAGGTAATTAAAAAAAATCACTAAAAAAAGTTACTAGATTTTCAAACGCATATTATTCTTTAGCATTGATAGCTAGAAGCCTGAAACTTTTTTTTAAATTAAAGCTGAGCTCAAATTCTTTCGAAACAATAGTTACAGCATATCAAAATATTATTTTTTCCCAAAGTCAGAGGGTAATAAAGATTGGACCTAATTTCAGCTTTTATTATTAATTAATGTTTTGAAGAAAAATAAACTCTTACATCACCAATTTAGTAATAAAGCTCTTCCAAATGCTGGAACGTATTGTAAAATTGCTTGTTTCATCCAAAATATGACTGGAAAGCGACTTAATTCAGATGAAGGTAAATTAACGTTGATTATTGAGAGAATGAAGTCACAGAAAAACATCGTAAATCATTTAGCCAAAATTGAAGCAAATTCTAATTATAATAAGAATTTGGTACCTTTCCAAAGAATAACTTCATCTGATTCACTGGATTTTCCAGAATTAACTTTAGATAAACTAGGACTCATTTTCACGGGATCGTACCAATTGAAACAAGTTATTTCCTACCTAGGAGAAATGCTGGATGATGATAACACTTTGAATATGAGTGATTTGAAAGAAAATTATGAAATAGTGAAATCGCGTCATATGAACCGCAAAACTTATAAATGTTACATTCAGTATCATCCGAATGGTGAAGGTATAAATGCATTTAAAGGATACTGCTGCACTTGTGCTAATGGTCTGCGAACAATTGGATGTTGCTCACATGTTGCTGCACTGTTATATCATTTATCACTTTGCAGATACTTGTCAGATGTAATTTGGCCCGCTGAGATACTGACAAATCTTTTTGAAATGAATAATGTATATCCTGTAATTGATGAAGATAGTGACAAAAGTTGAAAATTCATATCAGCTATTATACGTATAGGTATTATGTTTATCTATATTAAGTAAGGATAATATTGTTAGATATAACAATGCATATAAACGTTTATTTAGTTGCAGTTTACGTAACGAAGACAAAAGCGACTTTGACCACCGTAGAGGCTTAAGTCAAACATCCGTAGAGTCCATATGAGGGCAGTGAATTTTATGCAACCAATATGCATATACGAATACTTACAAGGAGAGCACCCCATCTCCGGGAAACGGATTCGGCTGAAACTGCAGGATATGATTTTTTTATGAAAAAAAATGAACCCGTGTTTTTTCTTTTCGTCGAATAGGCCCCCTAGACAAGGATATAGACATTTTTTTAAAAATATGGTGAATAAGAGCCTTTATAAGAACTCAAATAACCAAAGAACTAAGATTCTTACAAAAAAATGCATAAAAGATAAAATGAAGCACGAATTAAATTTTTTAATTCAAGCTTTGTTGCAAAATTTTTAGTGGTTCAAAAGTTACAGGCGATTAAAATATGTTAATTAAATAACGTGAAAAATTGATCATATTTTATATGCTAAAAATACTAAGTAAATACGTGGTAATATTCAATTAAGAATAACTTTTGAACAACAAAAGCTTTTTTAATGCAATAAAGCTTAAATTGAAGCATTCAATTCGTGCTTCATTTTATTTCTCATGCATTTTTTTTTGTAAGAGTCTTAGTTCTTTGGTTATTCAAATGCTTGTAAGGGCTTTTATTCACCATATTTTTGAAAAAATGTCTATATCCTTGTCTAGGGGGCCTATTTGACGAAAAGAAAAAAGACGGGTTCAGTTTTTTTTCATCAAAAAATCATATCCTGCAGTTTCAGCCGAATCCGTTTCCCGGAGGTGGAGTGCTCTCCTTACTAGATCAATAATTTTAAATCATAATGTGAATAGTAAAACTATGTTTCAATAACAATTTTATTTCAAATCTAATGAACAAATTATTTTTAATTTTTAATTTTCATATTGTAATATTTGTTTCAAATAGAAATATAATTTTTATTTTTACGATTAACTGTAATCTATAACTAAAATGTAAATAACTGTAAAATATGATATAAAAACATTATTTTATTACTTTATATGGTAGGGGTACTTTTTCTGCAGTCAAACTTCCTAAGGCCTAAGATTTTCATACTACACCATGATTCTAGCACAATAGTGCTTCACACGCACGTACATGGAAAGAAGTGCTGCGAGTACGTTGCAATCATAGGACAACAGACTATATAATTATTTGCCTCGATGGTTAATATTACTATAGATATTTT
Organism: Anastatus disparis; assembly: GCA_017163975.1. NCBI lineage: Eukaryota > Metazoa > Arthropoda > Insecta > Hymenoptera > Eupelmidae > Anastatus > Anastatus disparis. The sequence continues at coordinate 2,496,715 of JAFFSR010000316.1, read as the reverse complement.
TCTCCTTTTTAAGACATACCAGAACATTTGAAAACATTCCCAAAAATATGTAAAAATTCTAATCCTAAAATCGCAACTTCGTTGCCTTTTTTGGCTTTCATGGCAAAACATACAGTTCGCAACTGGTATGAGAAGGCTTTTTTACGAAACCCGTAAACTTCTCGATTCGTGAATAAAGTCTTTTCATACCCATTACGAAGTATACTATTTTTCTTGCTCTACAAGGTAAGCAAATTGAATTTTGTGCTCCGGCTAATCTAAGTGATTGAAATCGCATTTTCAGAAGCGAGTAATTATTTTTTAGGCTATGTTGGGCTTTAAATTAAAAGAAAAAAAATTCTACTAAATTATAATCACATAATATGTTGTTGAGTGATATACTTAACTACACTTAAAATTAGTGAGATCAACTATACTCATATACATTTTCATGTGGATTCGTTAATTAGAACGCGAGATATAAAATAAAACGTGAAAAATGGGATTTTTAGGGTCCCTAGCTAGAAAAAAATTATTTGCGTCTACGGATCACCTTAACCCTTCATTTTCTGCATAACTTTTATCCTATTTAGGAGCGAAAAAAATTAAGAGCATGTCGCCTATCTCAACCCAGGATGGGTTGAGATGGATACCCATTTGGAGCAAATCTATCGAATGGTTTTCATAATAACAAAAAAAATAAAAGATAAAAATTAAAAATAGTATATTATGCGTCAAGGCCGCAAAACGTATCATTTTTGGCGAGTGCATGCTGAGGGGCCGAGCGTAGCGAGGCCGCTCCAGCTGCACAAGCAAGAATTATACGTTTGTGGCCGTGACTGCATATACTATTTTTTTGCCCGAAGGCCGTTGAGCGGAAACTGGGGCAGAGCCCCCCACCTATAAAAAAATAATTGATAATTATTAAAATATAAAAAAATTTATTAAAAAAATTCAATTATAAACAATAAATAACTAATAATCCTTAAAATACAATAAAAAGATACAACAAAAAAAATTCGATTATATAAACCACTAATAACTGTTAAAATATAACATTAAAATTAAACAAAAATATAATAAAATATAAAATAAAGCTAAACAATAAAAATTATAATTAAAAAATATTATTTAAAAAAAGAAAAAAAAAGTTTTAAAAAAAAAAGAATAAAAAAAATTTGATTATAAAAACGACTAATAATTGTTAAAATATAATATAAAAATTAAACAAAAATACAACAAAATATAAAACGAAGACAAACTATAAAAATTATAATTGAAAAATACTATCTAAAAAACAAAAAAAAAAGTTTTATCACGCGAAACTTGTAACTATGTCTTTCTCGCTCTCTCCTTTTCTTTCATAATATGCATATATTGAGTCCACGTTATTCGTTAACGCATATCCAGTATAGTATATGTAAGAAAAGGATAGCGATATAAAGGAAGCGAGCACTTCATTCAGTTTAATTTCAAGAATCAGCGACGTCGAGAACGTTTTTCTGCGAACTTTTATTAAAATAATACATTAAATATGCGCAGTTTTCTTTTGCAGCCTAGAACAAGAATTCACTATTTAGTGCTCCGTATAGAAGACACAAAAATTTATTTTGCGGCCTGAGGACAAAAATAGTATATTATGCGTCAAGGCCGCAAAACGTATCATTCTTGGCGAGTGCATGCTGAGGGGCCGAGCGAAAGCGAGGCCGCTCCAGCTGCACGAGCAAGAATGATATGTTTGTGGCCGTGACTGCATATACTTTTTTTTGTCCAAAGGCCGCTAAGCGGAAGCTGGGGCGGAGCCCCCTGCCTATAAAAAAAATAATTCATAATTCTTAAAATATAAAAGAATTTTATCTGTATAATATGAATTTTTTTTTATTATATATTTAATAAAAAATTCAATTATAAATAATAAATAACTAATAATTCTTAAAACACAATAAAAAAATATAATAAAAAAAATTCGATTATAAAAACCACTAATAATTGTTAAAATATTAAATTAAAATTAAACAAAAATACAATAAAATATAAAAAAAAGCTAAACTATAAATATTATAACTAAAAAATATTTAAGAAAAGAAAGAAAAAGTTTTAAAAAAATAGAATAAAAAAAAATCGATTATAAAAACAACTAACAATCGTTAAAATATAATATTAAAATTAAACAAAAATAAAACAAAGCTAAACTATAAAAATTATAATTCAAAAATATTTAAAAAAGAAAAAAAAGTTTTAACACGCGAAACTGGTAACTATGTCTTTCTCTCGCTCTTTCCTTTTCTTTCATAATACACATATATTGAGTCTAAGTTATTCGTTAACGTATACCCAGCATAGTATATGTGAGAAAAGGATAACGATATTAAGGAAAGCGAGCAGTTCATTAAGTTCAATTCCAAGAATCGCGACGTCGAGAACATTTTTCTGCGAACTTTTATTAAAATAAGACATTGGATATACACATCTTTCTTTTGCGACCTAGGACAAGAATAAACTATTTTGTGCTCCGTATACAGGACACAAAAATTCATTTTGCGGCCTGAGGACAAAAAAAATTTTTTTGTCCTCGCTTTCGCTCGGCCCCTCAGCATGCACTCGCCAAGAACGTTTTGCGGCCTTGACGCATAATATACTATTTTCAATGTTCTAAAATTTTAAGTGCGCTAAGAAAATCAGTTTTCAAAAGTTTTTCTTCTTGTGGCAGTCAAAAATAAGTTTCACACAAATTTTCAAGCAAATTCTTCGAGTAGTTTACGTAAAATAAAAAAAAAAAAAAAAAAATCGAAATTTTTTTAAAATTTCTAAAATGGCTCTAAAAAATACACTAAAAAAACTAATTTCCAATAGCTTCCCGCCTAGTTAGACAAAAAAATAAATTGTATGCAAAATTTGAAGCAAATCCATCGCTTAGTTTTCGAGATCTAATTGACGTATTAAATTTATACACATACACACAGACATTTTCTGGAAACCACTTTTTCTTCTCTCTCTCGACTTTTTTCGCTTCTCTCTCTTAAATTTGGACTTTCTGAGTCTAAATATGTACAGATTATTGAAAAAATAGAAAAAAAATTCTTTTATTAATACAATGCTTTTTCTATGAGAAAGCCAAAATAGTATTTCCTGTGCCAAATCGAATGGTGGTGGTAGAAATAGCTAAAATTAAGAGTGGAAGTTTCTGAAGAAGTTTAAAGTACCGTGAAATAATGAAAAAAGTTACACCACTTAAAGTTAAGTAGAACGGCTCTCTTTTAATAGAATTAAGTTTGGCATAGCTTATTTTAAAGCTTTAGGTTACACCTTCAAAAAACGACTTGTTGAATAAAAAACATTGAAAATCATAGTTTTGGCAGAAGTTTGAAAACTGGCAAAAAATAGATAAAACAATGGCGTTTTCGACCATTTAAATGTTCATATCTCATCGAATAATATCTGTAGAGCGCTGAAATTTTGCATCAAAGGTTTTTTTAAAAGTATAACAACATACTAAAATTTGAAAAAAAAATCGAAGAACCCCCCAGAACCCAATTTTCAAACAAGTAAAATTTTGACACATATGTATTACATGTTACATATTTACATAAATCTTGCATATTATTTACATAAAAAATACATTTCGATCATTTTATGATTTAGATTTTAATCTTTCCTTGTGATCTTACTACTAGTAGACGCTCACCGTTATGCAATTTTCATAATTACTATTATTATTGTTTGTTTTCCTTTCTCTCTCGTTAACCCCTACCCTCCCTCCCTTTCTCTCCCTCTCTCTTTTCGTTTCTTTTTCATATCGGACATTTTACTCTTTCTTAAGAATTTCACTATATTTGTAGTTATCATCATCATTGATTCATCATCATCATCTGACTGCCCGGTTGAATTTCAGGACTTAAGGATTTAGGATAGTAATGGGTTGACGGCCTCAGGTCTGAAACTGACAATGTCATGGCACGATTAAACTGCCACTTAGAAGCATCAAACCAAATGATCTTGACAAATGACTGGGCTAAACTTGATACCGAAGTATCCCAAGGAAGCGTCTTGGGACCTCTGCTGTTCTCGATTTTCATAAATGACTTACCCAGGATCCTTTGTTTTTCTAAAACTATCTGGCTTGTGGATGATCTTCAAATATACAGGTCTTTTCATCCTACAAGAAATGCTAGAAACAGCTCAATGCTTTTACTACCCTAGCTATCATTACTGGCAGTAAGCCGTATGTGCAGAGTTATAAGCGTTCGAAAAATGAGCGCGGACCAAATCAACTTCTTTTTATAATGATTTATTTAAATTAGGTATATAGCTAATTATACAAGTGCGTTTTTATTGGTTGATTTAGTTTATTTTCTTTATTACTGTATTAATTTAACATTTTAGAAAATATAAACATTTTATACAGTTAACATAAATAATAGTTTCTACCGACTTATAACATTTCTTTTCTAAATCAACAATGTCATAATTAAATTCTCTTCAAAAATTTTGATAATTAATTAAATTAATTTTTAAATAATTTTATTAAGTTTAACACGTCAAAAACAATTAATAAATTTTGGACAAAGTAGATATCGTTATTTCACGATTTTTTTAACAAACAATAATGTCATTATCATACCTTAAAACATCTTATATTATATTAAAGTGAAACCACTTTTTTTTCGTTTCTCCGGTTCTCCGCATTTTTCAAATGTGTCTAATCTTTTCGTAATAAGAGTAACAATTTTTTATTGGGTCCTATATAATTAGTACTCATTGGTCAAAAGTTTTTTTTGGGCCATATTTTTTTGGTCCTTATATTATTTTGGGCCCTATATTTTTATTCAATGCCCATTTTGTTGGCCCATCTTTTTTTTTATTCTTATATTTTCTTGGGCTCTATATTTTTCTAGGCCTTAATTTTTTTGATCCTATATTTTTCTGGGCCCTATTTTTTTGTCCTATATTTTTTTGAGTTTGAAATTTTTTGGGCCCTACATTTTTTCTAGTCCTATTGTCTTTCGGCCCAATATTTTTTTTATTTTTATATTTTCCGGGCCCTACATTTATCTGAGTCCTATTTTTTTTATTTCTTATATTTTTTAGGCTTCTTATTTATTTGGGCCCAATGTTTTTTTGATTTTCATATTCCCTTGGGCTCTATATTTGTCTAGGCCTTATATTTTTTGGGTCCTACATTTTTCTGAGTTCTATTTTTTTTTAATCTCATATTTTTTTGGGTTTCTTATTATTTTGGGCCCAATATTTATAAATAATTTTATAAATAATTTTATACGTCGTTGTATTTTACCTAATAGTGCCAGACAGGATATACACTCCAAGGCCGAATAAAGGATGTCTATGTCTATGTCTCTATCACCCTCTCCTGCTGTCTCTCTTCCTCTCTCGTCCACTCTTGCGCTTTTAATTTATCAATACCCTTTCTTTTCTTTAATTTCATTTTTGTTATCCTAATATAATAAAATTTTTCTTTATATTTATTTTGTTGTTTTTCTTTAGTTTTTATATAAGCTTTTTTCTTACGCAAAGCCTCATCCGCATTTTTTTGTTCCAATTCATCAGTACTCATTTTTTCCTTAAATTTCATTTTCGCTATCTTAGTATTCTCTAGTTTTTCTTTATGTTTATTTTTTTATTCTTTTTTAATTTTTATATAAGCTTCTTTCTTACTGAAAGCTTCATCCGCATGTTTTTGTTCTAATTCATCAGTACTCATTTTATCCTGAAATTTCATTTTTGCTATCTTAGTATTTTCTTACTTTTTTATATCTATTAGGTTGTTTTTTTTTTAATTAAATATAAGCTTCTATTTTTCGTACAGCCTGATTTGCACGTATTTTTTCCAATTCATCAGTACTCTTTTTTTAGTTCAATTTTTCTTATCTTAGTATTTTCTAATTTTTCTATATATTTATTTAGTTGTTCTTTTTTCATTGTCATATAAGCTTCTTTCTTACGCAAAGCCTCATTTACACGTATTTGTTCTAATTCATCAGTGTTTTTTTTTCAATTTTATTTTTATCATCTTATTAATATTTAATATATTTTCATATACATATAGTTGATTTTCTTTTATTTTCATATAATTTTCTTTGACGTAAATATGACGAACACGCCTTAGTTCTAATTTATCATTACTTTTTTTCTGTATTTTCATAATCATGTCTTTTTTTGAATTTTCTTTAAATTAATTCGATTGTTCTGTTACTATTTTTATATTAAAGCCTGTTATACATAAAGCTCCTTTGTCGTCTATTTCTTTATTTCATTTGATCTCATCAGTCTTAATTTTAATATCGTTATAATTTATTTAAATATCATCGAAATCCATGAAATCATCATTTGGTTGAAAAAAAATTTATCTGAAATCTCATTGTCAATTTCCATCTGGATTATTTCAAGATTTAAAATCTTCTGTTCACGATGAATTTTTATATTTTATTCTTATGCTAATAAATGCATTTATAAGATTTTTTCAAGAAGTTCAATCTTCTCGACTACGGTGCTTCGGAGTAAATTTAAATAAAAATTTGATGTCACTTCAAAATTTCTTTTTAAAATGATTTATGGGCCCATTACGAACATTTAGGCATCATTTTTAAAATCGGTTTACATGGCCGATTAGGAGAAAAATAGATAAGAATGAAAAGAATAATTAAAAACCAAATAATTTTATTTTATTTCTAAAAAAAATGCTCGAAAGTAATCGAAATTTAGGTATAATAGTAAAATTATAACAAAATGGGAAAATATTGGCCTCATGTTATGAAGCTATTGGGCTCGAATATTAAAAATATTGTCAAAAATGATTCTATAGCTACTTACGTATGGATATATGGTGTTCAAAGAATGTCAATATTTACATCGATGCAATCTTCTAATATATTCTTTGACTTGTTGAAGTTAATATCGTGTGTCGGATTTAAGCAGTTCAGGCGTAATTTGAAACTTGCTTAACTAACAAAGAGAGGACTTCACCTCTAGGGAACAGATTCGGTTAATACTGCAGGTTATGATTCTTTAATAAAAAAAATTAATCCGGGTTCATTCTTTTCGTCTAATAAACCCGGAGACTAAGATAAAGCCATTTTACGAAAACATAGTAAAGAGAAGCGCTTATAAAAACTTGATTGATTTTAACAGAAACTCTTACTGATAAATATAACAAAAATAAAAGAGAGTATTAAAATTGTACTTTAGTTTAAGCATTATTGCACCAAAAAGTCTTGCCTAGTTCTAAAGTTATAGCTCATACAGCATGGAAGATTTCACTGGAATATTTCAAAAACTTCCACTGGAATATTTCAATAAAACCTTCCATGCAGATTCTAGAAAGTCTTCACGGAGTATTTCGAAACATTGCACTGGTATCTTCCATTGAAAGCTTCCAGGAATATTGATGGAATATTACGAAGAAATGTTCAGTAACTTTTTTGGAATATTCCATAAAATATTCACGATTCGAGATTCCTGGAACATTTCATGAGTTATTAAATGTAACGTTTATCAAATATACCAGTGGAATATTTCACAGAAAATTCCAGAAAGGTACCATATACATTTCGCTGAAAAAATCTAAAAAATTTTTAAATCGTAAAGCGGAATATTACATAAATCTTCCAGAAATATTTTACAGAATATATCACAGAAAGATTTAAGTAATCTTTTAGTGAAATATTGTACGAAAGATTTTAGAAAGATTCCATAAACATTTTGCTGAAAGATTCCGAAAAACTTTGAAATCGCAGAACAGACTATTACATAAATTTTCACAGAAATATTTCACGAAATATTTTACAGAAAGATTTAAGTAATTATTCAGTGAAATATCGCATAAAAAAATTTTAAGAAGATTCCATAAATATTTCGCTGGAAGATTCCGAAAAACTTTATAATCGTACAGCGGAATATTACACGAATGTTCCAGAAATATTCCTCAGAATATGTTAAAAAAAGATTTAAGTAATCTTCTAGTAAAATATTGCATTAAAGATTTGAGAAAAATGCTATAAATATTCCACGGAAAGATACCGAAAAACTTTGAAATCGTACAGCGGACTATTACATAAATCTTCTAGAAATATTCCACGAAATATTTCACAGAGAGATTTGAGTAACCTTTCATCGAAATATTTCATGAAAGATATTAGGAAGGTTTCATAAAAATTTTGCTAAACGATTACGAAAAACTTTAAAATAGTACAGCGAAATATTACATAAATCTCCCAAAAATATTCCACGACATAATTCACAGAAAGATTTTTCTAATCTTCCAGTAAAATATTGTATGAAAGATTTCAGGGAAATTTCATAAACATTACGCTGGAAGATTCCGAGAAACATTAAAATCATACAGCAAAATATTACATGAATGTTCCAAAATTATTCTCCGGAATATTCCACAAAAAGACTTAGGTAATCTTCAATTGGAATGTTTCATAAAAGATTTCAGGAAGATTTCATAAACATTTCGTTGGACGATTATGAAAAACTTTAAAATAGTACAGCGGAATATTACAAAAATCTTCCAGGAGTATTCCACGAAATATTTCACAGGGAGATTTAAGTAAAATTCCAGTGAATTATTGCGCAAAAGATTTTAGAAAGATTCCATAAATATTTCGCTGGAAGATTCCAAAAAACTTCCGAATCGTACAGCGGAATATTACATAAATGATCAAAAAATATTCCTCAAAATATTTTACAGAAAGATTTAAGTAATCTTCCTTTGGAATATTCATGAAAGATTTTAGGAAAATTCCATGAATATTTCGCTGAAAGATTTACACAAACTTTGAAATCGTACAGCGGACTATTACATAAATCTTCCAGAAATATTTTTCGAAATATTTCACAGAGAGATTTAAGTAATCTTTCAGTGGAATATCGTATGAAAGATTTCAGGAAGATTCCATAAACATTTCGTTGGATGATTCCGAAAAACATTAAAACCATTCAGCGGAACATTACATAAATCTTCCAGAAGTATTCCACGGAATATTTCACGGAGAGATTTTAGTAATCTTCTAGTGGAATATTGTATGAAAGATTTTAGAAAGATTCCATAAACATTTCGCTGGAAGATTCCGAAAAACTTTAAAATCGTACAGTTAAATATTACATCCAAAAATATTGCTTGAAATATTTCGCAGAATGATTTTATTAATCTTCTTTTAGAATGCTTCATAAAAGATTTCAGGAAGATTCCATAAGCATTTTGTTGGACGGTTACGAATAAAGAATGATTGAGTTATCATTTGCATAAAATGATAATATTCAATATATTTCAAATTTCGAAGTTTGCGCCACAGCGTAAGAAAAAACGCGAAAATGTATCACATCAGAGTCAGGTATTGTCAACCTGACAATATTAAACTTTTTATTATGATAATTATTTTCATATTATTTTGAGAAAAATAATGTTTTTTCCGAATTCCTGAGGTTTTTTTATTTTCTGCCCTTTATTATCTCAAAATAGAGTGATCTACAAAAGAAAAATTCATTCTGATTAGTTTTTTTACAAAGTTAATTCTTTGATTCTAGAAATTCGGCCTTCGCTCTGCTATACTATTATCTCTATTTTCGAAAAATTCACTGTTTTTCTGAGGTTTTTCTATTTTCCGCCCTTTATTATCTCACAATAGAGTGAACTGTAAAGGGAAAATTCATCCTGATGATTAGTTTCTTTACAAAGTTAATTCTGCGATTCTAGAAATTCGGCCTACGCTCTGCTATACCGGCCGGTATAGTAGAGCGTATGCATGCCCTTAAACTATGAATAAAAAGTTTACATAATTATTATGATTGATAACTTATAAATTGTTATATTATTTTATAAAATACAATTTCAACTTAAATAATTTGCTTTATGTTAAAACTTTATTTCATTAGTATTCAATTCCACGAGTATATATTCAATATATACATAAATATATATATTTAATATAAAACTTAAATCTATAAATAATTTTTAAAATTCTCAACCAATACTTTAAATTCTTTTGAGTAGTTGAAAACTTGATTTTCTAAATTTTTGTACTTGCCACAAACTTTCTCAGCCAATTTTCAACCGATCGAACTCAAAATTTCAATTATGTATCTTCACAAAATAACAGTTTTAGTTTTATTAAAAAAAAGAGAATTTAAAAGTTTAGTTTAAAGAGTTGATAAAAATACATATTTCTGTGAATTTTATATAAGTAATTTAATTCAACATCCACACAGCATGGAATGTTTATGGAAGCTTTCTGGAATATTAGCACGAAAGATTTGAAATATTTTAGGAATCTTTCATGGAATATCCCTGTAATATTCGTATGTCCTTGATTCTTTTTACATTAGAATATTCCATGGAATATTTCTGAAAGATGCCAGAATTATTTCTTTGGAAGATTTGGATCATCTCAAATCTTTCATTGGGAACATTTCAGAAATCTTGCAGGAATATTTCATAAAATATTGTGTTGGAACATTTCAGGAATCTTGCAGGAATATTTCATAAAATATTGTGTTAGAACATTTCAGAAATCTTGCAGGAATATTTCATAAAATATTCTGTTGGAACATTCATGCAATATTAAAACGGAAGATTCAGAACATTTCATAAACCTTTCATGGAATATGCACGAAAGATTTAAGGAATCTTTCCTAAAATAATTCATAAAATATTTTTGTAAGATTTTAGAAATCCATCGTAAAATATTCTACGGAATATTTATGGAAGATTTGTAGATTATTGGCATGGCAGATTTTGAATATTTCAGAAACCTCCCATGAAATATTGCTCTAATATTCGTATTTCATTGATCCTTCTTACGTTAAAATATTCTTAAAAGGATAATTATGGAAGCAATGATGTTTTATTTTTTTTTTGACATAAATAAAATATTTTTGTTGTATATGTGTGAGGTATAGCGAACAAAATAGAAAGGAAAAGCCAATGTGACATCCCATGGAACTAAACCCTTATAAATTGTTAAATGAATTATATTATAGATTGGAATTATTCATTAATCTATTTTTTTTCAATTCAAACAAAAAGTAGTTCCATGCGATGTCCCGAGTCAGCATTCTTAAAAATTGCGAAAAGTTCAAATGTAAAGAAGAGACGGAGAAGAAAGTACAAGAATGCATTGGTAAGCAAGCCAATGAACTCTAAAACAATCGAATGATTTTCTGTTCTGAAAATTTCAGCTACATGTCAGGTTTTGATTGGATTTTCCATCTCTCGGTCGCCCGGCGCAAGGCAATAAAAACAGCCCCCTACGTCACTCTTCGCCTTTTGTCATAATACGATAGCAACCGCCAAGGTCGGCTCTGCTGGTCCACTGAGATAAAGTCAGTGTTAGTTTTAAATCAGTTTATTTATCATAAAATTCATTAGGAAGTAGCTTAGAAACCTACTTCGCTAATAGGAAAAATTATAATATAGAAAAATATAAATTTACAATTTTTGTATAAATAGACTAGAAACCTATTTATATAAATAAATATTTAGTGAAAGGGACAAGCAAGTGCAAGTGACTACATAAACAAATAAATTAGCTGAGCGCTAGACGAACGAGAGTTGAAGAATCTAACCTAATCTGGCCACGGATAACTTCACCGTGTAGGAATAAGTTAATTTAAGCGGAGATTAAAGGACGGAACTTCAAGGTATACATTTATATATCTTCTCCCTCTCTTCCTGGAATATTGAATCGTAAGAAAATTATTATATTTAATAAATAATAAAATGTGTATTAATTATTAAATAAAAAAAAAAGAAAACACAAAAGGAGAAATTTATTTAAATAATTAAAACTTAATATTAATTTTTATAAAAAATTTGGTTATTCTAAAAACTAAATTAGAATTTAATTTTAATAAATATTTAGTTAAAAGGTGACAGGTAAGTCCTGGGACTACAAACTGGTTCCCAATAAAAAGAAATTTATTTCTTTTTGTGAACTCAACGACCAAACCAAATCCGGTCGTAACAAATGGCATCCCTTGTGGGGAACCAGTAAGACCTTTCACCTGTTAATAAAATTTTATAAACTATAATTTAATTTCAATAAATAATATTTTATTAAAATTTTTAATTTCACCTTATATAACTTGTTATATGAAGAAATAACAAGATATATAGTTTAAAAAAATACATTATTATTATATTTAAAATAAAATTTGCACTACCATAAAGTAGTTAGATTTTTAAGGCATTATATAAGTATATAAATAATTTATTATTGAAACATTATCATTTTAAATAATTAAATAAAAACAATTTCAATAAATATCGTTAATATCTAAATTTCTTTAATAAACGATCAACTTCGGTCAACGACCGCTGCGTCATCAAATATTTTTATTGTGACCTGGATATCACTATTATACGCATTATTTAACAATTTATAATTTATTTCTGATTATATTTATTAATAATTTATTCTTGATAATAATGGGTAATTATCATAATAGATAAATAAATTTCTATAAATAATATAATATAAAAATATAAAATAAAGAAATAACAAGTTATATATATTTTTAAAAAATATATACATTATTATTTTATTTGAGATAAAAATTTTTCTTTTTATGAATCAATCTGAATTTTTGGCGAAATTCATAAATTATATAGCTGAAAGGCTACATTTATGAAATACTTGGAGCGCTGCAAGGCATGAAAAGTTTATTAGCATCCAAAAATCTGGATTTCCTTTCCTTTGAATCAACATTTATAAGATTTCTAGCTGCAAGGCTGAACTTATAAATACTTTAATTGCCGAAAGGTAAGAAAAGGGTATTGACGATAAAGAAAGGTTTCATAAAATAAAGAAATTCAATATTAAAATATATAAAATAATAAAACATTTTTGTTTCAATTGTACGGTCAACGACCATCTACAAGTCAAAAGTTAAGAGTCAGCATAATCTTACAACTTGTGTGTTTCTATCGTTTACCTTTAAATTAATAAAGTAAATTTTCGTTTCCTTTTTAATAAAACTTTAAAATCTTTTAAAACATTTAATTTAATAAACTTGATATTTTAATAATTAATAACTAACTCTAATGTGTTTTTTTTATTATTATAACTCGAAATTTATAACAGATACTACAAATAAAAAAATTACATACGTACGACTTCGCAACGTTAAAAGTCAAACACCAAAACGCTAAGTCAGCGTTTCACTGACCCAGATTCATAAAGTTTATATTAAACTTTAATAAAATATAACCTTTATGACAATCAAATAAAAATTACAATATAATAATTAATATAAATTTAAAGTTTAATACAGATAAAGCAAGCAAATAATTATATTATATTACAACAGTTATTATTCGACACATATTATTATATTGCGTTATATGATTATATACATATAATATAACATATTATTATCAAGTCAATCTCTGTGGTAACGAAAATTTTAAATATCAAATAAAAATTTAATTTTTTTTTTGCATCTCATCTTAAGATATCTAATAATATACAGTGCCGTCCATAAATTCGGGATCACTCAGAGGAAAAAATTGCTGGAGAAAAATCGCAATAACTCGGTAAATATAGGTCGTATAGAAATTCTAAAAAAAACGATTTTAAAGTACTCCTCAAGAGCTTTAAAAACGCTGTATTATATTATTTTAAAAGTTTTTTTTATGGTATTAAAAAAATTACTTAAAAATAAACATTTTTTGCCAATTTTTTAAATTTTAGATTCGCTCACACCGTTTTTTGAGTATAAGATAAAAAAATCTAAAAAAAATATTATTTAAAGTACTCTAAAAGAGCTTTAATTTGCATTTTTTTTAAATTTTTTACAATGATTTTTCGTCTAGTTATAAAGCTTTAAAGATAGGCATTTTTGATGTTTTTTTCAGAAAATTGGCCATTTTTCTGCAAAAAACACCAAAAATGCCCAACTTTAAAACTTCATATCTTGACGGAAAATCATTGTAAAAATTTTAAAAAATGCAAATTAAAGCTCTTTAGAGTACTTTTAAATTATATTTTTTTCAGATTTTTTTATCTTATACTCGAAAAACGGTGTGAGCGAATCTAAAATTTTAAAAATTGGCAAAAAATGTTTATTTTTAAGTAAGTTTTTTAATACCATAAAAAAACTTTTAAAATAATATAATACAGCGTTTTTAAAGCTCTTGAGGAGTACTTTAAAATCGTTTTTTTTAGAATTTCTATACGACCTATATTTACCGAGTTATTGCGATTTTTCTCCAGCAATTTTTTCCTCTGAGTGATCCCGAATTTATGGACGGCACTGTACAATAATCAAAATTTTCATCATGACAAATAAGCAAGAGATAATGGAAATTCAAGCCTCTGGAGAAAGATATTTAATCATTTCAATTAACTACTTCCAAATTCTATGAATGGGAAAATAGGGTAAAAGAATCAACGAAATGCATGAATAGAAATTATTCAGAATCGAAACATGGCCTATTACCAAGATTTGAATGACATCAATTTTCCGTACACTATCTCGGACTCACAAAGGCCGTACCCATTCGGACATCAACAATTTCTATCACCTCAACCTTATTTCTATCCTCCTAGGTTTCCTTATTACCCTCCTTATCCAATAAGTCCTAAAATTCTATCCGAAGTATCGAATACCTATCAATCACAAACTTACGACTCTGAAGATTTACTTACAACCCAACAATCGTACCATCACGAGAGTAACCTAAGTTATAAATGCTCGCAAAGAGAACGTATCGATGAAAAATATCTAACCGATTCAACGAACAAAAGTTCTATGCACGGAAACAAAAGCGCACACCGTGTATAGAAATCTAAACGTCCTGTAATATGTTTAAAAGTCTCAGCTCTAAAGAACGAAGAAGGAACCTTCGCACTATACTCAGCTGCTAGTATCAACGCCGTAAAAGGTAGTGCTCTTAAGGATAACATTATCATCAACTCCAAAAAGGCAACAACAGTATCAGATATATCTTCAACACCTATAGAAACACTAGGCACTGTAGAATTAGAAATACTCGGATTTATCCATGTATTTCACGTCTTACCACCTACAACATCATTCTCACAACATGCCATACTGGGTTTACCATATTTCGAAAAGGAACGTCCCGCGATTTGCTACAGATCTAGAACTCTCATAATAAATAGCAGTCCGATTGATCCAATACCTTTCCTCGAAGGAACCCAATTACAGTTTGATAACAAGCGCATGGGAGAAATTAAAAACCGAAATTCTTGTGTAACACAAACTGACACCGATACCAAACGAAGAAAGGTAAAGATAATAAAACCACAAATAAATTTTACGCACGAATCCCAATTGAATTATGAAGACATAGAAACTTTCTGCAATTGTTCTGATTCAAAAGAACAGAAAGCCCTGACATATTATTCAGAAAAACTAAAGAATTATAAGGTAATCAATAAAAAATCAGCTAATTTATTAAACGATACATTTATAGTAAGGTCCGCACAAGAATCTCTGATACAATATGAAACAACGGAAATATTTTATGTATCTGATCGTGATTTTGAACGTATAGAAAACATTACTGAAACAGAAGATCTGAAGAGCGCAGAAGTACATTACGCGAATGTTGTCGATGATACTACTATCCAATTCATGCAACCTCAAACATTAGAAAAATTAAAAATTTCAACTAATTTAAAATTTAGCGCATGCTTAAAAGTTGACCTGGAAACTCATAATAAATTAAAAAAATTTTTTAAATACAAAGATGTCAACCAAAAATTTCCGACCAGAATCATAAAATCTTTTACTATTAAAAGAATAATTAAAACTAAAAATAAACTTAATAAAATTAAAATTATATCAAAAAACGTTCATAAGCGCAATATAATTAATTGTCGGTTAAATTTACTAAAATTAAAGAGTTTACTTAAGGACCGTAGAACCAATTACGTGAGTTCAAAACCAGTCTATAAGGAAAAATGTACCAGGTCCGGTCAAGCCGAACCCACGGCCTCTGAAAGATTATCAGATTCCTTGGAAACATCAAACTCAGGCCACGAAATATCAAAATTTACTTATATGAGTCAAAAAAATGGTTTTAAAACCTATTTAGAATTTTACCGAAAACCTGAGGGGGAAGGCAGAGAATACGAAATTGAACACTCCGAATGGAATAACTATCAACTCACCTTCATCGATTCAACAGACAACAAGATAAAATACAAGCTTTACCTGACGCCGCAAGAAACAAATAGTACTATACATTTGGAAAACCCTCAAGAAAATACTTCTTTCTTCTTAAAAAAAAATGTCAATGAAGTAGAGTCTCTTGAGATGCAAGGTAAGGAAAAATACAGAAGAGTATTAAAAACTTGCCCAACACTAACGGGATTAACAAAAATACAACCATACATCTCATTTGTAAAATACAACATCAATCGTATGGCCTGTGATTGGAGAATAGCCATCTCACTCATTTATTAACCTTTTATTAATACGTTGAACCTCAAATTGCATAATTTCATTTTTTTTTTTCCATTTTTTAATTTTAAATTTATTATTTATTCGTAATTTTGAAACGTCTAATTTTATTTTATATTATGTTTTGAGAATATACAAAAATCACTTTAGCATAGATTTTAGTCTGAATAACGTGAAGTTTTTTATAATCTCTATTATTTTTACTAAAATAATTCTTTTATATTTTTGATGGTATACTTAACAAAGATTTTATGCATATAAATATAAAATTATATATATAAAGTCTTTGTATGTGAGATATACATAATTACTTATGGGTATAAACAAAGGGTTAAACATAGATTACAAATAATTTTTCCCTCCCCTATGATTAAAATATTACACTCTTAAGACTAACGCTTCATCATCAACACTACTATTTTATACTAAGGTTATGGTCATATATTTTAAATTTAATTTTAATCTACTTATTAAATTATTTGAGAAATCAATGTTTTTCTTAATATAATAAGAGTATATTCATCAATTTTTTTTTTCCTCTTGGACGTAAACAAAAGCAGACAATAGATTGCAGTCAAGGAGTTCAATTTTAATTTCTTAATAAAAATAATTCATTTGAAATCCTTTATTTTTTTTTCATAAAATCTAACACTGTACATATACGTATATACCTTCACTTATACATACATGAGATAGTCATATAAAATAGATATTCATTTAATATGATTGTTGCAAAATATAATATATTTAAATAAAATTTTTAAATTCAAAAATTATTAAATCTAATATAATGAAAGTTAGATTTAATTATTTTATTGCAAATTTTAATAAAAATTAATTGTGTAAAATTTATGATTTTCTTTTCCAGAACTCTTTTTGTTTTAAAATTCTTTATTTTGGGTTGTTCTTGGACATAAGTAGAAATGAAATTTAATAAAATAGAATTTTAATCATAAATCGTGAACTTGTTTTATCATGTTAAAGAGTAATTTCTAGATGCAAAACTCATATCTTTGTATTATCCTCACTATTAATCATCAATATACAGATTTTAACAAATTATTGGTTTGATATAAAATATATGAATATTTGCATGATTCATTAACTAACAATAGTAAGTAATTATTTACTCAATGACATCCTAAATCTTCTTTTCTTTATTCTACAATAGTACTAGTATGACTTTAATTTTACTTAATTTCAAGTAATTTGTTGAGTAATTTTACAAAAATTAACCTTTCAAAATCAATCTGATACTTAGCTTAAAACACAATTTTATTATATAAATATATATAGTAGAAAAGCATTTTGTAATTTTAATAGTTACTTTTAAAGTAAATATGCTAAATTTTTATTATTTATTATTTTCATTCTAGTAAATAATAAATTATTATTCTAAGATTTTTATTTTTCAAGTCAAAATAAATTGAAACATTAGGACAATAATTTTCCTTCGATTAAAACAAATACTGGACTAAATCCTTTGTGTATTGATTAAACTAAATTTACTCATAACTCAAGTTAAAATTAACCAGATGATCATCAAACTTAACAAATTTAATTGTTTTAATAAAACAACAATTTTTTTTTATTATTGCTGAAGGAATAGAATACAATATATATGCGTATACATTTAAACGCACATGTATATATATGTTTATATATACGAGTAAACTTGTACAATTAACAACATTTTAGAACGAGTCTTTATAATAATGAACTAATTATTATCATATGGATTAAACAAATAGTAATTTGAATAAGAAAACACTCCTATGCTTTCCTGATATCTTCACCTTCAAATACCCCAACTTGTGAATACCTTCTTCACATTATCCAAGGAATTAGATTCAGAAACTTTCTAACCTGTGCAATCAAAACACAGAGGTCACACCTCATGAAAATCGAACTCTAGAACGATCTTTCTCTGCAGCCTCCCTGGATGCTGATTTACCACTGCAAAACATCACCTACGCCTGACCTTAATAAAAGCAACCACGTAACGATTCAATCATCACTTTTCAAAGAAGATTTCAAATAAACATTCAAGAACTTAAATCATTAACTTGAAACATTAAATTTAATATTTTATATACTATAACAATATTTCTTTTTTAGTTTAACTCACATGAAGTTTTGTAATATTATAAGCACCGATACTAAATACATTCCAAAACCTTACAAATTAACGACAATCTAAAACCAAAATAATTATAAAATAATTGAATGGTATATTTTCTTGTAATTAATAGTGTATTTCTTTCAGTGACCTATACAAACAAAAAAAAGAAAAAATTTTTTTTTTGCAATTATTACATTTATTTAAAAATTTTCTCATCTTCAATTTACTTTTTCTTTTCTACTGAAACAAATACAATATTAAAATTGTTTCCAACTGATGTATATAATTTTAATTTAACGATTAAATAAAAAAAAAAAAAAAAAAAGTAAATACTACTACCTATACATCCATATTTAACCAATGTATTTTTTTATTATAGAAACTATAGTTATAGGGTAACCAAAATAAAACAGCTAAATTATGACTCAATTTCCTAATATCTCGAAAATCGTTTTTTGTTTATATATACTACATCTGTAAGATTCGGTCCGTTCTACAATTCTCACGCTGATTGTCGGGACGACAATCGACCTGAGGGGGAAGGTGTGACATCCCATGGAACTAAACCCTTATAAATTGTTAAATGAATTATATTATAGATTGGAATTATTCATTAATCTATTTTTTTTCAATTCAAACAAAAAGTAGTTCCATGCGATGTCCCGAGTCAGCATTCTTAAAAATTGCGAAAAGTTCAAATGTAAAGAAGAGACGGAGAAGAAAGTACAAGAATGCATTGGTAAGCAAGCCAATGAACTCTAAAACAATCGAATGATTTTCTGTTCTGAAAATTTCAGCTACATGTCAGGTTTTGATTGGATTTTCCATCTCTCGGTCGCCCGGCGCAAGGCAATAAAAACAGCCCCCTACGTCACTCTTCGCCTTTTGTCATAATACGATAGCAACCGCCAAGGTCGGCTCTGCTGGTCCACTGAGATAAAGTCAGTGTTAGTTTTAAATCAGTTTATTTATCATAAAATTCATTAGGAAGTAGCTTAGAAACCTACTTCGCTAATAGGAAAAATTATAATATAGAAAAATATAAATTTACAATTTTTGTATAAATAGACTAGAAACCTATTTATATAAATAAATATTTAGTGAAAGGGACAAGCAAGTGCAAGTGACTACATAAACAAATAAATTAGCTGAGCGCTAGACGAACGAGAGTTGAAGAATCTAACCTAATCTGGCCACGGATAACTTCACCGTGTAGGAATAAGTTAATTTAAGCGGAGATTAAAGGACGGAACTTCAAGGTATACATTTATATATCTTCTCCCTCTCTTCCTGGAATATTGAATCGTAAGAAAATTATTATATTTAATAAATAATAAAATGTGTATTAATTATTAAATAAAAAAAAAAGAAAACACAAAAGGAGAAATTTATTTAAATAATTAAAACTTAATATTAATTTTTATAAAAAATTTGGTTATTCTAAAAACTAAATTAGAATTTAATTTTAATAAATATTTAGTTAAAAGGTGACAGGTAAGTCCTGGGACTACAAACTGGTTCCCAATAAAAAGAAATTTATTTCTTTTTGTGAACTCAACGACCGAACCAAATCCGGTCGTAACACCAATACAAACGTGTGCGTACGGGTATAAGATACGCACACACAAGAAGTCGCGTTTTCAGCTTTTCTGTTGCTTTCTTTTTCTTTTTCTAACATTATTCTTGTGTGTACGTGTTAGTAATGATGTATTCGAAAATGAATTAGCTATTATTGTATGCATTGCAAATGTTTAAAATACATTATTTCTGCATGTAGGAAATTTTTATGATTTTTCATTAGAAAAAAAGAATATAAAATACTCTACCTTCTGTTTTATATGTGTGAGGTACAGTAAACAATGTAAGAAAGCCCTTCTTTTATTGTTTACTGAAAGAAGGGCCTTACTGTAAAAAGAAAGCAACAGAATAGCATAGACTTCATGTGTGTTTTTTTATTTTACTTTTTATTTTGTTCGCTATACCTCACACATATACAACAAAAATGTTTTATTTATGTCAAAAAAAAATAAAACATCATTGCTTCCATCACAGAAGAATAAAGAATGATTGAGTTATCATTTGCATAAAATGATAATATTCAATATATTTCAAATTTCGAAGTTCGCGCCACAGCGTAAGAAAAACGCCAAAATGTATCGCATCAGAGTCAGGTATTGCCAACCTGACAACATTAAACTTTCTATTATGATAATTATTTTCATATTATTTTGAGAAAAATAATGTTATTTCCGAATTCCTGAGGTTTTTTTATTTTTTGTCCTTTATTATCTCAAAATAGAGTGACCTACAAAAGGAAAATTTATTCTGATGATTAGTCTTTTTACAAAGTTAATTCTTCGATTCTAGAAATTCGGCCTACGCTCTGCTATACTATTATCTCTATTTTCGAAAAATTCACTATTTTTTTGAGGTTTTCCTATTTTCCGCCCTTTATTATCTCACAATAGAGTGCACTGTAAAAGGATAATTCATTCTGATGATTAGTTTTTTTACAAAGTTAATTCTGCAATTCTAGAAATTCGGCCTACGCTCTGCTATACTGGCCGATATAGTAGAGCGTATGCATGCCCTTAAAATAATATTAAATATGTGATTATCATTTTCATAGTTTATTTAAAATATTATGTAAATTTTATAAGTATAAATTATTTATAGCAAAATATAATGTAACTTCGACAATAAATCCAATCCAACAGAATAATTGTAATTTTGAATGATTATATTGAATACAAATTTTAGAGTGATATTCAAGAATATTATTTATTTTCCGCATTCTCAATAAATGTCTTTCAAATCATGAGTGAATTTTCTTTGAAATGTTCAATTTTTTATGGAAAATTTTACTTCCATCTAGACAGATCATAAATATGAATTCATAATTGTAATGAACTGAGTTCATTACTAATAAATGTTACAAAAAAAATTAAAGTTAAAATAATAATGATGAATATAGAGTGAAAATAGTATTGATAAATTAATACATAAACAAATACAAGAGACAAATAGCACGACGCAAGCAAATCGAGGTCAAGCAGTGGCTGAATGAAACAGCGAAAGAAAGAAGTATAAGCTGAAGGAACAGAGTTCATTACCAATGAATTTTTCAAAGAAAATATAAAAGCTAAAATAACAATAATAATGAAAAAGTAAAAATAATATTGATCAATTAATAAATAGACGAATGCAAGAGACAAATAGCACAACGCAAGCAAATTAAAATCAAGCAATGGCTGAATGAAACAGTGAAAATAAAAAAATAATAAGCTGAAGAAACAGAGTTCATTATTAATGAATCTATCAAAAAAAATATAAAAGCTAGAATAATAACAATAAGGAAAAAGTAAAAATAATATTGATAAATTAATACATAAACGAATATAGGAGACAAATAACACAATGAAAACAATTCAGGTCAAAGCGGCGGCCAAGTAAAACAGTACAAGAAAGAAAAATACGCTACAGGAACCGAATTCAATACCAATGAATTTTTCAAACGAAAAATAAATGAGAATAACAATAGTAATAATAAGAAAAGTAAAAATAATCGCAATAAAATAATAAATAAACAAATGCGAGAGACAAATAGCAACAAATTCAGTTGACCTCAATGAAGATCAAGGCTCGGCGGCTAAATGAATCAGCAAAGGAAGGAGAAGTACAAGCTGAATGGGATGCTAAAAAAAGATACGGGCAGACGGCAAGCTTAGAATAAGCGAAAAGCCTGGCAACGACGAACGGCTTTACAGAAAACTGTGAAGTTAACGTAGGGGAGTATAAAAAGTATTCAGCGAAGCGGTAGGGGAATAAAGTGCAGTATAAAAATAGATAAGGCCGCCCCTGAAGAAAAATACAGAGAGGAGGGACATGAAATCCAATTCATGAGGAGCAATTATCCGAAGTAGTGCAAAATTTAGAAGAAAAGCTTTGATGGAGTCTCAAAAACAGGAAGCCGGAAGAATTTAAAGAATTTTTTAAAAATTTTTTAAAAAATTTTTAAAATGCTCTAAAATTAAAAGTCTGCTAAGAAAATTAGTTTACAAAATTTTAAATACTTTTGGTAGTCGAAATAAAGTTCCATACAAATTTTCGAACAAATTCTTCGAGTAGTTTACGTAAAATACAAAAAAAATGAAAAATCGAAATTTTTTAAAAATTCTTAAAATGATTCTAAAAAAAAAACTGCGCTAAGAAAACCAATTCCCAATGCTCTAAAATTAAAAGTCTGCTAAGAAAATTAGTTTACAAAATTTTAAATACTTTTGGTAGTCGAAATAAAGTTCCATACAAATTTTCGAACAAATTCTTCGAGTAGTTTACGTAAAATACAAAAAAAATGAAAAATCGAAATTTTTTAAAAATTCTTAAAATGATTCTAAAAAAAAAACTGCGCTAAGAAAACCAATTCCCAATAGCTTCCGCACCAGTTCATCAAAAAATTGAATTGTATGGAAAATTTGAACTAAATCCATCGAGTAGTTTTTAAGATTTTATTGGCTTAATAAATAGAAACATTTTTTTCAAAAATTTCAAAATGCTCTAAAATTAAAACTGAGCTAAGAAAATCAGTTTTTAAAAATTTATTTTATCCGGGCAATCAGAAATAAATTCCATGCAAATTTTGAAGCAAATTCATCGAGTAGTAAACAAAAAAAAAACAAAAAAGGAAAAATAGAATTTTTTTTTTTTTTTTTAAAAAAACTTTAAAATGAAAACTACGCTGGAAGAACCAAATTATCAATAGCTTCCCAGCAAGTTAGTCACAAAACTAAATTCCATGCAAAATTAGAAGCAAATCCATCGAGTAGTTCTCGAGATACAGTTTACTAACTGAATTCATACATCCACACACACACACACACACACACACACACACACACACATACATACAGACATTTTCTGGAAACCACTTTTTTCGACTCACCGAGTTCAAATATGTACAAATTAATGAAAAAATAAAAAAAAATTTTTTTTATCGATACAATGCTTTCTCTATGAGAAAGCAAAAAGAGACACGATGTTTTGAGTTTCAAAAATGTGACATGTCGTAGATGTTTTATTTAAGAGAATGTAAAATACCAAAATTAGTTTAAAAAATTTTTTATTTTCAATTTAAAAATCTCAAAAATGTCTCTATATTATGCATTTCCACTTAAACATATCAAATTAATGAAATTTGGATATTTTAATAAATCTATAAATTCAGATAAAAAATATGAGTGACTACAATGTTAATGAAACATTTACGCTAATACATCACCTTAATTAATGTATAATATCAAATTTTCATTTGTTCATTTGCTTTATTTTTAACTAAAAATTTTTTTGTTTCTAAAAATTATGACGCATATATATTATATCGCGCAAAAAAATTTTCAGAAAAGGAATATTGTATCGGTAAGTTGTAAAAATATTTATTTGTGAAAATAAATGAACTTTATTTCTTAATTATATAAAACATACAATGAAATGTATTTTAAAAAGAATTCTCGTAACGTTTATTGAAAAAATTTTTTTTGCAATAGGACTATTAAAATTAGCGAGAGGTCACCTGAATGAAATAAACGAAATTAATTAGTAATAAATAATTTATTATAAAATACACAAAAGTATAATACAAATTGACTGTCTAACATTCATCCACGGAATGAACAACTGCATCTCGCATTCATCAAACATAGCCCGCCTTACGGTGGCGCCACACACTACACACACACGATTGAGCGTGTCTATATTTTTAACACTCCCTCCCACGCTCAATGTTATTTATCATACATAAATAATTGCTTTCTCATAGAGAAAGCATTGTATCGGTAAAAAAAATTTTTTCCCATTTTTTCATTAATTTGTACATATTTGAACTCAGTGAGTCGAAAAAAGTGGTTTCCAGAAAATGTCTGTATGTATGTGTGTGTGTGTGTGTGTGTGTGTGGATGTATGAATTCAGTTAGTAAGCTGTATCTCGAGAACTACTCGATGGATTTGCTTCTAATTTTGCATGGAATTTAGTTTTGTGATTAACTTGCTGGGAAGCTATTGATAATTTGGTTCTTCCACCGTAGTTTTCATTTTAAAGTTTTTTTAAAAAATAAAAAAAAAATTCGATTTTTCGTTTTTTGGTTTTTTTTTGTTTACTACTCGATGAATTTGCTTCAAAATTTGCATGGAATTTATTTCTGATTGCCCGGATAAAATAAATTTTTAAAAACTGATTTTCTTAGCTCAGTTTTAATTTTAGAGCATTTTGAAATTTTTAAAAAAAATGTTTCTATTTATTAAGCCAATAAAATCTTAAAAACTACTCGATGGATTTACTTCAAATTTTCCATACAATTCAATTTTTTGATGAACTGGTGCGGAAGCTATTGGAAATTGGTTTTCTTAGCGCAGTTTTTTTTTAGAATCATTTTAAGAATTTTTAAAAAATTTCGATTTTTCATTTTTTTTTGTATTTTACGTAAACTACTCGAAGAATTTGTTCGAAAATTTGTATGGAACTTTATTTCGACTGCCAAAATTATTAAAAATTTTGTAAACTAATTTTCTTAGCGCACTTTTAATTTTAGAGCATTTTTAAAATTTTTTAAAAAATTTTTATTTTTAATTTTTTTTTATTTTACGAAAACCATTCGATTGATTTGCTCCAAAATTTGTATGCAATTAATTCGCTACTATCTGAAGAAAACAAGCTTTGGAATACTAATTTTCTCAGCGCAGTTTTAATTTTAGAACACTTTGAAAATTTTCAAAAAAATTTTTATTTTTGATTTATTTTCTTTTTTGCGTTAACCATACTATAAATTTTCTCCAAAATTTTCATACAATGAATTCGCTATTGTCTGAAAAAAATTAGCTTTTGGAAACTAATTTTCTTAGAGTGGTTACAATTTTAGAGAATTTTAAAGATTTAAAAAAAAATTTTGATTCTTCTTTTCTTATTTTTTTTTATTCTTCGTAAAGTACTCGATAGATTTGTTCTAAAAATTACAGGGAAATTATTTGCGACTGCCAAAAGAAGGGAAATTTTCAAAAATTGATTTTCATAGCGTAGTTTTAATTTTAGAGCATTTTTAAAATTTTTAAAAAGAAATTTTGAAAAGAAAATGTTATTTATTTAACCAGTTAGATCTCGAAAATTACTCTATGGATTTGCTTCAAATTTTGTATACCATCTATGTTTTTGTATAACTAGGCGGGAAGCTATAGAAAATTTGTATTCATAGTGTATTTTTTTTATTATAGAGCCATTTTAAGAATTTGAAAAAATTTTCGATTTTTAATTTTTTTTTTTGTATTTTACGTAAGTTAATTGATGAGTTTGCTTTGAGATTTCCATGGGAATAATTTGCATCTGCCAAAAGAAGGATAACTTTTATAAACCGATCTTTTTAGCGTAGTTTTCTTTTTAGAAAATTTTAAAAATTTTCTTAAAAAATTTTCATATTTCAGTATTTTTCCATTTTACGTAAAGTACTTGATAGAATTACTCTAAAATTTGTATACAAGTTATTTGCTACTGTCTTTATAAACCAAGTTTTAAATAAATAATTTTATTAGCATAGCTTTTTGATCACTTCTTTTGTTTTCTGAGTTACTCTTGAAAATTTATAATAGTACTACTGAATTTAATTACCGTTACTAAAATTGACTACTTGGATTTACCAAGCTTAGTCGTGATAAAAAGATATCCACAAGATAACAAAAATAATAAATTCGAACCTATGTATAAGGCAAGCTAAAGTCAACAAAATTAAACACTTTAAAAGCTAACATTTAACCCAAACAAAATGTTGAAAAGGCAATCAACTAGCATATAAATTCAAAATTTATAAAGTACAAAATGAATAAATATTAATGATGGACAATTTTTTTATATTAAAATCACATTTAAATAAATATAAAAAAATAATGAAACTCAAAGAGCTCTATGAGAAAGCATTCCGCCAAAGCACTTGGCAGCGTTTTTTTTATTAGAATACAGAAATGAAAATGTATAAAAAGAAATGAAATTTTTAAGGTTTTCAATCTTGATATAAAAATGATTATCGTTTGTTCTGTTGCTTGTTGTTTCATTTAGGACATGTAATACATACAAAGTAAAGAATATTAAAATAAAATTTAAATAAACGAATATATATGTTGTTAAATTTTATTAGTCTTATCAGTTGTATTAGCTTTGACAGTCATTCATGCAGTTTAAATGTTGACGGTTTTTGTAAATACGTTAGCTATCTGATGTTTAGAAGGAACCCAGCTGGCATTTATTAAACCTCATTCAACACAGTATTCCTTTATTTCTGTTGTATGTTTTAACTTTGTTCTGCTACCTGTTTTTACACTTGACTCAGCTGCCTTGTTATCACACTATAATAGAATTGGTGATAATTCTTGTTTTAATAATCTTTTAAAATTTAATATAAGGATATCAACTCTTGAGCAGATTCGCTTATAGCAACATATTTCCGTCTGTGAGTTCTTCAGAATATTGTGTCTTCGAAAAACTTGATCACATAGCTACTGATCATATGCTAAAACCTATCTTTGTTTTAAATTATTTTTTCGTCGCATCTGATTCAGATTCAATCAACCAATATGGCTATTTATATATTTCTGTCAAAAAAGATTCATTCTGTCTTTATTTGCACATTGATTTTTTAATAAATGTTTTGAAAATCAATTTTGAATTTGTCAAATGTTCTATCGCACCACTGTCAGCACTCTATTCATTAGTCTTCTCGTTTCTAGATTTTAATTGGTTAGAATTGCCTTCTTTTTGATATTATCCTCTGTTGCATTTTACATCATTTTCTTGTCTCCTTTCATTGTCAGATTTCGCTCTTTTTGATTGTCATAATTAATTAGATTGGTTATCTTATGTTTGAATGCTTTCCGATCTGTACTTTCTTTACTTTTATTATTATAATATTTTGAATCATACCTTTTTCTGTTGTTCTGTTTCGAGTCTCCCTGAAATTTTGGTAATGTTGAGATCACATGGTCACGGGTAAATCTCTGATAGAAGAAACACTTCTTTATGCTAGTTTCTTGTCGTGGCAGTCACTGGCATAGTATCCATAACCGTGGCATTCAGAACATCACACTTTCTGTATCACCCCTGACTTGGCCGTCATAGCTTTCCCTGTTACACTATTTATCATAAAATCTAGTCCTTCTACTTGATACACTTTGCTTATGATAACATTATAGAAAAAAAATCTTTTTCGTCTTTTTTCAGACAACGATTTAACGTTTGACATGTTATTATAACCTCTTACTATTTCTTCAAATCTGTCTATAAAATTAACTGCCTTTTCATTCGCTGGATTATACTGTATGTTGTACAATTTTCTTTATACTAGATGGAGTTTACTTCGCTTAACTTAATTTCTTTAAATTCCGTTCAACAATTCAACTGGATCTTTAATTTCCATGAGTCTAGCATGATAGTCTTTATCTATTCTAATTATTAAAATATCACGAATTTTATATCTATGTTTTTTATTTATACTTTAAAATAAACTTTCATTTGCTACAATCATCATCAAACTTACTTCAGACATAAAATAATCCAAAAAGTTTTCGAATTTAGTTTAGTTTAATTAAGTCATTAATTTAAAATTTATAATCGCGTTACACTGGTCCGTCTTTTTCAGTCAGCCCGGTTTTGATAGTTTCTGTCAACTGTTTAGAAACGTCTAATATACTGTCGTTTTCTTCATTAAGTCTTTTATTAAGCTTTATTTGTATGAAACAAGATAATTTCAATTTATTTACCGGTTCTAGGTGTTAGTCCAAGACTGCCAAGTTTTCGAAACCTTCTGCGTTAAGTGTATAATTTTTAAAATCATTGTTTACCTTTATGTCGTTTTGCTGTCTTTGGATTTATATGTCCTTTCTGCTTCGTTACCTGTAGTCATTTTTGTTTAAATTCCTCCCTCATCGTTTCCAGAGTGTGGTTGTTAAAGATCTGCATGGCGTTTCTTTCTTTTATTATCAAAGTCATCAAAGCGTCATATCTTTCCTGCTCTATTCTTCGTCTTTCTTGTTCTTTGCCATTTCTGCCTTAACTGAATTAAGCTAATCCATTACCTTGTCTAATTGGTCAGATAGGTCTAAATCAAAATTTTGATTATAATAATCATGCTCAAAAATCTTACTCTCATCGTCAATTTTTCTGTCATAATTTTCTATTTGTTTTATTGACGAAACAACGAAATGTTTATTTATAAATATTTTATTTCATTTTTTTTAAATTTTTCATTTGACTTTACTATTATTTGTTTACCTGCCGATTTCGCTTCAGTCCTTTCATTCAATTTTGCTGTCAAACCTTTAATTTATTTTTTTTTCTTCCTTTATCTGTCGCAATTTGACTTCCTGCAGTTACTTTAACTACAGCTTTCACACTGTCTCGTTATATAGCCCCTCCGTCTTTTCGGTCTCATAAGTGTTGTTAATTCTGTCTTTTCCCTCTTTCTTATCAGTCATAGTGTGGCCACCTGCCATATAATAGGGCATATATAGTCTGTCTCCATCTCTGTGATTGTCTTTATCACCAGGTCATATTCTTCACTTGTAACGTACTTCTCAACTATAAAGAAATAGTAAACCAATATAAATGAAATTCATATAATTTTCCCGAACATAAGCAAAAATAGATAATTTACGTTAGAGTTAATGATATAGTCGAGGCGAAATTGGCGGGTGAGCAAAAAAAATTTTCGAAGGGAAAATTTTTACGGGATGACCTTTGTGAAGGGTCCTAGAATAAGGATCTACAGTTTACCTGGCAAAAAAGTGGTCCCAATTTGTTTAAATCAATTTTATTTAAACAAATTCAGAAAGTTGTTCATTTTGATTCGAACAAAGTTTTTTTAGATTAATCGAGTGATTCTAAACAAAAAAGTATTCTTATGGTTTTTTTCTAATATTGACGGTTTTCGAGTTATTAACAAATAAAGATGTTAAAAATCACTAAAATGCCCATTTTCGAAGCTCTGAAACGATACTGAAATTTGAATTTTTTTAGGTCGGCAAAGTTTTAAAGTAAAATTTAGGTACTCTTTAATAGAATCCCAAAGAGTAATTTCAAATCACTTTATTTTTAAGTGTTATTTTCCAATTGTTAATTAAGCGCGTATACCCAGTATCTCCGAGTCCAAGCGCATACAGCTGAGTATGTCGTCTGCTGAAGTTCATGTCTTAACTCGCGCGGCAAAGGCTTCATATCCTGAGGAGCTAGTAAAGCAAGTAAATGCCAAAAATAGTGTAATAGCAAAGCATGTTCGTGTCAAAAAAATAATGTGAATTGTGTACCGTTATGAGGTTGTGATTTAGATCTGTGTAAAAATATTGTTAATTTTAAAAATATTTATGAATAAAAGTTTGAGTAAAATAAATATATTCGCAAAATTCTAACATTTTCTTGATTAAATATTCATATATTTTTTAATGCGTGTATTATATGTAGTAAATTATAAAAATACAATTAACTAACAAATTTTTACTTAAAGTATATTTTGAACCATAAATTCCTTGTAAATTATCTTGCGAAACGTAGAACAACTTAAAAATCAGCGATGCGCTCTGCGCGAGTTAAGACATGAACTTTAGCAGACGACGTACTCAGCTGTATGCGCTTGGACTCGGAGATACTGGGTATACGCGCTTAATTAACAATTGAAAAATAACACTTAAAAATAAAGTGATTTGAAATTACTCTTTAGAATTCTATTAAAGAGTATCTAAATTTTACTTTAAAACTTTGCCAACCTAAAAAAATTCAAATTTCAGTATCGTTTCAGAGCTTCGAAAATGGGCATTTTAGTGATTTTTAACATCTTTATTTGTTAATAACTCGAAAACCGTCAATTTTAGAAAAAAACCATAGGAATACTTTTTTGTTTGGAATCACTCGATTAATCTAGAAAAACTTTGATCGAATCAAAATGAACAACTTTTTGAATTTGTTTAAATAAAATCGATTTAAACAAATTGGGACCACTTTTTCGCCAGGTAAACTGTAGATCCTTATTCTAGGACCCTTCACGAAGGTCA
Source organism: Anastatus disparis (assembly GCA_017163975.1). Lineage (NCBI taxonomy): Eukaryota > Metazoa > Arthropoda > Insecta > Hymenoptera > Eupelmidae > Anastatus > Anastatus disparis. The sequence goes on along the minus strand of JAFFSR010000316.1, from coordinate 2,466,090 downwards.
TCCCGTAAAAATTTTCCCTTCGAAAATTTTTTTTGCTAACCCGCCAATTTCGCCTCGACTAATATATATTATGAGCTTAACATACCGAACACAAGCTTGTCAAGCTCAATATATCAATCACATATTTATGAAAAATAAAGAGAATCAACCCAGTATGCTGAACACAAGCAATATTAGGTAATTCATATTCATGACAATTAAAGAGAATCAATCTAACATGCTGAACACAAGCAATGTTAAATGAATCAAATTTGCCAGATATTTATGTATATTTTTATATTTATAGTTATACATATGTGCTATTATTACCATACACAATATACTGAACACAAGTATTACTATGTATGTGAAAGCAGCAACTATGATCGATCAATATTATTTTTAAAACCATGGATATATTTTTTTTATTAATAATTTATATACGTATTTTATTTAATCAAGTTTGAACGTATAATAATACGTATGATAATACGTTCAAACTTGATTAAATAAAATTTTTAAATATAGAATAATTATTATTCAATACTCAATTTATATTCAATTTCCGTCATAGTTTTGAATCCAATGCTATCTTAGATGACTGTACTATAAATACATGTCCTCATGAGAATGCTTCTTTACAAAATCATTTACCGTCTTTTGAGTTTTGAGGAACAGTAATAAGCTTCTCTCCTCTGTATAATGATGATCCTATCCTATATTATATTAAAGTGAAACTACTTTTTTCCGTTTCTCCGGTTCTCCGCATTTGTTAAATGTGTCTAATCTTTTGGTAATAAGAGTAGCAATTTTTTATTGGGCCCTATATAATTAGTCCTCATTAGTCATAAGCATCTTTTTGGGCCATATTTTTTTGGGCCTTATATTTTTTTGGACCCAATATTTGTTTGGTCTCTATATTTTTTTGGGCCTTATATTTTCTTGCGCCCTATATTTTTTTAGACCCAATATTTTTTTTTAATTTATACTTTTCTGGGTCTTATATTTTTTTGGGCTCTATATTTTTTGGGCCTTATATTTTTTTTGACTTTATATTTTCTTGGGCTCTATATATTTTGGGCCCAATATTTTTTCGATTCTTATATGTTATTGGGCTCTATATTTTTTTAGGCCCAATATTTTTTTGGACCCACTATTTTTTCTATATTAATATTTTTTTGGGTTTTATAGTTATTTTGGGTACTATATTTTATTTAGCTCTATTTTTTTGAGTCCTATTTTTTCTGGGCCTTATTTTTTTTTAACTTTTTTTTAATCTTATATTTTATTGAGCCCAACATTATTTTGATTCTTATATTTACTTTGGCTTTATATTTTTGGCTTAAAATTCTGCCATAATAAACTAAATTTAACTGAATTTTCAATAATGTTCTTACGGCTTATATGTCGTACAATTGGTAATGTTTGCCTGAAATCTCCTGATACAATTACAGTTTTACCACCAAAGGATTGGTTCACATCACATAAATCTTGAAAAAGACAATCAACTGCTTCAAAAGCAAATTTTGAAGTAATGGATATTTTATCCCAAATAATTATTTGTGTTCCCTTTGTTTGCTTTCTGCAGAATTAGGCTTAACATTACAAGTTGTACAATCTGTTATATTTAGGAGGACGTTGTGTCTCTCTATCCTTTTCAAATCGAAAAATGTAGGTTTTTGAGAAAAATTAGTAGTTATTACTAGAAATCAATAGTTGTCCGCAACTTGTACAGTAAAAAACAATATTTTTTCTAATGAGAACAAATTAATTCTCTAGCCTCATTTATGATTTTGTAAGTACGTCAAACTTTTTTTGAAAACAAAGCATCAAAATTAATTTGTCCTCATCAGAAAAAATATTGCTTTTTACTATACAAGTTGTGGATAACGTTTAATCTCTATCAATAATCGTTAGTTTTTCCAAAAACCTACATTTTTCAATTAGAAAAGGATAGAAAGATCCAGCGTCCTCTTAACGGTAGTTTAAATGTTGTATGCACGGTTTTTCCATCGACTAATGAATTCACTGCTATAGCTGTCTTAACTACACATAAATAATGTATAGTATGATATTTAAAATAAACTATTAAAACGTTAAGTAGATAATTTTTTTCCACTTCCACCCGGTCGATCTATAAAAATATATACTTCTTACTTTGGTTGTTTGAACTTTTTATAGTAGAGTTGAATATTTGCCTTTGTTTATCATTTAAAGAATTTATTTTCATTTCTAAATCATTAAGAATATTATTATTATGATTTAAAATTGTTTGATTATTATCTTCTTCTATAAATGTGCTTATGTTGTGTAAATTAAAATCATTTGAAGAAAATCCATTGACTTGTAAATTATTTTTAATAACATTCAATGCAAGAGTTTCACCTATATTTTTTTCGTATTTAGGATGGTATTACTCATCTTTATATTTTTCATATAAATCTCGTGCATTTATAGGATTATGAGAAACGCAAATGAAAGCAAATAATTCATAAAGAATATAAAGGAATTGTGTTGAAGATGCTTCTTCCAAACATCTATCCCATTCTTCATCTTCATTAATTGATTGTTTTGCCTTAGCTGCCTCATAAAACGAAATGTACATTAAATCATCAACAGTAAGCTTCAAATGATGTGGCTCCTTTAAGGGGGGAGCCTGATTTAGAGGCTTCAAAAAGTCGAAATTTTTTTTTGCCTAAATTTCTTCCTAAACTATCTAAGAATATGTCTCTAAAATTTCAGAACGAAATTCGGAATATTTTCGGAGATACAGAAGAAATAGTGAGCAAGCGTCAAGCAGGTATCTGAGTGGCCGGACTGCCCGGAGCGCGCGCGCTCCGCCCCTCGATCTATTATGTATATTATAATGGAAAGGGAATGACGGTCTTCCGAAACAGTTTAACTGTCCATAGAAGGTCTCTATGAAGCTATGGTAGGGGCAAAACTATTATTGTAACGGTATATATGAGCTGGCAACGTCGGCTCGAACAGAGCTATATTTTGTTTTACGGTTCAGTTTTAATTTGTCTCTAAGTACGTGAGCATCTTAAAAATATGGAGACCTATCCGAAAACGAGCAAATCTGCGAGTGAGCGTAGAGGAAGGCCACGGAAGCACAAATTCCACGGAAATCAATTTTTGTATGTTTCTTCATCGAACGATGGAGAAGCTAATACCAGCCGCAGTAAGCAGAAATTGGCATCGGCGACTACGGACGACGTTATAGTTCATCCGTCTCATTATTACCGCATAATCGAGTTTGTGTCTGTGTTTTTAGCAATTCCAGAGTTAGTTATTTGCAATTTGTGTAAGCAAAGAATAACGTTCGCCGAAAGCAACCATCGAGGTTTAGGATTTAAAATTATTTTGTCGTGTCACTGCGGTAAACGAGAAATCCAATCCGAACCGTTGATTCACACCGGCTACGAAATCAACAGAAGAATTGTGTTCGTCAGGAGGCTTTTGGGTGTCGCACGAGAAGGCATGAACATTTTTTGTGGTCTTCTGGATTTATCTCAAGGCATAGGCTTAGCAAAATCGACGTATGACAAAATCGTGGAACATCAGTATACAGCATCGACAACGATATTTGAAAGTGCATGCGAAAGTGCTGTCGAAGAGGAAATACAACTAAATGTACAATATGGAAGACCAGCTGACCATTTCAAAGTTTCGGGCGATAGGTCGTGGAAGAAACGTGGATTCACTTCTCTGTACGGTGTAACTACACTTATTGGCTACTACAGTAGCAAAGTGATTGATCTCGATGTTAAAAGCGGATATTGTCATACCTGTACTCTCAAGAAAAATACGTTGAACGACAACGAGTATGAAGAATGGTATGAAACCCATAAAGAAAGTTGTTCTTCGAATCATGCAGGCTCAGAAGGAAAGATGGAAGTTGATTCGATCACCGAAATGTTCTCAAAATCCATCAAGAAATTTGAAGTAATGTATAGCAATTATATTGGCGATAACAACCCTAAAACATTTCTTGGCATCGTGAAGAATAATCCATGAGGTCGTCAGTGGCTCATTTGGTAGAGTGATGGATTCGTAATCTCGAGGTTCCGAGTTCGAATCCCGCTCTCAGCCGATTGATACAAACATCACTGTACGTTACATGTGCTTTGTTCACAAACACACTGATGACCTTCGTCGTTAATTAGCATCAATATGATAGCATAAATACAGTGACGTTAAAATTAAAAAAAAAAAAAAAACAAAGAATAATCCATACGGCGACAAGTGTACAGTTACTAAAAGCTATCACCGCATATTCATTGTTAAAATATGTAAACTAAAACTAGTAACTAACTGTAATATAAGGCATTAACTTACTTATTTGAATTTATCTAATTAGATGTCAGTTGTAAAGTTCAAAATACAAATTAAAATTTGATAGTTTTAAAGAAAAAAATGTTCTCCAATAGTGATGAAAATAAGCGTGAATGTAAAAGTAAACAAAATGACTACCTTTGTGTATATAAGTATAAGAACGTTCAAACAGTAAAACATAAACAAACCACTTGTCCGAATAATATTAGGCCTTATAACAATTAGAAGTTTCGCTCAAGTTAGTTTGATATGTATATCTGAGGAATGCGCACTATAATAATTTGTCAAAATCAATTATTTATTTATTCAATTTTGACATATCAATGAATAACAATTACGTTCATTTATGCGTACAGACTTTTATTTGTTTCATTGTTTTTTTTTATTTGAAAATGCCGGCCTTATTAAACCATGAAGAAAACAGAAAAAAAATTGCGCTGTTTGTGGTAATAAAATAGTTCTTGGGAAAAAAAATATTAAATTTTATTCAATAAATGATAAATGTAGTGATTTGATTAAAAAAAATAATTAATGATAAATTTTCAATATGCAACAATAAGTTTCCATTAAGTATCTGTGTCACCTGTAGACTAACATTGAGTGAACATGATAAAAGACAGAAGAAAAGACCTCTACTCACAATGCCTAATTATAGTGACATTCAATTGATAAAAAATACTAAAAATTTTAATAGTGATGTTCAGATTACATCTGCATTACAGCGAGCAATACTTTAAAAAAAAAAAAATGTTAAAAAAATAGGAATAGCTCGGTCCAATATTTCGAATAAAATCACTTCTGAAAATGGAATGTATGGTAAAAAATAAAAAAATAATACTACGCTGGCTTTATCTTCTAACAATAAAGATTATGAGAAAACAATTCAAAATTCAAAAGAATTTATTAAACTTTGTAAGAAATGTTTACAAGAAATTAGGAAAGGTATAAGTCATAAGTGTTACAACATACATAATAATATTGAAAGCTTAACTTTCTGAAAAATCTCAATTACAAGCTGCTTCTTCTATTATTAAGAGAACTCACAAAAAACTATCTATATCTACGAATACCAGCTATACAAATAATGTTGAACTAAATTTAAATACTAAAGGTCGTAAAAGAAAGATTATTCTCAATAGTAAAGAAAAAAAAAACGTAACTTTTTCGGAAAAAAATTTAGATGATCTTAGAAGTACTAGCGGTTTCTCATTGAAACAAATGAAAAACATAACGAATTTCATACGTTGTTCTTCTGGCGGAAAATCAGTGCCTATAAACTACCGTGAGCATGTGACGGAACAAGCTACATTTTTAAAAAATTTGTACAAATCTGGTAGTTTTAAATTTGACATCGAAAAAGGTAAAGCAAAAGAAGAAAGAACTGTTATTTAGACAGACGCAGAAGAAATTATAGATGTCATATTAAGTGAACGACATATCGTCGGCAATTATGTTGTAAAAATAATGGCCGACGTCGGGCAAGGTTTTTTTAAAGTGTGTATTACGATAATACCAGAAAATTTTCTAAAAGACAACATAAATTACAGTGCTTTTTCAGACAGTGATGATGTAGATAATGATATTTCTATTAAGAACAAAAGAAAAACGTACCACGAAGGTGGAAGTGTGAGTGCAAAATCAAAGTTAACTAGTGTTTACCGTTTGATAATGTTACGTATAGTTCCTGATATCAAAGAGACCTATGAAAATGTTAAAATTTTATTTGATCTAATAAAAATAAATAATATTTCTTTTAAATTTTGTTCCGACTTTAAGCTTTTGTTAATAATAAATGGTCAACAGACTGCTACTTCTTTTTTTCCTTGCCCTTACTGTAATATTAAACTGAATTCTATGAGACATTCTTCAAGTGGAAGCGAAGTATTACCATTAAAAACTTATGGAATGCTTGAAAATGATTATAAAGCCTTTTTTTCTATTGGAAAAGATAAAAAGCTAGCCAAGAATTGCAACAGCGTCATCAATCGACCTCTATTTGAATAAAAAGAAGATTTGTGCATACTGGAACGATGTGTGATTCTTGAAATACACATACTTCAAGGATACGTGAATCATATTTTCTGGCAAGGATTAGTACCTTTATTAGGGCGGGAAAAAGCTCTTATTTGGCCCAAAAAATTGAATGTGATTCCAAAATATTATCACGGCGAAATATTTGAGGGTAACGCGTGTCGGAAACTTTTAAAAGAATATGAAAAGTTGTATAATTCAGAAATTTGCAGTAAAGTTAAAAAACTAGAACTATTACGTTTTGTAAATGCGTTGAAAGCTATGGATGAAGTGGTTGACTTTTGCTTTTCAATGACTCAACGAAAGGGTGAAATAGGCGCTTTAATTATGAATTTAAAAAAGAGTTTTCAAGCTACTGAATTGTCGAAAACTTTAAAAGTTCATATCGTGACAGATCATTTGAAAGATTGTTTTGGTTTTTTGAATAATGTTGGATTAGGGGTATGGTCTGAACAGGCTGGAGAATCTGTTCACAAAGAATTTCTAAAATATTGGAATAAATATAAGATAAATGTAAAAATCGATTCTTCATATCCTCAAAGATTAAAAAAAAGCAGTTATTGAATTTTCATTTTTGCATATTTAGTTGTATATAACTATTATATATGTTATCATATTTAGTTGTATATAACTATTATATATGTTATCATTTTTGTTATTATTTTTTAATTTAAATTATTTTAATGTTCAAAAAAGTTAATCATATGATATTTGTGTAATTAAAATGGAATAAAAATATGTCAAAAATAACTCTAGCTTAAGAGGCCGCCGTATCTCTGTCCTTTTTTAATTAAAAAATTGATTTTTCTTCCAAAATTAGCAACTAGAGGCAGAAATAAAGACATAGTTTCGATGTGTTTAATAAAATGTAATATTTTCTCTGATTAGGATAAATTAATTTTATCGCTTCGTTTTTAAGAAAAGTTGAAATAACTTAGAAAATAAGAAATTAGTGTCAAATAATGGGATTTTCAAGTTATTCTAACTTTTCTTGAAAATAAAGCGGTGGAATTAAATTATTCTTATCAGAGAAAATATTGCTTTCTATTATACGAATCGAAACTATCTCTTTATTTTGGCCTCGAGTTATTAGTTTTTATAAAAAATAAATTTCAAACAGATTCGGTAAAACAGGTAACTGTGTCGGTATACGGCAGACTCTTGAGAATTATTTACCTTCTGCAATTATTTTATTAATGGCTGGTTAAAAAAAAATGAAAACTTAGGTAAAAAAAGGAGTATTCTTGCTTCGCCGATTTCCATTTGAGTGAATTTCAGTATATTTTGTGATAAGAAATGAAACCCCGTTGTCAGTTTTTGTCGTTATGTTTGCTCAACTTTCCGGCCATTGAGGCCCTATGTGTGCAGTACACACAATACAAAGAAGCGAGGAAAACAGACAAGAAAAATGTTTTGTAAATTTACTTTTAATTTATAAAATCTATGATGAACGCAGTGATAATGAGCTGCTCCAAACTTTACAAGCCGCGATAAAAGTAAAAAAAGACGCGCAGTCAAAATCGCTTTGGGCGCATAACCTGTTAAAATTAGCGAGAGGTGACCTGAATGAAATAAACGAAATTGATTAGTAATGAATAATTTATTATAAAATGCACAAAAGTATAATACAACTTGACTGTCTAACAGTCATTCACGGAATGAACAACCGCATCTCGCGTTCATCAAACATAACCCGCCTTACGGCGGCGCCACACACTACACACACACGATGAGGGTGTCTATATTTTTAACAAGAAGTAATTAACAAAATGTATGTATAAATATATATATACATATATATATATATATATATATATATATATATATATATATATATATATATATATGGGAAGAGGTTCGGTTGCGGGCATAGTTTGGCTGTGGACACCCCTACGTTTCTATAGGCAGAAAGCAGATGAGGTTTTTCTGACAAATGTTATTTACGTATTATATCAGCACGTTTGTTTATGTCAAATATCGAAGCGAACAAACGCGTCTGCTTCTCGCTGTAAGCAAATTAATTTTTCTGTGCTTGAAAATAAAACACAAAAATTTATTTACATTTATTTATAGTTTTTCAGTTTCTTCGAGCATATATACATGGAGGTAGCATGTTATATGAAAAATTGGTGGCTATTATAACGATGATGTGAGAGAGAAAGAAAATAACTACTTACATACTGTTTCTCTGGTACAGCACATACGGGAGCGTTACGAGAGAAAGGTAGGATGTAAGTTATTATTTTCTTTCTCTCCACCTAAAGTTGTCACCACTTTTTAACACGACATGCTTCCTCTATAGTATATATGTTCTAAGGGTATGCGTCATTTTTCTTGTAATAAGATTTGCATTTTCTATTGGTTCCTACATAATTAGTAGTTATTACATATTAGAATGAAACTACCTTTTTCTACAGTTCTTGGTTCCTATGGATCTGCACATTTTTTTATAATAAAAATAGCTATTTTTATTGAGTCCTATATAATAAGTAGTCATCATGTACAAGCACTTTTTTTGGGCCTCATTTTTGGGTCTTATTTGGGCTTTAGTATATGGTTGATTCCATTTCAAATCGAACAGCCTGTATACACTCAAGTCACAAATCACTGCACCGATGGAATATGTTATTCTACTCTGAAAATAAGGAAGCACGAATTTTCTTTTTCTTGCTAAAATATCGAAATTGCATAAGATATGCACATTTGAAAATTGCATACAAAAACTAAATGTTCAAACTGAAAAAGTTGACAGTAACTTTAGAGGGCTATCGTTTTATCAATTTTCAATGGATTTTAGTAAACCTTTTTTTGTTTTATTCTGTTTTGAGCCCTCTTCGATTCAGTACAAGAAATTAAATAACAAAACTAAAAAATGAATCAGATATATGCATTTTATCAAAAAATGCACTTTTTATGCACATGCATTTTTCTCAAAAACGCCATCTTTTTTTTACTGAAATTTTTTGGGCTAATAGAGGATCAAATTATCTATCTAATGGTACCTGCTTGATCCCGTATTTTTTGTTTGGATCGAGAAAACTATTAACAAATTTTATTGTTGAAAATGCTTGTATATACGTTTGGAAGTCTTAAGCAATCTACATTCAAACGCTGTCGCATGCTTTGCTCATCATTTGTATATATTTGTATGCATGTATATACTATCAATAGTGATATATATGTGTGTGTGTGTGTGTGTGCCCTATTGAAAAAGATCACGTGAATAATTTACGTAAATTTTTCATGTGATTTTTGTTTCATTTCATCAAGTGAATTATTCACGTAAATTATTCACATGAATTTTATATTTTTAATATAAGAAATATTTCAATAAATATAATCTCTCAAATCAAAAGTATTTCAATTAATATGATTTTGTAAATTAAAAGTATTCAAATTAATATGATTTTTCAAATAAAATATGAGTCACTAGAAAAAAATTTGTGTTTCATTTCATTACGTGAATTATTTACGTAAATTATTCACGTGATGAAACGAAACACAAATTTTTTCTAGTGACTCATAATTTATTTGTAAAATTATATTAATTGTATCAGTTTTTGTAAACTTTTACAAATAAACACATATCTATCCATCTATCTAATTGAAATACTTTTGATTTGAGAGATTATATTTATTGAAATACTTCTTATATTAAAAATTTAATTATTAATATGATTTTATTCCAAAGACACCCGACAGAATACAACAATTAATTGAGAGTTTTAATACAGTTTTACCTGGATGCGTCTCACCTCTAAAAAAATAACTGTAATACCTTAAAATTTAAGGGACAATTACGTGCCATATTAATGGCTAAATCTTCCAACGGTCTAAAACGTAAATTACTGCTCTTATAAATTACCTTCTTATGCATTTTAAAAAAATCGGGACATGACATTATCTTAGAAGAGTAAATTTCGGACATTGTTATTGCACAGTTTCGTTTACTTTTTCACAAGCCCGAGAAGTACCTTTTGGTCCTCTACCAGCCCAAAAAATTTCAGTAAAAAAAAGATGGCGTTTTTGAGAAAAATGCATGTGCATAAAAAGTGCATTTTTTGATAAAATGCATATATCTGAGTCATTTTTTAGTTTTGTTATTTAATTTCTTGTACTGAATCGAAGAGGGCTCAAAACAGAATAAAACAAAAAAAGGTTTACTAAAATCCATTGAAAATTGATAAAACGATAGCCCTCTAAAGTTACTGTCAACTTTTTCAGTTTGAACATTTAGTTTTTGTATGCAATTTTCAAATGTGCATATTTTATGCAATTTCGATTTTTTAGCAAGAAAAACAAAATTCGTGTCTCCTTATTTTTAGAGTAGAATAACATATTCCATCGGTGCAGTGATTGGTGACTTGAGTGTATATAGGCTGTTTGATTTGAAATGAAATCAGTCATATATATTTCTCTTTTCATCTATGTTTCACTATATTTTGCTTTATTAGTTCTTTACACTCTCTATTCTTTTTTTCTTTATTTTTCTTTTACCCCTTTCATCTTCAGCTACCCTTCACAATTTACTCTTTCCTTTAAAGTATAGACTTCAATTATGATATAATATTAGAGACTACACTTGACTAGCTTCTAGACAAAAGAGAAAAGTTTTTGTTGACAGCGCATCTTTAAACGCAGCTAAATTTAACTCAATCAGCTAATTTTTTTCAATTTTTATCTAACTTTTGTATAATTGAACTGACTTTATGAAAAAATACAGCTAATTTTTAGGTAAATTTACCCTACTTCTATTTAGTTTTAATTAACTTTTAGCTAACTTTTATACAACTTTTAACTATTTTTTAGCCAACTTTTAGTTAACTTGTAGCTTCTATTCTAACTAAATTTCAGCTAAATTTCAGCTATATTATAGCTGATTGGGGCCACGATTGATTCTTATACACGCCGGCAGCGTCGATAACGTTGGCAAAAACTTTTTATAATGTAAAGAGATATAGATCTTTGTATATAATCTAGTTTTAAAAAAAATTTAGTCATTGACTACTCATCATATCTTATTCATAGAACTCTTATTTTTCACCCTTTTATTTAATAACACCCATTTTCTACTCATTTTACACCCATTTTCCATATTTTTTCAAGTCTACATCCCACCCAACAAAAATAATAATGCTGATACCCAAGTAAAAATATTTGATTTCCAAGTTATACTCAATACTGAAATCACGTTCATGAATTCGAACCTTATAGACGAATCTCAATCTTGTAAATACTGAAGATTATTAAGTTCTAACCTTAATCTTGAATTTACACTTGCGCACACAAAGAAAGGAAAATATCTAAAAAAAATTGTACTAACTTGAGTCAGTAGTCAAAAAAACATTAACAGAAGTTTTTAATTGATACTCAGTTCATAAATTAAGACAACCTATATTAGCATCTTTTAACGTGTCTTATCCCAAAAATTATTTGGTATAGTACCGAATTTTCCCGTACCACGGAACTAAATTATCTTATACTAACATATCACCTTTATAATACTCATTGCGGCGTTGTCAAGTATGAAACTTCAATATAATTAATACTTGATAACGTAAAAACCATTAAATTGTAAAACAATTTATAACAGTTGATAAATATAATGTAAATTATATAATATATAATAATTTTAAATTACTAATAATTAATTTTAAACTCAAAAGCTAACTATTTTAAAACGGAATATGGAAGATAAACGTGTATCGTTTTATTCCTTAAATATCACGAATTAGAAAATTAATTATTAGTAATTCAAAAGTGTTGTATATTATATAAATAATTCTATATTTATTAATTTTTAATTTTAGTAACAGAAAAAGTTACACCAAAAGATATTAACAATCACATTTTCTGCGAAATATTGCCCTTGAATCGAGTAGGTGAAATGTCAGTCTTAGTACCGCAAAAAAGGACACTAAGACTAAGCATCGGAAATTTATGCTCTAGCTTTATAATATAATCATACCAACATTGGTCCCTCAAATTCAAGCGATAGTACTAACTGAAATTATATCATCACTTTTTTTCAAATACCTTAGTACATAAATTAAATATACTAGATTTAGTACCTATTTCAACAATACTTTCTCCGTGCAGTTGTTAGTTCTAGTAAACCTCAAATACTGTTTTCGATTATTTTATGGTTTGTGATTGAAACACGTGATTAAAAAGAATGAATTCCTATGATATTTTTTCATTGGTTTGAATGCAATTGAGTAAAACAAATTCTTAATTTATCATAATATGATTTGTATTTAAATAATTTTTATGCATATTGTAACTTTAATTAATCCTTTTTCATAAAAATATAAAAATTCAATTTAGTACGAAACTCCAATATCAAAATTCATAAGTTAAGTCAATTCTTTTTCATTTTAAAATTGGCTAATTTATACATAATAATATAACATATAAAAATTCAAACAAGCGATGTACGAGCGAGGTAAATTAAGCTAGTATTAATTTTAATCACACTTCAAAACATAAACAAACACGATCACGCGAAGATGTCAAATGTTATGGTATAGTCAAGAATATAACAAAACTGAAATTTGTCAGAAAATATTGTGTATGTATGTGTACATATATATATATATATATATATATATATATATATATATATATATATATATATATATAAGGTCATTTCACGTCAACTGAGAGATCAAAAAAATAAAAATCGCTGAAACTCTGAGAATATATTCTTTCTGTTACCCCAAATATGGAAAAAAATTTTCAATGATCTAGATTGAGAGGATCAAGAGCTATAGATCCTTGAAATTTGAAAATTTTTCAAAATTTTTGGGAAAGTCCCTCTTTATGATTTTTTTTCTGAAAATCCTGATGTTTTAGAGAGAAATTCATAAGAATACTTCTTGTTGTAAATGGAGAGGAGAGTTAGCATGATTTTTTACAGACCTGAATTTTGAAGTTTTCTATTGGTTCTTACATGTATTACATGGTAATTATAATTACTCATTGTTTGCCACTTCAGAAATTGCTTTTCGAGGGCTTATTTTCTTCTATTTTTTATGAACTTTAAAATAAATTTTGGTTTGTGTAAGCAAAAGTCACCAATAAGGAGTTATGACAGTTTGAAATCTATATTATCATGTATGATTTTTTTTTCATATTCAATATAAATATATATTTTCATGTATGATTTATTTTTCATATTGAAAATAAATTATACATGAAAATATATATTTCAAACTGACATAACTCCTTATTGGTGACTTTTGCTTACACGAACCAAAATTTATTTTAAAGTTCATAAAAAATAGAAGAAAATAAGCCCTCGAAAAGCCATTTCCGAAGTGGCAAACAGTGAGTAATTACAATTACCATGTAATACATGTAAGAACCAATAGAAAACTTCAAAATTCAGGTCTGTAAAAATCTTGCTAACTCTCCTCTTCATTTACAACAAGAAGTATTCTTATGAATTCCTCTCTAAAACATCAGGATTTTCAGAAAAAAAATCATAAAGTAGGGACTTTCCCGAAAATTTTGAAAAATTTTCAAATTTCAAGGATCTATAGCTCTTGATCCTCTCAATCTAGATCATTGAAAATTTTTTTTCCATATTTTGGGTAACAGAAAGAATATATTTTCAGAGTTTCAGCAATTTTTATTTTTTTCTTCTCTCAGTTGGCGTGAAATGTCCCATATATATATATATATATATATATATATATATATATATATATATATATATATATATATAATTTGGAGTTATGACCTTTTAAAGTTTGACTGGTTTCAATAAAAGTGTTTCAGAACTTTTGAGCGGTACTGAATATTAACTGTTTTATTTTATAAATAAAAAGTAAAATTCAACTTGATTTAATAAAATTTTTATTTTATTTTAGATTATTAAATCTTTTAATTCAGAAGATGTTTCGTCGATTGTTTTAACTAAACATGTGTTTCAAGATCCACAACTTGTTCATGATTTGTGCTATATTAAGTCTCACTATAATTGTCTACCAATGATAGTAACAAAATTGGAATCAGTAAGGTTTCTAACTGAATCAAGCAAAATTGTAAAGTCGAGTATTAAAAATCTTGAAACAGTTCCAAGATTTTATGAAAAAGTAGTTTTTGGTACTTGAAAAGTAGTGTTGGGATCTTTCAGTAGTCAAAAATTACCCTAAGTATCTCCTTAAATCGTAAAAAACTGGCATTTTCCATTTTAAACTGTTTTAGCTTTTTTATAAGCCTTTTTGACATTTTTTCGAATTATTTAGATGTATAAGTTCCTTAAAAAGTAAATTTCGCAAATTCTGAGACTAATGTAGTGTATGTCACCACCTAGAAATTACAAATTGGAAAGAACAACTCTTTTTATTTTAATGCAAAATAGTACTTTTCCAAAAAGTCAAATTTTTTAAATAAAATAAATATAATTTTTAATTTTTCTTGTTCCAAAAGTATTGTAAACTGTATTTGGTGATATAATTAGATTATATTTATAAGAAAAAGTATTTTCTATTGGTTAGACTTCTCTGAGAGTCAAAAATAATCTCACAAATAGTTAACGATCGTAAAAAATGCTCTTTTTGCGTTTTTAACTATGTTCCAACAATTTTAAAAATCTTAGTTTTAATAGGTCCCAAATAAATATAATTTTTTAAAAGAGATATGTGTTTTAGTTTTTTTTAATTGCATATAAAAAATTGAATCAGATGCCAAAATTGTGTTCACTATTTCTAACTTATAAAGCATAAAAAAACTTTCAATTAAAAAAAAAATAAGTCTGTACAACCAAAATTAGCCAAGTTGTGAAGAAAACGATTTTTTACATTTTGACGCATCCTGGTGAGCCGCTTTAATATTTGAGGCTGAAAATTTGCAAACCTTCATTATTTTCAATACGGAACATAACCTAATATTTTTTTTCCAAAATCACCCAGTGAACTTCTGACTATCTCATCTAGCTATACTCTTTAAACATGATTGCTTAACAAATCAATGAATACTCAATTTATAATATTCTGCAATATCACAAGCGCTTCAGCCATTAGCTTTACGATCTCTCAAAATTCAGGATAGTTAAATTCGACCTCAAGAAATCCAAAGAACGTTTTCTTGCTATCGTACCTTGGATAGTATTAGCACTTGGTTTTTAGTAATGTTTTCTATTTTATCAAGCTATTTATAATTCCTTAGTTTTTTTGCTAAAATCGCTTAAATTATATGATGTTAAGATACCAAGTAAAAATCAAGGGATTATTGCTTAGATCTCCTGTGTACAGTAGCATATTTTCTGATTTCCAAAAATTCATGTAAATATTCTTTTGCATTTTTTTTAATAATAAGCACCTGTAATCGGTGAACTACAATAAACATCTGCACAATGCACGGAAAAGATAAGAGTAAATACTATCGCAAACTTAATCACAAAATCTAAACAATAACTCTCAATTATTCTCAAAATGAAAAGCTGAATAATTTTATGATTAAATAATCAAAACAACATTTACTATAGAATAATATCATTAAAAAATTTTAAATTTTGTTGGAACATTTTTTCTATTTTTTTACTAATTTGAACATTTTTTAGTTGTTCTAAATAAATTTAGATAATAGTAGCAAAAAAGTAAAAACACGATCGAAAAATATGTGTAAATTTATCGTTTATAGAAAGATAATTTCTGTTTTTTATAGGAGAATATACAATATGTACTAAAATATATTAGATATTTAAGAATTACTTTATGAAGAATCTTTAATACTTGAACAGCATATAATACTAAAATATATTATAGAGTCACTATAAATTTTAAAATTCTTGATAAATTACTATTAATATATTTAATTTATTATAATTTACATGTGTTCCATGCTAAAATATATTTAAATTGAAGTTTATCTTACATAGAACGCAACTATGAGATTTTTTAGTCTTATCAGGCACACTGACATTCATAAAAGTACATAAAAAATGTTAGTATAGAGAAGAATAATTGACAAATAGTGCCATCAATCTAAATATCACATATTTCACAGGTCCTTAAAAGGAAATATTTACAAAAACTAATGAAAACGGAGAAGTCCATTAGAAATGAAAATCACAGCCACTTGGTTAAGCAGTCATCAAAACATGCAACGATTACCGTTAAAAGGTATGTTATTAACGTTTGTGTAACAATCATTTGTTGTAGATTAGTAGCGGTTCCTGTACCAGTGTATGTTTGGCTGGTATTAGTATTGTCATTCGAAGTGAACTTGTTATCAACATTAGATTCACTCTCAAAATCATGGTCCATTATATCGATTCGAGTAGGAGGCTCTGGCATGTGAATATTTGAAGATTTATCTATACTTTGTTTTGATTTAACTTCAACTTTATCTGGATCATTTACAGGTTTAGTAGTAACTTCATAGCCGCTGCCTTCGGTAAAATTATCTTCATCATCTGTAATGGGATCTAAGCTAATAGAACCTGAACCACTTCCAGACGGCCAGCTTTCTTCTACATCAACCCATTCAACATCATGACCATTGAACGCTGAACGCAGTCTATTACTGATACTATTCAAAGCAAAAATTTGCTCTTTAACAACAGCAGCTCGTGGACCAGAAGCGCGTACTTCTGGATTAAGACTTTGAGATTCACCATTAGATGACAAGGGATAGGTATACCTGTTGATAATGATTATAGATTTTATTCATGATTTTGCAAGATTAGATTAATAAAAGAAATACCAACTTGTCTACATGAGTACCATTCCAGCAGTTATTGGTATTGCTAGGAGGAACAACAAGACCATCGTTACAGAGCTTGTAAGGTAAATATAACCAAAATTGTCTTGAATCCCGGATTCTCTGTTTAATTTCTTTAACAAGTTTGTCAAGAATAATAGCACTTGATGAACGTTCGTCTTCTTCAATATCTTCTACACTTGAAGAGCTACTTATATCTTCAAAGTTCAAAGATGTATGTTCGTCTATTTCATCGTACGTTTCATCACGTATATCAGTAACTCTACGCTTACGGCCCAGTATTGGTCTTCCACAACCTGTAAAAACTCGCTGTGAAACATCGCTACTACTTTCTTGAAAATTCATTATTGCTTCAGAAATTTTAAGATTAATAGGTCGAACTAACATCTCAATATTAAAAGGTCCGAGAAGTCGATCAGCCACTTTATCCACAGCTTCTACAAAAATATCAAAATTTCAATTTTTTAATAAGTGACATAAATCAAATAAAAAAGTAGTGTTGAATGATTTATTACCTTACCTACAAAGTGATTCCAATCAGCATCAAGAGCAGCATATTGTGCTAAGCAACCTTTCATTACATTTTCACACATGCCATTGCAAGCAAGCACAGTACCAGAAATACCATTACAATATGGACATGATGTCATTCTTGTAAGTGCTGCTGTACATTCAGTTGAGACTTTTAACTAAAAAAAAATTCATAAAAGTCATTTATAAATTGTTTTTTATGGTAAAAAAGTTATTATTTTTAGATCTAGCAGAGTTTTAAAAATTAATCGTATTAACCTGTTGCATGTTCTTCAAAACATCTGAAGCAACTTCGAGAGCTTGACTGAAAGTTCTTGTTGCTATAAATGAACGTTTTATCTGCACGCCCAATTTTTGAGGAACGTCTCCGAATGGTCGCATTTCTTTCATATGATGACCCACACATTCTAGATATTTATTATCAAATTTGTATTGACTATTCAAGACGGTAAACATTTTTTGATAAAGTGTATTGAAAAATGTATCCATAACATCGTCCAGGTCGACCTAGTGAACAAATTAATGGTACATTAAATTTATATCATAAAACTATATTCTAGTAATTATAAGAATTCTAAACGTTAAGCAACTAATAAACTAAAACTAACAGTTTTGTATCTATTTATAAACAGAATATTACTAGTTTACAAACAATCGTTTATCAATTAATTTTATTTAATTTATAAGATTTAACATACTTTAATATTATTTATGTTTTAAAATAGCTTTTATTATTGGGTTTTAATGTTTTTCAAACAAGGTGTTGTGATAGAGTATATAATTTATAAGTAGTTACCAACATTACGGTTTTATAATTTTTTATCTTCAACCAAAATTTCTGAAACATATTTATATTATTTATTCTCTTTATTAATTAAAATAGAAGGTTGTAATATAGAAATATTTTACAAAATTTTTGATTGATCGAAAATTTGGAAAACTATAATGCTGGTATGTTACATTTCCTTAAGTTTTTTTTTTTTTTAATTTATATAAATTGGAAATGAAGATGATTGC
Organism: Anastatus disparis; assembly: GCA_017163975.1. Classification (NCBI taxonomy): domain Eukaryota; kingdom Metazoa; phylum Arthropoda; class Insecta; order Hymenoptera; family Eupelmidae; genus Anastatus; species Anastatus disparis. Next base: position 2,447,463 of record JAFFSR010000316.1, on the reverse strand, counting down.
AAAGTTGATCAATTAATTGAGTGTAATATACCCTATTAAAAAAAAATCAGGTGATTTATCATGCCAAAACATCATGTAACGATTTTGTTGATCTTTACACATTTTAAATCATGCTTAGTCAATTTAGAACAATTTTTGAAAATTTTGGAAAATTTTGAACTTAGAAAATTTTTTAGATAATTTAGTTTTAGAAAAAATTTCTAACTAGGAGAGTATCAGACCTCCGGATCACGGATTTTGCTTAAACGTTGGGATAAGTTTTCAGATGTCAAAATATGAAAGGAAACAAAATTTTAGACCCCAACGCTCAATATTTCCCTAGTTACAGGCAATTAAAGAAAATCACTAAAAAAGTTACTAGATTTTCAAACGCATATAGTTTCTTAGCATTGATAGCTAGGAGCTTGAAACTTTTTTTAAATGAAAGCTGAGCTCAAATCCTTTCGAAATAGTAGTTATAGCATGTCAAAATATTATTTTTTCCTAAAGTTATAGCGTGATAAACATTGGACCTGATTTTTCTTTTTAAAACATTAATTAATAACAAAAGCTGAAATTGGGTCTAATGTTTATTACGCTATAACTTTGGGAAAAAATAATATTTTGACATGCTATAACTACTATTTCGAAAGGATTTGAGCTCAGCTTTCATTTAAAAAAAGTTTCAAGCTCCTAGCTATCAATGCTAAGAAACTATATGCGTTTGAAAATCTAGTAACTTTTTTAGTGATTTTCTTTAATTGCCTGTAACTAGGGAAATATTGAGCGTTGGGGTCTAAAATTTTGTTTCCTTTCATATTTTGACATCTGGAAACTTATCCCAAAGTTTGAGCAAAATCCGTGATCCGGAGGTCTGATACTCTCCTAGTAAGTTCAAAAATTTCAAAATTCTTTAAAAATTGTTACAAATTGACTAAGCATGGTTTAAAACGTGTAAAAACCAACAAAATCGATACATGATATTTTGACATGATAAATCACCTGATAAATCAGGTGACTTGTCACCTGATTTTTTTCACCAGGGTACTTAATTCGAATTTCCTTCTTTTTATTTCAAAAAAAGGCATTCTTAAATTAATATCTCTTTTCTTGAACTTTTCTTTCTGTTTTACTAAGTCTCGGACATGATCTCGTGATAAAAAAAGTTCATCATAAAAATCTTGATAGCAATTTGTCTATTACTAAACAATATATTTTTCCCAATGCGGTGTTCAAAAACCGATTTTCGTTGCCTGTTTTGCGTGAACAAAATACCACATTCTTTTAATAGTGAGCAAAATAGTTATTTCGCTCGCTGCGTAAAAACACAGTAAGCAAAATAACTATTTTACTCACTAATGAAGGAATATATGAGGGAAATAACTATTTTGCTCACTAGTGGAGGAATATGGTATTTTGCTCACGCAAAACAGGCACCGGAAATCGAATCCCGCTTATCTTATTGGGAAAAATTCTATACCCCACTCGTAGAAAAATAGGTCACCTACTCGTCTTTTTTGCCACTTTCGCTATGCTTGAGTGACTAATTAACTCGTGAGGGAATGACATATTTGATTAACTTGTAGAGGAATGTACTATTCCATTACTTGATGGGTAAGCTTAGATTTTTCACGCATATGTTACGGAACGAAAACGACGCATTCTCGCGTTAATGAAATAATTTTTATATTCCTCCGCTAAAAAAAAATAAGGTAACTTCTTTATGCTAAGAGTTTTGCCTAACGAGGTGAGCAAAATTCAATTTTCTATGCTTATTTTGTTTACGTAAAATGCGCAATAAATTGGGTTTCGTTTTAATTGATGCAGAATACATGAAGTATATGTAAATAAAAGCAAATATTTTGTGTGATAAAAATACACAGCTTGTGTCTGAATTTGAACGTCTTTTGTGTAAAATATGCGTAATCAAATATGCATACATAGTGAATCCAACCATATAAAATTTTCAGAAAACCTATGTTTCTTTAAGACCAAGAGTTCCATAAGACATAAAATGAAAATGTTTGCGATTGTATTTTTAATGTTAAATCAAATTTGTTGTAAATTAGATATTTAATAAAATGCAGTAGCAAGGAGAATGTATTGCATTTAAATCTAAGATTTCATTTGGATTTTGTGATATTTCTCTTATATAGACTTATGAAACAAGCCCCGTCCATACGGCCCGACATTTACTCATCTCATAGCCAAGCTTTGCAGAGTTTCTAAGGTTCTTAAGAGAGTGGCTTACACTCAGCTTTCTTAACATCTGGACCTAAACCTTTTGCTTGACTGCTTTCAAGCTAGTTTCAAAAAGGATTGTAATATGCAAACAGCTTTATTGCACTTGCTTGAGAAGTGTAGAATGGCTATCGATTGTTAAATGATTATATTGCTTTTACTTTTTGTTTTCAAAAGAGTTTGATCGCGCAAAATTGTTAGCTAAGCTTAGACATCTGAACTACTCAAATATAGTCATTAAATAGCTTATTTGTGTAAGCGTACGTATTCAATCATTGATAAATATAATTTTGCGTCTTAACGGTCTTCGGTGGTAGTTGATGTACCTCAGAGTAGTGTTCTGAGCCTGCTATTATTTCTGGTTCATATTAATGACATTTCAGGTGCGTTGCATTAAGCTGAGCACATTTTTTTACAGATAACTTCCAAATTCACTCGTCAGTTTTTCCCTCTGATGTTGAGCGATAAGTTAACGTCGTGCACCAAGAGGTGGCAATAGTTAAATGGGTGAATACCAATGGTCTCTAACTAAATACTTCTTAAACTCAAAACTTATTCATTGGCAGCAAGCAATATGTTTCTTGATTAAATTTATTATTACATCCGCTTGTTGTTGTTAATTAGATCACAATTTCATATTCCTTGGTAGTTGAAAGTCTTGGCCTGAGGTTCTACACTAGACTGGAACAAGTAGGTCGTAAATATCATCTGCTAAGTCCATGCCACATTGCGTTCATGAAAATTCTATAAACATGCCCTTTCGCATGATACAAGGGAAGAATTTGTCAAATCTTTGCTTTTTATTCTATTTAATTATGCAGCGACGGCCTAAGACGACCTTTCTCCAAACGCAAACTTGCGTTTGTACAGAGCCTTAAGGCGCTAGGCTAGTTTCTCAAAATCGATTTTCTTTGCATGTTTCGATAGTATACTATTCCAAAAAATCGATATTTTTTGCATGTTTCGATAGTATACTATTCCAAAAACAATTTCTTAAAGAGCAGCGCGCCTAGCAGATGTACTTATTGTTGTGCTCCGATGCTATCTACACGTTAAAAACAGAATGGGTACATGATGCCAAAATGAAAAAAAGAAAGTGAAAGACTTAGGAGGAACAAGTAAAAACACAGTAAAATTAACTGATAAAATCATAAATAAACTCCAAAAATATTATGGTTTGGCAATAATAAGGCATCAAGATAATCTAGATGAAATGTATAGGGAGATTTGGGCTACATATTTTCATATGGACTCGACTGACAAGAGTCCGCAACATCAAAACTGTCCAACTAGCGCGGATAGCTGATGTAGATATCGCCGAGAGGAAGCTGAAGAACTTGATATGAAGAACTTCAAACACGATTATCTGCCATTAGATCCAGAAGTTTTAAAAGTTTTGCATTCAATTTATACGCGTATGTTTGTTGCTCTGTTCTTTGCATCTGTTTAGCAACTTCATTTTCAATATATCCGCGGATATATCAAAAATAGAGTTGCTAAACAGATGCAAAGAGAGCAACACGCAAAATAATAATGAAAGCTATAACGGCTTGCTATGGTTTTGCTCCAAAACATCTAAACAGCGGCCTTAAAACCTCGGCTTTAAAGGCTCGGACAGTACGTAGACAATCCGCATCTGAGCAGCAGCACTTTCTAGAGCAAGAGAAAGGTGAATTATATGGCGCCCAAATAGCAGAATAACTATAAGTATGAAAAAATTAATTCTATAACACAAAAATCAGTAGTCAAAGCTTTAAACGCGTTTTTCTCAAAACTGCATTTTCAAAAATGGCTGCAGCTTTAACTCAGAGAAAAATAAAGATATCGATTTGAAATTTTGTACGAATATATATATTCTATTATATATATATATATATATATATATATATATATATATATATATATATATATATATATATATATGTAATATATATGTATACACACACTCTTATATATATATATATATATATATATATATTATATATATAATTATACAAAATTTTTATTTAATTAAATTAAAAAAAAAATTTTTCTCAGGACATAGTCATTTACAGTAATAATCCACATGTTCATGGTTTTGGAGTAATTAAAAAAAATTCTGAGGTTAAAAATAAAAAATCGACTCTGACAGATCGAAAGGAAATTTTCCAACGAACAATTCTGTCAAAGGTATTTTTCGCTATCTTTTATGGTATTGTCTACAGATTGGAATGACCACTTTTCTCTTGGATTTCGCCACTGTGCGTCGTAGTGTATAACTCGGCTTAAAGTCGATATTTTTGCGTGAAATTTTTTTTTTTTAACTTATTAAAAGTATCTCGATATATCTTCTAAACCTAAAAATATATGTCTGCTTGGTTTTTTTTTCAGCCCTGGAAAATCACCTTCTTTTCACACTCGAGAAACTAGTCTAGCCCCTTAAATGCTTGTGTGAATTTTTTTGTGAGTATGTTGGTAGATGCACATGAGTTATGCCATATCACCTTGATTATCGCTAGTTATCAGTAAAAAATAGATCTTTATACTTGAAATAGACAGTGTCTTACAACATAGTTATGGAAGTCTTCGGTATTTAGCTTCAAGGTATACCAGGGCTAATATTGATTTAATAGCGAGATTTTCTCGTCTTCCTGCTAGACTTTTCATTTGTCCTCATGTTCATATCACTTTCATGCAGCATTCATTTATCTACACATTTGCAGATTATTTCAACAAAAAACTGGCCATTTAAGAAGCCTTCGCATTTGACTTTTGTTATCTTTTCAAATGGTTCATCCTCGATAAGCTTTTAAAAAATGAATATAAGTCGTAACGGCATAAGTTTAATGAAGATAGACGCTTATAAAGAAATACTTCTGGGTTAAATTTTTGTAACCAAACGTACTATACGTAAGTATACCTATATATATTACGTACATATATATATAGAATACATGGGATTCAGTACTGCTCCTAGCGGCTGGGTCACCATAAAACCAACCTAACTTAAGAGTACCCTTCTATAAGCGTCTATCTTCGTTGATAAGTTGATAAGTAGGCATTATTTGTTAAGTTACAGAAGAAATTTATACTTTGGGTATCCAAGTATACAAAACGTCGTAACTATATAATCCTATTAAATTTATATCCTATTTGAAAACAATTTAAATTATAGTTGATTTATTTTAGTCGATATTGCTTGTTATTATACTCATAAAGTATTATATATTATATATTTTTCTGTTATATTTCAAAATTTTATTCCAAATTGTTAAAAATCACTTAATATATTTTATCTTATTGATAGATGTTTTTTTCATTATTATTGTTCTTTATTATTACTAAAATTTAACTGTTATACATAGCTGCAACTCTCATGAGCCAGACAAGGTATATCTCCAAGACCAAAACAAAATTAAGTTCAAGTCTAAGTCTCTCTTTCCCCCCTCTAATCTTAATATTTTTTATCTCCTAGCTGTTTCCAGATGTCTCATTTCAATTGACATTGTATTTTATCGCTCGTATGAATGAAAACTAACCTGAATTTCATTTCTCTTTCATATAAACCAGCTGCCTCGAGTCTAAGTATAATATTTTAGTAGTCACTGAAATTTTTTCATCTGATTTCAACAATGATTCCATTATTATCTCTGGTTATAATTTCTATAGAGTGAATAGAGTTCGTAATGAAAACGGAGGTTTAGCTGCGTATGTCAGAGAGTTTAAAGCTCGTACTTTACATCTATTGGACACAAACTTTGATAACTGTCTAGAATTTAAGCTTTTTGACATTAATACAGGAACAAACTCGATCCTTTTTGGTATTGTTCACACTTAACCAAAGGATCTGTATCCAAATGAATTTTCCGATGTTCTTTTTAGTACAACCGTCGTTACAGAAACGTCTTTTTCATTGACGACGTTGACATAAACCTGGCATCACGTAGTCATGCACCAAGCTTTCTTAAAAGTAACTTTGATATGCTTTCTTTTGTATAGTTAGAGCTAACTCATTATGTTCTCACTAAGAATCACTGCTCTTATACTTAGATAGACCTGTTCGTAGTTAGCATCAATAAATCTCTTGTATGTTATTCTGAGTCTAGCTATTATTTTAAAATTAGCCATAACTTGATCAAGTTAAAAATCAAATTGCTTAGATTTACTGGAAGAGTATCAGACCTCCGAATCACGAATTTTGCTCGAACTTTGAGATAAGTTTACAGATGTCAAAATGTGGAAGGAAACAGAATATTAGACGCCAATGCTCAATACTTCCCTAACTACAGGCAATAAAATGAAATCACTAAAAAAATTATCAGATTTTCAAACGTTTACAGTTCTTTAGCATTCAGAGCTATAAGCTTGAAACTTTTTTAACCGACTTCAAAATAGAGGAGGTTCTCAATTCGACTGAATTTTTTTTTTTTTTTTTTTTTATGTCTGTTACCTCATAACTTCGTCATTTCTTAACCGATTCGAAAAAACTTTTTCTTATCTGATAGAGAATGTCTGCAGGAAGGTCCCATACGTGTCCTATAATTATTTGGCCAATATTCGGTTTGTATGACCCAATTATCAAATTAAGAAAACTGGGAGTTTTGTTTTCTCTCTCTCTCTCTCTCTCTCTCTCTCTCTCCCTTCCCCTCTCTCTCTTTCTCTCTTACCTGAGCTTGAATATGCATACATGCACACATAACGACACTGTGCTGTTGAGCCTTCTTTCTTTCCTGCTATATATTGCTTGGTGGTGTACTAATGCATGCGTTATGAATTAATAATGAAAGTTTAATGTAATTAGTGGGTCTACCTATATTTGCGTTTTTAGTAAGGGGATTCACTAGAAGATAGAAAATAAAAATTTTTTAACAAAAACAAACAATTAAAAAAATTTTTAATAAATAAAAACCGACTTTAAAAGTATCGAATGAAAAGAAAATTTTCTACAAAAAATAAGATTTTAAAAACATTGCACTAAAAAATGACAAATAAAAAATTTTTAACAAAAAAAAAAACCGAATTCAAAAAATGCACTGAAAAGGAACAAATAATTTATTATCTTTAGAAATCATACAAATAATTGGTAAAATACAATTTTAGAAGTCGGTGTCTAATTCTAAATCTGTGGTGCGTAAGCAGAACGACTTATTTGTATGATTTCTAAAGATAATAAATTATTTGTTTCTTTTCAGTGCATTTTTTGAAGTCGGTTTTTTTTTTGTTAAAAATTTTTTATTTAAATAAAAGTTGAACAAAAATCTTTTTAAAATAGTAGCTATTGTGTATCAAAATATTATTCCTTCCCAAAGTTATGGCGTAGTAAAAATTGGACCTAAATTTTCTTTTTGAAACATTAATGATAAAAGCTGAAATTTGGTTTAATCTTTATTACGCTATAGTTTTGGGAAAAATAATAATTTGGTATACCGTCAGCGCTATTTCGAAAGGATTAGAGCTTAGCTTTCATTTAAAAAAAGTTTTGAGCTTCTAGCCATGAAAGCTAAAACAACTATAAGATAACCGGAAGTGATCTCAGTACCTATAATGAAACTATTTTTTGTCTCCATTAGCCAAATCAAAAACCATTGACAGTCTCAGTCTAATACCCGAACGATTTCAAGGCTCTGTGTGTATTCAAAATTTTGAATAAAATCCGTAATCCGGAGGTCTGATACTCTGCTAGTGAGCTTGAATCATCGACCGTCCTATGTTCGTGAATTCTTGATTCATCAAATCTTACAAATAATGTTTGGATGCAACTTGAATTGTATCTTTAGCATACGATAGAGTATTAAAATACATCAAAATATTTACAACTATTTTTAGCATTGCAGGACGAATATGGTGACTGAAATACTATAAATGAATTACAATGAATGAAATAACACAGTAGCTCAGCATTTTGTAAGAATTCCATAGTTTCTGAAAAAAAATATTGAAGTTTGTAAGTAGCGCATTCAATTAAAAACTTTTAATAATCTTACAATAATCCGAATCACCCAGGACTAACGAGAAGGTTCTGGAGAAATACTAGTTCCATTATTTTAATTTCTTAGTTTATTTTTTTTTGACTGTTTTGTTCTTTTTGTTGGTTTTTTATTTTTTCACTTCTTTTTTAATTTTTAATATTTTTTTTTTAAATAACTAATATTGGATATTGAATTTTATATAATAATTATTATGTAAACGAAAGAATAATATTAATTTTTAGTCTGAAAATAGAATTTTTGAAATCGTAACTTTAATTGAGAATTAAATAGGATTTTAAACTAAGCATCATTATGACACAGAATAATATCGACTATTGCTTGTGAAATCTTGAATACTACTGTTTTGAAAAAAAGCTAAAATCCTTATCAGCAAATAATAGACGGTGGTTTTAAACTAGAAGAGTATTTCATTACTTTCAATTTTTCGTTTATTTCTACAATGGATGTATGCCCATTTGAAATATTAGTAATAGGGGGGCTTTTTTTAATCACTTTTCAAGAATATTTTTTGTTTTTGTATGTGTTTCTTTTGAATTGTACTTCTTTTAAATGGTTTTTCGTCCAATTGAAAAGTGTTTTGAAGTTTGAAATGGCATTATCAGGCTTTGCCTGCAGACTAGCACGTATAGCTTTACATTTAAAAACGGTTTCCAATCCGTCAAACACGCCTTTGCCATACGCAGAAGTAAAAAAGTGCCTGTGAAGACACACTGTGTATGTATTAGTATGGCGCTATAAACGCACTAAGATATGTCTATGTATACATGAGAACGCTTCTGCGCAAGCATCAAATCAGACAAGCGAGTGGCTGCGGGCAAGTCCATTTTTTGTACTAACTAGGGGAGTGTCACACCTCCGGATCACGGATTCTGCTCAAACTTCGGGATAAATTTTCAGATGATAAAATATGGAAAAAGCTAAAGTTATAGTCATAAATACTCAATATTTCCCTAATTACAGGCAATTAAAGAAAACCACTAAAAAAGTTACTAGATTTTTAAACGCATATAGTTCTTTAGCGTCGATAGCTACAAGCTTAAAACTTTTTTTAAATTAAAGCTGAGCTCAAATCCTTTCGAATTAGTAGTTAAAGCATGTAAAAATATTATTTTTTCCTAAAGTTAGAGCGTGATAAACATTGGACCTGATTTTTCTTTTAAAAACATTAATCAATAATAAAAGCTGAAATTAGGTCCAATCCTTATTACGCTTTAACTTTGGGAAAAAATAATATTTTGATATGCTGTAACTACTGTTTCGAAAGGATTGAGCTCAGCTTTAATTTAAAAAAAAGTTTCAGGCTTCTAGCTATCGACGCTAAAGAACTATATGCGTTTAAAAATCTAGTAACTTTTTTAGTGATTTTCTTTAATTGCCTGTAACTAGGGAAATATTGAGTATTTATGACTATAACTTTAGCTTTTTCTATATTTTATCATTTGAAAACTTATCCCGAAGTTTGAGCAAAATCCGTGATCCGGAGGTGTAACACTCTCCTAGTAAGTCTAGCTTCAACGGTCTTTGTGTCTGGTCACACTGACTTACTTATATTATATAACTTATATTTATATATTTCTGTTTTTATTATTTAGACACCTCTTATTTGTTCTCATCCTACTGGCATTTTTATTGATTTTTTTGCATCATAACCTAAAAATGAAATTTTTTAAATTGTAACTAGAGTCAGAAAGACCGATTTCAGATATATAGATCGTTAAACCTATTGGAGTTTCAACAATGTTCTGGTTTGAGCACTTTGGAAAATTTCTAACTTGAATTTAGATATCAGCACATAATTTTAGTAACATTTGTATTTGTGCGTCGTAACTTATTTTCAATTTATTTTAACCTACATATTGTATTATATGTTTATTTGCTCCGTCATTTATATATATATATATATATATATATATATACTAGGGGGGGTACCCCCCTGCTCGCTCTGCTCGCCAAGCCCCATTGGTGATTATTCATATCCTACATATATTTTACCAATAAAAGAAAAATTAATCATTTATAAATCACATGATACATCTGAAAAACAAATAATAATTTAATTATGATTGTTTATACCTTATAAACTAAACGAGTTTGCACACCACCTTACATTTCAAACTAGTTATTATGATGAATTGCATTCATATATTTAATTTAATTGTATAAATTTTTCAATATTTAAATATAGATTTTAATTTAACTAATATATTTGAACTGTGTGAAATATAGAGGGAACGTTACGGCGCGTTAGATTTTTTGATTAGTGGCAACCCTCGCCAGGAGCCCTAAAAACCACTTTATTTTATAAATAATATTTCATAGATTAGTTATACATTTATAATATAATTTATTTTATGTATTGAATATGAATAAAAAAATAGTGATATCGTACAATATATAAGTGAAAAAATAACTTATTATTAATTAAATGATATTAATGATCAAAATTATAATAAATTTAAAACTATATGAAAATTTTTAAATAATTATTTGGTATAAAAATTTTATTAGTATTATATTTGATATATCATAATGTTTATTTATGTCTTAAGATTTATAGGATTATTTTGATATAATTCCTTTTTCATATCTTTTTAACTTATTTTTACATTTTTTAAGATATATCAATATTTTATACTAAAATTTAAAAATTTGTTTACTTTAATATTTAAAAATAAGTGATGTAATTATTATTAATATTCATAAGATCATTAAATCATTATATTATTTTAATGATTTTAATTTGTATATATATAAAATAAAATAATTTTGAAATATTAAACTTACTTTTTATTACTTACTTTTATGAATTTTGATCAAATATGTTTTTAATAATATTAACTAATCGTAATAAATATCTAGAATAAATTTGATAATTTTGATTAATATAATATTCTGTTATTGGTTCACATATTTGAATTTTATATTCTATAATTTTATTAACGTAATATTTATAATATTCTGGTACTTTATTCCAATTATTGTATTCAACTTTTTCTTCATTCCCGCCAATATATGAATTAATAATATTATTTAATTGAGAAATTTCTGTATCTTCTGAAATATTATCATTTAAGCTTTCTAAATAATATTCATATTCTTCTTCATAATTTAAGTGGTCTTCAATTTGATTATTTAAATAATCCATTAAATGTTGATCGATAATATCATTTACTTCAACATCATTTCCTTCAATCGGATTCCATTCCATCATTTTTGTTTATATGATTTATTTATGTATCTAAATTTGTATTATTAATTTTTATAGTAATTCTTTGTAGTAATTGAATCTATATTTAATTTTCTTTTATTATAATTATTTTTATTGTTTATTAGCAAGTAAAAGATATTACATAGGAATTATAACAAAATAATCCTTCAAATCTTAAAAGACTTCACAAACATTATGATATATCAATTATTATATTTAAATTTTTTTCAATTTAAATTATACATTGTGATTTAAGATTTATTTAATAATTATATAAAATGTTAAACATTTTAATAAAAATATTTATAAATTTTATTGAAAAAATAATGAATTTTACGATATATCAATTATTATATTAAAATTATAAAATTTTTTCAAACACTAGTTATTTAAAACATTTTTTCAACTTTTTAATATATTACAAAATACAGTGAAACATATACAAAAACTATAAGATAAAATAATATATATTATATAAAAAGTGGTTTTTAGGGCTACTGGCGAAGGTTTCCACTATAAAAAAAATCACAACGCGCCGTTAGCGATACCTCTACATTATAAACCTATTTTTTATATATTCATTTAATATATTTATAGATTTATTGTTAATTTAAATATTAACTTTTAAAATAATAAAATTTGAATATTAATTTTAAAAATAATTTATTATAAACATATAACAAAGGTTTAAAGTGTAAGGTGGTGTGGAAACTCGATTGTTTATTTATATAAATAAACAATCATAATTAAATTATTATTTGTTTTTTCAGATATATCATGTGTTTTATAAATATAATTACTTATTCTTCATGTAAATGTTTTAACAAGAAGTCTTAATTCATTAATTTATAATATAAAGAACAAATTTTTTTATCTATTAATAATTTTATTAATGTATAAATATCAAAGTATTATATAATAAAATTTTATTATTAAAAATATAATTTCGTTTTTCATTAGATATACCACATTATATTAATTAACATAATAAAGCATGCAAGTTATAAACTGTTATACGAGTCATTACACGAGTACGATTTTTGCATAGTGAGCACGCTCGCCTAAATCAATTGCAACCGAGTTAAGCTGCAACTGCACTTTATGCCGCCGAACCGACCGCGTTGTAAATAATAAATAATATTAACTTAATATAAGTTTATATTAATATTAAGGGTGTTTCACACCATACTATCGTAGCATGTATCTCCGCACTGCTGTGCCGCCATACCGCCGTACCGACCGCGTTGCAAATAGTAATTAGATTAGTCTAATACAAATTCATATTAATATTAAAGGTGTTTCACACCATACTATCATGGCATGTACCGCCGAGCCGCCGTACTGACCGCGCCGACCAATATATAATTACAATTAGATTAATATTAACTAAGTATTGATACTAAGGGTGCTTCCCACCCATTACAGTTGTAGTTTGATTAAGGGTGTAGTCCACCCGTCTCCATCGTGTCATTTAACATAACTTTATATTCCGCCGTATCATTCAATACATTTCATTACACCGTCAAGACCTATCTAGCCCCGTGTATTCAAAGCACATTAGAAGTTTGTCAGCCTTCCGCCGTATTTCTTCACACAAGACATTAAAGGAGACGACTCGTTCGTGAGTTATCTACCTTCCGCCGATTATAAGTCACAAAGAGGGACAACTCGTCCGTGTGTTATCCACCTTCCACCGATCACCTAAAGGAGACAACTCGTTCGTGAGTTATTCTTCTCCCGCCGTTTCCCGTTGTCACCACACGCCTGACCTGAATGTCCACCGTACTGCCACGGTACCAGATTTATTCGCTTGATTTAAGAATAATTCTGCCCTTCTAAGAAAAAAACATCCTATCTACACTTTTTGAAATTTTTCATTTTCTTGCATAAATAGAAAGATAAACATGAAGTGCAACTATTGCCGGATTCAAAATGACTCAAAATGTTTTTTAATTAAGTGAAAAACGCTAAAATAGTTTGTTCTATTTAAAAAAAGCACCTTAATTCGAAAAGTACGATTTACAAAATCTTAATTTTCTCTATTTTAAAATTTTGTCAGATAGGACGTTCTTTCTTAGGAGGGCAGAATTACCATCATTCAAATTAACTCCATTTCCGCTTATTAAAAGACTATTGAGTTGAGTTTTTTTTTAATTCATTTATTAATTTGATTTTTGTCGACAAGTGGCACATATGCCGTCGAGTAGTTTTATAATTAAACTCGCTTTTTATTTTATTGTATCACGCGCATTTATTTTAGGTTAGTTATTTGATTTATATAACTCAGGTAAGCTTAGCACTTTCTATTATTATATTGCTATACGTCGTTGTAAATATGAGTTTAAGAGTACAATAAAGCCCAGGTATTCCCTAACATAAATAAAACGTGTCAAGCCCGTTTACTTTCCTTCATGTTTCCGCCGTCCGTTCCGATCCACCTCCTGCCTTCAAACCCTGCTTACTCTCTGAAGCGTCCGACAACAGGAGGCTGAACGTCATTTTCCTCACCCGAGAGAAAAATACGTTACAATACATATATTTTATAATTTTATCAAACATAATGTATAATTAATTATTATTTAATTTATTATTTGTCTTATGTCATGTCTAATTTATTTATTTCCCTATATATATTTAAATTGTACATATTTTGCTGTATGTGGTCGAGGGTTTCTCACTCTAAATTTTACATATATATTATTTTAATTAGAATTCAGTGAGAAATCTCACTTTTGTTTGAGGCATCGGCGTTGACAACTCAATCTCTATTCGATTAATAGAATAAACATTCTTCAAATAGTTTTCGTTTCATAAGCAAAAAGAGAAAACCGTCGATTTTTTATTCACTTATTTATTGATAGCAAATTAATTATTGTGAGTTGTTAATCCAAAACTTATAAGTAAACATTTACCGACCATCTTTTAAATGATGGCACAGGTGGTTTCCTACTAGTATTTTTGTCACAAAAAACTCTATTTAATTGGCTTAAGTTAGGTTAAGTTGCTCCTCTTTAACGCAATGTATTTTTATATCTTTATTTTAGCATCAAGAAAAAAAGGCTTATCAAGTATTTTTATGTAATCTTTATAATGCAGTTGATGAACGTAAGCTTATGTATTAATTAAAGATCTAGATTTTTATTAGTATTAAATTATGGATTTAGCGTGGATTTTTTACCTTCAGGTATTTTTTTTTTTCGATGAACATTATCAATTCTTTTTAGATGCACTTTTGTATCGTTTGAAATATAACATGTAACGTACCTATGAAGGTAATAGTTACTACATAAAAAAATCGCCGGGTTCAGTGCTAAACTAATCAAAATGACAAAAAATCTCCGTAAAAGGTTTCAAGAAATCTTTTACGGGGATCGCTGAAAGCAACGTGGATTCCAAGAATTTTTTTTTTTTTTTTTGTATAAGATAAAGTGAGGGTTTTACGATCGTAATAATAGAAATCTTGCTAGGCAAGTAGCCATTGGACTTTTAGTTCTTAGTCGTTCATTGCACGCAGTCTTTTACGATAACGTCGGGGGGTCAACTTGACCATGTCGAATAGGGTTTTAAGTTATATGTGCTTGTGCATCGGGAAGCTTTCTAGTGTCTTGGTCGTCGACTAGATACAGTCTTTTATGCTATGCACGTTAGGGTTAACCTGAGTGTACGAGACATATTTTTTAAAAGTAAATTATAACTTCATTTTTGCCAATCTAACCCTAAAATTGCAACTTCGCTGTTCTTTTTTGGCTCTCATGGCGAAAAATACATTACGCAACTAGTATGGAAAGGCTTTTTTACGAAACTCGTTACGACCCTCACCTTCGGCTCAAGCCGTAAACTTCTCGTTTCGTAAATAAAGCCTTTCCATACCTGTTACGTAATGTACTATTTCCGTTGTATGTTTAAGAGAGAATCTTTCTTCGGCTATTGCCTTATTAAATACTAGTAGGACTTTCTTCCTCCCTTTGCGACTGCTCGTCCATCAAGATGCTCTCAAACGTGTTTCATACACCGTCAAAAGAAATTCGTTCTCAAAACGTGTAGGACTCAGCAGTATCAGCGTTACGTACGCAATAGAATAGTAATGTTCCTCTGCAAATCATAAACCCGGGTGAGAGGGGCAGGACAGGAGTTGGAAGCAATGCAATCACACGAACATATCCACATGATTTACCGGAAGGCTCGCCATTAAGTTTAGCTAGTAAATTCATACCAAACGCACGTTTCAATCGAAATAGGGTTTTAACAACTAAAACAACTTCGGGTTTTCATAAAATGAAAATTTTAAAATTTTATTTTATGAAAATATTGGGGAAAACTCTTTCTAATAAAATAAAAAATTCACAACAAGCTTATAATGAACAATTATAAACATTAAATAGTCAAATAGAATTTTTAAAATCAATAATTTTACTAAGTCAGAAAAATTAAAACTCAAATAATTTGAGTAATGTTAATTTCCTAGCAACAGATCAAAATAATCTTTCAAATTCGTTAAATTTAAATTATATGAGCAATAGTAACACGTCATAAACAAGACAAAGCTTAAACTCTAGATTTTCTGAAATTTCAATAAACAACCAAGGACAAAACAGTTTGTCGGCCTCAGCCTTAACATATGAAAAACAGCACATTCTTTTCCAATAGCACAGGAAAACTCGAACCCTAACACTTCTGATCCGCAATCGCAAACAAATGAGCAAACGCCTTAAAACTCTAATCCGTCAATAAACTTATCAACACATACAACAGATACACACAATTTAAACACGCACAATCACAATGTTCAACCGACAGTCTTGGTAAATGTTAATTTTAAACCAATAACGTTACTTTTTTGGCAACACGATCCCGTAACGTGATTTGAAATGTATGAATATCAACTACTCTTACAAAATATAATTGACAATAATATAAAAATAATTAACGTTATGCCTAACTTGAACAATAGTTTTTTAACAGGTGTAGCGAATAATATTAAAATGCTTGAAAGTAATAATTGGTACGAAGGCTTGAAGAATATTTTAATTAAAAAATACACTTACAAGGAGAGGTCCCTACCTCCGGGAAACGGATTCGGCTAAAACTGCAGGATATGATTTTTTGATGAAAAAAAATGAACCCGTGTTTTTTCTTTTCGTTGAATAGGCCTCATTTTTTTGAAAATATAGTGAGAAGGAGCCTTTATAAGAACTTGAATACCCAAACAACTAAGACTCTTACAAAAAAATACATAAATTATGGAATAAAGTGCAAATAAAATGCGTTGATTTAAACTTTGTTGCATTATAAAAGCTTCAGTGGTTCAAAAGTTAGAGCTAATTGAAATATGCTAATAAAATAGCGTAGAAAATTGATGATTTTTTATATGCTTAAAAAATTAACAAATTAACAGATGAATTCAAGTATTTAATAATCAACGAAAAAAAAGTTCCAATAAGGCCTTTGGTGACCAAATTAACAAGAATCATCCTATCTAATGTCTGTCCCAGCATTCCTCACTACGTATTAGAGGACTTTATTGACGGCTTAAATATAAAGAGAGGCTCCCCCGTAATTACACTAAAAACTGCAATATCGAATAATAACTACAAGCATGTTTTAAGCAATAGAAGACAAGTTTATGTAGACCCAGAGGACGTCTCTAAATTCTCCGAAATCCTGAAAATCTTATATGAAGAGGATACATATTTTATTTTTCCGAGTACCGACATCATCAAGTGCTTTGTCTGTAAACAAGAGGGACATATCGCAAAGGCTTGTCAACTCAACAGCCAAATCCCCTCTTCTCAAGGCTCATTCAATGAAACAGCGGTAGTAGAGGATCCAACCCAAACAGTAAATAACATCAGTCAATCTAATGATAGTTCAAACTCGTCTAACTCTATGAAAGACCTCACCAATATAGAAAACCCAGTCATCGTTACAAACGTCTCCGAAAAGGTAAACACTAATCTTCAACACAAACCCAACACTCTCTTCAAACGTTCAAGTTAATTCTTCATTAGATAATTCAGACAACAATATGCAGACTGATAGTGTTACATTTGAAAGACCATACCCAGAGTCTTTAACATCTTCACAGTCATGCATTACGACCGAGGTGATTTTAACGTCGGAGGTCGAATCATGCTCAGAGGCCTTCTTTGAAGAGACAGAATTATCGGATTAATCTACAACTAAAACTCCATCAAAAATCAAAAAAACTAAGAAAAAATTTAAACGTTCCACTACGTTATCTACCCCACCTAACTTAAACGAACTACTGATACCACTAGAAAAAATAATAAATGACAAACCGCAAGAATTTCTTCTAAGTTTTTAAAATTTTAAAAGTTTCCTCGACAAAACTTACTCCGGCAAACATATTTCAGAAATAGCAAAGGAGCATACACGAATACAGTAGATTTAATAACAATGCTACAAACTCTGTACCCCCACTTGGAAACTAAAGGTATAAAAAGTAGATTCACAAAAATTATCAAAAAATTGGAACGAGATCTCTCTATTGACTCCTCTACCGACCACACGATAAAACCAAGCACCCAATAATAAAATGCAATAAATGGCGCATTATAATAAAAAAATAATACTGCAGTGGAACCTCAATGCATATTATAAACGATTGGAAAATCTACAGAAAATTATATATGAGAGACACCCAGCTTTACTATGCCTTCAAGAAACACACTTCAAACTAGACCAGCACGCCAATCTCAGAGGCTACAAATGCTACGCACAAACCATCTATGTAACCATGCAAGCGGAGGTGTAGCTACATATATAAAAAATCACACATACAGCAGAGAAATTCCTCTCAATACAGAAATTGAAGCAGTTGCTATAGAATTTTTTCTTCCTGAAAAAGTTACTATATGCAATATCTATCTACCCAACAGCCAACAACTATCAATAGATATTTTGTTCAAGCTTAGATCTCAACTACCATCCCCTGTGATAGTGGTGGGAGATTTTAACGCCCATAATATAATATGAGGATCCTTGAATACAGATCGTAGAGGTAAAATAGTAGAAGAATGGATAGAAGAATCTAATTACAACATATTAAACCTCGCTCTACCTACCCACTTTACAGTCATCCAACGGTACAGAGAGTATTATAGACCTCTCGCTATCCTCATTAAATATTACAGAATACCTCGACTGGGAAGTATGTGACGACTTACACAATAATGACCACTATCCCATTCTTCTACACGCTTGCTTTGGTGCCTTCTCCAATCCTCAAAATAACATCTTACAATTCGAGCCTTGGAACTCCAAGAAAGCCGATTGGAACCTCTACCAATCTGAATTAGGTAAAAACATTCTAAAGTTGGATGATCCCACTAAAATCAACAATACAAACATCGACAAGTTAATGGATCAGCTCAATAAAGCTATTCTCTCCGCTGCTGAAGTCAGCATTCCTAAGTGCGTAATCAAGAATAATAAAAAACAAACCCCATGGTGGAGCGAGGAATACGCCAATGCATGCAGAGAATCCAAACATGCCTTCAATATATTTAAAAAACACAAAACTCCAGAAAATAAGATCGAGCACAACAAGAGGAAAGTAGTTTACAGAAGAATCATAAAAGAAACTAAAAGGAAATGCTGGCTAGATTTCGTCCAATCGCTTAACTCAAATACTCCCGCTTCATTAATCTGGAACAAAATTCAAAGAATTCAAAGCAAACGCAAATCCAACATTGTCTTAACATTAATAGGCGAAAACAACCAAAAAATACACGAACCCATCGACATAGCTAACAAGTTCGCTCTCACATTTTCTCAAAATTCCAGTAATAGTAATTTCTGTGAAGAATGTTTAGACTTCAAAAACAAATTCAATCTTTACCGGGAAACCTATGAAGATGTTCCAGAAGTGCCATCTTTGAACTCATCCATAGAAATAATCGAGATTACACAAACCCTCAATAACTACAAAAACTCCAGTGCTGGACCCGACGCTATCCACAATATTTTATTGAAAAATCTATCCCTTCTGGCCATCCAGTATATTCATAAAATTTTTAACGTCATCTGGCTACACAACGTTTTCCCCAACCACTGGGAACTAGCCACCATAATTCCAATAATCAAACCAGGAAAAGATTCGTCAAGTTCTAGAATCTAATAACTATTTTTCACAACTTCAAAGTGGATTTAGACAAAACAAATCCACTAACGACCAGCTTATATTGTTAGAATCTGAAATTTGCAATGCATTCCGAAAAGGCCTCCATCTAGCAGCAGTAGCGCTGGACCTAGAGAAGGCATACGAAACTATCTGGAAAGATAGAGTGATCCATCTACTCAAGAAGCAAATAAGTGGTCCAATAGTCAACTTCATAGAGAACTTCCTAAAAGACCGACTAATTGAAGTAAAAGTTAACAATATTCTATCAGATAGAATCCTTCAGGAAAACGGTGTACCTCAAGGCTCGGTTCTCAGCGTCACTCTTTTCCTGATAGCAATCAATGAATTGTCCACAGGGAAGGACCCCTTAATTACTGAAAAAATTCTTCAAAGCGCGTTGGATAATATCTTCTTCTGGTCCTCAACTACTGGATTCTCTCTGTAAATACTTCCTTAGAGAGTATTGACAGATCGAGATATCGCTCAGCATGGCCGTATATGATGTGAGTGACATCGATTCGTAGGTTAGTGAAAACAAAAGAATGTCATTAGATATGTCAATGCTCATACCAATTCATATAAAATCTTAACTTTATAGAATGTTATGTTTAAACAAATTTTCAAAGTTAGACAGTTAATAAGTAAAAAAAATAAGTAAATAATGACATTATTTACTTATTTTTAATAAAATATATATCATTAATTTAAAAAAATCATTTTTAATGTTCCTCATACGGCCTACAATGATATAAACTTATCTACGTAACTTGGAAGTACGAAGGATGAATACAGGCGAGACTAAAGTGCTTGTCGCTTCGTACTCCCAAGTTACGTATATAACTAATGCATGGTTTATGGGTTAAAGATTTATAATTATGTTTGCATTCAGCAAAAAATTAATCGTTGATTTTTTAATCGAAGCCCTTGAATTCACAAATCATAATTGATTTATTAATTGAAATAATTTAACACAGAATTTTGTTTTGATTTTCTAGTTGAAGTTCTTTCAATTCACGATTAATTTTTGATTCCATAATAGAAATTATTTAATTAAGAGTTGCACTTTGATTTTTCGATTGAAGCTCTTTTTATTTACGATTAATTTTCGATTTCATAATTGAAATTATTTAATTAAGAATTCCACTTTAATTTTCTAATTGAAGCTTTCTTAATTTACGAATAATTTTTGATTTGTGAATTAAATATATTTAATCAACAAACTAAATATTGTTTTTGAATTAAATGAGCTTTAATTACGAATTCAAAAAGGATTTCTCAATTAAAATTTATATAAATTCTAAGTTGATTTAAATATTTGCAACCCTGTGCAATACTTTAAATAGTAACGTAAATAACTTCAATGCAACTGGAATTTCTCTGCAACATTTTCTTCCACCGAATTTCAATGTATCAACCAGTGCTATGGTCCTCCAGTTGGCCTATAACGTGCAGAGCAAGGTGTCACAATGCCCGCCTTCTAGTATAATAGAACTTAAAACTCAGAATGACAATCAAGATTCAAGTATCTTTAGACTTAGCAGTCAGTAATGGAAGACTGCGATGATAACACAGAGAATGAGCCCTAAAATGTATCCCTAACATATTGAAAAAAATAAAAATTAGTTCAATTGAAGTAGGGATTCAAAAATCAGACAAAAGGGTAAGATTTAGCGTCAAAAACTTCTTTAGATATATATGTAAATCCTCACACTCAATTTCTAAACTGTATAAAACTGTATGAAAATCTCATTTTTTCGTCAAGTTATAACGTAATAAATATTGAACCTGAATGTTCCTTTTTAAATATTGCTAATAATAGAGGCCGGAATTTGGTCTAATCTTTATTACGCTATTTATAACTTGAGGAAAAAATAAGATTTCGATACCATGTAAGTGATATTTTGAAAGGATTTGAACTCAGCTTTCATTTCATAAAAGTTTTATGCTTTAAGCAATTGATGCTGATAAACTATAAACGTTTGAAAATTCAATAACTTTTTAGTGACTTTCTTTTATTGCTGTAACTAGGAAAATATAAAATATTGGGGTCTAAAATTTTGGCTTGATTCATATTTCAACATCTAGAAACATTTCCCAAAATTTTAGCAAAATCGGCGACCCGAAGGTGAAACACTATCCTTGTAAGTCTAGCTCCAACGGTCTTTGTGCTTGATCACTCTGACCGACTTATAATACATAACTCATACTTAAACATTTCTGCCTTTGTTATTTAGACACCTCTCATCTCCTCATCCTACCAGGTTGCATCCACATGCCATTCGACAATGATATTGAAATTTTCATAATAATGTACTAGATTCAGCATCTTAAATCTATTTTTGTAATGTTGATCAGTTTTATCTGTTACGTAAATAATTTTCTTCAGGCTTGGAAAACCTTTTTCCATTTCGAGGATTATTATTTTTTGCATAATGAAAACTGCAGTAGTATCATGAGTCGTGGACTCAGATAAAAGTATACTGCTCTTATGGATAATTGGACGACGTAAGAAAAATTTTCCGAAAAATCAGAATGAACTAGTCTTTCAGAATGAACTTTGTCATCTTTTAAATTATTCTTTCAATCCCTTATATACTTTGTTTGATTTTTTGATAAAAAATGATGTAGCAGCAACGTTTTTAAACGGTCACAAAAACCTTTGATGAATTCTCGCTAAACAAGACATTGTTTTAGTAAAGAAACCCTATTAGTTGATCACCATAGGTTAAATATCACTTGCAAGATATTTTTTTCTTCAATTAGATCAGTAACATACTCTAGAAGATTTTCTATTGGTGGGCATACGGAAAAATCTTTAAAATAAAAAGATGCTGTGGGATCTTTACATAAAACACGTTTCATACAATCAGTATTATGATTCAATGGGTTAGCTGTACCTTTTGTGTACTTCAGCAATGTATAGTACAAACACAGATACTGTATCTACTTCTTTCTCCCATTGCAACACACCCTTGGGGTTTAAGGTCGTAGAACTTATATAAATCAATTTTTAATGTTGGATTTTCCTGCTTGAATTGTTTGATGTCATTATAAAGTAAGCGTTTTTATACTTTTTCTTTCTGATCACCATTTATGGAAGTAATAGTGCCTTTTTAGCCTATCATAATCTACTATTTTGATCATTAATATGAAAAGAAATAACTTTACACTTGGTTGATTAAGGTAAAGTTCTACCAGCTCTGATGATTGGTGAGGCTAAAATTCCTTCTTTTTCTTTCAATTTTCTCGCGTTTCCAACACTCCTTCGAGATGTGCCAAATTCTTCTGCTGTCTGGGTAATACTTCAACTATTAGGAGCTATCGTAAGGGATCATTAGGTAGTAAGCTTCTGATGTATACCTTTAGTCTATTTAGCGTATCTTCTAATTAATTTTCTCTAAAAAGATTATTTTTTTTGCTTGAATCCACATTATCAGTAGATTTAAATGTATTCACGTCAGAATTTCTTAAGTCGTTGTAATTTGCAGAGACTTTTTTCGATTTTTTTTTCTCATGATATTCATTTCTACAGGCAACGCAAATCTTATGAAATATAGAATATTCTGGAAAGTCATATATCGTACTTTTAGAAATTAAATAATTTTACACCATGAAATCAAAATTGAAGTTAAGTATGATCAGCTGTCAATGTTATGTTTACAAAGGCCGCTCATACAAACATAGATTTTTTTTGTTGTGTTGGCGTTTCCCACGCGACGATACTATCTTAGTCTCACTTTTTTTTATATTTTTCACTGTCTGATCACAAGAGATGATGCGCTCAGCTTCTAAAATATTTTCATCTTCAGTAAATTTTCTTTCTGCTTTGTTCTGTTTGGTCCAATCAAAAATACTAATCTTTAAAAGATGAATATTCTCTCATGAACCTTATTCGTTCCATATCCTACCATGAATTTGACCAATCACGCTACACCATGTTGGATAGCTATATATATGGTATCATATTTCCCAATAACGATTGATACATCGATCAAAACGAAATTTCTTACCACAAGTAGCCATATTTTAAAGATCTTCAGTGAGAATGTTCTTAAAAATATTTCATATCTTCAATACATAATGTATTGTAGTTGTTTGTAGCTGAAGACGCCAAGAAAACAATATTTCGTAAAAATAATTGTCACAATATATGGAAAATATTTCAGACAAAAAATTGCTACAGTTCTTAATTAAAAAGATAATTATTAGTTTATCACTAAACGTGATCCCTACCACGGAAAAGTAAAAAATACCAATACGAGAAAAATATCACACTAAGTTTAGAGATGAATGAACTTGATACATTTCAAGTTCCATTTGAAGATGCAACAAATAAATACCAATACTAGGTTGAAGCTAATGCAATTAAAATGTAGATGAAGTTATAGTTTTTTTGAGTTATTTAAAGTTAGAATTTCCAAAAAGTTCGTATTAAATCAATTTTTGATATTTATTTCATGTGCAAAGTTACAAACGTGCGGGAACGGATTATGTGACAGAATAATTTTGCAGGTGCAAGAACATTATCCATGTTTTTTTATGTTTCGGCATCCATTTACAACTGTACATTGTGAATTCAATGTGTACACAATTTATGTATGAACTACAGTTGTAAATACACCAAAACATAAAAATTAAAAAAAAAAAAAACCGAATTCGAAAAACGAAATCTATAAATATATTGCTATAAAAAATTTTTTTAGAAAAAAAAACCGACTTCAAGAAAAATTATTTAAAAAAAAACCGACTTAAAAAAAATTTTTTTAGAAAAAAAACCGTTTTTAAAACTAACATTTATGAATATATTGCTATAAAAAGAAAAAAAATAATACCTTTTAATCAGTCAATTATTCAATAGTATATTTCACACCAAGGGAAGTAAATTATTGGCGAGTATAGACTCATAATTGCCACCTCAAGCCGAAGGCGAGAGTGGCAAAAATTTAATTTTTAGAAATCGGTGCCAAAAAATTTACTAAAATTGTTGCGCTGACTTTTAAAAATTAAATTTGAATAATTGATCGAAAAAGGTATTATTTTTTTCTGAAAAATTTTTTTTCTAAAAAATTTTTTATAGCAATATATTTATAAATTAAGTTTTTTAAAATCGTTTTTTTTTCTTAAAAATTTGTTATTAGCGTATTTTTCTAAAGTCCGTTTTTATAAAAATTTTTAATTTTCTACTTTTTAGTGAATCTTCTTACTGAAAGAGCATAGTACTGTTACATTGGATTCAATTGATACGCACTCCTATGGGCAGTGCAAGAATGCAAATAATGAGAGGATGCAATTAAGTAGAGAAAATAATCTAAGTTCAACTCACTATTTATTCAATATAAAAGATACAATCTGAGAGAGAGGCTAAGTACGACTTTCTTCTAGCGCGTATGGCGATGGTCTAACGCTTGCCATCGTTTAAAACGACGATGCAAGTCGTCCGCGACGAAGTGCCGATTCAGCATTTCGTGCACCGTGCGACTTTTAGCTTGTTTATGCTCTTCTTGTTCAGTGCTTTCACCTTGTGACTCGGATTCACTGACATCATACTTATCTTTCTCACTTTCGCTCTCACTTATAATTTCTTTTTCTTGATTTTTACTTGGATCTTTTACCTCAAACTCGTCCTCAAAATATTATCCTTCGTCTGTTTCATTGTTCATAATTTCAACATCAAACTTTATTCTTAGTGACTTTTCTCTTTTTCTCTTTCTGAGTTTATACTTGGCACTAGTTGGTAGTATTTTTTACGCAAATTTTCCTTGTTCATTAATATCTGTTCGAGTAGTTACTTCTTGAGATGTACTGCTTTTTAATGCTTCTGTCACCTCTTTTGGTGTTTCTTTCTAAACATTTATTTGTATCCCTTCTCTACCGTTTATTTCTTGCTCTTGTACATCGACTAAAAATCGAGTACGCACTTTTGTTATAATTTCAAGCATCATTTCCAATATACTTTTCTTGCCACTTCCTTCATTTCGAGCTGTATTATGTAAGTTTTCTTGTCCTTCAGTTTTAGATTCATATTCTAGTATTTCTATTAATAAATCTGTGTCATAAACGCTTTTAGTATTTTTCAATATGCCTTTATTTTCAATTTTTGATGTTTGCTTACTGGTTCACTTGCGTTTTTCTTTTGTTTTATTTTTGCTGACAAGCATGCCGTCTATTTACTGGTGTACTCCCCGCAAGAATTCCTTCTCGCATGTTTGTACTTTTTCACATATGCGATCTTACCGTCACCTTGCGCTCGACTTATTATATTTTCAACCAAAATTAATTTTTTCTTTCTATTCGCCCTAGTTTTGCGTAGTTTAATACTTTCTTGTTTCGTCTTTTTTTTATAAGCCGATCTTTTCTAAGGGTTTTTCTTTCTTTTCCCATAATTCCAATTTTCTTCTGATTCAGTATTAATTTCGATCTCTGCTTCATCGATTGTGTCTTGAATAAAAATGTTTTTTTTTTCAGATTTTCTGAACCTTTTGAGCTTGAATCCACTTGCTTTGATTTATTATTACCTTTCTTGTACACTACACGCGTGATAAAAATTTTTGCTGTCGGCCCACACCCGCTAGTGCTTGGATCTTGCTTTTCTTGTTTATCTGCCAACTGATACATTTTTGCGCTTGGTTATTCAAGATTTTCTTAGCCGTCAGCAATTACTGGATTTCTCTAGAGTACATCAGCTTCATTATTTTTTTCTACCTGTTCTGTACATATCATCAAATGTATATCCTCGTAATGCTGCTTTTAATCTATCAAATCTTAAATCAGGCTTTGTGCTTGTATGGAAATACTTTGACGGCTAATAATTGGTCACTACGGTAAATTTTGTACCATATAAATAAGACCTAAATTGTTCCTTTCCGAAAACCACTGCTAGTAATTCTTTGTCATATACAGAATATCTAAGTTCACTTCTTTTTAAATACCTTGAGGCATATGCACAAGGTTGATCTTCGCCGATTTTTCCTTAGCTAATTATTACGCTTATTGCATAATCAGACGCATCTGTTGTTACTATAAATGACTCGCTCAACTTAGGCGCATCCAACACAGGCTCTTCGCATAGCTTCTCACATAACAAGTTAAATTCTATTTAATACTCTTTTTAATTGCCTGTTTTATGATCTGTTTTAATTTTCCTTTTTCCCACTATATGCCCTAATATCTGTGCCTTACGTCTTAAAAATTGATATTTTTTTGGCTTAATAGTTAGATTTGCTTTTTCAATACGCTTTAAAAAACTTTTAAATCAAAAAGCGTGCTGTTCTAAAATTTCTGCATAGATTATTACATCATTTAAATAAATTTTTAACTCTGAACCTTGCAAGCCTTGTAAAGCTAGAGCCATGGCCTTGTTAAAGGTCATAAGTGTTTCATATAACCCCATAGCCCTACACTTATAATGATATGTACCAGACAGCCCCAAAAACGCAGTTTTATGTGCGTCTTTCAAATCAATTTTAACTTGATAATAACCGTCCATAAGATTTACGGCGGCGATGTAATTCGTTGAGGCTAAATTTTTTAGAATGCCACATGTTAATAGTAGTGGATAGCAGCTTTTTACAGTAATTTCATTTAGTTGGCGAAAGTTTGTTACTAAACGCCAGTGTTGCCTGCCCCAAGGGTCAGGTCTTCTGTTAACTATCCACGCTGGGTTATTATGACTCGAAACGGATGGTTCTATAATATCTTTTTCCAGTAATTATTCTACCTCTTGCTGCATAATATTTTTTGATGCTATTGGATAACGGTATGGTTTCACACGAACTCGCTTCTCGTGTGTCGTTTTTATTTTATGTGATAAAATATTTGTTGCTGGCAACGATTCATTATCTAATCCAAAGACAAAGGGATTCTCGGATATCAATCTTTTAATATGTTCCTTTTTATCTCCATTTAATTCTTTCAAGTCTAAAATATCCATTACCTTTTCCACTCTTTCTTTTATTTTACTTGGATTCTTATTTGCCATGCATCTGTCTACATATTAAATTTCGGCATCAGCATTAATTTTCTCTGAATTTTGTTGCGCGTACCGACATTGCGCGTCTAATCTTTTTGCAGTTGGAAACTTTGTTTCCTTCGTAGTTGCCGTCCTCACCAGCAAAAAAATGATTATCTTCTTTGATAACTTCGCATGGAAAAATTTGTATTTCTGGAGTGGGAATTTTACATATTTTTATGATTTGTATTTATACATACTCCATATGCTCTACCATTTTTATTTTCTGTAATGAAATTTTCAAATAATATTTTAGGCTCTAAATTCTGAAGTGGCACCCAGCCTACTTCTACATCATTATTTCTAACTTTTGCAGCAATAATGCGTATTATTCTTACGGAAATTTCTGTTTTCACCCACTCAAAGGATATTGATAATTTATAAAATCAATACTTTTATGTACGGCATTTATATATCCACCGCGCTTATCAATAGTTTCTCAGTCTAATAGCCCGTTTGTTTTAACGGGAAAGATATCTGGGGCAATATGGACCTCACATTTTAGTCCTTGAAGCGTCATTGTTGCGTGACGAAATTATTACATTTTTTTATTTTTCATTTTTACATCATTAAAATTAATTTCAGTATAAAACGCGTTAAAATTTTCTCATAGAACGTTTATTTTTGCTGACATTGTAGTTTATTAGAGAAAGATAGAGATTATTTAAAAACGGTTAACAATCACTTAGCAATACAATAACTTTAATGGGTGGTCACTACGTCAGACCAACTAGCGCGAGAACAGCAATTAGCCAATATAACTCCATTACTCTCTCCATAGTTTCTACTAGCTGTAGGGTTGAGGCTGGGAAAGGGAATGGATGAAGGGAAGAAAGCATCTTCAAGCGATGGATTAAATAGAGAGAATGCATGAATTGACACAACTCTCTCTGCTAATTGTTTGAGTTTTGTAAAAGCTCTTTCCTCTTTTCAATGCTCAAAGATAACGTAGAGAAGAGAGAGAGTTACGTATGACCATTCCGATACGGGCAGGAGAGGAGAGCTGTAAAAGCTCTCTCCTCTTTTTAATGCTCAAAGATAACGTAGAGAAGAGAGAGAGTTACGTATGACCATTCCGATCCGGGCAAGTGTTTAGAGCGGCCGGGTTGGCCTTACGCGAGCCCCCAGCCTTACAGTTACATTAAATTCAATTAATTAAGATTTTTGATTATTAACATTCCTCTTTTTTAATTCAGGGTTTGAATATTATTTTGAAAACTTTCAATTTTATTAACGAAATATCATGGTTAAATGCATATAAGAGTGCTCGATCGACATGGGACCAGCAGATATTTTCTTTAAAGAATATAAAATGGATGAAAGCCAGCAGCGAGGAGAGAGTGAGGGAGCAGCGCAATAAGGAGATAAGTAATTTTGTAGAAATAATTATTCTCTTCTATTATTAATCTGTTAATAGTATCATAATAGTTTATTATAATGCCCTCAAGTATACAAATAAAAGAACTAAAACGAGAATTTAAGTTTATTCCACTTCAGAAAGGGCTTAATGTTATTATAATTAGTTTAAATTAGCTATTGCTTTAGTAAAGTTAATTATTTAAATTTATTATAAAATTTATTAATTGATCATTGCAATACTGTGTAGAAATAATTGTTGAAGCTATGGTAATAAATATCATGTTTAGATCTATAAATTTACTGAAAATTTGTGGTTAAATACCTTAATAAAAAATTTTGTTCCATTTATATCTGTTTACAACCTACATGTTTGTTTTAATTGCTCATTTCCTAGCCATAATTAATAAGTTAATGTTATAATTTGTAGAAAATATTAAAATTGTACATGCCCTTATTTGACAACGGTCAAGGCATATAAAAAATTGGCGCCCGAACAGGGACAAGTAACGGTGAAAAACCGATGAATTTTCACCTGTTAGGTATAAATATATATATATATATATATATATATATATATATATATATATATATATATATATATATACTGACTGGCCGTAGGGTTTAATTTGTCCTAGAATATATGTAAACGTCAAAATAGTCTATCCATCGGCTTGTAAAAGTGCGTGTTCTGTAGTGGTCAAAGTTTTGTAAAAAAAAAGTGATGAGAGTTAAGGTGAATTAACAAATTTAAATTACAAAAATTAAAATTTCAAAGGATAAAATATTTTAGATGATTATTAACTAATCTGAATAAATAAACGCTTAAGTATGTCATCAATGACAAGTAAAGCATCTATAAAACAAAACGTGATTTTTAATAAAGTGTTTTAATAAAATTTTGTGTCTCATAATAATAAAATTTTTGCCTATAAAAATGTGTAAATAAATGTGTAAAAACACATAGTTGATTCAACAAATATTAATTTTTAATCTACTTAAAAATATGATAAAACACCGGGCACAGTAGATTTATTTGAGGCATAACTAATTGATCACGTAGTTGAATTTTTTACTATTATGAAGAATATAAGAAGTACGTGAATCCTATTGATACATAGTTGGCTAATTTTTATGATGTGATTAGAATAAAATATTAGAAATATATTTAAACGAATTGAAACCCCAAAAATGCGGTGTCGATAGCTTGTAATAAATTCACGAAAAATAGTTAAAAATAAAATATTATAGCCCGTTAATTTATACAATCATGATTCTTTGCTCTATTGTTCTATATAGATTAGATACGAGGGCATTAGTCTTATAGTATGCGTTTACAATAGTTTAGTTATAAAATGTTATATGCACCAAAAATATAATGTCTAGAAATAAATTAATTAGTCTATATAATGATTTAAACATTGAACCACTCATGGCTGAAAAGATAAAAAAAATAATAAATGAAAATAGAGAAATTTTTAATTTATTTAAATAAGAAAT
The DNA here is from genome assembly GCA_017163975.1 of Anastatus disparis. Taxonomy (NCBI): domain Eukaryota; kingdom Metazoa; phylum Arthropoda; class Insecta; order Hymenoptera; family Eupelmidae; genus Anastatus; species Anastatus disparis. Next base: position 2,417,059 of record JAFFSR010000316.1, on the reverse strand, counting down.
TTGCTTTTCAGTGTCTCAATTATAAACAGACTTTACCTAAGAAGCGTCATGAAAAAAATATTTCCAAAATGCAAATGATTATGAATAAGAATAATCATAAATAAATACATAGGAAAGTAATTTTGTTGTAAATACCTAATGCACCAGTGGGTGTCAAGCATAATTCCTTTTGACAAAATTTAGTTGTACTAAAGCATTTTTCAGGATGATATTTTCCTATTACTTTTGTTTATTTCGATTTGAAAATGTTGAAGAAAATTTGCAATTCTTAATGTATAAATTTTAGTGTATAAAAATCGAAATCTAAATTAATTTATTCAAAATAATATGCAAATTTTCAAAGTAAAATTAATGAAATAAGTTGTAAAAGGAACAGAAAAGCAAATATACGTTGCATGGACGGGTATAATATAAGAATTATATAAGTGTTTTGCTGTTAGGCTTTCAAAAGAGAATGCATCGAATATACTCATATTTCTTGAATTTAGAAAGTAACTAGAAAGAGAAAGATAAATTCTTTTCTTTGCGTAGAAGTGAGCAGTATAATGGTTAGTTCTTTAAGCGATCTGCTATAGATAAAGCTAGGAAAATTATTGAATATAATAATTTTGCAATTGAAAAAGTTGAATATTTTACTAAGAAAAGTGTAAATAATAAAATAATTAAAACTTAAATAAAAATTGGAATCAAAGAAAACACAGTTATAAAAAAGATATAAATTAAAATAGCTTATTCAAGAATTATTAATACTTAAAAAAAAATACAAACATAAGTCAGTAGATAATTACATTTATTAATAGAATAATTTTTAAATTCTACATTTTATAATTATTTATTTAGAATTTTTAATTTAAATTCATTTTATTTTTGAACATTGTTTCGCTTGAAATTTTTGTCTGGGGCTTAACTTTTCTCTATTATTATCTTAATTATCATCTTGAGTTTCTGAAAATTTTTGTCTTATTCCCTTATTATTTGATTTTTCATGATTGTATTAATGATTACATTTGCTGTTTTATTTTTTATTTATTTTTTAGTTAAATAGTTCATTTTTCTTTTCATTTACGTCCGTTTATTGAACTTGTCATTTATGTTTTGACAAGCCATTTTACTGCGGCTATCGCATTTTCATCTTTTTCGCAGTATTTTTTTATTGGACGTATCATTTAATCTTTTAATTGTCGTATAAAAAAAATCTGTATCTTAACCTAAAAATTTCAGATTTTATGAGTTCCGTATTTTACAAATATATGATACGTACACAGACTAAATAATAAATAGACTTACCGACGCACTATGAGATAAATAAAAATAGATGTTTTAATTAAAATTAAGCTTTTCATTTCATTATATAATGAAGTAATACTCAAAGATCTTTCAGAAATTCAAGATAATGTTGCTAAAATGATAAATCTCGCTTACAACTTTTTGAGAAAATCAATAAACTTTTTAAAAATTCAATAGTTACAAATTTCTTTCGGGTTTGAATAATTTTAATATTAATAACAACCACAAGTGTTCATAGTTTTAGATACTTACAATTTTGAAAAAAATTAAATAATATTTTTAGAAAGTAATATAAGAATTATAGATTTGATATTATTTATTAAAATATAATATGATGGCGAATAAGTTTATTATCATTAAGAAGGGGCCGAACTATCTGTCTTTGTCTAATAGCGTTTTTCATCATTTATGTAAACACTATCCGGTATAACCAGAAAAAAATAGCAGCCCCCGCTAGATATTAGTATAATAAGTAAACTTTGTAATAACAACCAAATTTTTTCACTGCGTAGTTTTTAAATAATTAGAGACCTACCAAAAAAAAGATAGGTTATATTCTAGATTGCTAGTAGGTCTCTAATTAGTCAAAAACTATGCGGTAAAAAATTTGGTTGTTATTACAAAAGAGTACCCCCCGTTAAGATAGGTAAAATGCCCTCCCTCATATATTTCAAAACTAATATTTTTTCTTGTTTTTATAGTAATTAAGATTAGGTTTTGTTATATTTATAGTTTCCTAACACATACCCTAACCTCAACATAACCTAAAAATCACTTTTTTTATAAATTTTTTTTTTTATCTGGAAGGATGAATGATATTAATCCCATGAAAACATATATGACTAGGTCTTAGCACTTTCTTCAACTGTGATTTTTTGCGAGTCCTAGAAAGCAGTTTTTCTAACCTAAAAATAACATTTAAATCATAAAATCTCCGTAACTTTGCTCTAAGAGGGGCTACAAGTAATTTTCTGGGCTTAAAATTTGTATTTTTGAAAAACAAATAAAGTTTATGATAACCAAAAATTCGATTCTGGCATGGCGCCATGGCGAAAAACTCGAAAAACCATTTTTTCATAGGTTTTCTGTCGGTTATTGGTCTCTAGCAACTCACAAATCATTTTTAAAGAAAAAAAAATAGCTTCATTGGATTCTACGTGAAAAAGTACATTGAAAATATGCATAATAACTTTAGGAATACTTGAATGCTGTTACAAAACAATTAAAAAAATAAAATAATTCTAAAATTATTACATATCTACTTTGCATCGTTGCTGCATTTTATGTTTTTATGACTTTGGTCATCTCTTTAGAGTCTTAAAGCTACTATTCAATGTATTCATAGGCAAATGACGTCCACTGTACGCGAAAAACAGAGACAAATACTAGACAGATAACTATAACTCCTATATATACATATATATATATATATGTATATATATATATATATGTGGAAAAACTTGCTATCCCTCGTATATACATAAGGAATGGCGAGTTGTTCTTAGGGAACGCAAATTATTTTTCTTATACATAGATAAAAAACCAATGTTTATCTATTCCTGTAACTATTCTTTTTAGTGTTCTTTTTTAGTTTGTAAGAGACCTAACATGTTTTCTGTCCTCCATAAATCACGAACTCGATAGATTTGAATAATTAAATGATTCCAATTAAGTTCCAAATTCAAAAATTAAAAGATCATTATCTCTTTAGAGTCATAAAGCTACTATTCGATGTATTTACAGCTAAATTACGCCTATTGCACGCTAAAATAAGATTTTTAAACATAACTGAAGTAACGGTCGTATCATCTGTCTTTTTGTATTACAGTAGACTCTGGATACAAGAGAATCAACGGGCCTTCAGGAGAAGAATTTTCTTGAAAATTCTCTCATACAAAGAGTCCCCAACACGCTCGAGTCAAAAGTGATACCCACACCTACTGTTTTGTTGTGTGAGTTGTATCCAACATGCGTGTATATTCTGTCTCTCTCACTTTCATAGTGGTGGGATAACGCAAATACTTAGGCTCACGCCCATATTTAGGAGAAAGAGCTCGAAATCTCTTATATCGCAATCTCTTGTATCGAGAGATCACTGAATCATTAGAGAGACAAAGACGGAATAAGGTTTCAGTAACATATATATATATATATATATATATATATATATATATATATATATATGTATATATATACAAAGAATAGTGAGCTATTGCTAGGAACTCTAGGAGCTATTGCTTCTCATATATATATATATATATATATATATATATATATATATATATATATATATATATATATATATACAAAAAATAGTGAGCTGTTGCTAGAAACAACGCGCTTGATTCTCATATATGTAGAAGCAATGTATTTCTTATATCGGTTGCTACTCTATTTTTTGCGTATAATGGCCTGAAGACAAATCATAATTGTCTTTATTAATTATTTTTATAATAATTGTTTTTATAGTAATTAAGATTAGGTTTTGTTATATTTATAGTTTCCTAACACATACCCTAACCTCAACATAACCTAAAAATCACTTTTTTATAAATTTTTTTTTTTATCTGGAAGGATGAATGATATTAATCCCGCGAAAAACATATGACTAGGTCTTAGCACTTTCTTCAACTGTGATTTTTTGCGAGTCCTAGAAAGCAGTTTTTCTAACCTAAAAATAACATTTAAATCATAAAATCTCCGTAACTTTGCTCTGGGAGGGGCTACAAGTAATTTTCTGGGCTTAAAATTTGTATTTTTGAAAAACAAATAAAGTTTATGATGACCAAAAATTCGATTCTGGCATGGCGCCATGGCGAAAAACTCGAAAAACCATTTTTTCATAGGTTTTCTGTCGGTTATTGGTCTCTAGCAACTCACAAATCATTTTTAAAGAAAAAAAAAATAGCTTCATTGGATTCTACGTGAAAAAGTACATTGAAAATATGCATAATAACTTTAGGAATACTTGAATGCTGTTACAAAACAATTAAAAAATAAAATAATTCTAAAATTATTACATAGCTACTTTGCGTCGTTGCTGCATTTTATGTTTTTATGACCTTGGTCATCTCTTTAGAGTCTCAAAGCTACTATTCAATGTACCCATAGGCAAATTATGTCCACTACACCCGAAAAACAGAGACAAATACTAGACAGATAACGTTAACTCCTATATATACATATATATATATATATATATATATATATATATATATATGGAATAACTTGCTATCCCTCGTATATACATAAGGAATAGTGAGTTGTTCTTAGGTAACGCAAATTATTTTTCTTATACATAGATAAAAAAACCAATGTTTATCTATTCCTGTAACTATTCTTTTTAGTGTTCTTTTTTAGCTTGTAAGCCACAAATCATAATTGTGGCAGTTCTAACAAAGAATATAAATGCTTACATAGTAGTGTACATTCAGGCTCGAATTTATAGACCCAACACGATTGTTACTAAAACCTTATTCCGTCTTTGTCTCTCTAATGATTTAGTGATCTCTCGATACAAGAGATTGCGATATAAGAGATTTCGAGCTCTTTCTTCTAAATATGGGCGTGAGCCTAAGTATTTGCGTTATCCCACCACTGTGAAAGTGAGAGAGACAGAATATACACGCATGTTGGATACAACTCACACAACAAAACAGTAGGTGTGGGTATCACTCTTGACTCAAGCGTGTTGGGGACTTTTTGTATGAAAGAATTTTCAAGAAAATTCCTCTCCTGAAGGCCCGTTGATTCTCTTGTATCCAGAGTCTACTGTAATACAAAAAGACAGATGATACGACCGTTACTTCAGTTATGTTTAAAAATCTTATTTTAGCGTGCAATAGGCGTAATTTGGCTGTAAATACATCGAATAGTAGCTTTATGACTCTAAAGAGATGATGATCTTTTAATTTTTAAATTTGGAACCTAATTAGAATCATTTAATTGTTCAAATCTACCGAGTTCGTGATTTATGGAGGACAGAAAACATATTAGGTCTCTTACAAGCTAAAAAAGAACACTAAAAAGAATAGTTACAGGAATAGATAAACATTGGTTTTTTTATCTATGTATAAGAAAAATAATTTGCGTTTCCTAAGAACAACTCACTATTCCTTATGTATATACGAGGGATAGCAAGTTATTCCACACATATATATATATATATATATATATATATATATATATGTATATATAGGAGTTAACGTTATCTGTCTAGTATTTGTCTCTGTTTTTCGGGTGTAGTGGACATAATTTGCCTATGGGTACATTGAATAGTAGCTTTGAGACTCTAAAGAGATGACCAAGGTCATAAAAACATAAAATGCAGCAACGACGCAAAGTAGCTATGTAATAATTTTAGAATTATTTTATTTTTTTAATTGTTTTGTAACAGCATTCAAGTATTCCTAAAGTTATTATGCATATTTTCAATGTACTTTTTCACGTAGAATCCAATGAAGCTATTTTTTTTTCTTTAAAAATGATTTGTGAGTTGCTAGAGACCAATAACCGACAGAAAACCTATGAAAAAATGGTTTTTCGAGTTTTTCGCCATGGCGCCATGCCAGAATCGAATTTTTGGTTATCATAAACTTTATTTGTTTTTCAAAAATACAAATTTTAAGCCCAGAAAATTACTTGTAGCCCCTCTTAGAGCAAAGTTACGGAGATTTTATGATTTAAATGTTATTTTTAGGTTAGAAAAACTGCTTTCTAGGACTCGCAAAAAATCACAGTTGAAGAAAGTGCTAAGACCTAGTCATATGTTTTTCGCGGGATTAATATCATTCATCCTTCCAGATAAAAAAAAAAATTTATAAAAAAAGTGATTTTTAGGTTATGTTGAGGTTAGGGTATGTGTTAGGAAACTATAAATATAACAAAACCTAATCTTAATTACTATAAAAACAAGAAAAAATATTAGTTTTGAAATATATGAGGGAGGGCATTTTACCTATCTTAACGGGGGGTACTCTTTACTAATTATACTAATATCTAGTGGGGGCTGCTATTTTTTTCTTGTTATACCGGATAGTGTTTACATAAATGATGAAAAACGCTATTAGACAAAGACAGATAGTTCGGCCCCTTCTTAAGAGTGTTATATGTAGTCTCAGAGGAGAAAATAGCAGAGAAATAATTAATGCACCACAAACACAACTTTCTTGTAAAATAATACAAACTGTTCTTTATTTAGTTATACAGTAATATTAAGATGAATAATGGCAATAATAATAAGATACGATGTGTACTCTTCAATCAACAGCGAAAAAGTGAGCGAGAAGAAAAAGTTGAGAGTGCACCTGCCCACGGCAGCCAACGTATCAAACAACAAAAGACGCACGTTATTCTCAACACTCCCTCCCGCGCACCCTTTTGTACATAGAAATAATTAATGAACTAACACAATCGCAGTCTTCCCTCCACAATCCAAATATAATATTACATATTTAAAATTGATTTAATTAAACTGAGATGTAATTCAAAAGATAACGGCTTAGTGAGTACATCAGCTACTTGTTTTTTAGAAGCTATTCACTGTACTTTAATCAAACCTCTACGAACAGACTCTCGCACATAATGTTCTTTGATTTCGGTCATGTGCCTCAATTTTGTACCACCACCGATTTCAGCACTCGCTTCTGCGGCTTTATTATCGCACCATAATATCATAGGAGTGAGTTCTCTATTGATTATTTTTTTTAATGAATTATATATTGAAATCATTTCCTGAGAACAATCACTCATAGCTACGTATTCCGCCTGACAAGTAGAGAGTGCGACATAACGTTGTCTTTTCACTCATCAAGCAACGGTATCTCCAAATAACTTAATAACATATCCGTTTGTAGTTAACGCTCCCTTGCAATCGCCAAAACTCGCATCAGAATATCCTTGAAAATTATTGCATTCTCCTTTATAATTTAGTCCTAATTTACTTGTTCCTTTCAGATATCTAAAAACTTGCTTGTCCATTTTCCAATTGTCTTCATTAGGATTTATCTGATATCTGCTTAATGCGTTTACAGTATAGGCTATGTCTGGTCTGCTGGCATTTGCTAGATATAGCAGTGATCCAATTGCTTCTCTGTAAGGTATATTATTAGAATTCTCAAAACGGATCAACTCATATACACTTTCATTTTCTTCACGTTCTATTCGCTCTCTATTTGCAACTTGGTTAGTAACCATTGGTGTTCTTTGTGAATGCATCTCTTCGAAGCCAAATTTAAGTATCATTCTATTTGTATATTTTTCTTGTCTAATTTCCAAAACACTTGATTTTTTGTTTCTATAAATTTCCGAACCAAGAAAACTCTTAGACTCTCACAAATCCGTCATTTGAAATTCATTCATCAATTCCTTTTTTATTTCTTTTAATTTATCTTTATTATTACATGCTAATAAAATATCATCAACATATAATACTAGAATTAAAAGACTATTATCCTTTTGCCATATGAATAAGCAAGGTTCATCATCATGTGGTTTAAGTCCAGGTTTGATAGCTGTAGCTAAAAATCTTTTGTTCCAACACTTGGGACTAACCTTCAAACCATACAACGCTCGCTCCAATTTACATACTTTATGTTTCCTTATTTCTACTGTGCAGTCGATTCCCTCAGGAATTTCCATATAAACTTCACTATCAAGTTCACCATTTAAAAATGCTGTTTTGACATCCATCTGACATAATTCTAAGTCTAATTTATTTACAATGCAAAGCACAGATCTTATTAATGGTAATCGAGAGACAGGAGCATATGTTTCTTGTAAATCATAGACGTTTCTGTCCTTAAAACCTCTGATCACAAGTCTGGCTTTGTATCTGATACTATTATGCTGCTCAATTTTTCTTTTTAATACCCATCTGGAATCAATTATATTTGGTTTCTTTCCATCGCTCGCAATAGATGGCCTATCAACTAGTCTCCAGACCTTATTTTTATACATAGCATTTAATTCATTATTAATAGCATCAGTCCAGTTTTGTTTGTCTCCAGAGTTCATAGCTTCTTGATATAATGTAGGATCTCTATTTATTTCAGCTACAAAAGCATAAGTCTCTACCTCCGTTTCAGAGATTTCACTCGTATATATACTTCTTAAAAAAGCCATTGCAGTCCATAAGGACTTGAATTATCTTCGACCTATAGTACGTAACTTGACAGTTTGTATGCGTACCTCAAAGAATGCCGATTTAATTCCAATCACAGATGAAGCACAGCTGTCCACACTTAAGCCTCTGGAAGAGAAAAAATGAGGATTCCATGGCTCTCTTGCGATAATCTCATGCGCCTCTTCTTCTTCAAATATTCTCTCTAATTCCAATTTCAATTCCAATTCCAATGGCACATGTGCTAATGTAAATTCAAATACATCCAGTAATCCTTTTGTAAATTCTTCTCACAATAATTATACTCTTACTAAAAATAACTCAGAAATTTTTCAAAATTTAATTATTTCTCATGCGAATCTCAATTGCATTAAAACGCATTTCTCGGCCATTGAAAACCACATAACTTCAAAAAAGACAGATATTTTTGCAGTTACGGAGACATTCTTAACTGAGCTGGATGATAGTTCAATTATCTCCTTGGATCATTACAACTTCTTTAGATTGGACAGAGTGGGCAAAGGAGGTGGTGGAGTCGATTTCTACGCTCGTGACTTTCTTAAAGTCAAGATTTTGTCTCAATCTGATCCTTTATTTGACAATACTGCAGAGTATATCATGGCAGAGATCTCGTTTGATACTGAAAAATTGATTTTTGCAGTTGTTTATCTACGCCCTAAGGCTCTTTTTCCAGATGAATTTTTCAATATTTTGTCTAGTTTCTAACCTTCTTATAAAAGAATGTTGTTATTACAGGCGATTTCAACATAAACTTATCATCTACCAGTTATTCTGCGGATACTTTCCGTTCAGTCATTGACTCGTATGCTCTTTATGTGGTTCCATCTGGTCCTACACACCACACACTCACATCAGAGTACTCTTCTCATTTTTGGATTGATCTATTCATTAATAATGACGTCAACTCCTTAATATCTTACAAAAATCATGGGCACCTTTTATGGCAGGCCATGATCTTATTTCGATCACTTTTAGAGCGTATAAACCACCTAACACGACTAGAAAGCTTTTTTACAGAAACTATTCGAATATTAATCGCGTTAGTTTAAACGAGTCAATTTCTAGAAATCTTTCTCTTAAATCGCAAGTGAGCCTTGCATCTTCTCGTTCTAATAATGAACTTATTGATGTTCTTGTAAATAATTTGTCTTTTGTTCTTGTTTTGTCTTTTGATAACTGTTCACCGCTGAAATCGCGAAATCTTACTATTAGGAAAAAACCCTGGGTCACCCGTGATTCTTTCTTACGTCTTGCTTCATCTAAAGCAGTGGGGCCTGACAATATCTCAACTGACATGTTGAAGATTTCTCAGGATTCGTTAGATCCACACTTGACTTCGATAGTAAATCTGTCCTTGTCTTCTGGTATCTTTCCTGATGCTTGGAAAAGAGCATTTCTTCTGCCGTTGGCAAAGTTTAATAAACTTGACTCTCCTTCTCAAACACGACCCATTGCGAAGCTTTGCGAGGTCTCAAAGGTTCTGGAAAGAGTGGTCCACTCCCAATTCTATGCACATATAGAGAAGAATGCCCTACTTGACTGTCTTCAGACAGGTTTTAGAAGGTCTAACAGCACTCAGACAGAACTCCAAAAGCTTTTGGAAGATGTTCGTCTTGCGATCGATAAAAGAATAATAACTGTGTTGTTATTGTTCGACTTTTCAAAGGCGTTTGACACAGTAACTCACTCACGTCTCCTTCATAAAATTCGTTCTTTTAATTGCTCAGACACGGTTGTACGCTGGTTTGCGTCATACTTAAGGAATAGATACTACTCTGTTCCTGATTTATAAAATCAAGTTGGTGATTGGATTTCCTGTACAGTTGGTGTACCACAGGGTAGTGTTCTCGGTCCATTGCTGTTTTCAATATATATCAACGATCTTCCTTCGAGCTTGACTAAGGCTAAGCATATTCTCTTTGCTGATGATCTTCAGTTTTATTACTCGTTCCTACCGGCGAAACTTGAAGAAGAGATCAACTTCATGAACTATGAGGTTGCTGCCGTGGTCAAGTGGGCAAGGGACAATGAGCTCACCTTAAATCCCACCAAGATGCAGGCCCTGTTCTTGGAGAGTGAACAGTATATGGCGAGAATAGATCGATTGACATGCTCTCCCATTCTTTTGAATGACGTGTCCATTCCTTACACAGATGTTGTAAAGAACTTGGGAGTCTGGATAAATAGTACGTTAAATTGGAACAAGCAAGTTAATTCGATAGTCGGTCGTATTTTTAGTACTCTACAGTCTCTCAAGTTCCATAGACATGCCTTGTCCAGAAAGGTTAGGAAGGAATTAGTTGAGGCATTGATCTTTTCGATTCTTGACTACTGTTGTATAGTTTATGATGATCTGCCTCAAACGCTGAATCTAAAGCTTCATCGTGCTCTTAACGCATGTGTTAGATTCGTGTTTGGAAGTATTGGGAGGCAGGACAGGGTCACTCCGTTTCGCCTTGAACTTGGTTGGATATCAGTCAAAAATAGACGGCTCTATTTCAAAATGGCTCTGGCACATTCTATTGTGTCATGCCAGAATCCTTCTTACTTAGCTTCTAGGTTCCTTCGGGCAAATGTGGATGCGGTGGTCAGGTCATCCAATAGATTATCTACGAGACTGCTCATATGCCCAGTCGTACGTACTTCTGCGATGCTGAACTCATTTGTTTCTTCAGCATCTATTTTCATCAATAATAATACAGACTTATTCTCTGGTTTTGAAATGGGGTTAACTCAGGTTGTCAAAATGCGACTATTGAGCAGGTTCCTTAGTAATGAGCGCGCTGAGTGGCATGGTTCGTTGAATGCTTGTTGAGTGTATCTTATTTATATAAGCTATGTTCTACTGCAGACATTGAATGTAGACCTCGAGCGGCGGATTTCTGCACTGGTGCGATTGGTAAAATGCATAACAAAAAAAAATATTTAATTCAAATATAAAGTCAAAATCTAATATTTCAATTTTATTTTCATGCGAATAATTTTATATTGTCTACCTGGGAGAGGGTTCGCATTTATATATAATTATAGCCATTGCTTTATATAGAATCATCTTAATACAGTTTATATCAAAGTTTAAACTTTTGTATTGCTGCAAGTCACAACATGATCTTATGTATAAAACATAATGTATTTTGCTCTACTACTGCTTTTAAGATAACATATTTTAGTTTATTTTTACTGTATATATTTTGTAATTACTTATGGGCCATACGGGGTTGAACCCCACGGTCTTAAATAAACGTATAAAACAAATCAAATCAAATCAAATCGCAGTATTTTCAATATTCTTCCTTGGTCTACCTCTTCCTCTTTTAGGTGCTTCTTGTGATTCAGATGTTTTTGTTTCAGTTTCCTTTTCAAATTCAACAAACCAGGTGTCGGGATTAACATCACTGGTAACAATTTCCCAATCATTCAATTCCTTACGCTTATATTTGCCAGCAAATACCAGTTTTTCGTTAAACCTGACATCTCTACTTTCATAAATTTTACCTTCCTCGGGTTTTAAAAGAATATATCCTGTCTCTTTATATCCAACTAATATTGTTTGCATTCCAATAAATCGAAATTTCGGAACAACTTTCCTTTGAACTTTCATGTATGCTAGGCATCCAAAATGTTTAATTTTTCTAAAGGTGAAATCATTTCATTTGAGGCATGTGGAGTTCTATTATAAGCAAATATTGCAGAACCTAATGCCATATCCCACATGTTCTCAGGCAAAACAGAATCGTACATCAACGCTCGCACTTTCTTCTGAATTGTCTGATTGAACCTTTCTGCTACTCCATTGTGTTGAGGTGTATCTGGCCATGTTAACTGATGTTCAGCTCCTAGTTTACTTAATATCTTAACTGTTTGACCGCCGGTGTATTCTGTACCTTGATCTGACCTTAGATAGCAAACTTTAGCATCTCTTCCAAGTAGATTTCTGGCACTTCTAGCAAATGAATCAAAACAATTTCCAGTTTCATCCTTGTTTTTTATGGGATATGCCATGGCAAGACGAGAATAATCGTCTATAAACACAAATATAAATCTATATCCTTTAGGATATGCAGCCGGATTTATTGGTCCCATTACGTCCGAGTGAATTATTTGTAAGGGCTCAGTTGCTCTCTTTCTAGTAATATTAAAAAGTAATTTGTTAATTTTAGAAATCAAGCAAACTTCACAATCTAAAATTGAACTGTCGAATTCTGCATTTTTTAAGTCTTTGATTTCTGGAAACTTCTTTTGTAGTTCCTTCAGATATTTGATAGAAGCATGTCCCATTCTAATATGCCATAACATTCCTTGTCTGTTTGTTCCAGATTTCATATTCTTAATTAGTTCGAATCCATTATCTATATTTTCAGATTCTAAATCTACGCTCGCATTATTTAGTTTTCTGTCTTTTACGGTATTTTCAAAGTCTGAATATAATTTAATATTATTTCTTTCGTTCTCTGTTTCACTCGTATTGTTTTTATTATTATCAAAATTTTTCTGTTTATTTTTCATACTTCTAGTGGTTAAGCAAGCTAATATCTTACTTATCGATAATTCACTATTACTAGTTTCTTTATTTAATCCAAATTCTACTAAACAGTGAGGCCTTTTGTATATACCTGTTAGAAAAATTTCTTTCGATTTTGGATCATAAATATCTATACGTTTGTTATCTAAATATATACGTAAACCCTGATCAGCAAATTTTCTAAGCGATAAGAGATTTTCAACAAGATTTTTCGAATAAATAACATTTTTTAGTAGAGTGGGTTCAGATTTATACGATGAACCTAAAACCGTACCCGCTCCCTCCGTTTTCAAGCTTGCTTCGTCATTTTTATTAGCACATTTAATCTCAGTTATCTTTTCACAACCAAAGATTTTGAATATTAATTTAAAATTTACTAAATGTTCTGTAGCTCCCGAATCAGCTAAAAATTTAATTAATGAATTTCCGTTTGTCTCTATCGTTTTCCTTTCAGTTATACTAAATGTCTCACAGCTTTAAGAACCCGATTTTCTTTTTCGTTCATTTTTGACAGAAAAGGTTAACTTATCACTTTCATCGCGTTTAGATTTTCCATTGCCTTGAGCTTTGTAATTAATTTTCGATCCGGTTTTCTTAAACATTTGTTCTTTTTTATCATTGTTGCGCTTCCCATTATTATGATTTTTATTTATAAACTTTCCTCTTTTTCTATCGCTTGATTCGCTCGCATAATTAATTTTTCTCTTATACGTCCGAGATTCAGACCTTCCATTATTTCGATTATAATTACCAGAATGATTGTTATCATATCTTTTGTTTTTCCTATAAGGACAATCATCGCCAATGTGGTTGGTCAGCTGTTTGCATTCGAAGCAAATCGTTTTCCCTTGATTAGGACAATCTTTACTTTTGTGTCCAAACATTGAACAACTAAAACACCTTAAATCTTTCCGGCCACCGCTCGCTGCCAACGTTCTCGCACCTTGATCTGCAGACTCCTTAATTTGATTTTTAACACTCTCCAGCTGTAAAATATACTTTTTTAATTGATCAAAAGTCAAATTACGATTAGCAGTACTTTTATACATAAAATCGACACTTTGTATTTGAGGTACATTTGCAACTACTGCATTAAAGAACGCGCCCCTTTTTTCTTCATCAGATATTACTTTAACATTCGGTAAATTATTATAAGTTCGAATTAACTCATTAAACTTATCCAAAAACACGCTCGCTTTATCTTTATTGGGACGATAATTCATACTATACAACTGTTTTTTGATAGTTGCAGAGGTTATATTCTTTTCAGTTAATTTAATTTCCTTTAATTTACCCAATATTTTCGAGGGGTCTTTAATATCTACAATTTTAGCATGATAACTATGATCAATTCGATTGATAATTATATCGCGAACAGTAAATTCATGCTTTCCTCTTGTTGTTTCAGTTAATTCAACACTTGCAGCAACCGATTTATCAATTACGTATAATAGATCATTTGCTTTAAGTTCGGATGTTAAGAAACCCATAAAATAATCTATTTTTATTTCACTCGTCAGTTTGTAATCACATCTTACATTTTCATTAATTAAACCGATCTTCAAAGTTTCTTTCAATTCACGCGATACATTAGAATCATCAAAATTCTCTTCGTGACTTTGAGTCTGATTTTTCAACTCATTTCTCACAATTCGAGAAATATCTTTTATGTTTACAAAACCGTTAGGAATTTCAATTGAGTTGTAAATATTCGGTTCATTAAAAACACTCGCTTCCGAATCATATAGGTATAAATTATCATTATTAGACCTAACCTGACGTTTAACATCGCTCATTTCTTCATTTAATTTTTTGTCGCTTTCCTTAAACGCCTCACATGCCAATCTAACCTCTTCTTTGATTCTTTTTTTATTGCGCGTGTACCGCTTATCGGACTTATCCTCACCATATTCCAAACGTAGACGCTGGGTTGTCTGCTTAGTCTCAATTCTGTCCAATCTACTGGTGAGTGCAGATAATTTTTTCTGAATGTCTGTAATACAATCAATTATTATTAGTCGTATTTTATGACTATTACCACTATCAGGTTCAATTATTTTATTACAATTGAGATATAATTTTCTTATCTTATAGTTGCAACTTTTAATTTCTTTGACTATAGGTTTACCTGATAAGGATGCCAAAATTTGTTGACTTTCATCAACTTTGATCATACTCTCCTTTTTCTAATCATCGCTCGCTTCTTTATTTCGCTCGCTTTTGTCAGTCCTCTCGCTTGCTAAGTTGACTAACAGCTCTCCCTTCTTGTCATTGCAGCTGCTGCTCGCTCCATCCTTATCTTTTTTAAAATTTCGACAGAATGGCATATATAGAGATTTTCCCTTCTCATCTAATTTCTCGATTTCTTGTGTGACTAATCTCATTTGATTGTCTGACACAAAATCTTTTTTTGAAAGATTAAATTTAATAAATATTTGCAACTTTAATACACTGAACACAAGTTTATTAAAATTGCAATAACTGACATAAATGAAATTGTCAATGTAAGAGATCGAACACAGATACACTCACATTAACACGAGCATTGAATGGCCAAATTACAATGCTCTTGCCAAAATTTATATTATATTTTAATAAAAAAAAATTTAATTTATTATAATCGACTATATTAAATAATGCATATATATATATACATATATACATATAACTATATATATACGTGTGTGCACATGTATGTTTACCTAATCCAAATATATATTTACACGTATACACATACAATAAATTATGAGTATGCGTACTAGTACCTAAAACATGTTGCCGTCCTGATTCAGTCACGAATCCTATGGCCTCTCCCATCAATTGCACCTTAACCCACTCATTTGCATAAATCTCCTTAAACTTGTAAACCTCTTCTTGCATTTTCAAAAACAGCAAGAGATCTCGCTCATCTGTACAGAACAATAAAACAAATTATTTTTCACTCGCATTAATTTATAAACTTTGTTATAAATCTTATTCAAGCATGCATTTATTTTATTTAATTAAAATTATTTATTTCTATAGTTCTAATCATCAATTCACACATCTATATCTGCGTATATGTATATACATACATATAATCGTTCCACTTTATCTCTTTTTATCGTTCCCTTGTATATTGACGCCAACATGGCGTCGTCTTTGCTATAAGCTGGCTTCTTAACAAGCAGCCATCTTTTCATGTCGCTCCCTTATACATCGACACCAGCGAACAAACATGGCGTCATTTTTGCTATAGGTTAGCGTTTATACGCCGGTTAAGTCTTCAAAGCAGACTTGTATACGTATACATGTGTACATATATACATATATCACACATGCACACGTACACCCGGCATTTTTACAAATCATTTATATGAGTAAGAGTTATGTATGCGAACACGAAAATTCGCATACTCGCTCTCTCACTCTTCAATTATTTTCAATTTTAACTTTTATTAGATATTTGAGAAAGAGATTACGCATATGAATATAAAGGATTCACACACTCATATCTCTCTCTTTTTCTCGCTCTCTCTTTTTATTAAACAAACTTCTCCTTTAATATATGAGAAGCCACTCCCAAAAATAAAATAAAATAAATAAAAATTGATAACACTCGCTTTTTCAATAATAATTACACTTATAATTACCCTTATTCATTTTCTCTCCTCGCGCAGTGGAAGCGTCGTCTGGGCCTATAACCTGTTATATTTATATGTAGTCTCAGAGGAGATAATAGCAGAGGAATAATTAATGCACCACAAACACAACTTTCTTGTGAAATAATACAAACTGTTTTTTATTTAGTTATACAGTAATATAAAGAAGAATAATGGCAATAATAAGATACGATGTGTACTCTTCAATCAACAGCGAAAAAGTAAGCGAGAAGAAAAAGTTGAGAGTGCGCCTGCCCACGGCAGCCAACATATCAAACAACAAAAGACGCGCGTTATTCTCAACAAAAAGAGCAATTTTTGTAGTTTTAGTTAATTTTGAACATTTAAAATACATAAAAATTATTAAAACTGGACGTTAACAAGAATTTGCATATTTGATAACTGTAACTTCAATTGAAAATATATATTTCACAACTTTGCTCTACCATTTTGCAAGAATAATGACTTATATCTGATACTAAAGTCAATGTTTTTATTTTTAATCTCACCTGTTTTAAGCTTAAAGAAAAAAAAATAAATAATTTTTCTAGTTTCAAGACGTTAAGTTTATTTGATGATATATATGGTGAATTCTCAAAAAATCGGCCGATTTCCGTTCTTTGCCAAAACTTTCATATAAAATAATGTGTGACAGGACTGAAAAATTAATTTCAAGTTACCTTATACTTTCTTGGGATAAATGACGGGATGAGTTTATTAATGAGGTACCTTATTTGTTGATCAAAGAATTGTGAATTATTAGAAAACGTAACTCCGTTAGCTTTCACACGTTGAATCACAAAATTATTATTACATATCATCTTTGAATCATATTAAAAGTTTATTTTATCCCACTCAGAAGTGTTCGTTTTTCTTTAATAAAAAAGTATATTTACTTGTTTATACCCCTTTTTACATTCTTGGATCAATTCCACCCCAAAAAAATCGTAAACTCCGTTAACTCGACGTAACCGCTATTAACTAAGGTACTTATTGAAAGGTATTCATAAGTACTTAAGTTCAAATCTCATCTTCATTAAAGTATTATTCAAGTTAAATATAATGCATAAAGATAGAATATATCAATTCTTTTCAATCGTCATCATTAAAAATTTCTTGTGTAATCGGCCGATTTTTTGAGAATTCACCATATATCTATTAGAGCAATGAGAAAGAAGTCAAAATAAGTGTTGCGTGACGAAATTATTAAAACTTTTGATTTTTGTTTTTTACTTCATTAAAATTAATTTCAGTATAAAACGCGCTAAGACTTTCTCATAGATCGTTTATTTTTGCTGACATTGTAGTTTATTAGAGAAAGATAGAGATTATTTAAAACCGTTAACAATCACTTAGCAATACAATAACTTTAATGTGTGATCACTACGTCAGACCAACTAGCGTGAAAACAGCAATTAGACAATGCGACTTCATTTCTCTCTCCTCTGTCTCTACTACCTGCAGGGTTGAGGCTGAGGTAGGGAATGGGTGAAGGAAAGAGAGCATCTTCAAGCTATGGGTTAGAGAGATTGATTGATTGATTGATTCATAATTTATTCGGATCATGGGGTTCAACCCCGTATGACCCATAAGTAATACATAAATGTTTAATATAATTACAAGTTGTTAAAAAATTGAGTTACAAACTAAGGAGTAAGTATAACAGGAAAAATGTATATTGATTTCTCTAAAATATAAACAAAAATGTAGTTCCTAATTGTAAAAATCATTTGCTTATGACTATAAATTTGACCTTGTACTCATCAACTTGCACGATTTACGAAGAGACAACCAATAGAAGTCAGCTAATAGGAAATTTAGCAGTAGAATGAACTTTATCAGAGAATCTGGCAAAGCACATTCGTTAACTCCCAGATGTACACAGCCATTCAGTGCGTTCGTCGAGCAGGAATTTGTTGAACAATTTTGACTTAATTAGTTGAGTTTGACCCGTTTCGAAGCTGGTGATCATTTCAGAATTATTGTTGATAAAACTTGAAGCCGAGTAAACAAATGAATTAAGCATTGCTGCTGTCCTCACAACAGGGCAGATAAGTAGTCTCATTTGCAGTCTATTCGATGATCTAATAACCGCGTCAATATTCACACGCATAAATTTTGTAGCTAAGTAAGTTGGCTTTTGATATGAAATAATCGTGTGAGCCAGTACCGATTTAAAATAGAGCCGCCTGTTACTTACTGACAACCAACCCAGCTGAAGACGATGCGGAGTTACTCTATCCTGCCAGCCTATGTTACCAAATACAAAACGAACACAAGCATTCAAGGCACGATGAAGCTTGATATTTAGAATCTGTGGCAGGTCATCGTAGACTACACAGCAGTAATCAAATATTGGAAAGATGAGAGCTTCCACCAAATCCTTTCTGATTTGTCTAGAAAGCGCGTGTCTGTGGAATAGAGATAGATAGAGGGGCATGAAGACAGATCGATTCTCGAAATATATTGCTCACTACCAATGAACATCGCTTGCATTTTTGAGGGATTTAGGGTGAGCTCGTTTTCTCTCGCCCATTTGACAACAGCTGCCACCTCGTGATTTAAAAAGTCAATCTCACTATGTAGATTGGACGGCAAAAATGAGTGATAGACTTGAAGATCGTCGGCAAACAAGATATGTGTTGACCTTGTTAAGACAAGAGGTAAGTCGTTTATAAAGATAGAGAAGAGTAACGGTCCTAAGACACTGCCCTGTGGTACGCCTGCTGTACAGGTGACCCACTCCCCCACACGACCCTCAAGGTCAGGTATTGAGTAGATTCTCTTGCTAAGGTACGATGCGAACCATCGTA
Organism: Anastatus disparis; assembly: GCA_017163975.1. Classification (NCBI taxonomy): domain Eukaryota; kingdom Metazoa; phylum Arthropoda; class Insecta; order Hymenoptera; family Eupelmidae; genus Anastatus; species Anastatus disparis. Next base: position 2,397,655 of record JAFFSR010000316.1, on the reverse strand, counting down.
TTACTGAGTCGGAGCAGTTGAAACGACGAAGTTTATAGAGCAGGCGCAGGTGTGGAACAGTGTCGAAAGCTTTGGAGAAATCAAAGAGCAGTAGAGCAGTGACCATCCTCCTGTCAATCGCCATACGAGAGTCCTCAATAAGTTTCAGAAGAGCAGTCTGAGTACTATTGGATTTTCTAAAGCCTGTTTGCAAGTTATCTAACAAAGAATTAGATTCAATGAAGAAACTAAACTGAGAATGAACTACTCTTTCCAGAATCTTAGAAACTTCAGAGAGCTTGGCAATAGGTCGGGTTTGCGAGGGAGAATCCATCTTATTAGTCTTGGCCAAAGGTAGGAGATAGGCTCTTTTCCAATCACTCGGAAAAACACCAGTAGACAGAGAAACATTAATAATTGATGTTAAGTGACTAATAGTAGATTCACTCGTCAATTTGAGCATATGCGCCGTGATACTATCAGGCCCAAATGTTTTAGAAGTGCCAAAATGAACAAGTGACTCAACAAGAGGACAGTCGACAGGCGAAAAATCAAAGGTAGGTAAGTCAGTGCGCAGTGGCACTGCAAGCACCCTTCCTATCTCATTAGAAGTTATAGCTGAAGACCGTGAAGAGATAGAGGTATAATGAGTGAGAAGCACTCTAGAGGAGAAAAATTGAAGCGGTGACGGTAGTATTTTGACGGCAAGACCAATCTTATGCAAGGTGTTCCAGCGGTTAGGAGAATTACCCCCCGCTGCCAACCGATCTGCAATGTGTTTGTTTTTTGCAGTGTCAAGCGCATTTGAGATTTCACTTCTGAGTCTTTTATACCGTGAAATATCTTGGGTAGAACCAGAGCGAACAGCACGCCTATATGCTTTATCTCGTTCTCTCATTTTATATCTAATGTCAGAATTGACCCATGGTTTTTTCTTTAATTCCAGTTTTCGCGTTTTGATAGGCGCACATTTATCGAAAGACGACACAAGAACAGAAGACAAATTATGAACTAAAGTATCAACAGATAAAGAAGATAGACAAGATCCTGGAGAATCAACACAGCTCTCGCGTGAAAAGTTAGAAAGAGAAAGAGCTATCGAGTTATTTAACGTTTGAAGGTTTATATTGGAAAAATTGCGAAAATGAATTAACTTGGATGCAACTTGTGGTATAGCCGCCTTAAAAACAATAGAAATTAAATCATGACCTGCTATGAAAGGTGCAATTGATTTACTATAAGAAACCAACGAGTTTTCATCATTCAATATAAAAAGGTCGATCCAAGTGTGAGATATGTAATCAGTTGTGAGAGAATGGTGCGTAGGATCGGAAGGAACTATATAAAGAGCAAGTGATTCGATAGTTGAGCGAAAAGTGTCGGTACTGTAATTACTAGCCAGAAGATTTATGTTAAAATCACCCGCGATGACAATGTTTTTGTAGGTTGGCAGAATTTCAGCTAGTGAGTTGAAAAAATCCTCAGGAAAAGACCTTTCGGTCTAAGATACACAACCGCAAAAATCAGTTTTTCTGCACCTAGCGAGATTTCTGCAATTATATACTCAGCGGTATTATCGAATACAGGATTAGATTGGAACAGTGTACAGACTTTAAGAAAATCACGTGCATAAAAACCAACTCCGCCGCCAATTTTACCAACTCTATCTAACCTATAGAAATTGTAATGATCAATTGAGATAAGTGATGAATCGTCACGCTCGGTTAAAAAAGTTTCCGTAACTGCAAAGATATCAGTCTGCTTTGAGGTAACATAATGCTCAATGAGAGAAAAGTGGGTTTTAAGGCGGTTTACATTTACATGAGAAATTAAAATATTTTGAAAAAATTCAGCATCATTTTTTGGCTGAGAAATAACAGGTGAAAATGGATTTAAAGTTAAACTGTGTATGCTAGACGGGTTGTTATTTAAAAGATTTGATGATGAGAGAGAGGTTAAAAAGAAGGAGAAATAGTGTCGTTCACACGAGAGCCAAGTAGCCCCTATTTTTTATTTTTGTTGGGCACAAGATCATTCAATTGTGCCTCATTTAATATAGGAATGAGACCCGCTTCCTTTGACGGGCGCATGCAAACCGTTAAGTTTCGAACTATAGGTCGTAGGTAGTTTAGCTCCTTATAAACCGCATTAGCTTTAATCAAGAGCTCAAACACCGGCTTAGGCCATATAGGTCGTGCAAAGATTTTGTTTGAGCCTCTGATTCCAAAAAAGCTTGGAGACAGGAAAATCACGCAGGTTGCTTGATTTAGCAATTATCATGTCTCTGATGGCATCCGACGAGAATCTACCCACAACAGCACGCACATCAGACTTCGGAGCTGGACCCGCCTCGTCGACGTCCATCGGAATTGCAGGGAGCCACTCTCGAGTTTCTAACAACGACGAGCAGGCCTGCTCTAAACCAATGGCTTTTAGAATAGTATTTATAATGTCCTTGTCACTTTTGGAGACAGCCAATGGTATGCCCGTGAATAAAACCTCATAGGTGTCAAGTAGGAGAGAAGTTGGAGATAAAGAAGACCCTACACAAGAGGCTATATGCTGGTCTAAGCGGTCAGACAGCAAGTCTTGACGTTTCTCTATGTCAACGAGAGCTTGCTTCAAATCTCCAATATCAGTTCGAAGAGAAGACATTTCACCGACAAGTTGAGAAGTCATCTGAAGCAGCATATCAGTCTTCTCCATCTGTTGAGCAAACTTTTTGTCGTTGTCAGCCTTAAAATTCACCAGCCATTCCTCATTAGACATATTTGCGGTATTAGATGTAGAAATTGCCTGAGGTCTAATTTGTAAAGAAATATCGTCTGTGCCCAATAGCTGAGAACGAGAGGAGGGGCCAGTTTCAAATGACCGCCCAACGCAGAATGACTATCAGTAGAGGAGTGGGAGGAGCTTGACTCTGAACGACAGCGTCGCCTAAGTGATGGCTCAAATTGATGGAGCGGGGAGACTGCGCCTCTTTTTTGAGAGCCTTGATTGGACTCTGATGAGTTTAATGGTTGCGACGAGACGTGAAATATACTGTCAGTGGATGAGGCGCGTGGACTACTCCCCGTAGAATTGTTTCTGACAATCTTACGTTTTGTGCAACAGGCAAAAGAATTATTAAGACCAAACCACGCCTTATCACAGCAGTGAAGATGGTAAATTGATGAACAGTTTTTGCATAGACGCGAGGTATCAGTGCGAAGAATAGTTGATTCGCAAAATGCACAACTTACCATGCTCGACGAACGCAACAATATGACACGACACTACAAGAGAGTCACCTCCCAGTCTGTACTCTAAGTAATCTTACAAATAGATGGTACTTACATATAGTAAAAGAGAGTAGATCAACAGTCGACAAGGTAGAAATTGCCAATCATATGATAAAGTTTCCTGGGCTTGTATATCTGAAAATGCCACCAGAAGCGAGACTTGAAGAAACTAACCTCCAAATTGTAGATATTCTCTAACCTCAAAATGAGCACGGCCAAAGTTTATAGCTTGATTGTATTTTGCAGAGCTCAACAACAATATTGATAATTAGATCAGTCTGTGCTCTGCAAAGTGCGCTTGCAGTTTCCTGAAACAAAACGCCCGCAGGCAATGAATGCAGAGTACAAAGTCTAGATAAAACAAGAGCTAAAGAGAGAAGATGTTTCTATACTCACTTAGAGAGAGAGAGAGAGAGAGAGAGAGAGAGAGAGAGAGAGAGAGAGAGTGCATGAATTGACACAACTCTCTCTGCTAATTGTTTGAAGGAGAGCTCCTCTTTTTAACGCTCAAAGAGAACGTAGAGAAGAGAGAGAGTTACGTATGACTATTCTGCGCCGGGCTGGCGGGTCCTTCGTGGACACCCAGCCCCCGCAATTTTCAGTTAAATTATGAGTAATATTTTTGATTGTTTTTAGACATATTTTTCTGTGTTATTATTTCAAACATAAGTAACATCTTTCTAGTTTTAAATTATTTTATTAAATCGATATTTTAAACAATACGTTTTGGTTTATTACAATAGAACTCAAATTCCAGTGTGTTTTAAATTCAGTTAGTGTTAATCTGGACTATTACTTTATACATGCTGAGATTCATTTCACCTTTAAAAATTTGAATGATTGAATCAAATGCGCGGCTAAGGGTTACAACAGATGTAATAGAAAGATTCCTCTGCAAAGCTGAGTCCATCGGCTGAGGAGAGCGACAGAGCAGCGCACAGAAAGGTAAGTGGAAAAATAATCAGAACTAGAGTAGTAATTGTTTTCTTAATTAATTTTAATCAAACTAAAAATAATCAGTGTAGTAATTAATTTTGAAGTAAGAATGCTCGATTTTCAATAATGTTAAAACTTTAGTGCATTGGACAAGACTGATAAGTAATATAGATTTATACACTGCCGGTCAATTGCTTTTGCCCACCCTAGAGTAAAATTTATTATAATAAAAAGTTTTATATCTTCGGAACTAATGATTGCATCTTCAAAATCCTAACGGTGCTTTAAAGATTGGTCAAAAATCTTTGAAATAAAGTAAGTCCGGAAAGAAAAAAGTCATTTTCCAATTGCTTATAGCAATGTAAAAAAAATTTTCCTACTAATTTTTTTGCTCACATAAAAGTGAATGCCATTTTTATGAAAATTATGATATTGAAAAAAATCAAATAGGTTTTGGAACTCTAATAGTCCTCTTTAAAATGAGCTTAGTAAAATGTTTCTATGACTTTTTTAACCACAGTTATGATGATTTTTTGGAAAAAAAGATCTATTTTTTCAATCATGATTATCTCATAAACTAAGAATGATAGAAAATTTTATATTAAAGAAAAACTGTTTCATTTTTAGTCTAGAATATATATATTTAGTGACCAATAAGTTTTGGGAAAAAAATTTTTTTTACTTGTTTAATTAAAAATTTTTATTAATTTTTCATGAATTTTCCCTAAAAAAATAAGTAAAAAATTTTTGTTTACATTGCTATAAGCAATTAGAAAATTTTAGAACTTTATTTCAAAGATTTTTGACCAATCTTTTAAAGGCCGTTTGGATTTTTAAGATGCGATCATTAGTTTCGAAGATATAAAACTTTTTATTTTAATAAATTTTACTCTAGGGTGGGCAAAAGCAATTGACCGGTAGTGTAATTATGAATCGACTTTTTAAAATCCTTCACGTTATTACTAATACTAAATAAATTCTACTTAAAATTGCAATAATATCTCTATTGATTTTTGGCCTTAATCACTTTTTCGATCCATCCTTTGAATTTATAAAATGACTAAGCGCAGATAGCCCAGTGAAATCGTTTTAACTTTATTTAAGATTTTCTCATTAAATTTATAAATCTTTTCTTTATTTGAGTTCCTCCACATTTAAATTATTCACACGCGATTTAAGTAGAAACCGGTGACGTAATGCAGCCAGTCGATAAATTTCTTTTTTTTCCCTCTTTATAAATGGTAACGAATCAATTCAGCGTTATTAACTTGAAAATGTAGTAACATAAAAGTAATTTCATGAATTCTCAACCGTAAAATGCTAAATCTCACAACTTCAGAATATTAAATCTTAGTTATAGGACAAAATATTACGTGCCTCCGTTTTGGCAACGAGGGGGCACGTAACAATAAGTTTCACTCAAGAGCAAGTGTGCAAATCCATTTATGTGTCTAAATCATTAAATTTTTGTAGTCAGTTTTCAACAATAGTAAATTATATAGCAAATGCGTTTGAAAAGAAAAAAAATCTTTTTGTTAATATTATTAATATGTATTAAATTATTATATGATCTCAATATTTCAAATTACGTTTTAACATTTTTAAACAAAAACTAAGTTAAAATAATTCTGATAACTAAATAAATTTCTTTTGTAACTAATAAAAACGAAATGTACTTTGAATTCACCGGAAATTAAAATTCTGAAAAAAAATTAATAATATTCAAGTTTCTGTCTATCATCTCAAATTAATTGAAAACTAAATACCGCGATGTCGACGGTTAGAAATGCAATACTTTTCGAGTGTGAGAAATCAATTTAATAAAACGGAAATCATAAACGAGACGTCAGCATTAAGCTTAGAATTACGCATTTGGTTATAGCAAATTAAAAGAACCACAGTGCAAATAAAAAACTCAGCAAAGAAAAACAGAGACTTTTCGATGCCTGGAAAAAGACAAAGTTTCTAAATAAAAAAATGTGGGAACGGAAGCTCTGCTCAACTAGAAATATCAAGAGTGAGGCATCAAGTATCTTACAATAGCACTGAGTAAGCTCGGCACATGGTCTTCGGCCAGCTTCCGATCCTTGGTTGTATGAGCGATAAGCGTACATGCCACGCGTTATCAAACACTCTATACATCTCTATACAAAAATAATAGCTAACATTGTCTTTTTCTTTACGACTTATTTAATGCTTCTTTTTAAAAAAAGTAATTTCTTTTATCGGAGTTATAATTTATAATTATAACAATGATATTTGGCTCGAATTTTTATTTTAATGTCAACATAGTTAAATCAGTAGTTTTTGGTAATTTGTTTTCATCAAAAATTTTTTTGTATTTATAGAAACATTACAAGACATTACGCTTATTTGAAACTTGTTATGAATTGATAATCTAAATTTTACATTTATATGTACTAGTATTATTTATTATTATTTATACTAATTTATTATTAAATTAAATAAGTCAAGTTATATTATTGTGGATCCAAAAATTACTATTTAGTAACAATATTAATAAATCTTGACGTGAGAGAAAACATTTTTACTGTTTTGAATTTAAAGTATAACTTAATAATTTATTTTGACCATCTCTTATAATGTAATACTTCATCAAATGAACAAGTACAAGCACGAGTTTTGATAACGCCCGTTGATGTTTAATTGTACATCGAGTTTAACATAATAACATCGTAAATACACGGTTAAAAATATTTGTGTAATCTGTTATTTTTTTTTTAGAGTAAAATGAAAAATAATTGAAATTAATATCCATTTGAATAAGTGAACTTTTCTTAATGTATTTATGTCCGTGTATTATTTATTCAAATGTTATAGAAAAACGACATATTTCTATTGATTCTTTTGAATTGAATATCATCGATTCATTTACATTTAATTGATGTAAAGATTTTAATGTCTCAAAAAGTTTATTTTTTTGTCCTCAGGCCGCAAAATAAATTTTTGTGTCCTCTATACGGGGCACAAAATAGTGTATTCTTGTTCTAGGCCGCAAAAGAAAAATGTGCATATTTAATGTATTATTTTAATAGAAGTTCGCAGAAAAACGTTCTCGACGTCACTGATTCTTGGAATTGAACTGAATGAACTGCTCGCTTTCCTTAATATCGCTATCCTTTTCTTACATATACTATATTGGATATGCGTTAACGAATAACGTGGACTCAATATATGTATATTATGAAAGAAAAAGAGAGAGCGAGAGAAAGACATAGTTACAAGTTTCGCATGATAAAACTTTTTTTTTTATTTTTTAGATAGTATTTTTCAATTATAATTTTTATAGTTCATCTTCGTTTTGTATTTTGTTGTATTTTTGTTTAATTTTATATTATATTTTAACAATTATTAGTTGTTTTTATAATCGAATTTTTTTCATTCTATTTTTTTTAAACTTTTTTTTTCTTTTTTTAAATAATATTTTTTAATTATAATTTTAATATTTTAGCTTTATTTTATATTTTATTATATTTTTGTTTTAATTTAATGTTATATTTTAACAGTTATCAGTGGGTTTTATAATCGAATTTTTTTTATTGTATCTTTTTATTGTATTTTAAGAATTATTAATTATTTATTGTTTATAATTGAATTTTTTCAACAAATTTTTATATATTTTAAGAATTATCAATTATTTTCTTATAGATGGGGGGCTCCGCCCCAGTTTCCGTCAACGGCCTTCGGGCAAAAAATATTATATGCAGTCACAACCACAAACGTATCATTTTTGCTCGTGCAGCTGGAGCGGCCTCGCTACGCTAGACCTCTCAGCATGCACTTGCCAAGAATGATACATTTTGCGGCTTTGACGCATAATATACTATTCACCAAAAGCTAAATTTGTGTTTTGTTTTACAGCAATACAAATTTTATTAAATCTTTTTGAGAGTTTATTATATTTATATTTATTTGAGATACATCTTTATAATTAAAAGAATGAATAAATTTATATGTGAATTTTTCAAAAATTAGAAACTATAGACGGCGCGTTATATGTTCATTAAATAAGAAAGAGTTCTCTAATTTATTATAAATTATGAATTTTATTGCATTCTCAAATACTCAATTTTTGTTATTCATAAAAACAAATACTTTAATAATTCAAACGTAAAAAATATATGTAATATAAAGAGAATTATTAAAATAATGCAACTATCAATCAAATAAAGAAAATAAGTTATACTAGCTGATACTAACTCTGGCTTTTCACAGACTCTTTGATAAAAGTGATCATTTTTACTTTATACTTTGAAATTATATTAAATCAATATTTTTTGAAAAATGTAAAAATGAGCTATCAATTTTTATATACTTCTATAAAGAAAAAAAGTTAATCATAATTTATAAGGAAAATTTTGTAAGTATAAAATGAATCAAACAACTATAATTTCGTTATATTCAATTATTCAAAACGTAAACATATTAATAATTAATACCAATCATTGTTTCATGTTAATACAATATGCGAATTTTGAAAATAAATGTTTTCTTGTAAATAAGTATTTTTTTTCTTAAACCAAACTTGTAATAAATAACAAAACGTAATTTGATAAGCCTAGAAGTGTGTATCATTTACTACGGTCGTTGAAATGAAGACAACAACTAATCTCAATTATAATAATATCAAATATAATCTTTGATTTTTGACTTACATAAAATTAAAAGAAAATTTTTTTTGTGTCGATCAACTGCATATTGCCATTTAAAATTAATACAAGTAATCAAAACTTAGAAAGTTTGAAAAAAAAAAAATTGAAATAGATTTTTAATGAATACTAAAACAAATGAAGAACACACTTTAACTTAATTGAATTGAAAATAATACTGAATGAAAACGCTGATGTTACAGTTAATAATAGCAGTTAAAAAAGAAAAAAAAAATAATGCTTTTACACTCTAAAATTGGAAAGAGAATTATTTTTTTTTATATAAATAAAAGACAAACAAAAAAACTTTGTAATAAATGATTGTTAAGGAATAAACATAGTTTCATGCCATTTATTTTAATTCTGTCATGGTTTGATAACGGGTATTTTTTTATTAATCACATATTGATTTTTAAGTGTGATTTCGTAGGCTTTCTAAAATCAAATAAATCCTTCAATAGAGATATTACCAGTTAACCAAATTAATCATTATTAGTTATCCAAATTTAAAATATAATCTTGCAAATTTTAACACAATTGATACCTTAAAATAATTTTTTTTAAATACAGAACCAAAGTCAAATATTAGAGTAACGTACATTTTAAATTGAATTTGAAAATTACATGAAATACTCAACAGAAAATAAGTCAATAAGAATCAGCATTTATTAGCAAAAGCATAATGCTGTCAATAGATTCAAGTTAAAAATATTTTAATTTTTCCTTTTCATAAATATATAATTAAACCTAAATTTTTCGCTGAAATTATAAAAACTACCTCTAAAGAGTATAGCCGAATAAATATGTGAAAATGGCCTTAAGTTGGATTCCCCTGGAACTTTGCTTATTCTTTTGTCTTATCAAAAACTAAGATCCTGAAAGTTTCAGATCCCTAGGACCAAAATTGGCTTCATAACCTCTAAAAACGGGTATTTTTGTTATTTTGATATAATAAGGTGAATTCCTAATGGTTCTTCAAAATTTCAAATCGAGGTGAGAGAGGACGATAAAACGCATATATTTAGTGATTTTATAGAACCTTACCTCAACCATAATCTAAAAATATATTTGAAAATTTCAAAATGGCCTGTACATTAATTGTATTAATGCATTTTTATTTTTTGCTTCTAAAAACTTTACTTTTCATGAAATCTATCATTCATAATTTTTGCGAAACTGTAGGAATGGTGGAAAGTACCTAAAATATCATAAAACTGAAAATTTAAAGAATTTATGGCGTTTTAGAGGCTCTATTGCATTCTGATCATAAAAATAACACCAAAAACACAGTCAGCGACCCAAAAAACCCCTTAAATATCGATATTCAGTTGGATTTATATCATATGCATCCATAAAATACGAGAATAAGCTTACAAAAATCGTTTTTCGACCAAGAAGACTTCTGTAATCTTTTTATTACCATCCTAAACTATAATTTCAGCACGTCATCTTCAAAGTAACCTTAAAAATTTATTCACTGACCAATAACCTCCTTGATACAGATTGTTAATCTTATTCAGTACGATTTTTGGCCGAAAAATATGAAATTAACCTCAAAAAATTCACTTAGTGACTGAAAATGACCTCAACTATCATTTTTCTGTCGTATTCAAAACAACATATTGGACAAAAAAATATATTGGAGGATTCTAAGAACTTCTCACTGAAATTGTTTATATTGTTCTGTGCAATGTTTTGTCGAACACCACCAAAATATCGCCAAATAATGCTCTTAGTCAGCAAAAATATTGCATATTGTACTGCAGTATGATTTAAAAGTAATTAACATCAAAATAGTAATGTAATATTACTAAAATATTTTACCAGTTTGAAGATATATTTTAAGGAAGTATTTCTAGTGGCATGCCAGTGTGCCGAGCTTGTGTTGGAGTACAAGCAAGCAGGTGAACCCCACACAGCATAAAATGTTTGAAATATTTCCGAAATATTTCGAAACATTTCATGCTGTGCGAGACAGCTCTGTAGTTTATATTTGTTAGTGTTACTGTAGAAGATGTAGTTTCTGATTATATAAGAGAAATCATGCCCTGATAAGAATTCCGTTCTTTACGGTATTAGCTGTTCGAATTAAAAAATAAAAACAATGATTACATAACACAAAAACGTAACGATAATTTACAAAAATATGCACATTTAGGCAATATAAAACTGAAAATAAATTAGTTAGCTATTTTAGTTGATAACGAAAAAAATATTACCTTTATTAAACTTAAAATGTGATATAATTATTAGAAAAATTGTTAATTTATAAATTACTCGGACCAGTTAGTAGTTACTGGGTGAGTAAATGGAAATAGTTGGACCAGTTAGCAGTTACTGGGTAAGTAACTGAAAATAGTCGGACCATTTACCAGTTACTTGCTCTGTAACTGGGAACTAGTCAGACTATTTACCAGTTATTTGCTCTGTAACTTGGAACTGGTCAGACCATTTATCAGTTACTCGCTCTGTAACTGGTAACTGGTTCGAGTATTCTCAATTACTTGACCATTCCAAATGGAAAACCATTTTCTCATTTACAAGTCTGCGTAGTGGCTATTACAATCGCCAAGCAAAATGAAAGGTTGATGCAATTGAGCGAGTAGATTATTAAGTCCTCTTTGTAAAGGGATGACTATGAGGCAAGTAAACATTACATAAGCAAATGAATTTTTTATTGAATTCCACCGATATCGCGGCAACTTCTAGATTGCTTTTCAAGGGAATCTCTTTGCTGAATAGATTATTTATATATACATATATATATATATATATATATATATATATATATATATATATATATATATATATAGCTTCGCCACCACTAGCATTGCTACAGTTTGTTCTATTTTTAAAGTAACAGCAGAAAATTTTTTAATCCTTTACGATATTTATCATTTTTAAAATGCGTTTCCTGAATGCAAATGATGTTCACTTTCTAATCGTCGAGCAGTTTTTTTAACATGATAAAATTGTTATTGGAACCATTAATATTCCATTGAATAATTTTAAAATCCATATTTATATTTGAATATAATGAAAATAGCGATTAAACTGACTATTTAATCTTGTTGCGACGATTTATCATCAGTAGTAAATGGTTTCGTATCCAAATCTGATTCTTTTTTCAATTTTTTCATAGTGCGTGTGAATTTATATTTAATAGAACGATCAGCTATAAGTGGGTAAAGTTCAAGCATGAAGGCGCATAAGGCTTTGATATCGTCTGTGTATCTTCTGGCAAGTTGCAAAATCTCTTTTTGACCTTTAGTGTTCTCCAGGAAGTTTTCAAATTGAGCCAAGTTGAGTAATTTATTATCTTTCTCTAAAATTTCTTTAATAGGTTCAAGTTTTATGTCTAGAGAATTACTGTCATCCATTATTTTTTTCTCACAAATAATTTTTTATGTTCATTATTTACGCTGAGTAAAGGTTCTGCTATATCAATTTTATTCGAAGCGGGAACAGCGAGATCACTATTTTGCTGAGACTTCGCATGCATATTATCTTCAGATGTAAGCATCTTGGAATTTACCGAGCTAGCGTTTACATTTGAATGACTTCGTTTTTGGTTAAATGTAGGAATATTTTCTTTAAGAGTCGGCTCTACAAAAGCAGTATTTGGGAGGGCACCCATACTATTCATATTTTCTTGAGAAGGTAAACTAAGGTACGTGGATTGATCAAGATCAATAACAGTGCAGTTCTTTGCTAGATGACCTTCTGCTTTGCAAATGAAACATTTTAAAACATCAGTTTAGATAAATATAGTATACGTAGTATCTTTATAAGTTAAACGAATGTTGTCAGGAAGATTGTTTATTTTTTTAGGTTGTACGTATAGTTGACGTCGAAAACTTTGAACGTGGCTATAATACGCGTAAGGTATACTGACTTTAATAAAACTTATCGAGAAGCCATTGGCAATACATTAAAAATAATAATTCGTTTATACTTTAGAGCGTATGGTCTAACTTGAATTTAAACATTGTTAATGTATAAAAACTTATTTTCTTCCAGGAATTTTTCAATTATTTCCTTGTTCGCAAGAATTATATTAATTCTGTTATTTCAAACCTTTGATGCGAATAGAACATTTTTGGGTTGTACAATTTTGCCATTACATAATTACATAACTGAAACTCTTCCTTACACTCCAATATTAGACCTTGCTCTTTATTAGGGAACATATTTTTTACTGTGACTCAGCATAACTAGCACTAACTACTTAGAAACTTTTGTTTACCTGAGAACTTGAAATATTAGAGAGCTGTCCACTGTACTCAGCGGTCAGCTTACTCTGTGGTGCATTAATTATTCTGGAATGCGTTGCAAAAGTTCAGGGTCATATGAGAAGAGCATGCAAACCTTGAAGAGTTTCACTCACGGCGTATACTCTTATTAGGACTCATTAAGTTGACATAGCTATGTAAACAAACGTCTGTTCAGCACGAGTGACCAATTACGACAAAATAAGTAACTTGTAAGTGTATAACTAACCAGAACGTCTCGCCTATCTTTAAATCTGAACCTGTTTTTTTTTAGCACTGGTTTTTCTTTACTATAATTTAAACAGCCAGATCTTTTAATTTATTTTAATCTATAATTTTTGAGAAGAGCAAAGTTTTCTAATGAAGCAATCATTTTATTTTATTAATGAAGCGTTCTTTTATATACATAGATAACTAGTGACATAGTCAAAGCCTATCAATTTTTCTGCATATTTTACGTATATATAAAATCTTATCTTATTCTGAAGTGTTCCATTCAAGCGTTATGAAACACCATTATACTCAGGTATATCAGGGCTTGATATTTGCGATTTCACGACTAATTTGTTTAATATTTATATTATATACTGAACAGTACGTTAACTTAATTTCTGTACATAAGATACATATTTAATGTAATTCTGTAGCAACATTTTATTAAATTTCATAAATATTTCAAAATATTCATATTTTAGTATTTCGTTTCACCTTTTAATTGTGCAGAATATGCCATGAGTAGCTTGAAATATTCGTCCATGAAAACATAGACAAATTTATAACCTTTAAAATAAGATAACGAAGGAATATTTATTATCAGTTATATTCTCAACTTGAGTTCGAATTTTTCTTACCTTTATTTAGAAAATCATCTAAAACTTTATTACCTGGACTTAGATTTTCCTGAGTTTTAATGTAAACCCTGGTAGAAAAAAGCCTGGATTTACGGTGTCATTATGGTGTATTTTATGGTTTGCAACCATAATATGGCCACAAACCCAGTCTTATTTCGACGGAATATGGCCAGCTTATGGACTTGACAAGGCTACAAACCCAGTCTTATTTTGACGGAATATGGTCAGCTTATGGACTTGACAAGGAATACAAATTTATAATTTTGAAAAGATAATTAAAATTTTGGAATAATAATTAAGGAAATTATAATTTAGAATTATCAGAAAATGATTCATTTTAATAAATTATCATAATATATTATTCATTTTTATAAACTATTTATTTTTATAATTAACAATAACACATTAAAGTTTCATTTATAAAGTTATAGTTAATGGTCTGACATTATTTACAATTAATAACAATTACTTGTTAGTATATCACTCGAATAGACAAAGGTTATAATGAACAGTACAAACTTTATAGGTTATGATTTATTTTAAAAATAAATTTAGTGTTAATATAAATTAATGAGATATTAGTATTATTTAATATTAATTGTAGTTACACTCATATAAAATATCAATTAATTAAGAACTTAAGGTATCAAGCCCAAATTCAAGCCTAAAATAAAAATTAAATTTAAATGTCATAATAATTTTTTTATAATAATATTATTTAAAAAAAAGTTTTTTTTACCTTAGATATATAAAATATAAGACTTTGGCCCATGAATAATTTTAAATAATCTCATGAAATGATTAAAATTCTTTCTTTTATTCGAACACTTGATTTTGGTGGTCACTGCAAGCTTCCTCAGCCAATTTTCAACGAATTGACTTCAAAATTTCCAGAGATCTTTAATTAATATGTATTCACAAAATAACACTTTTATTTAAAAGAAAAAGAAAAAGAATTTAAAAGTTTGTCGAACAATTGGTTAAAAATTAACTGAGAAAGCTTACGACAACCACCAAATTGAAGAAATCACATTTTTGACTAATCAAAAGGATTTTAAGCATTGAATGAGATATTTTAAAATTATTCATAGACTTTGTAAATAAATTTAGAATATTCTGTCTATTATAATATCAATACAGATCCATGTAATGTAGGTTGTATTGTAATTTCACTTTAAAGGAGTTGGTGGCAAGTTTAATTTTTGTCTAGCGACAACTAAAATATTTAATAATACACATGTTAGAATATTCTTTTTAAAATTATGGCACTCAAAGTTCTAAAATTTTGCAAATAATTTTAAAATGTCCTACTGTAACATAATGTCAATGCAAATCAATGTAATCTAGGTTGTATAATAAAACATAACATTGAATTCTATAGTTTGAAAAGAAGTATAGTCTGGTACGTATAATATGAAAGGACTCATCATAGACTAAATCAAATATAAAACTGCTTACCAACTTTTTAAATCAAAACAACAGTACAATATAAATTACATTCATATGAATTGATACCATGTTCGAGGAAGATATTTTAAAGCAAAATACAGAGTATCATAGCTTTAAGTACTATAGTTTAAAAAAATCTAACAAGTACCACATGAAACATTTCATTCGACATGGACTAAAAATGAAACTGGCCATCAAGTTGTTTAAAGTGATATTATAATTTCGTTTTCACTTATTTGTTTTTAAAATTATAGCATTTACAATCATGAAATTTTGTAAATAACTTTAGAATGTTTTGTCTAGCATAATATCAATATAAATCCATATATTGGGAATTGTATTGTAATTTCACTTTGAAAAAATTGGTGTTAAGTTTCATTTTTGGTTTAGTTACAAACAAAATATTTCATAATACACATATTCGTTTTGAAAGTCTGGTACTCAAAGTTCTAAAATTTTGCAAATAATTTTAAAGTGTCCTGCTATAACATAATGTTAATGCAAATCAATTAGTTTTATTATATAACATAATATTGAGTTTTTCAACTAACTAACAAAACTTAAGAACTACATTAGCGCGTCTATTTTTAAAGATTAGGGTTAGGTTAAGATGTCGAATATAAAGTCATATCAGAAAATTAGGTTATAATAAAAAAAAATTCATTTGTAATTAAAATCTGAAGAATAGTGAATAAAAAATAATAGAGAAGAATAGAGAAAGTTCACAATTAAAGTTAAACTTGTTATACTATAAATATAAGTTTATTATAGTAGTGCGCACAAATCATACATTAGAATAAGTCCATATTATGGCCAACTTATGGTGAAATTTGACAGTGTAATTACACCGTACAAATATGGCCATATGTTGGTGGACACGCCATAATTTATGCTAAACTTTCTACCAGGGAAGTGTTTATTATAATTGGAAACTTTTTGATTATAAAAAGTTATCCATGTTTTTTTTAACTTGTAGAGAACGGGGAATTTGGAATTTTCAATTTCTCAGTATTTTCTATAAAAAACACATAATATGTGTCTCTAATATTGGGAAATACTCATATGTAAAGTGTCTATCCATGGTCGAGCCATTATAGTGGCTTTCCCGTCCCCTAAAGGTTAAATATTATTTATAAACTATATTAAAATAATAAATTTAAATATCTTACATTATAATTAAAATAATAAAATCAGTAAATTTTATATTTTATTGAATTTATTTATTAAAAAAGACTGGAGGAAAAACCCTAAAAAGGGCATAAAAACTTCTCGAAATGAAACATGAATAATAGATTATTATTACATATAAAATTTAAGTATAATGTGTTTTGGAAGAGGAAAAAGAAAGTATTAGAAAAAATGAAATATTGAAATAAGAACAATATAAGAAAAAAATATTGTTAATACTTAATCAATTCAGGAGAAGAACTCCTCTGGATCGTTATCGACCGCTGTAAGGATGAATACAGGAGAAAAGTATTTCTCCTACTGGTCTTCAATGAAGATCGCGTTTTCAGGAACGTGTTGTTCCTTTGGATCGCTGATGGACGATCGCAAGAATAAAGAATTATTCTGTTCTTTTTTATTAATGTTTTTTTAGTCACTTGAAATGAAATAAACAAAAAATTAAATTAATATTTCTTTAAATAAAAATTAAGGTTATTTTTTATAGAAGAGTTAATGTTGCTGTCACAAAAGTAACAAACTTTTTTTCAAACTATTTGAATATACATCAAGAAAAAACAAAAACATGTTGTGTATATGTTCATGTAGAATGTGTTCGATGGAACGCTCTCCCCCTGTTGCGAGAAGAATGAGCAAAGTGTTTTATGAATAATAATTCGATGCTTGTAATAATGGGTACAATTGAGTAATATTCCTTTTATATGTTCCATTTGCAGTTTTAACAGTCGCTACTCGAGTAATTCTATCGCTTCCAGGATACAATTCGACGACCACACCCAAATGCCATTGACTACATGGTTTATTTTTATCGATAATAATTACAACAGAATTTAATTTGAATTTTCCATTAGAATTATGCCATTTTTGTCGTTTTTGTAATTCACTCAAATATTCTAAATACCATCGTTTCCAAAAATCTTGGCGAGCCTTTGAAATAAAATTCCAAGTTGATACATGATTATCTGAAATAGAAAGAAAATCATTTTCAGGTAACATTGTTAAAGGACGACCAACTAAAAAATCCGCTGGTGTTAATGCTAAAGGATCATTCGGATCTGATGATATAGAACAAATAGGACGGAAATTTAAAATAGTTTCTCTCTCAATCGCTAAAGTGTTAGGCTCCTCGAATGAAAGTAATTAAACACCGACAACACGTTTAAAATGATTTTTGAGAGACTTTACAGCTGGCTCCTATAAATCGCCAAAATGCGGAGAGAAAGAGAGGTGGATTAAAATGCCAAATTATATTTTTATGTACAGCAAAAGCGTTTACATTTTTACGAAATTGATTAGAATTGAACAATGCGTACAAATCACGAAGTTGATTATTTGTACCGACCATTATCTGAATAAACATGTACTGGTATTGCTCGGCGACTTATAAACCGTCTAAACGCACCAAGAAAACCGTCTGTGGTTAAATCGCTTACAATTTCAATGTGTATAGCCTTGGTTGCCATACAAATAAAAACATATCCATAAACTTTACCTCGTGTACGATATCTGTATTTCTTTTCTTTTATAAATAAAGGTTTAAAAAAATCAATACTAATACAAGAAAATGCAGCAGTACCTACAACACGCTAGCTTGGAAAATCTCCCATACGAGCATGTAACGTATTTGGGCGGTAACGAATACACTTTACGCATTGTTTAATAATTTTTCTAATTTGATTTTTACCATCAAAAAACCAAAATCGATGTCGTATCGTATATAAAGTTGATTGAATACCAGCATGATAAGTATTACGATGTATATCATGAATAATAAGATCTGTAACATAATGATGCGATGGTAACAAAATTGGATATATTTTATCAAAACAAAATTTAGCATTTTTTAACCGTCCACCGACTCGTAAAATTCCGAATTCATCGACAAAAGGATTAAGCGTAGTAAATCGAGTACCTTTAATATTAATATTATCTTTACTTGAAAGGTATTTAATATCAGTAGCAAATTGTTCCTTCTGAATTAATTGCAAAACTTTTCTTTCTGCTTCTATTTTTTTGGATACTGATATTTTTATCTTTGTATTAATTAGAAGGGCGCATACGTAAAATAAATGCTACAGTATTTATTAATGTTTTGTATGAAGAAAATCGTTCAAAAATGTCGCATTTAACGGTATTTAAAGATAAACAAGTAACTTTCTTTAATCCAGGTAAATCTGAAATGTCATTTAATAAATTAATCGGCCAATAATTTTCAGATTGTGCAAGCCATGAAGGTCCTTCAAACCATATACGATTTTGTAAGAAATCTGTAGGTAATTGTCCTCGAGATAATGCATCTGCAGGATTATCTTTAGAGTTAACGTGTCTCCATTCGACTGATTTTTTAATTGTTTGGATTTCAGCAACATGATTTGCTTCAAAAAGCTTTAAAGCTTGTGGTTCTTTCTTGAGCCAATGAAGAACAATCGCTGAAACGGACCAGAAAATGATTCGATTAATTTTAAAATTAAATGCAGAACATGATTCTTTATAACGACGAGTAAGAATTAACGCTCTGGACAGTTCAAGACGAGGTATGATAATTTTATTTAATGGTGCAACCCTTGATTTTGCATATGCAAGCCGAACGGTGGTTTGACCTTCTACATTATTAGATCGAATATATATACATGCCCCGTAACCATTTTGACTAGCATCACAAAATCCGTGAATTTCTATATGTATTGAGTTTCCAAGTAATAATTGTCGATTTATAGTCAAATGACCTATGTTATTTAATTGATTAACAATTTTAATCCACATGGAATGTAATTTTTGTGGCACTGATTCATCCCAACTGATTTTAGCTTTCCAACACTCTTGCATAATCATTTTAGCAAACAAAATTAAAGGACCCAACGAATCTAGTGGATTAAAAATTTTTGCGATTTCTGACAAGATATGACGTTTTGTAATTTTTATTGTGAGGTCTATTGGTTTGACTGAATAAACCAATTGATCGTGATTAGAATCCCACACTACTCCCAAGGTTTTTATCATTAGATTTTGTTCAACTTGACGTATTCCATCACGCTTTAATAATTCAATCATGTCATTACGAATTTGTAAAATTTCTTTTAATGTATCAACACCTGTCAGTAAATCATCTACGTACAAGTCACGTTTCAAAATCATAGATGCGCGAGGAAAATTGAACTTTTCATCATCTGCAAGTTGTTTTAATGTACGTATTGCTGAAAATGGAGCAGAAGATACACCGAAAGTTACTGTGTTAAGTTCGTAAACTTGAATGTCATTTTCATGATACCAAAATATACGCTGAAATTTCCGATCGTGTGGATGTATCAATACCTGTTGATACATTTTCTCAATATCGGCAGTAATTACGTACGTATGCATACGAAATCTCAATAAATGTTCAAAAAGTTTATTTTGAATTGTCGGTCTAGTTAATGAAGATTTATTCAATGAAGTTCCCGATTCTGTTTTTGCAGAAGCATTGAAAACAACGCGAACCTTTGTTGTATTATTAGATGTTTTTATATGAGACATAAAATGATGAGGCATAAAATAACCATTAGATGATTCATCGTTAGTTAAAGACATGTGTCCAAGAGATATATATTTTTCCAAAACCTTTTAATATTCAGTTTTTAATTCAGAGTCTAAATTTAATCGTTTTTCAAGAGCATAAAAACGTCTTAAAGCTTGCGACCGTGAATTTCTTAAATTTGTACAGTCAGTGCGAAAGGGTAAACGAACTATATATCGCCCGCTTGTATCTCGCATACTATTTGCAATGTAATGCTGTTCACAAAGCTCTTCTTCTGATGATTTAAGTAAATTTATATTACATTCTTCTACAGTCCAAAATTTTTCTAATTGTTTTTTTAAATCTGACAAATTACAATGTACATTATATTCTTTTTCATGTTTATTTTTATTTATCCCTCCTGCAATTACCCAACCAAGTTGAGTTTTTTGTAAAAATAAATCGTTATTATCACGCGACAAGTTAATTTGTCCAATTGATAATAGTGATAAAGAAGCCCCAAAACCAATTAAAAGATCTACAGATCGTGGTATATGAAATTCTGGATCAGCAAGTCGTAAATTAATTGGAATAATAATTGAATTACGAGGAAACATTTGATCTGGTATAAAATCGGCAATTTCCGGCACCGTAAAAAATTTTGAGGATTTTTGAAAATGACTATGTATTGAACAAAAATCTATTTCAATTATATTTTTCGATAAACTAAACATACTATTAATCGCGCCAATTGGAATTGAACACGCATACATAGGCAGATTCAAAGAATGCGCAAATTTTTCTGTAATAAAATGAGCGGTTGCACATGTGTCAAGTATAGCGCGTGCATTAATAAAATTACCCTTTGCATCTCTAACGCGAATAATAGCACTCATCATTAATTGTGATTGGACATGCTTGTTGAAGAATTCGATAAAAAATTAACTAGTCATGAGGGTTTCTTAGATTGTTCTATCCTGCAATCATTAGCATTAGAAATCGAATTAGAATTTGAAATATTTGATTTACTGCCCGTAGAGTGTAAAAGTGTATAATGAAATTCATTACATCGTTTACAACGTGAGCTAAGACAAAGTCCTTCATGTGCGCGAAGACAATTCCAACAAAGTTTGTTTATTTTAATCAGATCCCATCTTTGATTAATAGGTAATTTTGCAAAATCTTGACATATATAAAGGGGACGATTTTCGCGACATTTAATACACGCATTAGAAGTACTTGTAATTAATGCACGTGAGCTGTAATCATTTCGTCGCATTTTTTATGTTTGTGGTTCATGTTCAATTTGTCGCTTGTTACTTGATTCAACTCTACCGTGTGTATTTTCCTGTTCAAGAGTGCATAATCTGAATGTAGTTACATTAATAAATTTATAAAATTGAGATAGATCAGGAAGAGTATCTAAACCCAATGATTTCTCCCATTTCTGACGAATTTTTATGGGCAAAGCTCTTTCTAAAATACGAATGATGATTTTTTCATCGAAGCGTACATTTAAAGATTCCAGCATATTTAAATGTTGTCTAGTATCATCTATCAATTTAGACAATCCGGTTGATGTGACTTTTGATAAGGGAAAGATATCTAAAATTGCATCTATATGTTTTGTTACAAAAATACGTTTTTTCTCGTAAGAGTCGACTAGAAGTTTTCACGCATTTTTACAATTTTCAGCACTAGCATTATAAATCGATAATTTGTTTAAAGTTTCTCCTTTTAAAGAACTTCTTAAATACAAAAATTTTAATAAATCATCAATATCATCGCGATCATCAATCATTGTTAAAAAAGTGTTTTTAAAAGCTAGCCATTTTTCATAATTTCCATCAAAACTAGGAAGTTCCGCCACCGGTAATTTTAAAAGCTTCGGTTTTTGTAAACAAGTTGAATTACCAATAGGTTGTTCAAATTCAAGATTATTTGTTCGCAAATTACTTGTTTCTTGCACGCTTTTAACACGAGTAGCAATATCATAAAATTTATCTTGAATTGCTTTTAGTTCATTTAGTTGTTCGTTTTCAGAATCTAGTAACGCGAGTTCATCGTGTAATTCTTCATAATTGTGAAATAATTCTGTTAATTGAGTTAGGCGTAAGTTAACATTAATTTTATCAATTTTATTTTGCATGAGTGTAGAGAGAAATTTAGTCAACTGAGACTTAAGCGTCGAACGCTTTTGTGTTATAAATGCGATTCGATCTGTTTCCATATTGACCTAACCCACAAATTCAAATTCAACACGATTCAAAAAGAAAAGAAAATATATATAGATATATATACCTATGTGTGCTTGCAAGCATACATAACCAAAACCAACTTATCTGCAAATATCCAATGTTCACAGCTACAGATGACAATTATATAGGTGTGATCGTCTGCCCGTAGAGGAAGCGATAGGTAACCTCGTTGTAGTTAATTAATTTAATCTGTTAGGAATATTTAATTCTGTCAATTAAATCCAATTTATTTAATTTTGAAAAATTTACTGAGATTACACTACACAGGAGGCACCAAAATGTTTATTATAATTGAAAACCTTTTGATTATAAAAAGTTATCCATGTTTTTTTTTAATTTTATTTATAAACTATATTAAAATAATAAATTTAAATATCTTACATTATAATTGAAATAATAAAATCAGTAAATTTTATGTTTTATTGAATTTATTTATTAAAAAAGACTGGAGGAAAAGCCCTAAAAAGGGCATAAAAACCTCTCGAAATGAAACATAAATAATAGATTGTTATTACTGTAACGGTTATTTTGCCCGTTACAAAAAAAAAGAAATAGCTATTAATTTAATATCAAATTTTGCTAAGTCTAGAACTGTTATTATAGATAGAGTTGCCGACAACTCTTAAGAGAATAATCATATATATATTATGCGGCAAACTCTATGGTGCTAGTTAGTCAAACATATATTGACTAGCGACAAGACTTCATACTATATACTCGTCGCTCAGCGTCTCTCTCTCTCTCTCTCTCTTACCTGATCGAGAGACGCGATGCCGGTAGCACAGCTTTCCTTATTTTACACAAAAATATATATATATATCATATGATATATATATATATTATATGATATTAAAAATAAGGACCGCGGAGGCGTCGGGGTAAGCAAATTGATACAGGTCTTTAAACTTAATAAAAATTTATTAAATATGTAAAGAAAGAAATACAATAAAATGAATTTAGATAAGAAATAAGAATAAGAGTTACTAATGATAATTCTAAGGGGGGACGCGACGCGAACTGAATTATTGTAAGATATTACAATGAACGCGCGTACTCTCTACCCTAAGATTTCCTCGAGGAAAGAAATCTTAGCCAAGTAGATAAAATAAGATAAACTTACAAATACGCGTAGAAGCTTCTATGACAACCAAAATGCATACGCTGAGATATACCGCCGTTGGCCAACGAAAGAAATGGTACGCCGCGACCTGGTCACTGAGGCTCGTAGAGAACAGCCAAGCGAGGAAAGATTTCCTGATCGCTGCGACTCGTCGAAGGCAACCAAGCCAAATTATGCACAGCCGGAGGATGATGTTCGTGTTTCTTTAGAGCAGCGATCTCCTTTTTCTTTTTCTACACAAAACTATATGCGGCACTACACCAACGAATTAATCAAATTAAAACTCAAATAAAGCCGAGAGATATGACTAAGATGCGTGCTTGTAGGCCGTTAGAAAAAATCTTCCTTACAGGTCAGGAATACAAGAGCCACGTGAGCGCTGATGAACCACCGGAAATATTCTGACTCGCCTCGTGGCTTTCTTGCTCCTCGCGCGCGCGCTGCTCATCGAGTTACGTGCTATTTGACGTAACTTATACGAGGTATATGACTGAGCGCGTGTCATTTGATTTTACCTAAGCGCGCAAGATTCGAACACGGTAGAATACCGTGACACCCCTCCGCCAGACGCAGCATAACCTGGTTCTGCTGCTCTGCTTAGCGCGCGGAAGGTGTGCAGCTATCCGTTTGTTATTTTATCACTGTGTATACATTCATTGCGCACGCGTTTTCCTCGGTGAAAAGTTGGTTACGTTTTCGCTATGCTTTATATTTGTAGAACCTTTTGACCTACCACGCTTACGCCTGATCGATTCGGGCTCAGCTTGACGCATACGCTTTACTGTTCGTGTTACAACGATCGCTGTTTTACGCGGACGACCTCGCTTCCTATTCGATTTTTCGGGTTGGGGAGTATCACCGCTCGCAGGCGGTCGCACATAACCTGAGCCCGAATCTCCGTCGGCGCACGGAGTCGCAGCGCTCGCAGGAGACGGGTCGCTCATCGTCTCATTCGCGCGTGTTTGGTCCAACGGTGGTTGAGATGGTGTTTCGTCTTCTTGCCTTGCTATGTATGGTTTTAATTGCTCTACATGAACAGGGCCATAAGCATTACTATCTTGATCTATCAGTCTGTATGTGTTTGAGCCACATTTAGCCGTGATTACGTATGGGCCTACAAACTTTGGCGCAAGCTTACTTGCAATGCCCTGAGCCGCTGAAGAGAGTATTTTATTCCTTTTCCATACTAAATCTCCTATATTATATACTAATTCTCTTCGGCCCGTATCGTATGCATCAGCTTGCTTTTGTTGAGCAGTCTGTGCACGATCCACTACCTGTTCATGTAGCAAAGGTAATTTGCTTACACGATTTTGCCAGTTCGTTACTTCTTGTAACCGCTCATTCTCCTGAGCCGCTTTGTCTTCTTTCCTTTTCAGCGAACTCGGAGGTACTGGCTGTCTACCATAATTTAGCAATGCTGGACTTGTACCAGTTGTACTCTGTTTCGCAGTGTTATATGCAAATATAATTTCAGGTAACTTCTCGTCCCATGAGCGATGATTTTCATCAATAAATGCAGTAATCATGGTTTTAACTGTCCGTTTTATCCTTTCTACCGGATTAGCCTGTGGGTGATATGCAGGAGTAGTATTATAAAAAATACCTGCTTCATTTAGATATTTATCTATCATGTGATTCCTGAACTCTGATCCATTAACAGATAAGAAAATCTCAGGCACACTAAACCTTAGAATAATTCTTTCTCTTAGTGCTTTTAAGATCGTGGGTGCATTTGCCTTTTTAATAGGTATGTACTCCACCCATTTTGTAAATACGTCCTCAAAAATTAAAGCATATTCATAACCATGTTTACTCCTTGGAAAAGGACCTGTTACGTCACCAGCAACGACCTTCCATGGGCCTGTAATTTCTCTTTTACCCATTAAGCCTGCAGGTAATTTTTGCTCTACCTTGCACTGTTGGCAGATCTCGCAACTCTTAACGTATTGTGCCACTGTTTTCTCTATATATAGCCAGTAATAATATAGTTTTACGCGAGCTATTGTTTTATCACGACCTAAGTGGCCAGCTGTCGGCTCGTCGTGACATTCATGCAATACTTCTGCTCGGTTTTCACTGGGAACGACGAGTTTCCAAGCGTCATCATCTCCCATTGTTTCTTCAGTGAACCTGTCCGGTACATAGCGGTACAATTGACCTCCAACTATCTTCCATCTTGGATAGTCATTTGGGCTACTCATAACCTGCTGAAGCAGAGACGCATACCACGCATCATTGGTTTGCGACGCCCAACTTAGTGCACTTAAATGAGTGTCGCAGTCCATTGAATCTTCATGCATGCGTGATAGTGCATCAGGCACATAATTCAATGCACCTTTTCTGTGCTCAACAGTGTAAGAGTAACCTTGCAGCTCCAGCGCCCATCGCGCTAGCCTGCCCGTTGGATGATGTAAATTACATAAGCAACGTAAACTACTATGATCGGTTATGACTTTAAAGTCATAACCTTCAATGTAGCAGCGAAACTTTTTGACAGCCCATATAACGGCTAGACATTCTCTTTCTGTCACGCTGTTTCACTCTGCACTGGACATTGCACGACTAGCGAATTCCAATACTCGCTCTTCGTCGTTGATTACTTGTAGAAGTACTGCTCCTAGGCCTGAGTCACTAGCATCTGTCTGTATAACGAATTGCAAACTGAACTGTGGTCGATGCAGTAACGGAGCTGATGCGATTAAAGCTTTTATTTGATCGAAAGCGATTTCCTGATCGCTTGACCATACGTATTTGCAGTCTTTTCTAGTAAGCCTCGTCAATGGCTCTGCTAACGTGGCGAAATTTTTCAAGAATTTCCTGTACCACGAGGCCATACCCATGAAACGCCTCAGCTGTTTTAAATTCTTAGGAGCTGGGTAATCAATAATGGGTTTTATCTTCTCTGGATCTGGCTTAAATCCATCTCTATTCACCAGAACCCCCAGAGTTCTGGGCCTATTACCTTGTCAATCAATCGCTGAAAGGTGGGTAACAACTGAAGTTAGGATTTCGGTTTTTAGTACCTCTTTGCTTTCCTCCATTGGCTTTGTCATTACCTGAGTTTTCAATTTCATTTTCTTTCTGGCTTTGACTTTGTTGCTCGGAGTTACCATGCCCTAGATTGGGTTTTCGAGGTGGTCTCTTAAAATGTTGTCGTCTCTTAGGAGAATTTCCTCGTGATGAATTAGGCAGTAGAGATTTTTGTGCGTTATCCTAATTGGGCTTTTGCTGCTTTACAAAAGCCTCCCTAAGTTCACGCGTTTCTTTTGCTAATTGGGTTAATACCTTCCCAAGATTTAACTGCTCAGTAGATACCTGCTTATCAGATACGGCCGCTACTTGTGGCTTACTGTCTCTAGGTTTGCTTGAAGGTCGGTAAGACACATCAGGTAATAAGGACTGTTCAGGCGGAGGCGTTGGTCTGTAGACCTTTTCTACCTCAAGCGTCAGTTCAGCTTCTGCAGCTTTTTCCAATAATGATTCGATGTCTACTATTTCATCTCTTCTTACCATTCTCTGAATTTCCGGTAGTAGGTTACGATGTAGTAGATCGAGCTGATGGTTTATATCTGGCAAAGGCACTTGCTTTAAGACTATAGACTGCAGACAAGTAATATAGTCACGCACAGGCTCGTGTTTGCCTTGCGTGCGCGTGCATTAGCTTCTGCTAACAATCTTTGTTGAAAGCGTCTGCTGTGGCCATACCAACGTAATGCTGCTTCTTTGAACTGAGCCCATGTTTGCCACGAGTGTCTATTATTCCTGTACCAAGTGGCAGCAACTCTTGTTAGCAGTTCGGAGAGCGAGGATAGTAAGTCGCTCTCGCTGAGTTTAGCAAGTGTTCTGCACTCTTCTACTCTCGTTAAGAAGAGGTCTATGCTTTGGCCTCGTTCACCCGAGAATGTAAGGTTCCAGCGGCGCACTATATGGCCCACGTCTGTGGTTTTATTTGCGTTTGCTGTTCGGTCACTGTGCCTGGTCTGATCAACGTTAACCGTCGCACTGTTTGCAGTGTGAGGGGTCCCTCCCCCCTCGACTGTACGTGCACCTGTAGTACCAGTTGACAAATTATTGCGGCTTCTACAGCTTAGTGCATTTGCGCTTGCATTGTTATTTTCTTGGTTATTTAATGGGCTGCTACTGTTAGCGTAATGTACGCTAAATGTATCACGAAAGTTGACACGCTGTTCGATACTTTTATTTCCTTGGAGGTTTTCCCGTCCAGGTGTTACCTCGCCTGGAATCCATTGTAGTTGCCATACCTTTTACCTTAGACGACACATCTTTTACTTGGTTATGTATTGTAGTAAGGTAGTCTAGCAATTCCTTAGGTATATTCGAGACATTTACGGCTATTTCTTGTCCTTGTTGTTCGTGGCGATTTTCGAGTGGTATCTGGTCATTGCGCATTTCGCTTTGCGTAACGTTACTTAACGCAATATTTAAATTTCTCACCACCGTTTCATCATTACGTAATACGGTGAGTGGGTGCTCTTCGTTTGGGTCTATGTTTTCGTCCAAGATCGTAGACCCTGTCTTTTCGAATATTGTCTTTTCTATGAAATCTTGCCTGACCGAAAGGCGGTGTTGTCGTGTCGCCATTTCGTTTTCTGCAGAGCTTGATTTCTCAAAGTCTACTGCTGTATAATTACATAACAGCTATCGCTCTAATCGGTGTGACTGTTCATAGGCCAACCCTTCTTGCTTTAGTTCTAATGCTTGGAGAGAGTCATCCTCGGATAAACACGCTGCCCATTTATGGATTTTTATAGCGGCAGCTTTGTGTTTCTCGTCGACCGCTTTTTGTTGTGTAGCCATCTTGGAATGATTTATGTTCTTTCTTGAAATATACTATATCTTGAAGCTGATCGCATGCAAGTACGCTACTATACGCTTGCAGTGTGTGTGTATTCGCTATATGTATAATAAATAATGTTTGAGTTCGTATATGTGTGGTTAGAAACTAAACCGCGCACATACGATGCAAAAAAAACGATAAAATACAGTAGACTCTCGATACAAGGGTATCGACGGGGCTGTAGGAGAGGAAATTTCTTAAAAATTCTCTTATAGGAAGAGTCCCCAACACGTTCGAGTTAAGAGTTACAGCTCCGCCCACTGTCTCGTAGTGTAAGTTAAATTTAACGTGCGTGTATACGAAGTAGACGCAGTAGCCACGCCTACTGATGCGTGTGGAATAGACTAGGGTTTTTTTGTTTAGCCATGTCTTATTCTATTGCTATACTGTGTCTCTCTCACTTCCATAGTTGGTGGGGGAACTGACATACTTAGACTCGGTGGAGAAACAGCTCGGATTCCCTTATATCGCGATCCCTTGTATCGAAAGTCCACTATATATGTATATATAATTTTTTTGAAACAATATATTTTTATGTTTTGGCTTTTGGATTTATTTATTAAATGCGATAACTAATAATATTTTAATAAGCTGACCGATATAAAAATTTTTCAACTCTGTTATTTTAATTTTTATTACAAAAAGAAAATCAGTTAAAACTGTTACAATCTTCAAAATACGCGGCTAAATCCAAAAGCCTGTGCGTTTTTAAACTTTAGTTAAAAGCGCACACCTAACTGTGTGAGGACAATTTTTTCTTTATTATACATTTGTATTTAATGTGTATTGTAAGAAGGTAAAAAAATTTTAAAGTGTAAACTTTGAGAAATTTTTAACTTTTCTCTACGACATACACTGCGCTGATCAATTGCCTCGCTATGATCTGGCAATTTTTGATGAGAGAGAATACGAATGTGTAGCTAAGATTATTAATTTAAAATCTATTAAGCCATGAATCCACAAAAAAAATTTTCCTGACCCTTTAATATATTTATATATATACATAAATATATTTTAACTTTTATTTAATTGAATTTTATATTAAATATATAAAAAAAAGGATTTTACTTTTTACTCTTATTAAGGTTAGATTCTTATTATATTAAAGGGCAGTTGATAACTAATCTAATTTCAACTTCCTCGACAGTTGAAATCACTATTTTCTCTCTTACCGTTAAAGTCAAGCAACTACGACTAACGACCTAATCGGCAATAAGGTTATATAACTAACGCACGTTTTTATTTTGAATAACTTCTAGATGCCTGTTCGCTTTTTCACTTAAAGCAAACAAAAGCATGCAAAGTTTTATCTCTTGAACTCTGTGTCTAATAAACGTCGACAATTATTATTTTTAAAGAAAATTTTGTACTATATTTCCGAAAAAATTGCAAAAAGGAAAGAAAAAAAAAATTTTCTCAATTTTAAATTCAATATATTTTTTTTAACAATAATTTCCTTTTACGAGAAAAAAAAATTTTATTCAACACGTGTTGTACTTAATTTTTGCTGTAAGCAAACGCCACCTTTAATACAAAAATTTTTAAGCAACGCGAAGCTTGTTCGTTTTAACGCCGGCTATTTGCTCGACGCCATTTGCAAATTTTGGTTTATTATATAACGCGCAAAGATCTGATCCCGTTGACGCATTTATACATTGGGCGCCATTTTATAACGGTTATTTTGCTCGTTACAAAAAAAGAAATAGCTATTAATTTAATATCAAATTTTGCTAAATCTAGAACTGTTATTATAGATAGAGTTTCCGACAACTCTTAAGAGAATACTCATATCATGGGGCGCGGTAGCGCCCCGAAAGGCAAGTTTGCGAAGCCACATCGTGCGCGACGAGACCTATTTACTTTGAGTTTCAAATTTCAAAAATTGAAACTCGCAAAATATATATTAAATATATGTATTTACTTGTTAATTACTTGTAAATATATATATATATATATATAATATAATGCTAATGAACATTTCATACCAAAAACAGCTAAAAAATGACGTATTTATTATTTTTTGTATGATATATAGGCTAGACCCGCGATTTCTTATTTTTAATAATTTTCTCATTCAGTGAGACGGAAGTTGCGCGCGCAGTCGCCTGAGCAGGCGTACGTATATAGAAAAAAGAGAGAGAGAGAGAGAGAGAGAGAAGATAACATGTGGCATATGCATAGAGTGAATGAGAGAGAACGAGTAACAGCAAACAGCAGTGTTTTGAAAGTGACGAACATAGAAAAAAGAGAGTCCATTCATATACATTAGAATGAGTACACTGAAAAAACTGTAGGCGCCCTCCCTTACCACAGCGAGGAGATGCTATACTAAACGTGAATACATCGGTGCTATATTAAATTAAAGCTATCCTCGCTGCGCTTTTGGGCTCGCTGCTTTTCCAAAATTAGAGACGAGTAGAGACGAGAGAATTTTGAGAAGGCAGCGCGCCTAAAAACGTAGCGAGGATCTCTCTCACGCGCACGAGGATCGCTTTTATGCGCAGAACGCTGCATATTCATATTTAGTATAGTTTCTCACCCGCAATTTTTTCAGTGTACGAAAGAGACAGCAAGAATAATAGCAGTATATATGATGTACACACACATATATTAAACCTGATTGCTTTGATGCTATCGTTTATTTGATGATTAATCAGCTGTTGCGTTGCTCCACATTTGCTTCAATTTTTGAAAATACAGTACAATTCTTTGTGTGATTATTATTATTTATTTACACAGTCTTTACAAAAATAATAATTAATAAGTGAATTTATATTTAAATAAACTAAATTTATTATGATTTGTAAAAGGACAGTTTTTTAGGTTATATATGTGAAAAATGTATTTTATAAATTTATTATTAATAAGCAAACAATTTTTTAGGTTAGATTTGTGAAAATGTTATTTGATAAATATATGACAATTTTTCATTAACTCTGTCTCAAGGTTTAGCAATTGCATACTAAAATGGTGTACATAAATATTGTACATTAATTGAGATTAAAAATAATATTTTGATTGTATATGATAATATGTGAAAAACATGTATATACATGTTTGGTATTACACATTTTGTAACATTATTAATAATTTTTTATAAAATCTACTAACATAATTATTAATACAAATCATTAACTTTATTTTTAGTTTTAAATTTAATACATTAAATCTATTAAATTATAGTTTTGAGAAATTAGCTTTTTGTTTTAACTTTTAATGTATTAAATAATAACTAAAAAAATACTACATTGAGTACTTTATTAAAAAAAAATATTAAAAAAATATTACATAATACACTTGGCAAAACTGAAATCTTGAAGTAAGTAGAAAATCCCAGTATCGCAAAAGGATAATAAGTAACATTTTATTTTTTCAACTAAAAATTGAAAATTTGGCAAGCATTTTGTTAATTTAAATTGTTATGTGAGTGTTCAAATAAAAATATACACTATGATTTTAAAAATGTGTATTAAGATATCCGGACTAATAAGTGAGTTTAAGCTCGAAGGAATGTCTAAAAATTTGAATGTGATAGTAATCTTTTCTTCTTATAATAATAAATAATGAAACTTTTTTATCTTAAATATATATTAAATACAAGTCTTTGGTCCATGAATAGCTTTAAAAAATTTGATCTGATGCTTGAAATTCATTTTATTGATCAAATAGATTATTCGAAAAAGTCAAAGAAATTATTGATGACACTTTCTCAGTTAATTTTAAACTAATTGACTTCATAATTTTCAGAGATCTTCAATATATATATATATCTTTACAAAATAATAATGCTAGAATTATAATAATATATGTTTAAGTGAATGTTGAACTGAATTACATACATGAAATTCACAAAAATATCTATTTTTTCCCATATTTTAAGGTTTTTCTAAACTAAACTTTTAAATTCGTTTTTATAATCAGAACTATTATTTTGTGAAGGTATAAAAATTGAAAATCTATGGAAACATTTGAGTTATTTTGTTGAAAATTGACTGAGAAAGCTTACGATAACCACCACAATCAAGTGTTTGAATGAAAGAAAAGATTTTCAACAGTGGATGAGATTTTTTAAAATTATTCATGGACCAAAGTCTTGTATTTAAAATAAATTTAAGGTAAAAAAAAATTTTATTAATTGATATAAAAAAAATGTATTGTTACATTTAAATTTAATTTTTTTTCCAGACCTACCTTAAGGGGAATCATCATACCCACATAGAGTTCTACCTTATCTACATTTGAATTATGCATTTTAATAAAAATATAACTATTAATGACTGAAATTCATAGAAGAGGCACCTTCTTAACATTCTAAAGAATTGATGGCAATGTTAAACGACAGTATAAAAGTGAAAATGAAGACGAAAACTGCTTAATACGATTAACTTTCCAATGTAGTTATGAATAATCGTATTTTGCGGTTTTCGTCTTCATTTTCACTTTTATACTGTCTCTTAACATTTCAATCAATTCTTTAGAATGTTAAGAATGTGCCTCCTTCTATGGATTTCAGTCATAAATAGTTAAATTTTTATTAAAATGCAAAATTCAAATGTATATAAGAAAGAACTCTATGCCGGTATGCGAATACCCCTTAAGAGCTTAATTAATAAGTATATATCTTTGACATTTTAGTGTATGCTTATTAAATCTGAATATGCACAAAATATAATATTACATAACTACATTCTACTTTACTTAAGTGGATTGTAATAAACTTTCAACATATTAAATAATAAGTAAGAAAATACTTCATAGAATATTGACAATAATAAAGTACTGGGAAATACTGCATAATAGACTGATAAAAATGAAATCTTAAAGTAGAATTCGAATAAGTGAAGTAAGTAGAACCCAACAGGTCCATGTGGCCCACGTTCTGAAATTCACATAGATAGATAGATAGATAGATAGATAGATAGATATGTATTTATTTGTAAAAGTTTACAAAAAGTGTGTAACAAAAAATATAATATATAATATACATAATAAAATACAGAAATGAGATAATACTGTAAACGTTACATGTAATTATTGCACTCATGATAGATCATACAAGGCAATTACAAAATCAAGCTTTAGGAGTTAATAAAGATCATGATGATCTTACGAAACTTTGGAATATTGTATTTATTCAATATGTAAGGTAGAAGAATTTTAGACTTTGAAAAATTTATGAAATCTCCCCTAAATAAAACCTTTAAAAAGGTAAAAGTGCGGCAAGTTTGCTTTTTTCTCTTAATTAATAAGAATTTTAATTCCATCTTCATAAACAATTCTTTAAATTACAAATAATTTTAATTACATTCTTCAAATATACCATGAATTTTATTAAATAACTTTATTAACATTAAAACAGTGTTCATATATACAATATTAATAACAAAAATACGCCATAGAAAGTTCTGAAATCAATATGAGTAAGTCAAGTTTTATTATCACATATATATATATATATATATATATATATATATATATATATATATATATATATATATATATAATACAACAATTCCATAAAGATTTATTCATTCATCAGAAACATTTGCCATTTACCAAAATATACTTTACAAAGTTTATCTCAACCCTTAAATGGTAGCTTCATTTTTGGAAACCTTAAATGATAACGATGGGTTACTCCTTTCTAAAGCTTTAAAAAGTATATTATATATTATTAGAAATTGATAATAGCTTTATTTTTATGTTAAGATTTCAAATAGATTAATAAATTAATAAAGTTAATTAAAAAATTTTGTCAAAAATGCAGTCATAATAGAAATAAAGATGATGAAATTACTTGTTATTTAAACATCTAATGCAAAACTAAAAATTAAAGAGAGTGATGTTATAGTTATAAACACACTTGCCAGGCCCATACTCCCATAGCTATAGATGTTTTCAGTGTTTCAACACTAAAATGTTTAATAACCATTATTTATTAGTTTTTATACAAAGTAATTTTTCAAATAAAAATAAATATAATTTAATAGACATTTTATGAATTATATCATAAAAATTTAAGGTTTAAAAGAGCTTTTAATATGACAGTGGTCGCTCGCTAAACATTGTTGTAAGATATGTAAGATTTAAGTTGAGTAAAATAGTATATAGTTGTTGAAACAGTCAAAAAGATAAGGAGTGATAATGTTTCATCAATAGCTATGGGAGTATGGGCCTGGCAAGTGTGTTTATAACTATAACATCACTCCCTTTAATTTTTAGTTTTGCATTAGATGTTTAAATAACAAGTAATTTCATCATCTTTATTTCTATTATGACTGCATTTTTGACAAAATTTTTTAATTAACTTTATTAATTTATTAATCTACATGAAATCTTAACATAAAAATAAAGCTATTATCAATTTCTAATAATATATAATATACTTTTTAAAGCTTTAGAAAGGAGTAACCCATCGTTATCATTTAAGATTTCCAAAAATGAAGCTACCATTTAAGGGTTGAGATAAACTTTGTAAAGTATATTTTGGTAAATGGCAAATGTTTCTGATAAATGAATAAATCTTTATGGAATTGTTGTATTATATATATATATATATATATATATATATATATATATATATATATATATATATATATATATATATATATATATATATATGTGTGTGTGATAATAAAAACTTGACTTACTCATATTGATTTCAGAACTTTCTATGGTGTATTTTTGTTATTAATATTGTATATATGAACACTGTTTTAATGTTAATAAAGTTCTTTAATAAAATTCATGGTGATGAAGCTGCCCGCCTTCTAATAATATTTCCAATCTTAACTTATGAATAAACGATGTGTTTAATCGAGTTTGTTTGCTACAAAGAAAAAATTTGTAAGATTAAACTCTAGTGCGGACAACTCAAGAAATCCACCAAAATATTTTACTCACAAAATTATAATAAAAACTTTCAATGTATCGTATTTTAAGGTTAGGTTTGTCGAGTTTGATATCTAATTTCCAATCCAAGCTCATAAAAAAATAACAAGTCCAAATGATTTTTTATTTTAACAAAAATTATTGTATTAATATAGCTTTAGTGCGGACAAGTCATTATATTTGTTTAATTTATGAATTTAAAAAGATATTGATAAAATAAAAAAAGCAAAACTCGATTGCTACAGCTCCGACATCCCGTTAAAGGTTTTTTTTAGGGGAGATTTATATATTACGCGGCAAACTCTATGGTGCTAGTTAGTCAAACGTATATTGACTAGCGACAAGACTTCATACTATATACTCGTCGCTGAGCGTCTCTCTCTCTCTCTCTTACCTGATCGAGAGACGCGATGCCGGTAGCACAGCTTTCCTTATTTTACACAAAAATATATATATATATTATATGATATTAAAAATAAGGACCGCGGAGGCGTCGGGGTAAGCAAATTGATACAGGTCTTTAAACTTAATATAAATTTATTAAATATGTAAAGAAAGAAATACAATAAAATGAATTTAGATAAGAAATAAGAATAAGAGTTACTAATGATAATTCTAAGGGGGGACGCGATGCAAACTGAATTATTGTAAGATATTACAATGAACGCGCGTACTCTCTACCCTAAGATTTCCTCGAGGAAAGAAATCTTAGCCAAGTAGATAAAATAAGATAAACTTACAAATACGCGTAGAAGCTTCTATGACAACCAAAATACATACGCTGAGATATACCGCCGTTGGCCAACGAAAGAAATGGTACGCCGCGACCTGATCGCTGAGGCTCGTAGAGAACAGCCAAGCGAGGAAAGATTTCCTGATCGCTGCGACTCGTCGAAGGCAACCAAGCCAAATTATGCACAGCCGGAGGATGATGTTCGTGTTTCTTTAGAGCAGCGATCTCCTTTTTCTTTTTCTACACAAAACTATATGCGGCACTACACCAACGAATTAATCAAATTAAAACTCAAATAAAGCCGAGAGATATGACTAAGATGCGTGCTTGTAGGCCGTTAGAAAAAATCTTCCTTACAGGTCAGGAATACAAGAGCCACGTGAGCGCTGATGAACCACCGGAAATATTCTGACTCGCCTCGTGGCTTTCTTGCTCCTCGCGCGCGCGCTGCTCATCGAGTTACGTGCTATTTGACGTAACTTATACGAGGTATATGACTGAGCGCGTGTCATTTGATTTTACCTAAGCGCGCAAGATTCGAACACGGTAGAATACCGTGACATTACATATAAAATTTAAGTGTAATGTGTTTTGAAAGAGGAAAAAGAAAGTATTAGAAAAAAATGAAATATTGAAATAAAAACAATATAAAAAAATAGTACATTGTTGACCAAGGATGCATGTTGATCATTCTCGGCGAGTGCGAACTTTTGGGGCCGAGCGTAGTGAGGCACGTGTAGTGAGTATCCTGCACGAGCTAGGATGATCAATATGCATCCATGGTCTAATATACTATTTTTTTGTCCCGAGGCCGAGACATTTAAAGTTTTTCCGTAGGACGCAAAATGGTCATTTTGTGGCCTAGGGCAAAAAAATATTTTTTTGTCCTCAGGCCGCAAAATAAATTTTTGTGTCCTGTATACGGAGCACAAAATAGTGTATTCTTGTCCTAGGCCGCAAAAGAAAAATGTATATATCCAATGTATTATTTTAATAAAAGGTCGCAGAAAAACGTTCTCGACGTCGCTGATTCTTGGAAATAAACTTAATGAACTGCTCGCTATCCTTAATATCACTATCCTTTTCTCACATATACTATACTTTGTATACGTTAACGAATAACTTAGACTCAATATATGTATATTATGAAAGAAAAGGAAAGAGCAAGATAAAGACATAGTTACAAGTTTCGCGTGTTAAAACTTTTTTTTCTTTTTCAAATAATATTTTTTAATTATAATTTTTATAGTTTAGTTTTCGTTTTATATTTTGTTGTATCTTTGTTTAATTTTAATGTTATATTTTAACAATTATTAGTTGTTTTTATAATCGATTTTTTTTAAATTCTATTTTTTTAAAACTTTTTCTTACTTTTTTTAAATAATATTTTTTAATTATAATTTTTATAGTTTAGCTTTATTTATATTTTATTGTATTTTTGTTTAATTTTAATTTTATATTTTAACAATTATTAGTGGTTTTTATAATCAAATTCTTTTTATTAAATTTTTTTATTGTATTTTAAGAATTATTAGTTATTTATTATTTATGATTGAATTTTTTTATTAAAATCTTTCATATTTTAAGAATTATCAATTATTTTTTTTATAGGCGGGGGGGCTCCGCCCCAGCTTCCGCTTAGCGGCCTTCGGGCAAAAAAAAAGTATATGCAGTCACGGCCACAAACGTATCATTCTTGCTCGTGCAGCTGGAGCGGCCTCGCTACGCTCAGCCCCTCAGCAGGCACTCGCCAAGAATGATACGTTTTGCGGCCTTGACGCATAATATACTAGTTAATACTTAATCAGTTCAGGAGAAGAATTCCTCTGCATCGTTATCGATCGCTGTAAGGATGAATACAGGAGAAAAGTATTTTTCCTACGGATCTTCAATGAAGATCGCGATTTCAGGAACGTGTTGTTCCTTTGAAACGCTGATGGACGATCGCAAGAATTAAGAATTATTCTGTTCTTTTTTATTAATCTTTTTTTAGTCACTTGAAATGAAATAAACAGAAAATTAAATTAATATTTCTTTAAAAAAAATTAAGGTTATTTTTTATTGAAGAGTTAATGTTGCTGTCACAAACGTAACTAACTTTTTTTTAAACTATTTGAATATACATCAAGAAAAAACAAAAACATGTTGTGTATATGTTCATATGAAATGTGTTCGATGGAACATAGAGTTTAAAATTATTATTTAGGTTATCAACCTTTAATTGTTATAATCTTTTTATCTTCGCAGTTATAATTCATATCATGCGTTTTAAGCCATAAAAATTATTTTTATTTCACATTTTATCATTCTATAATCAGATCCATCGAAGGAGTCGAAAACAAATTTTAATATTTGTTTTATGTATTTTGTCTCACCTGAGTATGTTAAAATATTGTTAGTCATCTCTCCTTTTTTATTAGATGTATTTGCATGTATGGTGTAGATAACATATTGCTGTACCTTTATTTACAGATAATGGGCTTCCTTATTTATTTATAATTATGTTTGATTTAATATTTTTCTCACTTTTATTAATATTTTTATTGGTGAATAAGTCAGTTATATCAGTACATATCTTTATTAGAACAGTTACCCCTTTAAAATGTATAAGTTATTAATTAGTGTCAATAATATTTTAGATTATCATTTTTAGAAAAATCTGCAACTTTCACTATCATGAACCTTTCTAACACACTTGATACTCCTGTTCTATCATTTAATTAGTTCTTCTCAGCTTCGTGATACGTAACAACAAAGAACCCCGCCAAGCAAAATCCTTAAGAGAATTGGGTTTTGGAGTAAATCACTGGAACTGTAGTAGCATATAGCTTTTAACATCCTGATAAAATATGTTAATGGGCACCAAGTCTAAACGTCGATGTATTTCGACTATTTTTCCGGGAAACCCAAGTAAAAATAATTTAATGAAGAATTTAACTGAATTTACTTAAAGTAGACTTTTTGTGTCAATATTGATATACATGCTACCCAGTACCATGTAGATAGAGCTTCAGGATGCCCATGCACCACCCAGTGCTTTAGGTCGTCGATGATGAGGTTTCTCGAGGGTAATCTACGACTTTGGTTGTCAACATCTCGCTATCATTACGTAAGCACTTTAACAACTCGTAAAGTAAAGTTTTGTGTAAAGTTTTAATTTAATCTGAATCATTTAATCTGAATGACAAGGGATGATTTAAAACAATAATACAAATAAATGTTGGCAGTTTAAAAAAAATTGTTTGAGCGGTTTTAAAACAGCTATCCCTTTAGAGATTAAAGAAATGATTTTTTGGTGATAACTTGAAAAAAACGAATTTTGAAAAAAAGTATATGGAATAAAATTTATAGTAAAAAATAAGATATATCTTTTTAATATTATATATATTTTTTTAAATAATACACTACCCTCCAGTCACATTTGCCCACCCTACATGAAAATCGACAAGACTTTAAAGTTTTGTGGCTCAGTGAAAAATAGTCGTAATTAAAAAATTCCGACGGGGTTTTAAAAAGGGTTTAAAAACCTTTAGTTTAAGCCGAGTTGAGCAAAAAAAATTAAAAAATACATGCCTTATGCGTAAAAAACTAACTAAAAAATATTCAATTTTTTTGCCCCTATTCAAATACCTGCCATTTTTGCGGAAATCATCGAATCATAGAAAAACAAAATGGAGGTAAAAGCTAAAGGAGTGACCTTTAAAATGAGCTATACAAAGCTCATTTATGATCGATTTTACGGTAGTTATGGTCATTTTTTATGAAAAAACGATTTTTTTTAATAGCTATTATCTCAAAAAATACGCATGATATAAAAAAATTTTTAATAAAAAAGTTGTTTATTTTTGAGTCAAAAAAATAAATATTCAAGTTAAACTGAGAATCAGTAAAAAAAGATTTTATTCATTTTTGATCCCATTGAAAAAAAATCCATTTATTCAATATTTATATTTTTGACTCATAAATAAACAATTTTTTTATTAAAAATTTTTTTATATCATGCGTATTTTTTGAGATGATAGCTATTAAAAAAAATCGTTTTTTCCATAAAAAATGACCATAACTACCGTAAAATCGATCATAAATGAGCTTTCTATAGCTCATTTTGAAGGTGACTCCTTTGGCTTTTACCTCCAGTTTGTTTTTCTATGATTCGATAATTTCCGCAAAAATGGCAGGCATTTGAATAGGGACAAAAAAAATTGAATATTTTTTAGTTAGTTTTTTACGCATAAGGCATGCATTTTTTAATTTTTTTTTGCTCAACTCGGCTTAAATTAAAGGTTTTTAAACCCTTTTTAAAACCCCGTTGGAATTTTTTAATTACGACTATTTTTCACTGAGCCACAAAACTTTAAAGTTTTATCGATTTTCATGTAGGGTGGGCAAATGTGGCTAGAGGGTAGTGTATTTGTCAAATTATCATTAAAAAGCCTTCAATTTCAACATTTTTCATGAACAATTTAAAAAATATCAACTTCAGAGAAAAATTTATGATATAAAAAAGATTTATTTTCGTATATTCTATAACTTTTATTCAATATACTTTAGAAAAAATTGTATTTTTCAAGTTATCAACAAAAATCCATTTTTTTGACTATTTAAAAACGCTTCCAATGATTTTTTTCAAAATAGGAAAGTTTACTTGTGTTATTATTTAAAATGATTCCCCGTTTGAATAATTCAGATCAGATAAAAACTCGCCGAGAAAATTAATAAATTTGATTTCTCACACACATACATCCATACATATATTTTAAGGGAGCCTCGTAATAGTCTTATTTTGCTATAAAAATAAGTTTTTTTATCATAAAATAACATATTTTAAAGGGTTACATTTTTTGTGATGTCGAAAATATAAGGCACTTCCGTATAGCGGTCATGCCTAAAAATTAACGTATTTTATAAGATTCCAGTTTTTTATATTACTAAGAGCTTTCACTTATTTTTAAAAATTTTTCTTAAAACTGTAGGATATGATTCTTTGATAATAGTAGATTGTTAACCAAGAGGGCAAAATAGGTGTTTTTTGTTCAAGTCGGGTTTTTCGTACGAGCGAAGCGAGGGCGACAATAAACACTCGGGTATGAACACCTACTCTGCCCCTATGGTTAACATACTATTTTTTCACACGAAAGAGGTAAAATTAATCTTTCAATATCTATTTTCAAGGAGCAGAATAGTTTTCTTTTTTTCCTCAGGGATAAAAATGAATCATTTTTCTTCCCAGGGGAAAAAAAGCTATTTTGCTTCCTGAAAATCGGTATTGAAAATTGAATTTTGCCCCTGAGTGTGAAAAAAAATTAATTTGAAATTTATCTTTACGTCCAATAGGCCCTAGAGATAAAGATATAAACATTTTTTCGGAAACATAATAAAAAAAGCGTTTATAAGAACTTTAATAACCAAAGAACTGAAAATCTTACAAGAAATCGTATGGATAATGAATTAAATTATGAGTTTAATATTTTGACTTAAGCTTTATTACATTAAATTTCATTTAGTTCAAAGTTACAGTTGATTCAAATGTACTAGTGCAATCGTTTGGAAAATTCCTAATGTGTTGTATGTTAAAAATATTAATAAATATTTAATTATATTCAATTAAGCATAGCGTTTGAACTACGCTAGCTTTTTAATGGAGCAAGGCTTAATTAAAAGTATTTAACTTATGTTTTCTTTCATTTTTTTGTATTTTTTTAATAAATTTTAGTTTTTTTGTTATTCGAGTTTCAATATAGTTTCGAAAAAATGTCTGTATTACTTTACTATGAGAATACTTTTTCGTAAAATTCATACACTTAACTATAAGTATTATCACAGTATTCTACCGTGTTTGAATCTTGCAGGCTTCGGAAACAGAAAATGATGCGCGGTAACTAGGAGAGGGTCTAACCTCCGGATCACGGATTTTGCTCAAACTTTGGGATAAGCTTTTAGGTGTCAAAATATGGAAAAAAACAAAACATTAGACCCTAATGCTCAATATTTCCCTAGTTACAGGTAATTAGAGAAAATAACTGGAAAAGTTACTAGATTTTCACACGCTTATAGTTCTTCAGCATTAATAGCTAGAAGCTTAAACTTTTTTTAAATGGAAACTGAGCTCCAATTCTTTCGAAATATCACCGACAGCATATCTAAATATTATTTTTTTCCATAGTTCGATCACCCTTCTTCTTCTCTGGTTGATCACGAGGCTCGTATCTCTGGCAGCATATCGGTGGCTCATATTAATGTCAACAGGCTGAAGACTCACTTTTCTCTTATTGAGGCTCGTTGCTCAGAGAAAAACTACGATATTCTTGCCATCTCTGAGTCTTTTTTGACTAATCTCGACAGCGATGATGTTCTTGGTATTCAGGGCTACAATCTCTTCAGATTGGACAGGGTTGGTAAGGAGGGTGGCGGAGTCGCTGCCTATGTACGAGAGGAATTCCGGGTTTTTGGTCTCGTAAGCTGAATACCTTAGATGTAGTTAGTTTTAATTCTAGTCTTAAGTCTTCTCTAGTTGATAAGGTTCAAGGGTCCCTTGATGGCCTGACTGTCGCTGTTGACGGCATAGTTTTGCCTCCTCTCGTTGATTTGACTCATATACAGCCCTTAGAGACTCTCTGCCACAATGTCATCCTTGACAAGTTGGTAGACAGCTGTACCAAAGTCTTGGTCGACACTTTCGATGCTCACGCTCCTCTGAAACTAACTACAATACGGCCTCGTAGCAAACCTTGGGTTTCTAACGATCTGCGTCTACTTATGCGTCAACGTAATCGTGCGTATAGATGGGCGGCCAGGTCTAGTAAATCGGCGGACATTGAAAGGTACAGAACTTTGAGGAACTCTATCTCAAATAAGCTCGAAACAGCTAAGTTTCTGTACATATCTGATCGCATTGAACGAGCGAATGATTCAAGAGCAAAATGGTCGACTCTTCACAAATTGGGTCTTGCTAACAAGGCGCTTCCCTCTCCTCTTCAATACTTCTCGGCATCGGCTCTTTTATCTCATTACTCTGGCATCTCTCGGTGTGGTCCACCTTTATCTTCATTGAATGTCAAAGATATTCTTAGTATTCTTTTGTCTGACTCGTTGCCGGTCTTTGAGTTATGGGAGGTGGGCACCGAGACGGTCAGCGGTCTCATTGTTGCGGCAGAATCTAGGTCTACTGGTCCGGATGGTATCACGGTGCCAATGTTAAAGTTGGCCGCTCAATCCTTTGCTGAACCATTGGCCCAGTTAGTTAATGCCTCTTTAAGACTCTCAGCCTTTCCATCTAGTTGGAAGAAGGCTTACCTACTCCCATTGGCTAAGCTAAAGTCCATGGACAATCCGGGCCAAACTAGGCCGATTGCT
Source organism: Anastatus disparis (assembly GCA_017163975.1). Lineage (NCBI taxonomy): Eukaryota > Metazoa > Arthropoda > Insecta > Hymenoptera > Eupelmidae > Anastatus > Anastatus disparis. The sequence goes on along the minus strand of JAFFSR010000316.1, from coordinate 2,354,324 downwards.
AGGTTATGTGAGCCATCGAAGGTCCTAGAGAGGGTGGTTAATCGTCAGCTTCTCAACCACATCAATGCAAATAACTTGCTTAACGAGCATCAGGCAGGCTTTCGAGCGGGCCACAGCACGCAGACAGCACTCCTCAATATCTTAGAGGGCGCTCGCACGGCCATTGACAGGAGAATGGTAAAAGCCCTTCTCTTGTTTGATTTTTTAAAAGCCTTAGATACGGTTCCTCATAGGCTAATTTTTCGCAAATTACGCCGTCTCCATTGCTCAGATAAGGTAATACTCTGGTTTGCTTCCTACCTTCAGGGCCGTACACAGGCAATTGAGGATCCAGCGAATGGCATGGCACGTGAATGGGCGTTCTTGAACACGGGTGTACCACAGGGTAGCGTGTTGGGCCCTTTGCTATTTTCTATCTTCATCGATGACCTCCCTAGTGTCCTACGTTTCTGCAGACACATGTTGTTTGCTGATGATTTGCGAGAGACAAAATGGTATGCACGAGTGCATACCATTTGCCACTGAGGTCAAGAGCCTTGGTGTCTGGATAAACCAGACCTTAGATTGGGAGAAACAAGTTTTGTCTATTGTTCGTAGGGTCCATGGTTCACTTCATTCACTGAGATTCTACAAACGCTCTCTCTCTCGAGGCCTTAGACAGAGGCTGGTTGAATCACTCATCTTTCCGATCTTTGACTATGCCTGTGTTGTCTATGACGACCTCTTTCAGTATCAGAACCTGAAACTTCATAGGGCCCTTAATGCATGTGTCAGATTCGTTTTCGGTAACATCAAGGCCCAGGTAAGAGTGTCGCCATACAGGCTTGAGCTTGGTTGGCTGTCGGTCGAGAGAAGAAGAAGCTATTTTCTTCAATCCTTGGCTTTCTCAATAATCTCCTCAAGGTGTCCGTCCTACTTGGCTCGACGCTTTTCGAGAGTCAACCATGATGTGGTTGTTAGGTCATCATCTCGTAGGCCCCCCAGAGTACTGATCTGTCCCACTGCTCGCACTAGTGCCCTTCAACAATCTTTCATTAATCGGGCTACTAATCTACTTAATGAGGCTAATATAGGCAGTGAAGAACCTTTGGTTTTCGATATGGGCTTAATCCCTCGATTTAAGAAGCACACCTTCGACCACCTAATGAACGCCGATCTTGGGAACTGGGAGGTATCACGGTGACCCCCATCATAGTTTTACTTCATTATGTTTTTTTCTTTTTTTTTTCTTTTATACTACACATCAATTATACTTGTTAATTTTGCTTTAGTTAATTACATTTTTATTTCTATTTATAGTTATTAATACATATGTATATGCTACATTGAGCCATACGGGGTTTAACCCTATGGCTAAATAAATATTTGTGTATGTCTATGTCTCTCGTTTGCGTCTCCTTCATAAGTTTCGTTCTTTCAATTGCTCAGACACTGTTATACGCTGGTTTGCCTCTTATTTAAGAAATAGATATTATTCTGTTCCTGATTTGGAGAATCAAATAGGTGATTGGGTCTCGTGTATAGCTGGTGTACCACAAGGTAGCGTTCTAGGTCCATTGTTTTTTTCAATATACATATTTAAACATATTTTTTTTGCTGATGATCTTCAGCTCTATTATTCTTTTCTGTCTGTGAAATTAGAAGAAGATATCTACTTCATGAACCCTGAGGTTGCTGCTGTAGTGAAGTGGGCAAATGACAACGAGCTCACCTTGAATCCTACTAAGATGCAGGCTATATTCTTGGGCAGTGAACAATATATAGCAAGAATTGATCGGTTGGCATGCCCTCCTATTCTTCTAAATGACGTATCTATTTCTTACATAGATGTTGTTAAGAACTTGGTAGTCTGTATTAATAGCACATTAAATTAGAGCAAACAAGTTATCTCGATAGTTGGTCGTATTTTTGATACTCTACAGTCTTTTAAATTCCATAGGCCTGCGTTGTCCAGAAAGGTTAAGAAGGAGCTAGTCGAGGCCTTGATCTTTCCGATTCTCGACTATTGCTGAGTAGTCTATGATGATCTGCCTCAAACCTTGGATCTCAAGCTCCATCGTGCATTTAACGCTTGTGTTAAATTCGTGTTTGGCAATATTGGAAGGCACGACAGGGTCACTCCTTTTCGTCTTGAATTTGGATGGATATTGGTTAAATATAGACTGCTTCATTTCAAAATGGTACTGGCACATTCTTTAGTATCTTACCAAAATCCAACATATTTGGCTTTAAAATTCCTCCGGGCAAACGTAGATGCAATGGTTAGGTCATCCGGCAGGCTACCTGCGAGACTGCTCATATGTCCAGTCGTAAGTACTGCCGCGATGCTTAACTCTTTTGTCTTTCCAGCATCTATCTTTATTAATAATAATGTAGACTTATTTCTAGGCTTTGGAGTAGAGTTAATCCAGGTTGTCAAAATCCGATTATTGATCAAATTTCTTAATGATGAGCGTGCTGAATGGCATGGTTCGTTGAACATTCGTTGAACGTATATTATTTACTCTATTTAAATTACGCTCTACTGCAATCGTTAAATGTAAACCTGGAATGGTTGCTTTCTGTACTGGTGCGAACGATAAAATATCGAGTAAACGATGTATAAACTTAAGAGTTAAATGTTTTAGTTCACCTTACATTTAAAGAATTTTTTATTGTTGTTTACTTAGGAAAGTAATCTTATTTATAATATAATTATAATTAGTGCTTTTATATTAGTTATATTTTTAATGCTGTTTGTATTATTGTATAAACTTTTGTAATTTTCTTATGGGTCAAAATGTGACTTCAAACTTAAACATATTGTAATTTTCATTATTGTACTTTTATTAATTGCGATATTTAATTTATTTTATGTATATAATTTAGTAATTATGGGCCATACGGGGTTAAACCCCACGGCCTTAAATAAACATATCAATCAATCTCTCTCTCTCTTATTTTCTTTCATATGAGCAACAAAGATAAAGAGAAACGCGTAGCCATAATATCTATTTGTAATTCTTTCTTTGACTATACATTGATAGATAGTTGTGCGCGTTAAAATATTTGTGTTTTTCTATTTTTCAAGCACGTGACTACAATCACAAGTTTCAAAATAAATGTTTGTAACAATTTTTTTTATTTATTTCTATTACTATCAATTCTTATTATTGGTGTATCAATTTATTACTATTTTTATTTAATAATTAACCTTTTGTTGCTCATATTTTTCTATCCAGTACACTTGCTTGGAAATTCTTACTTAAGGGTTTTTGAGATCACTAATTACGAAGCTGAAGTCAAAATTTAAAAATTTTTAATTTAAGACGGTGGCTGCTAATTACGATTTATATCTTAGTGTTGGTTATTTTAGATCTATTTTGGAGATTCACGAGAATCTACTGGTAGATTTGTAATCAGCGACTCCAAAAACCCCCCAGTAGAGATTTTTGAACTCGTATATCTTTTTTTTTCAAAATTTTGGAGCCACCATCTCGAATTTGGAAATTCCAAAATTCTGTCTCCAGGTTCGTAATCAGGGACTTTCAAAACTCCCAGATAGAGATTTTTAAACTCATAAATCTTTTTTTTCAAAATTTTGGAGCCACTATTTTGAAATCATCATCTTGAATTTAAAAATTTTAAAATTCTGACTTCAGATTCATAATTAGTGACCTCAAAAACCCCTCAGTAAGAATTTTCAATTTATCATGTAAATAGATTAAAAAAAAAAAAAATGAATTCTTTCGAAAACAAATGCATTCTTTTATGTTCAATTATTTATATAACAATTATTATGAACAATTATGACAAATAAACTATATTTATATATTTTCTTACTAAAATATTGGCAAATAAATAAAGAAAACCCGACCTAAATACGTTAACAATTAATTAAAGAAAACCCGACCTAAATACGTTACCACCGTGCAACTAAGAGTTAATAGTAGATCAAGCTTAAAATAACCAGATCTAATATTTTGAATATTAATAATAATTAATTTCATTGTTTCTATTAAAAAAAAATAAATAAATAAATAAAAAAATACATCAAGTAAAAATAAGTAATTCTAATAAAAAAATAATTTCGCAAGTGCCATACTCCCTACTGTCTATACATATAGTGGAAGCATAGCTTCTGTCGACCTGTCCCTACGACTGCCACATCGGTTTTTTTAATATGATGATATCAAAGAGAGTCTAACCCGGTACTTGTTTAACACATCACATCAGGCTAGACCATCTGACTTACTATACCGAAAACTTTGACTACCGATGGATGGTCTGCTATTTCTGTGACCAACAATCAATCAAAACCCATTGAGATCGCATTTTTAAGACTCGCGATATAAATGACACGTATACTAATTTTCTTTCAGATAAAGAGCAGAGGTACCTGGCTGGCATTTGAACCCTTGCCCTCCAGTATGGAAATCAAGAACCTTATCCACCCCGCTCTCTTTATCTTCAAATAGTAAGAATAATTATATGTTACGATTGCTCCAGAATTGATGTTTTGATTATTTCAAATGATTATCAATTTATTTTTTAAACTTAGTGATGAATCATTATGTATTATACTGTTTTTATAAATAATAATAATTACTATTACCATTGAAAATTATTAAGTCTAGATTTTTTTTAAATTGTGGTAATATTGAGACAATACTTAAATAATATTCTGATGAAAAGAATCTTAGTTTACATTAAGAAAAATTACTATTAAATTAAAAATATAATAACAATAATTTATTTCATTTTACAATTAATAGTCTAGGTACCCAGTGGGCCTCTGTTACGTTTTCAATTCTAATGAGTCCACCAAAGCTTTTTTTTATAAATTTTTGGTCGCTGATTACAAATATTGATGGGGGATCTCGATCCGAGTGGTCGAAAATTTGCTATAAAAAATTTAAATGTTTCAACTGTTATAACTAAAAAACTAAGAGAGAGATACATAAATCTTTTCAAATACTTATTTATTCCTTATGAAAAAACGAAGTGATTCATTATTTTAAAACAGAAAACCGTCAATTAGAACCGGAAATATTGCTATTTTTGTTTAAAATAGTTGGAAATCAGCGCGTCACTAGCGCTTAACAGATTATAACTAGGCTTTTAATAGAAAATAAAAACTATGCGACCTCTCATTTCAAAGCTTTGATTATAAGCTTAAAAAAATCAATTACAAATAATTATTTTTATTTATTACAAGTTCATGTTAATTTAAAATTTAAATTTAATCGAAAAATTGCAGAAGTGTTTGATTATAAGCATTTTTAACTTTCTTCTAATTAAAATTGTTTTATCGAAACCTCTAGGAATTATAATAAAAATCAAGACAAACATTTTAAGCTAAGTTAGCGCGCGGTCAGCTCGCAGCGAACTCGATTCAGCGAAGCGCCTCTTACGCGCTACATTCAATTAGGCATTTTACAATATTTTAAATTTGTATGAGTTTCTTTAAGTTGTGCTTTAACTTGTGGCTATAACATTTGTGGGGACACCCACTTATCTATGTATGCGTACGGCGCTGCAAGCGCACCAACACACATGTAACTGCGTACATGAGAACGCCTCTGCGCAGGCTCAAGTTAGTCGAGGAAGAAGCAGCTCAGCGACTGCTTCTCTGTACTTCAGTCTTGTTCCACGAGTCATTGCGCTTAGTCGTACTGGCTCATTTAATAAAGGTCCAATTAATCATACTTTGTGACTTGTCTTTTACAGTCCTCTCTACTACCTTCAACATCATACGTATATACTGTGGGCTGGTTCCCACACACTGGTGACCTCGACTGGCAAGGCATAGCGACGACCAAGCGGCCATTATACCATCAACGCAAAGCGGACTAGGGGGACGCCTCGAAGCCGCCATTTTGTGACTCTCTGTGCTGGCCAAGCACTCATCTTGCCGCTGTCTCGCTGCCACACGCACCAGGAGAGACTTTTTTTTGGACCTTTCTGTTTGTGGAGCAACGCGCCCGTACTTCAGACCTCTGCAGCTTCCATAAGGGACGTTTTCTTTGCGGCTTGCCTCAGCGTCCCTTCCAAGAGCAACGCAGTCTTTTAAGGTAGCGAGAGTGTTATAACAAACACTCTCATTTTCTTTCTTTTATATACGCACCAAGTGCGAAGTTCTCGTAAAAAATCTTTTTTTTTTACATTGATTCAGGCCACGTGGCGCCACATTTTATTCAACGCGCACTTTAGCAAAAAAGTAAAATTTTTCACGGCAGTGCGTGTTCTGGCCGTTTAAAAGGTTAGATTCGCGAGCGAGTTTAATAATTTCTAAAAAAGTAAAAAGCACGCCGTTGACATACGTGCAGGCTATGCACAATTTTGTCTGGCGTTGATAAACTCTTCGCGAATAATCTTAACCTATAAATCGAGAACGCAAAATTTCATGCCTTAAGACACGCAACATAATTATGTTTGCATTTTGTCTGGTGTACTAAACACGCGACCGGAAGTCACGCAATTTTGCCTACCCCACAAGTTACGGATAGTTTCGAGTGAGGCAAACGCGTGCAAAAGACAAAGAGTCTTTTATCGTCGCGAAATAATTAAATTCTTCAAAAATCAGCTATTTCACGGTCAACAACGAATCAAGATTTATAATTTTAAGTGCGGAGTGCGAGGAGTCGAGCCTTTATAAAATTAAATTTGCTTTATTTGTGTAACGTTTATATATAAAATCGAAATTTTTTGTCATATAGTTAAGGCATCAACTTCAGGCAATTAGAAAATTAAGTTTCGCGAAGTCTCTGGAGTTTTTCTTTTAACTTATCGTTTTGCGAATAAACGTAGTGCAATATACATTAACTAGTCATTTATGTTCGTATCGTAACTATTTATTATTTTACCATATAGATATTTATTATCTTTTTCTTTGTTTGTGCCTTCGTCCTTATACCACATTTTATACTTTTTATATATATATATATATATATATATATACATAAATTTTAATTGTGAGTACTTGTGGGCCTCTCGCTCTAAATACACAGCACAGTGGTGCTACATTACATTTTATCTTACATTGTTGTGAGAAAATCTCACTCATATTCGAGGCGCCGGCACTGCCTAAGAAAGCTCTTTCGCCGATCTCATTGGGATCTTTCTCGAAGACTTTCAACAGCACTGCGGGTGCCAAGAATTTTTCCTTTTTTTTACTTATTCAAGCAAACGCGGGAGACCCACAATTATCATTTTCTCGAGTAGGCGGTCATAGGGAGAATTCTCTCTGTTTTTCTTTCTCTCTCTTTCTCACTCGCACGCAGAGAAGAAACCTTTCGCCGTTTGGTCGTAGACCACATGCGGTCCTTAACGCCAACGCCGGGAGCTAACTTGGAAGCGTCGAGTGCGCGTAACTATAATTATTTGCGCTTGGGCATCGGAGAGTTTCTTTGCGTGTCTCAGTCGTCGACCACCCAGGTCCTATACGCTGAACACGTGGAGGTCAATTCGACTGCACAAGACGCCATTTTGTTTATATCTTCTATTTCTTCAAGCATAATTGTAGCAAAGCTACTTTCGCAGAGAGAGTTTTCTCGGACTGCTTCCGATATAAAATAAGAAAGGGCGGTTTTCCCTCTTCTGCGACCTCTCGTCTGCAAAATGCCTGCAAATGTGATCCACTCTCCTCTAAAAAGCGTGAAACTCGGCAACACACAAAACTTGCAAAATACGCAAGATACGTTACGCGCGCAACAAAACAGCTCTCCTTCAGAGAGCATGTACTCGGGTGATGGGGGCGTCCTAGGAGCTTCGGAGAACGCGATGGAGCCAACCATCTCCGGCAGCCCACCCACCGGGCTTGACATAAATTTAGCTACGTCGAGCATAAATAAAATTCAAAAATACGGTGAAAGACCCTTTTTGGCTTACAAGCAAAGAATCGCGCATAAATTTGACCAAAATAGACTCCTCCCTTTAAATACACAAAATGAAAAAACGGTTCCGAGAGAGACCTACGAAAGGATGGAAAAAACCCTAAATAATAAAATTAAGCAATTACATAATTCACACAAAGAGCAAATCTCGGACTTAACAAAGCAAATAGACTCATTAAAATCTCTTGTTTTAAATCAAACCGGGTAAGAAAATCCGTTAGAGTCACAAAATTTAAATTCTAGATTTTTCGATAATAATCAAGACGATTTTAACCTTCCTTCGGCCTCTACTGCGACACATAAACAAACATTATACTCTCACTCTACAGAACAAAGCTTAACCTTTAGACCAACCTCAAACATTCAAAACACTCAAGTAACTCAACCAACAATAACAAACAATAAAATACTTCCAAACTTTATATATCCTTCAAATTTTTCCGTTACACAGCAAAACTCAATACCTAACCCCTCTAATCCGCAAACAACAACAAACACACACAATAGAACAAACATACACTACACAAACACACCTAACCACAACATTCAACCGTCAATACCGTTAAACGTTAACCTTAAACCGATTAAATTGCCCTTCTGGCAACATGATCCCATAACGTGGTTTGAAATGTTCGAATATCAACTCGCCTTACAGAATATTACGGATGATAATATTAAATTTGTAAATGTAATGCCTAATCTTAATGGTAATATAGTAAATGAAATATCTAACAGCATTAAATTATTAAGGCCGAACTATCGCTACGTTGGGATTAAAGATATTTTAGTAAAGAAATATACTCAATCGCAAGACACTAAATTACAAAAATTGTTTCGGGGCTGTCAAATAGGTACGAGAAAACCGTCGGAATACTTAAATGAACTAATTAATTTAGGGGGAGAGCAAATGTCGCGCGCTGCCATCCTCAAAGCATGGAAAGCCAACTTACCATGCAATATTCGTCCATTCTTAAGAGAAGAGATAACGACGGAAAATGAAATGGCGTTAGTCGAGCTCGCGGATCAAATTCACGCCGATCTATACGAAAATCATAATAAAATCAACGAAATTAAACAAAGTTAATCACATATATTAACGGAAATGATGACTAAAGTCGACGCATTGGTCAATCAGCGCAGTGCAGATGAAAGACGCCCGCGTGAAAGAACATCGTTTGAGCGCAATAAATCTAGAGGGCGTGCGCGTAGTCAAAGTAGAGACGGTAAAAAGTATTGTTTTTATCATAGTAAATACGGCAAAAATGCGTATAAATGCTCGAAGCCGTGTGATTGGGTGAATTATTCTAAGAAAGCAGACCAACCGAACGTAAAACATAAAGATAAAAATAGCTCGGAAGGCAACAAGAGAAACTCCGGAGAGTCGGTAAACTAGAAACTCGGCGCGTCATGGAGACCAGCGTGGCCGGGATTAAATCTGTGCGTCTCCACGTAAAAGACAGAACTACCAACGAGGTGTTCTTGATTGACTCGGGCGCGGAAATTTCCGTAATCCCTAGACCAAAAAAATATATCGGTAAAAAAACACACATACATTTATACGCAGCCAACGACACTAAAATAGACACATATGGCACGTTAAATAAAAAACTTGACTTTGGGTTCACTCAGGAGCTAATATGGCCTTTCATAATTGCTGACGTCCCTTACCCTATACTGGGAGGAGACGCTTTAAATCATTTTCACCTTTTCCCTGATTTAAACAAAAAAATATTAATTAATGCCAATACAAATGAAATAATAAATGGTTTTAACAAGACCGTTCCTGATCTACAAATTTCTCTGATTGACCCCAAAGTCAAGTACTCACACATTTTAAACAAGTTTCCCGCGGTGATAGGCATCGATAGGCCAAAATCTCTTAAAATAAGAGGCATTTTTCATTACATTAAAACCACAGGCCCTCCTTGTGCACAGAGACCGCGACGCTTGCACCCTGAAAAATTAAAAATAGCCAAATCGGCATTCGAAGAGTGGTGTAAGTCAGGCGTGTGCAGACCCTCGAAAAGTCCTTGGGCCACGCCTATACATATCGTACCGAAAAAAAATGGGGAATGGAGAGTTTGCGGAGACTATCGGAAGTTAAATGAGGTAACGGTACCGGATAGATACCCCATACCGAATTTGCATGACTTCGCGAGCAACCTACACGGTAAACCAATTTTTTCCGCCTTAGATCTGGAGAGCGCATTCTTACAGATTCCTATCTTTCCAGATGATATCCCCAAAACGGCAGTAATTACGCCATTCGGTCTATACGAGTTTCTCGTCATGACCTTCGGTTTTAGAAACGCGTCGCAGACGTTTCAAAGATACGTCAATTTAGCACTGGGGGACTTAGACTTCATTTTTGCCTACATCGACGACATCCTGGTGGCTTCCGCCTCACCCGAGGAACATGAAAAGCACTTAAACATAGTGCTCGAAAGATTGCAGAACTTCCACTTGCATCTAAACCTTAAAAAATGTACATTTGGCGCAGAGAGTTTAGTTTTCCTCGGTCATACAATAGACAAAGAAGGCCTTAAGCCTGACCCAAAATTAGTCGATGCAATAAAAAATTATCCTCAACCGCGAATAGTAGACGAACTACGCAGGTTTCTCGGCTTAATCAATTTTTACAGAAAAGCGATTCCTCACGCAGCAGAAACGCAGCGCCATCTGCACGCGCTCATAAAAACCAACAAGAAGAAAGATAAAACACCCGTCATTTGAACCCCACACGCGTTAGAAGCTTTTGAAAAAACAAAAAAAGACATAATCAATATAACTACATTAGCTTATCCGTGCCCCAACGCAGAAATACGCGTAACTACGGATGCTTCGGACTTCGCCATGGGTGCTTCTTTGGAGTAATTTGTAGACGGCAGTTGGCATTCTTCTCGAAGAAGTTCAACCCCGCGCAATCGAGATACAGTGCATATGATCGCGAATTGATGGCAATTTTTGAGGCCTTAAAACACTTTAATTACTTTTTGGAGGGACGTAATTTTAAAATCTTTACAGATCACAAACCATTAATTTATGCACTTGCGCAAAAAATTGACACATGCACACCGTTGCGCGCACGCAAACTATCGTTCATATCCCAATTTAACACAGAAATTTGTTACTTGCGGGGTGAAGACAATGTGATTGCGGACTCACTTTCGCGCGTTGATTCCTCCATTGCGCCAGCCTCTTTTGACTGGAACAATGAGATATCAACGGGCGAACCCTTTGTAAAAAAGACCCTCGCAAGCATAACAACGTTCAACTTTCCAACATTCTTCACGCTCGAAGAGATTTCTCAAGAGCAGGAATGCGATAACGAACTAAAAAACATAACATCGGATCCAAATCACCCTCTTAAATTAACAAAACTACGCTGGGGACCGAAACGGACGGCTATATATTGCAATTTCGCCGCGCAAACCTTTAGGCCATTCATGCCCAGGTCGCTTAGACGCGAAATCTTTAAACTCTTTCACATAAACAACGCGCATCCCTCAGGCTGTGTAACCGACAGACTTATTAGACAGAACTACGTGTGGCCTAATATGGCGAAGGAAGTAAAAGAGCAATGCAAAAATTGTATAGACTGCCAACGAGCAAAAGTCTCGCGCCAAAATAAGTTTTTGCCATCGCACTTCGTCGAACCGGACGCGAGATTCGCACACGTGCATATTGATATTGTAGGTCCCTTGCCCCCGAGCGAAGGCTACAAATATCTGCTTACGATGATTGATAGATTCTCGCGCTGGCCAGAGGCGGTACCTCTGTACGACATAACAGCACCAACGGTTGCACGCGCATTTTTTGACACGTGGGTATCGCGATTCGGTGCACCCGTAACAATCACTACGGACCAAGGGCGGCAATTTGAATCCCAGTTATTCACCTCGCTTTTAGAGTTGATAGGCTGCAATCGAACACGTACGACTGCTTACCATCCGCAAGCAAACGGGATGATCGAGAGGTGGCATAGGCAACTTAAAGCTGCATTAATGTGTCTTGCGCAGGAGTCACGAGTGGACCAAAGTTTTTTCAAGTGTATTATTAGGTTTACGTACTAGGCTACGCCTGGATACGAATGCGAGTCCGGCTGAGTTTGTGTACGGCACAAAATTAACAATACCGGGCGATATCCTTCAGTTTCACGATACATGCAGCTCCCAAGACAACAGCTTTTTATCGGAATTTCAAGATTACATCGCACAAATGAAACCTGTCCCGGTAACTCATAAAAATTCCGCCAAGCCCTTCATCTTCAAAGATCTAAAAACTTGCACACACGTGTTCGAGAGAGTAAGAGCCGTAAAGCCACCACTGACACAACCATACACCGGGCCCTATAAGGTCATATCGCGACACCAAGACGGGCGCACATTTACACTTGACAAACACGGCAAACACGTCGTAGTAAACGTAGAACGCTTAAAACCAGCATACTTTCTAGCCGAGGAATTCAATGATTTAGACGTGAACTCAAACGTCAACGATAATGCATATGAAAGATCTCTGCAAAACTTTGTTTTTCCGAATTTTAATGCACCGACAAACGCCACAGTGCGCAAACTTGTTGACGGCACAGGGAACAGGGCGTCGCAATCCTTACCCTCTGATGTGACAAAAAATAACGTGCAGAATGATAACTGCGAATCAAATAACATCTTGACACAGCAGCCTGTCAATAAAGACCGCGATGCCCACACGGAGGACACAGCCTTGCGACCCCCTTTCTCGCAGAACAATGACACTGCACCTAGTGCAATCGAGCAAAATGGCCAAGAGCCTTCGCGGATCGGTGAAACAAATTCCGTTGCCGAGCCCCATGCTATTACACACGAGGTTCTTATACATAGAAATAATGACAAAGACGAGTTGTCGCCGGGGGGGGGGGATGGTCGCACCATGGGCGATAACACTCAAGCGACTAGCAATAGATTAACCAGCGAGAACGCATTTCCCGACGCACCGGAATGCGAAGAAACTCCAGAGATCCCCACCTCTAATCAAGACAACACGTCTTCCTCTGACATTCCTTCACATCCTACTCCCACCGTACCCAAAAAGAAAAAATTCATTCCTAATATCCTAAAGAGAAAAAACATCAACTCTCTTGCAACGGAGAGTGGGGAAGCAGGTAAAAAAGTTAGGTTCTGCGACAAAGTCTCAATCAAATATGTAAGTAGGGCCTTGCACTCAATTCCTAAATTGTACAAAAAACGTAAGCTAGATACTGCTAGAGAACTGGAGGAAATTAAAACCCTCCTTACAAAATATATAAACACAACTAATCAAAATTCTCTTTCGTTTGTTCTCTAGCTCCTGTCGCTCCAGCTTGCTTGTAGGCATGGCCTCCTCCAGCAGTTGGGTCAAAACGCAGGACATCTCCGCAGAGATCCTCCGCCTGCATGAGAGTCTTCTGGACGCCATTGTGGCAACTCCAGAGGGCTCTCCTACGAGACACCATCTTCGTATGGCGGAGATCACTCTCTCGGAGTTTAAGGAAGATTACATGCGACGCACCACCGAGACCATGAACGCGGCCGTTCGTGCTTCCCAACGCACTAGACCGCGTATACCTTACTAACACCTTTTGTAATTGCGCATAGTTCATTCCTTTTTTTGTAAACTTCACTTCATTTTTATATATATATATCCTTTTAGATAAATTTTTTACCTTTATTTAGAGTCAATTTTTGTAACACGTAAACTCATGCATGCAATTTTTTTAAACAGTCAGGTGCACTGCGCAAAACTTTTGAAGTAATAATCATATATTTCATAGGCATTACACATTTCCTTTTTGTACACTCAACTCTTTTTTCTCCTTCATGTATTACTGATGCAAATCAAACCACAGAACAAGTAACAATTTGGATAATTAAAAAACTTTAATGCATCAAATTATCCTTACAAATAAACCACAACGAGTTGTACTTATTGAACAGCATTTATAGTGTATTTGACTGTAGTAACTAATGCGCAAAAACCTTGCAATTTTGTAATTTTTTTGTAATATTTCACAGCGAATAAAATGTCTGTACATAACAGCGCTCACACTTTAAAATAAATGCAATTAAGTAAAATACGTTCCGTACGTAACATTGTGTGTGTAGCGCGATTTAATAGAAAATTACATTTTCACTACGCTTTGTTTTCAAAGCGAACAAACCGTCTATAATGTTAATTGCACTCTAAGTGCATAAAAAATCTATTTACACTGCGAACATAATAATAGTGATAATAGCTAATTAACCTTAACAGCTCTACTGTGATAAAGCATTTTCATGCATAAATCTAGCTAATTAATCTTAACAGTTCTCACTGTGATAAGGTAATCGTGCCTCTGCGAATCCCTATCGGGACCTGAATGTACTTCTTTGTAAGAACTATATGCAACATTTAATATTTTTTTAATAAATTGCATTAAATGTACTCCTAGCTGTGATATAACTGCGATATTTGTAATTTTAACTGCGATATTTACAGTGTTACTGCGAGTGTTTAATAAAAATGGTTGATGCGAAATTTTCAGCGCCATCTTTGATTTAATTGTTATTATTGTATTATTCTTACTCTGTGATATGATGCATTTCTTGCGCTGAAAAATACTAATAAAGTTTACCCATAGCAATAATTAATTGTTGGGGGGGGAGTGATGTGGGGACACCCACTTATCTATGTATGCGTATGGCGCTGCAAGCGCACCAACACACATGTAACTGCGTACATGAGAACGCCTCTGCGCAGGCTCAAGTTAGTCGAGGAAGAAGCAGCTCAGCGACTGCTTCTCTGTACTTCAGTCTTGTTCCACGAGTCATTGCGCTTAGTTGTACTGGCTCATTTAATAAAGGTCCAATTAATCATACTTTGTGACTTGTCTTTTACAGTCCTCTCTCCTACCTTCAACATCATACGTATATACTGTGGGCTGGTTCCTACACATTCAAACAAGTAAGCAATTTAAATACCATGCCAAACAAAAACAACCACAGCGCAAAATGTAAAGTATCGCGTTATTATGCATATGTATGTTATAATTTCATACTCTATGCCTTTAATAGATTTTATTATGAATTAGATTAGATTAGATATTATTTATTTCGTATTATATTTACAAAAAGAGAGTGTAATGCAATAAAATTACAAATAAAATTAAAATACATAAAATAATTGAAATAGTTTTGCATATATAAAATTAAAATATTACAGTATGATATCACAGTCACAAAGCATAATAGAGTTAATAATACTGTAATAGTAAGTCAATAAATTAAATAAAAGTGATACAGATAGAAAATAGAACACGAATAAATATACACAAAAAGTATAAATAATATAATTAAAAATCAGTCTCAAACATCTATCAGTCAAAAGAATTACATAAAATCAAGCGTGTAAAGAGCGCAGTCAAAATATACAGTAAATTAAAATCACAGAACAAGGTTGAATGTACAGTAATATATAAGTCAAGCTGATAAAAATATAATCATTTACTCTATCTACACACATCCTACAATCACCTCAATAAATACAATCATGCCTTAAATTTATAAAAGGTACATCACATAATAAATTAACACATATGATGTAGTCCGAAAATAACACTGTTTAATCAAGGTCGAGTAAATACCTTCTCAGAGCGGCTTTAAGAAGGGGCCGAACTATTTGTCTTTGTCTAATAGCGTTTTTCATCATTTATGTAAACACTATCCGGTATAACAAGAAAAAAATAGCAGCCCCCGCTAGATATTAGTATAATTAGTAAATTTTGTAATAACAACCAAATTTTTTACCGCATAGTTTTCGACTAATTAGAGACCTACTAGCAATCTAGAATATAACCTATCTTTTTTTGGTAGGTCTCTAATTATTCAAAAACTACGCAGTGAAAAAATTTGGTTGTTATTACAAAATTTACTTATTATACTAATATCTAGCTGGGGCTGCTATTTTTTTCTTGTTATACCGGATAGTGTTTACATAAATGATGGAAAACGCTATTAGACAAAGACAGATAGTTCGGCCCCTTCTTAAACCTGCTGATTGATGGAAGATTTTTAATATCAGCAGGCAGGGAGTTCCAAAAATGCGCACCTTGAACTTGAAAGAAATTTCTTCCAGTCTCAGTGCGCATGAAGGGCACCGCAAGATCTTTAATCTCACCCCTAGTGATCGCTCTTGGTATATACCTAGTGAAGAGACCCACTAGATATTCGGGAGTATTCATACGTACGATTTTGTACATAAGTACAGCCATAAAATACTGTCTCCTCGAATCAGTACGTAGCCAACCCAAAGCATGTCTATGGGGAGAGATATGATCACCTATCCTCACACCCAATATATATCTCACACATGAATTTTGAATTGTCTGTAGCCGTCTTCGTAACTCCCGTGAAGCACCGAGCAAAACCACTGAGCAGTAAATAAGATGTGGGAAGCAGGGCGGCTGCGAGTTGTTTACGCAGAGCCTCAGTGGTGTACCGGCGGAAAAACCGCAGGCTATAAATCATTGTATTGAATTTTTTAGTCATCATATTAACGTGCGGGTTTCCACGACAGTTTAGGCTCGAGTACAACAAGGCTCGTAACGGTGTCAGAGAAAGGAATACCGATACCACTCCCCAGGTCAACCCTTCTTGGCTCACCTGAATAAAAATTTTTAATAAACCGATTACTTTCAAAGACAATCGCCTTTGTTAGACTAGTTTTACTAGCATTCAGTGAGAGAAATACCAGCAGCCCACCCCGACACCGCCCTGGCCGCACTCTGTAAGATTTCCGAGATCTAATTGATTAAATAAATAACATTTTCTTTTTGCAATTTCTTTTTCAAAATTTTCAAAACGCTCTAAAATTAAAACTATACTAAGAAATCAATTTTTGAAAATTTCCCTTCTTTTGGCAGTTGCAAATAATTTCTCTGCAAATTTTAGAACAAATCTATCAAGTACTTAATTAAAAAAAACAAGAAAAGAAGAATCTAAATTTTTTTTTTAATCTTTAAGATTTTTTAAAATTGTAACCACGCTAAGAAAATTAGTTTTTAAAAGCTTATTTTCTTCAGACAATAGCGAATTGATTGTATAAAAATTTTGTAGAAAATTTATAGTATGGTTTACGCAAAATAGAAGATAAATAAAAAATAAATAGAAGTTTAAAAGATATTAAATATTATTTACCAAATAATTATTAAATTTAGATAGATATAAAAAAAGCTAAAAATTAATATATTACGTGGGATAGATCATTATCAGTTACTATAATCTTAAAATTTATTAAATTCATTTTTTATGATATTGAAAATATATAAAAACTTAAAAGAACTCATCTAAATTTAAAATAATGTAAAATGTCTAGTTGAATGTAGCACAAAAGGGAGCTTTGCTGGGTGGCGTTCGCTGCGAGCTGACCGCGTGCTAAGATGCATGCAAGTTAAAGCTCTATATTTTGATAAAAATTAATATAGAAATATAAATGAACATAGTTTAAAATGTTTGTCTTGATTTGAAAAACAATATAAACAAGTTAAAAATGCTTATTAACAAATACTTCTACAATTTTTCGGCTAAAATTTAAATTTTAAATTAATATAACCTTGTAATAAATTATAATAATTATTTGTAATTAAGTTTTTTTAGCTTATAATCAAAGCTTTGAAATGAGAGGTCGTAGAGCTTTTATTTTTTATTAGAAACCTAGTTATGATTCGTTAAGCTCTAGTAGCGCGTTGAGTTTCGACTATTTTAAACAAAAATACTAATATTTCCGGTTCTAATTGACGGTTCTCCGTTTAAAAAAAAAATAAGTTTCTTTGTTTTTTCATAAGGAATAAAAAAGTATTTGAAAAGATTGATATATCTCTCTTAGTTTTTCAGTTGTAACAATTTAAAAAATTGAATTGTTTATAACAAATTTTTGACCACTCGGATCAAGATCCCCCATCGATATTCGTAATCCCCGACCAAGAATATATAAAAAAAGCTTTAGTGGACTCATCAGAATTAACAAGGTAACGGTGGCCCACTGGGGGCCTAGGCTATAAGTGACTTTTCTAATATTTTTTAAAATATTTGCTTTCTACATTCATACTGATTTTTATTATGGTCAATAATTTTAAGTTTCTAAATTGCAGAGTAATTTTATCACTGATATGGGTTTTCAAATGTGTTTTAAAGTTCTATAATTTTAAAAATATATTTATTGAATTCTATATCATCTTAAATACAATATCAATTTATTTGTATAATTATTTTTTTCTCAAGATATTTGGATATATTTAGAAATACTAAAGTAAAACGACTAAGACATTACAATATTCGGACCTCATAGACATATCGAAATATACAATTGATAAATTAAAAGGCAATAAACTTTCAAGAAAAGGTGATCTATTGCGACTTTTATTTCACAAAACAAAGATAAATAATATAAAAGTAGAAGATTTTATAAAATCATTACTAATTGATGTGACAAGAATACTCGCCTGAAGTTGGCTCAGTACTTTCTCTGTACTATAAAAATAACTATTGGATAATTTGCCGTAAATTATCCGTAAATTATCCGTGAAATCCAATATTTTGCCGCGACATAACTTCCTTAAAAAAGAAAGTACACCGCCAACTTCAAAAAGAAGTTAGCGGCGTACCTTAAAAAATCGATGAAAAAAATGACTTAGACCATCGTAAAATAGCTCAAAATTTGTCGCTTTTTTACCGTAATCAATCTGTCGAATCCGAATTACCGATATCTTAGCTGAACGTTCTTCATCGTAATACTTTCATAATTCATGATCTTATTGGTATGGTATTATGTGAAATATCACTGCAGAGTGAAAAGTAGGAATAGGATAATTTGCCATAAATTATCCGTAAATTATGCGTAAAATCCAATATTTTGCCACGTCATAATTTCCTTGAAAAAGTGAGTACACTGCCAACTTCGAAAAGAAGATAGCGGCGTACCTTCAGAAATCAATGAAAAAAATGACTTAGACCATCGTAAAATAGCTGAAAATTTGCCGCTTTTTTGCCGTACTCAATCTGTCAAATCCGAATTACCGATATCTTAGCTGAACGTTCTTCATCGTAATACTTTCATTATTCATGATCTTATTGGTATGGTATTATGTGAAATATCACTGCAGAGCGAAAAGTAGGAAGTGGATAATTTGCTGTAAATTATCCGTAAATTATCCATGAAATCCAATATTTTTCCGCGGAATAATTTTCTTAAAAAAGTGAGTACACCGCCAACTTCAAAAAGAAGTTAGCAGCGTACCTTCAGAAATCAATTAAAAAAATGACTTAGACCATCGTATAATAGCTCAAAATTTGCCGCTTTTTTGACGTAATCAATCTTTCAAATACGAATTACCGATATCTTAGCTGAACGCTCTTCATCGTAATACTTTCATAATTCATGATCTTATTAGTATGGTATTATGTGTAATATAACTGCACAGTGAAAAGTAAGAAGTGGATAACTTGCCGTAAATTATCTGTAAATTATCCGTGAAATCCAATATTTTCCCGCAGCATAATTTCCTTAAGGTGGTTCAATAGTAAATTACTTGTGATACCATGATTATTAAACTTTGTGAGATTGTTTATTAAGGTTCGATACAAATTTTATGAAAATTTGAGACCCCGTTTACGACTTTATTTTTTCAAATGAACACCCTGAAAATTAACTTTTTAACATTGGTTAATATGGTAATCTATCGAAAGTTGATACATTTCATGCCATATCTTTGTGAATTGTGATACGAAAATATTCAAAAACTGGCCAGAGATAGTTAAGATAATTACTTTTTGATTGATATGCAAAAATTGTTACGTTGACGCCCATTTAGAAAAAATATTCAATCAGAAACTACAATATTTTGCATTTTTAGTACGTCTACCAGTTTAGCTGATGTATGGCGGCCCTGTTTCAAAACATTTTTCATAAGCAATCTACGAATAGGTTATATTATACATAGATAGCCAAGCAGCTACGGGCCAAAAAGCTGAATCGTGCTGAGCTGTACACGCGCAAGAGTATTAACCTATAATAAAATTTTCTGTACAACTATGCTATTACGATTATGGGTATTGAACCACCTTAAAAAGTAAGTTCACCGCCAACTTTAAAAAGAAGTTAGCGGCATACCTTCAGAAATCAATGAGAAAAATGACTTAGACCATCGTAAAATAGCTGAAAATTTGCCGCTTTTTGCCGTAGTCAATCTCTCCAATCAGAATAACTAATATATTATTTGAATATTATTTACCCTCATATTTTGATAATTATTAATCTTATCGGTATGGTATTACATGAAAAATCACTGAAAATCACTGTGTAGTTAAAAATGACCAGTGGATAATTTGCCTGAAAATATCCTGAAATTATTTATGAAATCAGATATGTTATCGCGGCATAACACAATGAAAAAAGTGAGTTACTGAAAACTTCAGAAAAAATTTAGCAAGGTACCTATAGGATTCAAGGAACAAAATGATTTGTATGAAGAATTCTAGGCATTAAGTGAACGTTTTTATCGTAATACTTCAATAATTTCCATTCTTATTGGCATGGTATTATGTGAAATATTACTGCGAAGTAATAATTAACTGATTGAAAATTTTTCGTGAATCATTTATGCATTATGCATAAAGTAAAATATTTTGCTACAGCATATTGTCGCGAAAAAAGCTGGTACCACAACCACTTTAAAAATATTGAACGGAGTGTCATTATAAAATCGATGTAAAGACTAAACTTTAGCTGATAATCAGTCGCTTTTTTCGATAATCTATCATAATAGATAGATAATATTTTAGATAATAGATAAGGCTGATTCCATTTCAAATCGAACAGTCAGTATACACTCAAGTCACCAATTACTGCGCTAATGGAGTATGTTATTCTACCCTAAAAATAAGGGTATACGTATTTTTTTATTTTGCTGAAATATCAAAATTGCATCAGATATGCACTTTTGAAAATTGCATACAAAAACTAAATGTTAAAACTGAAAATGTTGAGAATAACTTTAGAGAGCTATCATTTTACCAATTTCCAATGAATTTTGATAAACCTTTTTTTATTTTATTTCGTTTTGAGCCCTCTTCAACTCCGTGCAAGAAATTTAAAAAAAAACTAAAAAATGACCGAGATATATGCATTTTACCAAAAACTGCACTTTTTATGCACATGCATTTTTCTCGAAAAGGCCATTTTTTTTTGCTGAAATTTTTTTTGCTGATAGAGGACCAAAATACCTATCTAATAGTACTTGTTTGATCCCGGGTTTTTTTGTTTGGAGCGAGAAAAAAATTCACAAATTTTGTTGGTGAAAAATGCTTGTATATACGTTCGGAAGTCTTAAGCAGTCGACATTTAAATATTATCCTTCGTTTAGCATTATCCAGGAACAACGACGTGGACGTAGAAGGATTCTGTTCCCTTCGGGGTGCTTTTTTAGAGTGAGTTCCCCTTGCCTCTCACTGTTGGGATGCGTCAAAAAAATAATTATAGATAATTATTTTTTTTTATTTTTGCGCTTATTATTTTTAGTTTTAAATGTAGTCTCACGACGCTTGGCTTTTTTTTTCTTGTTTTTCACTTCATTTAGTGCATGTATAGCTGTCCTGCCAATAAATATATGTGATTTTAATTCCCCAAGTTTTTTTAACCACATATGACTTTTTTGAATTCCATTATATTTAGAAACCCCACTCCATTCAATATTTTTCTTTTTTCTAAATCTTTCAATCTCATTTATTGGTAGTAAAATGATTTTTATTGCATTGGTGTAACTTTGAACCCAATTTATAAAATCGTTAGCATTTTGTATCGATTCTTCATGAACTCTTTTCAAGTTATATGAAGTAGCATAATGCTTTAGAAGCCCACCTATTCCATCAACGGCTCCTTTCCCATGACCAGTCGCAGAAAATAACCATTTCATTTCATAAAACCAATGTTTGAATTCATGTAGTTGAAAACGATTTTTAAATTGGCTTGGAGCTCCATCTGATATGATAGTGACTTTAGTAACTAAATAATTCTTTTTCATAAGATCGATAATTTTATTTATTGCTAGCAGTGCATATGCAGTATCATGCTTTTTGTCGTCACTAACTATCGCAAAACTTTGTGTTATCTCTCCTTGGTAACAGACTGCAGTAAAAATAGAAATTTGGTTATTTACCCAATGATTTCCTTGAACCGCTTTATTATTTATTACAGACCAATTTTCTGCAAAGTCAACGTGGATGATTAACTTAGTAGGATCAGCTTTACCTTCTTCTTTTTCTTTTTTTATAGCTTCACGTTAAATATTTTTTATGTATATATGAGTACTTGCTTTCAATGCGCAGATTGAAAGTTTTTCTTTAAAAACTGTTAAGCTTATTGTTTGTTTAATAAGATTACCATTATCCCACAAAGCAAACGTAATTTCATCTTCACAATTTTGTTTCAGTTTTAACAATTCTAATGTGATACCCGCACCACCGGGACAATCTTTGCATTCTTGCAAGAAACATGAATCAGATGGTTCAGAACACAACATTGTGTTAGTTATTTCTGAACGAATTGAATCTAATTCGGAATTCTTATCGCCTCTAAAACGAATCAAACTTGTAAGAAACAGTTCAAAATTTTCGCAATGTACACAAAGACAAGCTTCCTTCACAGGGCTAGTTAAGACGAAACTTGGTCTTAGATTATAGAATTTTGATTTTCCTATTTGTAAGTTTGGATTTTCTTTTCTTAATTGACTATATGTTTCTTTTAAGCTTCGAGTAAGAAAACCGTTTGACTTTTTTAGTTTTTGTGTTATTAATTTTAACAGTTACGACATCAGATTTATTTGGACTTTGTCTACTACAATTAAAATCATCATTTAAAAATATTCCATAACGATATTTTTTGTGCTTTCATCAATAGGATGACCAGTATATAAATCTGGCTCCGAATAAACTCCTTTATTTTTCACGAGATTTCTTGATTTATTTATCATATACTCGCTTATATTCGGGAATAGTGAGCAAACTTTTATTTTGCTTAATTTTGAAGGTAGTAGAGTTAGAAGTTTTATTTTCTCCGAAATAGAAGAGCATTTTTCTAAAGCCAATTTAAAATTTTCTAAAAATTCATTCCAATAGTTTTCAGTGGAATTTTCGTCCGATTCTATTGATTCAACTGAAATGCCATACGCATCTTCTAATTTACTTCCAACAGTAGCAGAAAAAGCTGAAATTAAGGATTTTTTCTTTTTAGATTCGTAATTTCCTCTAAAATTTTCAGGTATTGCAGTTTTTCTTTTTAAGGGTGAGATGCATTCAGGTAAAACTGAATTAATACTCTCGTTTAATTCCTACATTCGTTCGGGTGTCTTCGGAATAAAATCATCATCTCTTCCGCTAAAAAGTTCAGTGATGACTCAAGATCACTTAAAATCATTTTTGATATGCGTTTATGGCAATTTTTACATACATTAGTAGATGGCAATATATTTAAATCTGGATGAAGCTGTGCCAAATTAATGGCTAAATCTTCCAACGGTCTAAAACGTGAATTACTGCTCATATAAACTACCTTTTTATGCATTTGAAAAAAATCGGGAAATTTTCAGCTATTTTACGATGGTCTAAGTCATTTTTTTCATTGATTTCTGAAGGTACGTCGCTAACTTCTTTTCGAAGTTGGCAGTATACTCACTTTTTCAAGAAAATTATCACGTGGCAAAATATTGGAATTTACGCATAATTTACGGATAATTTACGGCAAATTATCCTATTCCTACTTTTCACTCTGCAGTGATATTTCACATAATACCATACCAATAAGATCATGAATTATGAAAGTATTACGATGAAGAACGTTCAGCTAAGATATCGGTAATTCGGATTTGACAGATTGATTACGGTAAAAAAGCGGCAAATTTTGAGCTATTTTGCGATGGTCTAAGTCATTTTTTTCATTGATTTCTGAAGGTACGTCGCTAACTTCTTTTCGAAGTTGGCAGTATACTCACTTTTTCAAGGAAATTATCACGTGGCAAAATATTGGAATTTACGCATAATTTACGGATAATTTACGGCAAATTATCCTATTCCTACTTTTCACTCTGCAGTGATATTTCACATAATACCATACCAATAAGATCATGAATTATGAAAGTATTACGATGAAGAACGTTCAGCTAAGATATCGGTAATTCGGATTTGACAGATTGATTACGGTAAAAAAGCGGCAAATTTTGAGCTATTTTGCGATGGTCTAAGTCATTTTTTTCATTGATTTCTGAAGGTACGTCGCTAACTTCTTTTCGAAGTTGGCAGTATACTCACTTTTTCAAGGAAATTATCACGTGGTAAAATATTGGAATTTACGCATAATTTAGGGATAATTTACGGCAAATTATCCTATTCCTACTTTTCACTCTGCAGTGATATTTCACATAATACCATACCAATAAGATCATGAATTATGAAAGTATTACGATGAAGAACGTTCAGCTAAGATATTGGTAATTCGGATTTGACAGATTGATTACGGCAAAAAAGCGGCAAATTTTTAGCTATTTTACGATGGTCTAAGTCATTTTTTTCATTGATTTCTGAAGATACGTCGCTAACTTCTTTTCGAAGTTGGCAGTATACTCACTTTTTCAAGAAAATTATCACGTGGCAAAATATTGGAATTTACGCATAATTTACGGATAATTTACGGCAAATTATCCTATTCCTACTTTTCACTCTGCAGTGATATTTCACATAATACCATACCAATAAGATCATGAATTATGAAAGTATTACGATGAAGAACGTTCAGCTAAGATATCGGTAATTCGGATTTGACAGATTGATTACGGTAAAAAAGCGGCAAATTTTGAGCTATTTTGCGATGGTCTAAGTCATTTTTTCATTGATTTCTGAAGGTACGTCGCTAACTTCTTTTCGAAGTTGGCAGTATACTCACTTTTTCAAGGAAATTATCACGTGGCAAAATATTGGAATTTACGCATAATTTACGGATAATTTACGGCAAATTATCCTATTCCTACTTTTCACTCTGCAGTGATATTTCACATAATACCATACCAATAAGATCATGAATTATGAAAGTATTACGATGAAGAACGTTCAGCTAAGATATCGGTAATTCGGATTTGACAGATTGATTACGGTAAAAAAGCGGCAAATTTTGAGCTATTTTGCGATGGTCTAAGTCATTTTTTTCATTGATTTCTGAAGGTACGTCGCTAACTTCTTTTCGAAGTTGGCAGTATACTCACTTTTTCAAGGAAATTATCACGTGGTAAAATATTGGAATTTACGCATAATTTAGGGATAATTTACGGCAAATTATCCTATTCCTACTTTTCACTCTGCAGTGATATTTCACATAATACCATACCAATAAGATCATGAATTATGAAAGTATTACGATGAAGAACGTTCAGCTAAGATATTGGTAATTCGGATTTGACAGATTGATTACGGCAAAAAAGCGGCAAATTTTTAGCTATTTTACGATGGTCTAAGTCATTTTTTTCATTGATTTCTGAAGATACGTCGCTAACTTCTTTTCGAAGTTGGCAGTATACTCACTTTTTCAAGGAAATTATCACGTGGCAAAATATTGGAATTTACGCATAATTTACGGATAATTTACGGCAAATTATCCACTTCCTACTTTTCACTCTGCAGTGATATTTCACATAATACCATACCAATAAGATCATGAATTATGAAAGTATTACGATGAAGAACGTTCAGCTAAGATATCGGTAATTCGGATTTGACAGATTGATTACGGCAAAAAAGCGGCAAATTTTGAGCTATTTTACGATGGTCTAAGTCATTTTTTTCATTGACTTCTGAAGGTACGTCGCTAACTTCTTTTCGAAGTTGGCAGTATACTCACTTTTTCAAGGAAATTATCACGTGGCAAAATATTAGAATTTACGCATAATTTAGGGATAATTTACGGCAAATTATCCTATTCCTACTTTTCACTCTGCAGTGATATTTCACATAATACCATACCAATAAGATCCCCTCAACGCGGTGGGCGCCTTCAACGCGGTGGGCACGGGTTCGAATCCTGGCCAGGCACCTCTGACTTTTTTTCGAAAGAAAATTAGTGTATGTGCTACCCATATCGCGACTCTTAAGAAATCTGACCTCATTGAGTATCGGTTGATTGTTGGTCACAAAAGTGGCTGACCATCCATCGGTAGTCAAAGTTTTCGGTATGGCGGTGTCTGACAGTCTAGCCTGATGTAATGTGTTAAACGGTTCCGGGCTGGGCTCCCTCGACATCTCCATAGAAAAAGGTTAATTATATAGAGGATAACAATATCCTTTATATATTAATCTTTTTTTTAAAAAATAATAATACCAATAAGATCATGAATTATGAAAGTATTACGATGAAGAACGTTCAGCTAAGATATCGGTAATTCGGATTTGACAGATTGATTACGGCAAAAAAGCGGCAAATTTTCAGCTATTTTACGATGGTCTAAATCATTTTTTCATTGATTTCTGAAGGTACGCCGCTAACTTCTTTTCGAAGTTGGCAGTGTACTCACTTTTTCAAGGAAATTATGACGTGGCAAAATATTGGATTTTACGCATAATTTACGGATAATTTACGGCAAATTATCCACTTCCTACTTTTCACTATGCAGTGATATTTCACATAATACCATACTAATAAGATCATGAATTATGAAAGTATTACGATGAAGAACGTTCAGCTAAGATATCGGTAATTCGGATTTGACAGATTGATTACGGCAAAAAAGCGGCAAATTTTGAGCTATTTTACGATGGTCTAAGTCTTTTTTTTCATTGATTTCTGAAGGTACGCCGCTAACTTCTTTTTGAAGTTGGCGGTGTACTTACTTTTTTAAGGAAGTTATGTCGCGGCAAAATATTGGATTTCACGGATAATTTACGGATAATTTACGGCAAATTATCCTATTCCTACTTTTCACTCTGCAGTGATATTTCACATAATACCATACCAATAAGATCATGAATTATGAAAGTATTACGATGAAGAACGTTCAGCTAAGATATCGGTAATTCGGATTTGACAGATTGATTACGGTAAAAAAGCGGCAAATTTTGAGCTATTTTACGATGGTCGAATAGTTATTTTTATAGTACAGAGAAAGTACTGAGTCAACTTCAGGGGAGTATAGAAACTGAGAAAACTTGAAAAGAAAAAAGTGAAAAATAAAATTTTTATCGCAAAAATTGCTTAATAAATGAACACTTTTCATCGCTAAATGGTTATCAGAACTTTTCATGATAAAATAAAAATTCCGTTCTGAAAGGGTTAAAACTATTCAATTTAAACATAGCTTCACAAACTTAATTGAACTTTACCAAGATTTTCATAGTTTTAAAGAACATGAAACAGTGAACTTTAAAAAAATCAATTTTATTAATTAGTTATCAGATGTTTTTGATATATCACAATCACATGATAATTTATTTTCTATTATAAGTAAAATTAAGAAAAAAGTTATCCTTTCTCAATCATTGATAAAATTCGTAATCGCTTTAAGATTGTGAAAGAATCTCAGCAAAACAAAAGTGTGAAATTGTTTACATTTATAATATATTTTAAAATAAAATATAATTATAATTTCATAATTTTGACCCTTAATAGGTGAAAAAATATTTGCTAGTGAAGTAGATCTAGATAATAATATAATAAAAACCTCCAGTAAAAAAATACGATGTTAAACCTAATCGTTTCTACGGTTACCAGTTCAGACCTTACTTTTTCAGTTCATGCATCAACTAGTCTGGATGTAATTAAAGGAAAAAATGGTAAATATTAGTATATTCATTTGATTGTATTATTGCGAGCATAGATCAAGGGAGAATTCAAAGTAGAAAAAATTAATGATTCTTTGTACATCTATTTTATGTTAATGAGTGATTATAGATCATTTTATTTTGAGCTCGATAACTTGTAAATAGAATTTACTTATAAATATTATTAATGCGATGGCAAATATATAGTAAATAAATTAGAATATAATAAAATACTTTTAAGAATATTCATAGTGAAAATGAAACGAATAGAATAATTATAAGAATTATTTCATACTACGGAACATTGAAATTGAATTCATAACTGCGAGTGTCTTCGAGACCATACAGTTTAATTATTTATATTTGTAAAAAACCGTAGATTATTCACTACACCTATGTATACTCTAATATTGTAAAAAAAGTATATTGTGAATAAACATATTTAAATAAAAAAACATTGAAATTGAAAATTTTATAAAATATTTTATATTATTCAGGGAAATTATTAGTGAAAGAAAAATTTCTAATTTTCACTAATGTCTATACCCAGTAGGAATTTTAAATGTGCCAAAGTATATTAAAATGTATTGGAAATACTGCTCGAAATGAAATATTTGAAATTATACACTCATACACTTTGATTCTTCTTAACATATTTCATCAAATTAAATAATTTCTATTGGTATAATACGTAGTCATAAGTTCTGACTATATGAAATGACAAATTATGCAGTCTAAACGGTTTTTAAAAAGTAATTTAGTAATTATTATTTTTCTTTTTGTTTGGAGTGAATGTTTGAATCGAGTCCATGTAAAAATTATTTTTTTATTGTTACCTGATCGAATTTTTTGTAAATAATAGAAATGTATCAATAAATAAATGATGCATGTTTAAGGTATTTTAAAAACTCTCATAAAAAGTTAAAATTCTTAAGTTTTAATAAAAAATCATTGTATAAAAATATTCAATACAATATTTCAGATGCACATCGGAAATCAACACGTTCTGATAACCTTCTAATCCAAGTAATTCGCTTTCTTAACAAAACTTTAAATAAAATCACTCTCCAAAAGGACGTCGTTTTGAAAAAAAAAATATTAGAGATATCATAGAGGTGATGACATTTGAAGTTGTTGATGCCTTTAGTAAATGTAAAATTTCCTATGAAAATGCAGTTCACATCACTGAAGCAATCGCGCATTCCTTAAGGGTTGGCCTTAAGGGGATGTAAAATACTGACATTACAGTTTTCCAAATTTTTCAGTCTTAATCTAAATTTTTGCTTTCTCATAGAGAGAGCATTTCATCGATAAAAAAATTTTTTTTCCATTTTTTCATTAATTCGTACATATTTGGACTCAGGGAGTCGGAAAAAGTGGTTTCCAGAAAATGTCTGTATGTAGTGTGTGTATGAATTCAGTACGCCAATTAGATCTCGAAAACTACTCGATGGATTTGCTTTAAACTTTGCATACAATTCATTTTTTTGTCTAACTCGGCGGGAAGCTATTGAAAATTGGTTTTCTTGACGTATTTTTTTAGAGTCATTTTAAGAATTTAAAAAAAATTTCGATTTTTCATTTTTTTTTTTTGTATTTTACGTAAACTACTCGAAGAATTTGCTTGAAAATTTGTATGAAACTTATTTTCGACTGCCAAAAGAAGAAAAACTTTTAAAAACTGATTTCTTTAGCGTACTTTTAATTTTAGAGCGTTTTTAAAATTTTTTTAAAAATTTTTATTTTTCATTTTTTTTCTGTTTTACGAAAACCATTCGATAGATTTGCTCCAAAATTAAAATGCAAGTTATTCGCTACTATTTAAAGAAAATAAGCTTTGAAAAAACTAATTTTCTTAGTGTAGTTTTAATTTTAGAGCATTTTGAAAATTTTCAAAAAAATTTTCATTTTTCATTTATTTTCTATTTTGCGTAAACCATGCGATAAATTTTCTCCAAAATTTTTATACAATTAATTCGCTATTGTCTGAAGAAAATAAGCTTTTGAAAACTAATTTTCATAGTGTGGTTACAATTTTAGAGAATTTTAAAGATTTAAAAAAAAATTTCGATGTTTCTTTTTTTATTTTTTTTTAATTTTACGTAAGGTACTAGATAGATTTGTTCTGAAATTTACAGGGAAATTATTTGTGACTGCTAAAAGAAGTATGAATTTTAGAAACCGATTTTCTTAGCATAGTTTTAATTTAAAAAAATTTTTATTAATTTTGAAAAAAATTTTATTTTTTCATTTTTCATCTATTTTACGTAAACTACTCGATAGATTTGCTCTAAAATTTGTATACAAGTTGTTTGCTACTGTCTTTATGAGACAAGCTTTTTAAAAATAATTTTCTTAGTGTAGCTCTTTGATCACTTTTTTGATTTCTGATTCAATGCTTTCACTAACTCTTTTCTTACGTCCTCACTTCCTCTCTGTCTTTCTATCTTAGATTGATCCTCATTTTACCCTATCTTTATCCACTCCCTGTCTCTTTCTCTTCCTATTTCCTCATCACTCTCTAACACTCACTAATTTTTCTTGAATAGAAATTATGTTTTTTACATTGAAATCACATTTAAAAGAATAAAATCAAATTACTCTGACTCAATGAGCTGTATGAGAAAGCATTGTGCCAAAGCACTTGGCAGTGTTTTTGAGAATATCTTTATATTACTGCCTTCTATTTTAATTAATAAAAAACATAATATAGAGATATTTCAGAAGATCTTTGAATAAAGATAAAAAATTCGAGAATCTACAATATTATTAATTATATATTAAATTACATCACCTTAAGCAATTAATTATGAAAAAAACTCTATGTACAACAAGAGGTTTCATAACATTTATAAAAAAATATTTAAATGATCAACACCCCAGAGATGACTATAAAAAGTTGTTAGAATTAAGTTTGATGTTTCTTGGTAATGTAATGATCGTACTCTTTAATAGATACGTCTATTTGTTAAAATTAATATATTTTATTAACTATCAAAAAGGCTAAGGTTTTAAGAGACTTGAGTGAGCTGAGACCAAGAGTAATTATCATTTATAACATTTATTTTTCAACATACATTCGCAATCATAAAAACTATACAGATTTAAAATTATTTCATGCCTCGCTCACACTCATACATACACTCTCTATTCTAATGTACATTAATCGTCCAAATAAAAGGCATTTATTAATTCATATTTCGTACATAATCAGTACAGTCGAAGATATTACAATTTGATAAATAGAAAACGAGTCTTACGTTAACGCTATCGACGTGAAGCCTCTGGAAACTTCTATCACGCAGTAGCAACCTTTCGATAGTCGGTGGAGATGAATAGATGCAGATTCAAACGTAGACGGCAGTCTCGTTGTCCAACAAAAATGCAATTCTTATATCCTTGAATAAATTCTTGGATGAGTCAATACGTTTTTACGAGATCTTTTTTTTCTTATTTTAATAGTCTTCCCGACTAATGACGATCGTCCCTTTTGGCTTCTCGAGCTCCAAATGTTTCTCGCCAGCCGGCTGTGGCGACTGCCTTGACGAGAGTGCTTCTTGAGAGCGAGCTTACTCGCTTCGAACGCTAACCGTCAACACCGATCACGTGACCAATACGTCATATCATACAGGGCCGTAACAAGCGATCCCTTACAGTATAAATCTTTAAGGATTCGTAAGCCTGGTGCATGCCATCACGCACGCTGGATGGCTATAGCCATTTATTCTTTAAAAATGGTTTCATTGCGAAAAAAATTGAATTTAAGACTAGATATCTAAAACTTTTATTAAGTATATAAATGAATTGTTTTTATTTACGTTCAGTCGTGGTTTACAACACCGTTAGCTGTGTGTGCACCATGTAATGATTTACTATTATTAATAAAATTGATCAAATATGAATGCGTCGATGATGAGTTTTCCAAGGCTACTATTAAAAAATTTAGAAATCACTTGTGGTAGATAAAAATTCTATTTTTAGGTGAAAAAAAAAAACTAAAAATAGAATTTTTAGGAAGTAGTTAATACCTTTATTAAGAAAAATATTAAAAAATAACTATAGATTAGAGCTTTACTCTGAATTTAAAATCAAAATACAACTTCTTATTCAACCCTCGAGCACAATAACCCGAGATATTTCACCATAGAAAATTCCCTTACCATATTATTAACTCAAATAAGTTGTGCGTCATAGTCTCTTTAATTGTTTTCATCAGATCAGTTCTTGATTTTTTCAACTTTTATACTGTTAAGGCCTTGCCTGTTTTGCTATCATCTTTTAATAATATTAATATTGCTTTGAAGCTGTCCAGAGTAATAGTGAAAACTTAATAGAATTTAGTTACGGTTGTAAGAAGTTTACACATATTATTTTCTTTATGTTTCAACCTTACCAGATCAGTATTTTAGTATCTGAATTATTTTTAACATTTTCATAAAAGAATTTGAGGTTTGATTATTCTTTAAAATTGAGATAAACTATTAACCAAGATAAACAGTAACTTTTTATTCACTTATAATTCAAAACAAATGTTTACCTGATTCATTTTCACCAATTGTAGAATTTAAATCCCCAAGTAAATTCCCTTTTATCCAGTTCCATTCCACCAGTCTCGTTCTCGCCCTCCGTTGTCACTTCATCAATCTTATATCTCATATCAAAGCTCTCATCGATCTAATTATCCTTGCCGTTACTTGATTTTGTTTCATCCTTTTTTTCTTTATTCAATTTGGCATAGTGACTAATCAGCCTAAATTTTCTCTTCACATTAGAGCAACAGGATTTTTCAATTTTTTTGAGTGCAACATCCTTTTACCTATTCAAAATAAGATTTAAGTATTAAAAATATTAATTTTTAATACTTAAATCTTATTTTGAATAGGTAAAAGGATGTTGCACTCAAAAAATGTCTCGAGTCTAGTTGACCGAATACAAGTATGGCTGAACTCAAGACAAACAAACGCACGAGGATCTAAACACAAAACCTCTTTCATATTTATCCTAGTTGAGGAAACAATGAGATATCAAATACAAAAATTCAGTCCTCGCTCAACTCAAAAATTGCTCT
Organism: Anastatus disparis; assembly: GCA_017163975.1. Taxonomy (NCBI): domain Eukaryota; kingdom Metazoa; phylum Arthropoda; class Insecta; order Hymenoptera; family Eupelmidae; genus Anastatus; species Anastatus disparis. Next base: position 2,321,538 of record JAFFSR010000316.1, on the reverse strand, counting down.
TTTAGAATGCTTTGAACAGATGAATCTTTGACTTTAATTTAAATATCTAAAATTGCAATTCAATATTATAATATCAATTGAAAGAATGTGTGATTATATACTAGCCTAAAACACACTTGCACTGTTTACGTTATGCATCTATTGGCTATTTACTATACATAACCACATCTCAATAATTCATTACTTTTATAATGTCTATTCACTATATAAACTCATCTCAACAACTCCTTACTTTTATACAACTCTGCTAAACACAAACTTAAGATTAACATATTATCTTGGTTTTGCGAGATCATTTAATCTTTTTCATGAATTTATTTTAATTGAATGTCTGATTCAAGCAATGTCAAAGATCTAGGAGTACTTTGCATTCCGGAAATAGTTTATTTTTGACATCAATATTTATTTTATGAATAATTTAAACTTGTTAGGGTCAATCCAAATTTAATCTATTTAATTTATAGCGCATCGGTCTACCTCACTAACACTTATTTAGAACAGCTGCTAACTTATTTAACTATGTCGCCTGCATTTTTACGAATACATGCATATTTATATATAAATATATACACACACATACGTTTATATGCAAAGAGAAACTATATACTATCAAAATATAACCTTACACTACTCAGCACACTCTTGATGATTTGATTTGTCATTTTATAAATTTACTCACAATTCAGTGCACACATCATTATATGCATGGTATAAAAATAAGTAATGATATTAGTTCAACAGATTTTCGTGCGTGTTACACGAAGCAAACTGACATGAATAATGTACCCTCTCCTTACTACTTCTTTCTTTCTTCCACTTCCAGCTTTAGCTTAGTTTTCTCTTTTCACTACAGAGTGGACCATTTTAATCACCCCATCCAGATTTCTTGGAATCTAAGCTGGCTATAGAAAAATTGTTTAGACAAAAGTTGAAAAGGACAAAGGGGACCATTTGGTGGTAAAATTAGTTTTAACCTTAAACTTCATTTTCAAGATTATTTGAAACTCAGAGTGTTTTTTTTTGTTTGGGAACACCTATTTTTGGCATTGGATTCAAAAAGAGCGGGAAATTTCATGATCAAAATGGTAGTTTATACATTTTTAAAATGACCTTGGAAAGGTCAAATGAAGGTCAAACATTTAAAATTGGTCCAAAACCTGTTTTTTCCTACTAATTATTCACGACAAAAGCGGTCACCTAACTTTAATCTTAACAAATCAATTTTCAAGGTCATTTGGAGATCAGAGTGTTTTTTTAATGGAGAGCCCTATTTTGAATCTGGAACCGCATCGAGCCAAAAAATTACGTCTAATATGATACTTGAAGTTGGCTGTTGCGTTCTTAACATGTTCAATTCAAGGTCTAATATCCACAAATTGTTTTTTTTCGAATGTTGCTGGAAATAGCGAAGAGTGTTGAGCGAAGTCTTCCTTGGTATTGCAGTGTATGATGAATATTTGGTCATTTTTGAGGTGCACTGTTGGCTCATTTTACTTCTTAAAGAGAGATTGCCGATCAGATTAAACTTTCACGGTAGTTGAAAGTATCAAATGTCACGTCATATTCGCAAAACCTTGATTTTCACCACATTTGCACCTCTGTACAACACCTGTGAAAGGTTGCACCTTCAAAATGACCAAAGATTCGAAAAATTTAGCTCATTTTACCCCTAAAAACGTGTTTATCAGTTCGTTTCCACCTTTTCTGGAGTTGTAATAAGCAAGTGTCACGTTTTGTCCGCTTGGGTGTTAATGAGTTAACTTGCTACAAACTTAATACAAATAAAAATCATACTTAATTTTAACAAAGAAAGAAAAGAATTAAAACTTTTTGAATTGTATTTTGTAATTACAAAAATTAAACGTTATAACAAAATGTTTGGTTATCAAAAAAATCATAAAAAGTTAATTTAATGCAGTTCTTATCATTTTTTTATTTCTTAAAAGAAATCTTTAAAATTTTTCTTATTGATTAATAATCAATAATAGTTTTCTAAAGATGACGGATGAAATCCTATATTATATTGAAATGAAACCACTATTTTCCGTTTCTCCAGTTCTCTGGTTCTCTGCATTTTTTCAATATATCTAATCTTTTGGTAATAAGAATGGCAATTTTTTATTGGGCCCTACATAATTAGTACTCATTAGTCATAAGCTTCTTTTGGGCCATATTTTTTTGAGTCTTATATTATTATGGACCCCATATTTTTATTCAATGCTTTATATTTTTTTAAGTCCAATATTTTTTTAGTCTCAATATTTTCTTGGGCCCTATATTTTTTTGGGCCCAATATTTTTTCGATTCTTATATATTCTTGGATCTATATTTTTTTGGGCCCAATATTCTTTTGAAATTTATATTTTTTCGGGTTCTATATTTTTTTTGGTCTTATATTTCTCTAGGCCTTATATTTTTTGGGACCTACTTTTTTTCGAGTCCTATTTTCTTTGGGCCTCATATTTTTTTGATCCACTTATTTTTCTGAGCCACTTATTTTTCTGGGCCTTACTTTTTTTAACTTGTTTTTTTGGGTCTTATATTTTTCTAGGCTCTATATATTTTTTTAATCTTATATTTTTTTTATCATATTTTCTTGGTCTCTATATTTTTTGATCCCTATAATTGTCTGATTCTTTTATTTTTTGGGCCCAATATTTTTTTGATTCTTATTTTACTTGAGCTCTATATTTTTTTTTATTCTTATATTTTCTTGAGCTCTATTTTTTTTGGGCCCAATATTTTTTTTAAATTTTATATTTTTTTGATTCTTATGTATTCTTGGCTCTATATTTTTTTCAAACTTATATTTTTTGGGCCTAATATGTTTTTTATCATTATATTTTCTTGGTCTCTACATTTTTTTAGCCCAATATTTTTTCGATTCTTATGTTTACTTTGGCTCTATATTTTGGGCTCCAGATTCTGCCATAATAAACTAAATTCAACTGAATTTTTAATAATGTTCATACGGTTTCCATGTCGAACAATTGGTAATGTTTGCCTGAAATCTCCTGATACAATTACAGTTTTACCACCGAAGGGTTGGTTTACATTGCATAAATCTTGAAAAAGACGATCAACTGCTTCAAAAGCAAATTTTAAAGTCATGGATATTCCATCCCAAATAATTATTTGTGTTCCCTTTAATTGTTTGCCTTCTGCAGAATCACGCTCAACATTACAAGTTGTACAATCTGCTATATTTAACGGTAGTTTAAATGTTGTATGCACGGTTTTTCCATCGACTAATGAATTCGCTTCTGTACCTGTCCAAGCTACACATAAATAATGTATAGTATGATATTTAAAATAAGCTATAGAAACGTTAAGTAAATAACTTTTTCCACTTTCACCCAGCCCATATATAAAAATATATTTTTCTTTACTTTGGTTGTTTAAACTTTTTATAGTAGAGTCGATTATTTGCCTTTTTATCATTTAAAGAATTCATTTTCATTTCTAATTCATTAAGAATATTATTATTATGATTTGAAATTGTTTAATTATTATCTTCTTCTATAAATGTGCTTATGCTAGGTAAATTAAAATCGTTTAAAGAAAATTTCATTGACTTGTAAATTATTTCTAATAACATTTAATGCAAGATTTTCACCTATATTTTTTTCGTATTTAGGATGGTATAACTTATCTTTATATTTTTTATATAAATCTCGTGCATTTATAGGATTATGAAAAACGCAAATGAAAGCAAATAATTCATAAAGAATATAAAGGAATTCTGTTGAAGATGCTTTTTCCAAAAATCTATCCTATTCTTCATCTTCATTAATTAACGAGCAAAATTTACCTTGCTCCTGACGTCACTCGGTTGCATTTTCATATATTATATTATATATAAATTTGCTAATTTCATTGACAATAGTAGTTTAATATAAAATATGTATTTAATTTTTTTTCATATATTTATATCATTATATTGTAATGCATTGCAATAAAAAATTTTTTGCTTTTTTGTAAATTAATAAGCTTTGATAAAAGTAAATAATTATTATTGACAATCATAGCATAAGAAAAATGTTTATATTACCATCAACTTTTACAGGAAGTCCGCGTTTCTTATATCAAAATTTTCTTGGTTCGATGACATTAGTACAAAGAATTGGGAAACCAGATTTTTTCATTACTATGGCATGCAATCCGAAATGGGAAGAAATCACAAATAATATAGGACAAAGTGAAGAAGTAACAGATGGACCAGATATTGTTGTTGAAGTATTTTATCGAAAATTAAAACTATTATTAGAGCAAATTTCTAAAAAACATACTTTAGCAAAATGCATTGCATATTCATACATTGTAGAATTTCAAATTACGGCATGTCTATATGTTAATATTTTTTAGTAAAGATGATAAAATTTACAATAGTGATGACGTTGATAAATTTATAGTAGCTGAAATTTCAAATAAAAATGAGAATCCCAGATTATATGAAATACTTAATACTAATGGAAAAATCAAGAAAAGTCCAACATTAAATGGTCTATACTAAAAACATCGATTACAAAGAAATATCATAAAACCACAATAAAAAAATTAAATAAAATGAATAAAAAAATAAAATCAAACATATTTGAAACTCTAATAAAACATTAAATATAAAAAAATTAAAAATTATCAAATAGAGTTTAGCGCTGTATGGTTTAAAATCACGGTTGTTATTGTTAGTTCTGTTCCGTTGAAAAAACGCGATTGCTTTTTCAAATGCTGTGTATTTAAAAAAAAACATGGCTGCTATTGTAAGTACTGTAATGGGGAAAACGCTAAGACTCTTGTAAGTGCTGTGTAATTAGAAAATCGCGACTGCTTTTCAGAGCATTATCTGGTTTAAAAAACGCGGCTGCTATTTTAAGCGCTGTGTAGTTACAAATTCACGGCTGTTATTTTGAGCGCTGTATGGTTAAAAATACGCGGCTGCTATTGCAAGCACTGTGTAATTAAGTATTCACGGTTGCTATTTCGAACTCTGCGTAGATAAAGTAACTCGACCGCCAATGTGAGCACGGTGTTAGTGATAAAAAGCGACTTTTATTGTTACGTTGTATAATAAAAATAACACGACTGCTATTGTTAGCGCTGGGTAATTAAAGGAACACGGATATTAATATTAGTGCTAAGCAAAAAAGAACTGAAATTATTATCAAAAGTAACGTCTAAAGCAGAATCTGTTATAATAAAGAAGACAATCTAAATAAATCAAATAATACAAGAAAATATAATTAAAAATAATCACTATAGAATAGAGCCTTGATGCGTCCTCAATAAAAGCTTTAGTCGATGATTTCTCTAAATGCTTCTAATTAATTACGAATATAAGTTCAGAAGTGAAAATATTTATCTAGAAATTTTTGATAATCAGAATAAACTATAATAATGGCTATTTATTTAGATTGTCTTCTCTCACAAAGCTTCACTGATAAGTCTAAACAGATCTGGGACGAAACGTAAAATTTGAAATTTATTAAACAATAAACATATCATGATCATTATCATCATCATCAACTCAAACATCAGCATCAATGTGTAGACGTAAGTGCGTATGAACAGAAGCAAAGAAACAAAGTCAAAGGGTGGCATCGGAGTCACGAAATGATTTCATAAAAAGGAAGACAGGGGGACGGACATGCAGACAAAAAGACAGAGACCGAAAAATAAGACACAGAACAGAGAAACGAAGACGAACGAACGGAGACAGAGAGATGGAAAGCAGAAGACGAAGAGATGAAAACGGAAGAATGGAGACAGAGAGACGTAGACGGAGAGATGGAGACACAGACAAAAAGACAGAGACGGAAACAAAGAGACAAAGACAGATAAACAGAAACAAAGAGACAAAGACAGAGAAATAGAGACAAATAGACAAACACGAAAAAACGGAGACGAAGGGACAAAGACGGAAGAACGGAGACGAAGAGGTTGATTGATTGATAAAATTTATTGGGCTTTGGGGTGAATACCCTGTTTGGCACTAATATGAGTATACAACGCCGTGTACAATATATAAATATCTTTATGATACAACAATATATGAGGGATCGCGTGGAAAAAAGGCCTAACTCTAAAAGTATAGTTTTTAGTAATTGAAAAGAATTGTTTAACTTGATATCAGCTTCATAAAATATTGTGATATTTTACAACGTTATAGTAAATACTTTAATACAAAAGGTCTGAGTGGTATTTTTGAGTTAAATATTGTTAATAAAAAAATTTTGAAGGTTCAAAAATTCGAGTTGGGCCCTTTTTGCCAATTTTGTATGAAGAATAAATGCTTTGTGATGAATAAATCATGAGAAAATTATTTGATTATTTGAAATACATTTATTAACTTTTACTTACATAATACAAGATATAACAAAACATTCAGTTTTTGAATCCCCATTTTTATTCACGAAGGGAAAAAGATTTTCATTGTACTAATTTTGCGCAATGTTAATAAAAATTGCATTAAAGATTTTAAATCTGTAAGTTTTGCCTTTTTTATTCCAACATTATCGATGTTTGTTAACTTGTTTGTAGCTTTCATAAGATTTTTTCGGGAGATTTGAAATAATGAAAATGTTGCATAATTCAAGTTAGGCCCTTCTTGTATGTTCTGTATCATTTAAACATACAGAGACACGTTTTTATTCTTCTATATTTTATAAACATATAAAGAGTATCTCCTAGATACATTTTCAATCATAATTTCAAAAAGGGCCTAACTCGAGTTAGATCTATATTCCATGCAGTCCCTCATATGAAGAAGTACATAATAGTATTTGTATTCAAAAAAACAAAAAAACATGATATTTAATTAAATTGACAATATTATCAAAAGAAACATAAGCAGAAAAATAAGTAGGTGAGTACGTAAGTCGTCTGGGGCGTTGTTTGAGCTTAAATCCAGCTCCACTTGACGCATATGGCTCATTTTGTATTCTTCTTACGTACTAATGAAAATCAGGCTAGCTGCATAATCATATATAGTGACTGCAATAGTTTTCAGCTAGCATTTAATCCACGCTACCATGATTCACATTCATTCGATAAAAGCCTTTCATACAAGCACCTTTTGAAGGAAATGGAGTTCTCTCAAGAGAAACCTTCTAATGTATAAAGCTCTTCATTAAAATAAGTTGCTGATGAAAAAGCAAAAAAGTTCTTAAGTGCAGCAGTACGAACGTTAGGACATATGAAAAGTCTAGGTAGAAGCCTAGAGAATGAAAGAACTGATAGATCGACATGCTGCCTTAAGAAGTATGATGCTAAGTATTGCGGGCTACCATGTGCAATAATGTTATAAGCCAACAAAATTTTTAAGTACAGTCGTTTGTTTTAAACAGAGAGCCAACGATAATTCAGTTGAAAAGGCGTTACTCTACTGCGCCAACCAAGATGGAGACAGAAAGACGGAGACAGAGAGGTGAAGACAAAGAGACGGAGACAGAGAAACGGAGGCACACAGAGACGGAGAGACGGAGAGGGAGACGGAGAGACAAAGTTGAAGAGACGGAGACGGGGAGAGAAAGACGGGGGAACGGAAACGAAAAGTCAAAAATGAAAAAAACGGAAATAAAGAGACAAAGACGGAAGAACCTCCGGTCTCGATTTCTCTGTCTCCATCTCTCTCCACTTCTCTGTCTTTGTCATTTTATCTCCACAAAAAGACGGAGACAGAAAGACGGTGACAGACGGAGAGACGAAGACGGAGTGACCGAGTAACGGAGGAGCGGAAACGCAGAAACGGAAACGGAGAAACGTAGATGGAAAAATGGAGACAGAGAAACGGAGACAAAGAGACAGAGACAGAGAGACAAAGACGGAGAGACAAAGACATAGATACGGAGAGGGAAGGACGGAAGGTCGGAGAGACGGAGAGATGGATATTGTGTATGTGTGTGTGTATATGAGTATGTTTATGTGTTTGGATATGTGTATACGTATATGTGTGTATGTATGTGTATGTATGTATGTGTATGTATGTATGTGTATGTATTTATGTATATGTGTGTATGTTATATATGTATGTATATATATGTATGTGTGTATGTATATGTTAATGCTGCACGGGTGTATGTGTATGTATGTATGTGACAATAGTGCAAAGGATATTCACGTAGGAAAAAAAAAGTCTTAATTCTTCACTTCAATATAATAGTAGTAAAGTAGTAATTGTTTTGCCTTAGCTGCCTCATAAAACGAATTGTACATCACATCATCAACAGTACGCAAAGCTTCAAAAGATGTGTCTTCTTTAATATGTCATAGTAATGACCTAATGAAATAACGTTCTCTATCTTTCGAACTTACTCAGTACATTCTACTAAGTATTGGTTTTCTTTTTTTTCTCTTTTATTCCACTTTTTCATCAAATATATAGAAATTTGGTATTTCTGAATACAAGTAATTTCGTGCTTCAAAATCTTCTCTATTCAATTCAAAATATGCTGTTAATGTTGTTCCCACATTTTTTGCATGATCATATCTTCTTTTCCTTCTTTAAAAAAATACGTTTTGTTGATTTTCTTCATGAACACTTAAAAGTTTTATAGTATGTGAAATAACATGTAAAAGATATTCTAATAATCTGCACATTGCTTCAGGTGGACATAAATATCGTGTAATGTATTGTTGGGTTTCGTCATATTCATATTCAACATTTTCACGATTGTCATTTTGAACAGTGTCTTTATTTTTTTATTAAAAATTCACATTTACTTGATGCATTTTCATGTATGCACATTAATGACCTCTATAATAGTATTTGAATAAATATTTAATGCATTGTACAATGGAAAAAACTTCTACGTTTATGTGTGCATTGAATTTCAATAATAAGTAAGGATTATAAGGAACAACAGATCCATTATCTGCAATTCTTTCTGTAAATTTATTTTTAAGAATTATTTTGACACTATCATTTTTACTTTTGTATAGTGAATATCCATTGTATTTAAATGTTGTTGTATTATTAAATTTTTTTGGGAAATTTTCAGTACATTGTTTCGTATTTTTATCCATGTACGGACAATTTATACTTTGCATACCACAGGGACCGTGTATCATAAATTGTTTAACAATACTATATGATTTTGGATAAATATCTCTATTTGGGATTTCTGTACTTATTATTTTATCAACTTTTTTGGGAATGACAAATTTATTATTTTTATCTAAGAATAAAAACATATGCATATGCGGTAATCCTCGTTTTGGAAATTCAATTACATAACTATATGCAATACATTTTCCTAATATTCCCTTTTTTATTACTAAATTTTTGAATTGTTCTACTTTTTGATAAAATACTATTGTTATAATATCCGGTCTATCTATTACATTTTCATAAATATTCAAGTTTTCAGTCATTTCTTTCCAATGTGGGTCAATGGTCATAGTTACAAAAAGTTCAGGTTTACCATAATAATTTACGAGTGTCATTGAATTAATTTAATTTTGTTTTAAAAATCGTGGACTTCCTGTAAACTTTGTTGGTAATATTACCATTTTTCCAATTTTTAAAGAATCTAATTCTTTTTTGTTATGTAAATAGTCCATAACACTTTTGTAACAATCACTTCTTAATACGTTTTGGTTTTTTCGTATGAAATATAATCTGAAGGTTTCATCTTTTACAAACGCATCAACAATGAACTGTTGAGATAATTTTCCCTAATTAAGGAATAGATTGAATTCATTTCTAACACTAAATCTATAAATATAAAATTTCAAATTTGAAATATTAGATTTTCCACTTTTACTTTTCATATTTGGCATCCATCCAAAACCACCATTAGGATGAATAAGCGGATATGTCATAGGATCTGTATGTTTGCTAATCGTCGGTATACTAATTGGTTTATCATACTTAGAGTAAATGACAATATCACGTTCAATAGGAGGAAGATCGTCTTCTCCAACATATACTATTGCAACTTCATTATAGGTGGGTAGATTATTTCTATTTTTATCCAAATTATTAATGCGGACAATAGACATAGTAACAGTTCTTGGAGGACAATAGATTTTTGCACATCGTTGTAGTTCTCCTCCTTTTACTTTATGCATCATTTCATAGGCTATAGCACAAGGGTTAATGTCTCTTATAAAGATATCTAAATGTTTTAATAATGTTAAATTTATATTAAACTTATACCGTTCAATCATTGTCATTTCATTATCTGAAATATATAATTGTCCATATTTACGTGTTTCATTTTTATTAGGATGTAACGCATATACATTATGGTAAATTTGTCTACATATTATAATAACTTGTGGTCCTTCACCCGGCAATGTATCAAAATTGACGCCAAAACCTGCGTATGCTAAAGCATCATTGTACAACCTAACATTTCGTCGAAAATCAATAATTTCTTCCGTTAATTCAGTTGCTAAAAACTTTAATTGTTCTGGATAAAAAAGTTCTTCTAACAATTCTACTTTACCTTTATGACAACAATTGAAGAAATTGTTACTTTTAGTATATTCGAAAGCAAAATGTTTCGCATCACAATAAACACATGTATTTGTCATGGAACCAATGTAATTTTTAGATATGAGATTTTCATCGAAATATATATTTGCTGTACAATCAATCAGTTTCGAATTAATTTTTTCAGTTAATATTTTTTCATTTAATTCCTTTAATTTTTTTTCTACTTTGTCCTTTATTGTTTTATCAATAACTTCGTTCAATACAATATTATGATCGTTATTATAATTATTATTATTCTAATTTTCATTATAATTATCATTTTCAATTTTTAATCGTTTACACTTAATAAATAATGTTATATGATAAATAAATAATAATAAAATCAGTGAAAATAATATAATGGTAAAAAAAGGTTATTTTCGGCAACTATACATTTATATATATACATATATATAAATATATATATATATATATATGGCATTTCACACAAACTGGAACAGAAAAAAAATAAAATTTGCTGAAACACTGAGAATATATTCTGTTTGTTATCCAAAATGTGTAAAAAAATTTTCAAGGAAATTTGGAAATTTTTTAAAATTTTTACGTATATTATCAGTGGTCCTGAAAAGGACCGATTACGGTAAGTATATTATTTATATTTTCTTATATCCCTGCATTTTTGGGAATGTATGTATATTAGTTAAATATTCGGAATGAAACTGTTCATATATTCATTATATTTTTTTAACAATACAGGTTCGATAACTGATTTCATTCTTTCAATTCTCATTCCAAATCTTTCTCTGTCACGGCCTATTTGTTCCCCCTCACCGCGTCGCGCACATTGGCTTGCATAAGCCCACACATACATTACTTTAACATTTAGTTTTTCTTGTTTAAAGTGTAAACGTTTCATTTTTTATCACAATATTCAATCAAACATGGAAGCATACATATCGTTATATGTATGTTGTAAAATATGAGCATTAATTTCTAAAATTACAATTTCTAACATATATCTATCCCAATCTCTATCATCAAGCATTTTAGTTAAAATAAATGTCTTAACATCGTGAATTTTTATACCATAATATTGATTAAAAGCAGCAAATGTTTTCATCATACTCATCTTTGGATCTTCTTCACCTGCATCTTTCTTAACTTCTTCCAATAGATATTCTTGAATATAGTCTACAATCCTATTAATTTTTCCAGCACGTTGTTCGAGTTGTACGAGATGTTCATTTATGCACGATGCAATATGTTTAAAACCATCAAATGTCACTTTTTGAAAATGTGTTGCAGCAATTTCGTATGTACGTTTAATTTTTTTATTCGATGGTTCTTTAGATTCTCCATTGTCGTTGTCTGGTTGAAATTTGGGTGGTGGTTGATATATGGCCTGCTCCTCGATTGTTATGCTTTTTGCATTATAGGAGTTTGTGAATAAAATGTCGTGAGTCCCCATGAATATCTTTAATGGGTTTCCGTATTCAGCTTTGAATCTTATGCGTCTTCAAAATATGCAGCATACACATCAAAATCTTTCTTGAATTTTTTCCATTCATGGACATCAAAATTAACCCATTTTGCAAAAGAACTTGTTGATATTTTAACGTATGGTTTGAAATATCCACCCACGTATAATAATCCGACAGATGCTCGTTTGCTTTGCGACTTGTTAAGCACGTATGTTGTCGAAAGGAGGATATTATCCAGAACAATAGTATGCTCTTTTAATTTACCACTCTCACGGCAGTTAGATTCAGCCATATTTGAATAGTATGTAGTACTTGATAAAACTTTTAACTTACGAGCGTTTGAGTCTTACTTTAACTGTGGCTGCAGTGTAACTGATCTCGCACTAGTACTTGCTCTCGTTTTATATCCATAACCCCCTCTACAGAATTCATAGGTATGTGGGAGTGCACATGGGTTTCATCACGTACTTTCTAAGAATCGTGTATTTATCTTAAAATATAACAACGACGGTTATGATTTCTTAGTATGTAATATTATATTTCAATACCAAGCAATATATAACTGTTATATTTCATCATTTCCTGTCTCAAAACATTTTTAGCTTGAATTGTTTATAGATTCCGATATCTTCACATGTAATATTATATTTCAAAGATAAGCGTTATATAGACGCTACATATCTTGGTATAAAATATATTTAAGTTCAATTGTTTATTTCATCACATCCTGTTAAAATAAAATATTCTATTATACCCCTTTGATAAACTAGCATGTAATATTAAATTTCTTTGATAGCCGTCACATGGCGTAGAAATTTCATCATTTCCTGTTAAAGCATTTATTTTATCGTAATCTATGTAATATTATATTTCAAATGATAAGTAGAATATAATGGTTATGTTTCTTTAATATATTTGATTATGGATAAAAAAAAATCAAGTTATATGTTGAGAAAAATTATATAAGAAACAAATAAGTAATATAAAATTTAGGACAAATATGTTTTTGGTCATAGGAAGGAAAAGGTAAATAATTTGTTACAAAAAATGTGCATTTTTTATTAATATTTATTGAATACAAATTTCATTACAATAATAGATTTAATATGATATTCTCGAAGTACATGTCTGATTACAAAAACCAAATCCTAATGAACGTTCGTTACTAAAAGTTTTTACATAATTTTTGCGCTTCAATTTATTTCTTACGTTCTCTAGTTTATTATAAAATCTTACAACTATTTTGTCATTCTTTTTGGTATTTCTTGAAAACTTACTACAAAACGCACGTAAATTATGAAAATGACACATATAATATAGAAACATAATGCAGTATTGACCACAAACTTGCGAATCGTAGCTCTGCATTGATTGTCTGTTCCACTCGTATCGCACACAGTTTCTTTTGAGTCTATTGAGATGATGTGGTGAGGACGGTGGCATTTCGCAGTTGTCAAAGTAGGTTCCATTTCCATTTTTATTTATATATATGACAATCCAATGAGAACCACCTTTCGTATGATCGCCGATATTTGCAACAATAGCTGTTGGGTGTTCGAGAACGTTCGGGATTCGATCTGCTGCGTAAACCCCCACTGTCTTAGCGTTGACTGAGGCTAGTGCTTTGATTATTTGTCGAGTATTCATTGTTTGTCAGAATCATTATCTTATGAATCGCTATCTTTACAGGCTTTAGTAGAGTCAGTTGATGATGCAGGACGATCATCAACTTCATCTTCACCTCCGCCGTCAACTGCACGAGCTAATCTTTCTGCTCTTACACGCTCAAGAAGTCGTTCGTTTAATCTCAATGTTCGCTTAATCTCAAGTTTCGTGTACAACCACTTCCTCAGAATATATGCCTGATTGAGAGCACATACACTTCTTTTATACTTATCTTTCGTACTGTGAGGGACGCATGAAAATTGATCCCTTTGATATCTTGTTAAGAGTTTATTGAATGATAGTGAGTATATTTCTAGGTTAATGATTTCGCGTGACATGGCTGCTTCTAGATACTTTGCTTTTTCGTATCCTCTAGTATAACATCGCCTTCTATCCATTGAATTCCGTGATGATGATTGATTACGTATTCGTTTGTGCGTTTAACACCTGCAGGCAACTCGGAAAAATTATGCGGTGATTTTACGATCCAGTGTGAAAAAACTCTTGTTTTCAAACTTAATACTGCCACTTCTTTTGGAAAAAAATTATTACAAAGGTCTTTGAGATCTCGAATGTCTATGACGAAATTCATCTCAATTATTTACAGGCTCTACAACGTATAACGTGGTATTCAAAAAGCCAACTGATGTTTGATGCAAGACAGCAAATAAGTTTTATACCAAGTATTCCCACTTTTTCGTATCATTTGCATTTTCGTGTCGTTCTACATTCTTGAAGTGAAGATATTTTTGGAGTATATGCATGTATTTTTGATACTTTTCGCGTTTATCTGTAATACTTTTGGAAAAAAGGATATCATGCATTCCGACGTCTAATCGTGACAAGTTATCACCCTTAGTTTGGACAGTATGTTCTGTTTCGCCGTTGTCTTGCTTTTGTTTCGTTGAACGTAAGCCTCTTTCGAATTCATCTTCGAGAATAATTACCATTTTTCTTGTACGTTCCATTGTTTGTTACACTGAAAAAAGTTGGGGATAACAGTTGTACTAAATGCCAATGCGCAGCCGTCTTACGCATAACAGAGATCCTTGCTACGTTTTTAGGAAATCTACTATCTCAAAAATTAAAGCTAGAGCGCGTACGCTTAAGAGGGAAATCTAATATACACTGTTAAGATGACAACTATAGGCCGTAGGTCGTCTGCTTTCCTAAATTTTAACAGCAGACTTCTCAAAGGCTGGTACATCGTCGCGTTTCAGTTGTTTATACATATACTCGCTTAAAAAGGTATATCAACGATCTTAAATTTTAAAACATACTGACGAATGTGCGTTTCGTACAGCGACACTACGCTGCGGTAACGGAGAGTTCCCGTACTTTTTTCAGTGTAGTTATTTGACCCAAATATTTTCGATACTAAAGTACCTATGATCAGTGCTAAAAGTAAAGCTAAAAACTTCCGCCGTTTTGAACGATGACACGTTTCTTCTGATGCCAGCTAGACCCAGTTTGTGTGCTTTTTTTTATCTTTTTTCGTTACTAGTTTACGTAAAACGTGTTTGTATTTCTTTAAGCGCTCTTTTTGTGAATTTTTTAATTTTACAGTACCGTGTAATACATTTAAGGCACACTCGCATATACACTTGATTAAGTTTTTATCAGCTGAGTGAAGTAAAGCCGCTCGCTGATGATTGTCCGAATGACAAAGAGCGTTTAGAATTGCGATACACTTTTTACTAAAGTTTGTCGGTAAACATCCGCACTGACCACCGGTTTGGTTAAATTTCTTCTGCTTTTTACACCTCCTTTTTATCCTCGATGTTGTCGAAGCCATAGTAACTGTTGCACTGCAGATGATTCTCTCAAAGTTTTCTTTTTATATCTAATTCAACGAAATTTGGAATGATACTTTGGAAGTATACGTAGTGTACTCTGTCATCGGGAAAAATACTGGTTCAAAAACTACATTCATCCTTGGTGCTTTATTTCAAGTCCAAGAAAAGATACCCGTGCGGTACTTGTGTACTGTCTAAATAAGCTTCTTGCAAAAATTTTGGATCTTCGGGATAAACTTGACGTGCAAGATATTGAATTTGAGCCCGATCTCTGGGATTTTTTAAAATTACGATGTAATTCGCGTTCAATGAGATATCTCTTTGACCGCTACCCTTGTGAAAAAGATTTTGCGTAATGAAAATGACACTAATATTTTTATGATGACTACCTTTTGTAAAATAATCCAAAATGACATTGTTAGAAGATTCCCGCATCAAGTCGTCGATAGTTACTAATTTTTCCTTTTCATTATCGTGAGTTGCGGTAATCCTTCGTGAAATTCTATAGTTTGATGAGATGTCGTTTTCAGCTCAGTTTGGTATGCTTCTTGCCACTCTGCGTAATAAAATAAAATTCTATCGAATGTTACATTGCAAACATCCGATAGGTTTGACAAAAATCGCTTAACAAACACTGTTTTACCACAACCTGTAGGTCCACTGACGATACACGTAAATGGATGTTTAAATCGTGAATCCATCTTGGCGTCTTTATTCATACTGACTGTACTACCTTTACAATAACCGTACTAAACATCCGAAATTTAATGACTGCGGCGGCCGGCGGGCGGCGGCGCGACGCGCGCGTGATTTTCTTATTACCGCGGCACGGGATCGCGCGCCATATTAACGCTTATTGGCGCGCGTACGCCGGGTGATTTGCTCATTACCGCGGGCAAGACACGCGCGCTTATTAGCAAGTTTAACGCGTGTCTTGTGATTAGCTAATTACCGCGGGAGCTAAGTGAACATGTGTTTTTGAAATCTTTAATTTTTGTGTATGATATTCAGAATAGTTGTAATAGATTTTTAATTGTTGGGTAATGTTAATTATTAAATAAAGAAGAGAAAATAATATTTTAATATTCATTTATTGTTTTAAAACCAAAAAGTAATGAAAGTTTTTCTGAAATATAACGACGTTTTTGCAGTACAACGCAACATGTTTTAGTTTCTTTTTTGGTAACATCATGAGTTTTTGTACGACGAATAGCTGTAAAATTAAGTTCAATTTTTTTACAATCTTAGTTTGTACGATTATAAATTTCATCACTCGAGCATTCATCATCATCATCATCATCATCATCATTATCATTAAGCTAAACGCATCGCTAATCAAATTTTTTATACTCTCAAAATTAATTTTTCGTCCATTTGAGAAATTCAAACTTATTCCTTTCACTTTACAACATTCGGCTTTTTGTCCGTCGGGTAAAACAACGCGGTATGCGTAAAATTTTAGTCCTCCCGATATAAAACTTTCAATGTAAGCATTCTCACCATAACATCTTAGTTCGTCTGTCATATCACCGAGCTTGGACCCTATGAATGGATAATATTCTTTGGTACTTGTTTCTCAAGATGTGAATATACAGGAATCCGTATCAGAATATAATACCCGTCTAACCAATTTTTCCAAATGCTTATAAAGTTTTAAACGCGCTTGAGCAGTAGTATAGGCTGCTATAACAACACTTGTATAAACTGTAGGAATGACAGCTTCTTCTATGTATTGCCAATTAACGTATAAAATTTCATCGTTTACAGGTAATATTTCGAAAACATCTTTTTCCGGACACGTTAAAAGTTTCAAGAGATTTTGACGAGATTTAAAAACCTCCGTTTGTTTCAAATTACTTCTTTGACCAAATTTCCCCCAAAATGAGTTTAGACACGATTTTGCCACTGCACGCAGTCCAGCGTTTTTTGCAATTTTTTCTCTATCGAGACGTATTTCCTTATCTTCCTCATACTGTTCTATATATTCAGTCTTTTCAGCTTCATCGTGACACCACGCTGGCCAAACACTCGCTTCCTGTTTCATTTTTAAAAACGTATTTACGTATTCCGCAAAAAGATCACCTGTACCTGTACTTTGATCATAACGGGTGAACTTATAATGCCAAACAGTATAAATTTCTGTAATTTGATAACCAATTTCAATTGCCTTTCGTAGCTCATCGGTCACCCATGTCCCGCTGAATTCACGATCTTTGACATTTTCATGGTTACAATCTTGTGGACGTATTTCCTCACAACATGAACGACAAAGCGCAAAAAGTAAACGACCGTGCATTTTCACGGGTAACAGAGGTAGAAATAAATCTCGCGGTGGCAAAACTTTACACTTGACCAATCCCTCAACATTTAATAAATTATTATTTTTTCCATTTGTGAGCTCATTGCACTCTTTACCAACAAAGATACGTGGGTGTCCAATAGGAAATTGACCTCTTTTACATACGTAAGGATAGAGAGAGCAAATGTCTGTATACTTTATTTTTTTCACCATCTCTTATATTATAATGAGCTACGATATTCTCTGTTCTACCACCAAAGAAAGCGTCCCGTGGATTTAAACAAGCTTGAGTTATTAAAGGGTGATTTTTAACATATTCTTTTATTCCTAAATCTTCTGCTTTGAGTTTGTCAAATGTGCATTCCCACATTTCACGCACTTCGTAACCGCATGATTTTATTTTCGCAATTTTTCTACAAGTATTTTCAAATGCTTCGTTGAATGTTTTACCATAAGCCATAATTTTTTCACGATCTTTCACGAAACATTTGGGACATCCATGTACATAGCACCCTTGAAATTCAAACACACTGCCTTTTTCATTTGAAGTTGTAGGATCGCTAGGAGGCAAAAAACCATCTACAAGAAAGCCTTCTGGAAGTTTGAATTCACGGGCTCTTCCTGTATGAATGATTGTTTTGTCGAGTTCTTTTTCGCAATGTACTAACCATTGAAGGGCCTTTTGCGAATGTTTGTCCACTAAACGATACCTTGCAGCAGGAATCAATCCAATCGTATTTTTTTGTAAGAAATTTTTTCTGTAAACAACAAAACATGCAGAAGCTATGGTTGTTGCCTCGGTAAAGGGACATGTATTGCGACAATCTATAAATATCTTCCTGAATGCCGTGCAGGCGAGTCTTAAAATTTCAACGTCTCTACAATACTCAACAATTTCATGCTAAAAGTCAAATTCGGTAGTATCTCGATTTTGATTATGCCATTTGAAAAATTCTTCCCTATTGCTTGTTGACATTGTATCTGGCGAGTAATACTTAGCATCTGACAAAGGTCCTACGTAATTTTGATAATCATCGGTATTAAAAAGATGCGGAAAGTAGCCTTTTTTTGTACTTGGTGGTAATGAAAAAGCGTCCGGGAGAACGCTTAATTTTATTTGAAAATAATTTAAACTGTCAATAGATTTTTTTGGTCCACACTTTAACATTACAATACTTTGACCGTTTAATATCACATCCGGAATTTCATTAGAATTTTCAACAATTTTTTTTAGAATAAATTGCGCGTCAAAGCCTTTAGCATTATGGGCTATACATATGATTTAATGAAAATTTGATTTTATTAGTATCGTCAAGTCAAGCAAAGCTTTCACAGGATTATTCCGAAAAACATACTCAC